>CM053038.1:95834538-96434538 GCA_028564925.1 Lithobates sylvaticus
TAGTGCTTGTCATTTGCCTCCACCTGCCTTTTATTGGGCACAGGTTCCAGAGGATTTAATTGAAGTCAAACAGTGCTCCCTCTAGTGGTTAATGTTTATATTATATACAAAATAACGCAAACGTGGAGGAGTAAGTAAGTAAAAAACTGAACACTGCAATGATATTTTAAAATAAGTGCTCGCTAAAAATGTTTGCTTTTCCTTTAACCCAAGAAAATGTAGAGAGCAGCTGGACATGGGTAACATTAACCACCTAAAGACCGCCCACCGCATATATACTGCGGCAGGGCGGCTCTATTGCAAGAAACAACGTACCTGTATGTCGTTTAATGCAATAAATAGTGTGGGCTGCACAGAAAAGGAGCAGCCGATGCGCGTGCCCGGTGGACCTGATGTCTGTCGGCCACCCGCGATCCCTTTACAGAGAGACAGAATGGGGATCTGCCTATGTAAACAAGGCAGATCCCCGTTTTGACCGGACAACAGTGATCTCTGTGTTGTTTCCGTCAGCACTTCCCCCATACAGTAAGAAAGCACCAACAGGGAACACATTTAACCCTTTAATCGCCCCTGATGTTAACCCCTTTCCCTGCCAGTGTCATTTATACAGTAAAGTTTTTTTTTTTTAG
Source organism: Lithobates sylvaticus (assembly GCA_028564925.1). Classification (NCBI taxonomy): domain Eukaryota; kingdom Metazoa; phylum Chordata; class Amphibia; order Anura; family Ranidae; genus Lithobates; species Lithobates sylvaticus. Next base: position 95,835,168 of record CM053038.1, read on the forward strand.
CATGGTGTCACTGGTCCCCAAAAAGTGTCAATTAGGGTCAGATTTGTCTGCCACCATGTCGCAGTCCTGCTAAAAATCGCTGATCACCTTTATTACTAGTAAAAAATCATAAATAAAAGTGCATAAATCTATCCCGTAGTTTGTAGACGCTATAACTTTTGCGCAAATCAATCAATATACGCTTATTGGGATTTTTTAACCAAAAATATATAAATTGATTAAGAAATTTCGTTTTTTACAATTTTTGTGTTTTGGATATGTATTTAGCAGAAAGTAAAAAAAAAAATATATATATATATATATATATATATTTTTTTTTTAAATTGGCATTTTTTTTTTTGTTTACAGCACAAAAATAAAAACCGCAGAGGTGATCAAATACCACCAAAAGAAAGCTTTTGTGAGAAAAAAATTAAATCAATTTTATTTGGGCACAGCGTCGCACACCTGCGCAATTGTCAGTTAAAGTAACAGTGCTGTATTGCAAAAAATGGCCTGGTCATTAAGGAGGTAAATCCTTCCGGGCTGAAGTGGTTAACTTAATAATAGCAATAAAAACATAATAGGGAAACCTATGTAGCATGCAGAGGTCATTAATTCTGGTATGATGTTATCAGATTAAAGTGTGAATGTAGCACTGGTTGGTATCTTTGAGACAATAAGAGGTACATCTGTGAAGTGAAGATGCGCCATAAAATTGCTTTTAATTGGGGCGTAAAAATCTCTTTGCTTTCTGCTCGTGGTAAATGTAATGGCCAGACATAGGTATTCCAATGTGTACCCAAGCCCTATCTTTACCAATGATTAAACCCTTTACAGTTCATGCCTCATATACACTGGGCCAGCCGTCCTCTGACCTTTGACCTTCCCAGGCCCTCACTGGCTGTGTTCAGGTCATCAAGTGTGTTGTTCTGGCATATTTCCACAGAGCAAATTATGTTTTCTTTTCATTACTTTCTGCTTCTTGTTTTCCTCCAGGAGAAGCATCCAGGCCTACTAAAAACATCCCGGTGACTCTGCCTACTATGGGTGAAGCTGACGAGGAAGTCAAAACATCTTTTGTCAAATCTGATTCTTCTGACGCCGATAGTTTCTGAAACATGAATAAGATACTGGGTGCAAGGCCAAATCTATGGTTAAAGCTCAACAGTCAGCTCACCAACGATAGATCCACAAATCACCTACTCACTGGAGTCCACCCCTCCCTAACCAGAGAGATGTCTCTCCCTAACCAGAGAGATGTCTCTCCCTCACTAGCAAATGAGAGTGAATCTGGGCCATATAGGAAGCGACTCTTAAGAGAATTGGAACCATCTTCTCAGTGGTTCTTCATTGCCCATTGACACTTGGCCCAAAATGATGTGGTACAGTTGGAACAATGAGCGTTATTTAAGTCTGATTTGGTTTTAACTTCGTGTGTCGATTTTTAGAAATGTTATCAGTTTTTTCAAGCTATCTTTTGTGAACTTCAAAATACCTTCTCCTTATGTAATGGAGACAAGGAGAGGGGGAGATGTTCATAGCCCAAATCCTAACAGCAGTCTAGGATGACAACGCTTCTACAACGTATATAACCAGGGGAATGAGAGTTGTCATCCTAGGACAAAAAGTGTGTTACTGGCAGGATCACCAGGTTAATATAAAGAAAAATAAAGCCTGAAAAAAAAAGTAAACAAATGCGACCACCACATCTTTTAATTTTTTTTGGTTTATATACCCCTTCAGAGTTTTCCGCTATGAGGCTCCATAAACCCATTCAAGCTTGTTGCCCTTTTTTTGGCAGCTGTGTACTTGGTCTCATGAAAGTAGAACTTTCCAGTACTACATTCACAACGTGTGAAATGTTTTCGGTTCTCCCATAATGGAGCCCTGCAGAGATAGCTATGAATAAAGTGTTGTGCAACATAGCGCTCTATCAGCTGAGCCCTCTGTCATGGAAGCTTGGTTCAGGAGACCTGACACTTTCATAGGTCAGAGTTTACCTTAATTAAAGCGGAAGTAAACCCATCCACAAAACAGTAAAATTTCCGTCACGTGCTGGAAATGCAACACTCCCATTGGTTGTGCTCTCAACCAAACTGTCAAACCATCCAATGACTGGTTTCATAACTGATCACATGTGCAGCATCATGACAGTTGTATATTAAACAGAGGCAAAGATGGCAGCTTCCTTGGCTGAAAACGATAGGGGGGGGGGGGGGGGGGTACTTACACTTTAACACAGGTGCAAGGCATCTCTTGAAATCATTTTTTTTGTAAATTATTTTTAATACAGATGTTGTTTTTTTTTCTCACAAATTGTATCTATCCAAAACTTTTTTTATTTCAATTTTGTCTGCTTGTGTGCCCATGGGGAGAATTTCTATCTGCCCTGGTGACTAATATCATCATAACAGGAGGTAATGGGAAATCCAAGACATTTTCTCCACTTTAGAGAGATTTCCTATTATTTCTTGTGCCTCGGGACAGTACATTGTGGAGAACCTCCCCACTGTACACAGGGGGGGAAAAATGGGATTTTAACATTCCATACTCTATAGACAACGTTTGGCTTTAAATCATATGAATAATAAAAAAAATTTTTTTTTTAAAAAGGTAAATAAAATTTTAGCTGTTCATCACATTTTAGGTTTTCAACAACTTGTTGCACTTGGTTTAAGCAGATATTAAAATACTTGAAAGGTAACAATATATTCTACTAGATGGGATTTGTTAGACTTGAATAAATGCCTTATGAATGTATGGAAACAGATGACCATGATTTATTTTTCATGTTTACACCAGCAAAGTGCATTTGTTTTTATGATGTGTAAATAAGATTTATATTTTGAAATATTGAATTTTTAAAGATGTACATTAAAATATAGAAATCGACAAGTTTGTTGTATATATATTTTGCATTTGAGTATTAGTACTGTTCAACAGCTTAACATAAAAATGTCACAACCGGGGCAATTCATACTGAGGAAATGAATGCGATTCGCACATTTGATTAACAAAAATGCAAACAAACGTACCTTCAATAAAAACTGCATGTGAAAATTATCAGTAGATACAGTCAAAGGCAGCTGAAGATATATTGATGTTAACACTTCCTATAAAAATTGAGCTTGAAGCTGTTTGCTGAGCCTTCATACTGGTCCATAAATGTGATAAGAAGCCCCTTTAGTTCCTAGAGAATCTCAGGAGTGGAGGTGTAAGGCTCATCATTTACAGGAAAAGTCAAGATTTGCGTACAAACTTCAGCTGTCCATACTGACGTAATGACCGTTTTAAAATTCTGTTTACAGTGATGGATAAATTACGTTTATACATTGTTTGCATAATTTTCTCAGCGTTTGACACATTTTCATTAACTGGCTAGACTGATTAAAATAGAGGGAGGAGACCTCAGCTCTTTACATTATCATGTCAATTTGAGTGATTTTGCACATTTACACAAAGATCCTTCTGCAGCCAAATCTACTCCCTTCTTAGTCCACCACCAGCCTTGACCTAACTGAAACGCAAACAAAAAAAAAGCTGTACTGAGGACATTTGGAGGCCATCATTGATGACCTACGTCTGAACATGTTAGCTGCCTGGTTCTCTTTGACGTTAGAGGTAAAGTATATTCAGAAACTCTAATCTGCATCTTTGATGTGTTTCAGCTCATTGACATAAATAATTGAAGTCACTGGATCAGCATGGCATTTAGACAATAACGTTACCAGAATGAGAGTTTACTAATGGCGGCCAACATATTTGTCTCAGCACAAGTTTTCTTTCAGAACAGGCCTAGTTATTGCAAATGATTCCTTAGAAAAGTGTGGAGGTGCCATTGCCAACCTCCTTAAAATGCGATTTGAACAGTACAGATGACCACTGCCCTCACCTTTTAACTGGCCTTTGCAGCAAGGAGCACTTGGAAGGGCAATGCATGCAAAACAAAACCAAAGTAATTTCTGGCTCAACTTACCGACCAGCCTGCTAACCAACTGGATTGCCCTCTGTCTATCCATTATAATGTATTTGCTTCCACTGTAGAGGCTCTCAATATTTAGAGTTGGGACTACAGATACTGGGGTGCGTTGACGGGGCTTTGTAGCTTACCCATGCATTTGCAAATGTGTGCAAACTAAACCATTGTTTCAGGGCTGGCCCAAGACATTGTGCTGCCTTGGTCCATGAATGAAATGCTGCCCCCTTCAGTCTTCAGTGCCTAGTCTCATGCATGCACAAGAGCAGAAGAAGGCAGGCCGGGCATGAGGTCGGCTGCACCCCCTCCTCCAGTTCCACCCAATAGAAATGCAAGGTTCGCAAACTGCGCCCAAACATCGGCTACTGGCGGGCCTTTTTACGGGGCAGTTGTCAACCTGCTTCTCGGTCCAATCCATTCCTGAAGCACACACAAAACTGCTGGAAAAAAATCTTGGGCGTCAAATTGCCGCCCCTCTCAAAGTGCTGCCTGGGTCCAATGAACCCAGTGGGACCCATTGTAGGGCTGGCCCTGCCCTGTTTTTAAGGCATACTGTTAGACAGGACAATTTGGTTGGTTAGCAGGCAGGACGGTAAGTTGAGCCGGAAATTTATTTTGTTTTGCATGTATTGCATGTGCTCCTTGCTGAATAATTGATTTCAGGCGTTTCCAGATAAATGGTTCTGTTAAAGTACAAACTTTAGAGCTTTCTTTTGGTGGTATTTGATCACCTCTGCGGTTTTTAATTTTTTGCGATATAAATAAAAGAGCGACAATTTTGAAAAATACACTATCTTTTACTTTTTTTGTTATAATAAATAGCCCACATTTTTTTTTCTTTCAAAAAAACACCTTTTTTCCTCAGTTTAGGCCGATATGTATTCTTCCACATATTTTTGGTAAAAAAAAAAAAAATCGCAATAAGTGCAAAAGTTATAGCGTCTACAAAATAGGGGATAGATTTATAGCATTTCTATTTTTTTTTTTTTTTTGTTACTAGTAATGGCGGCGATCTGCAATTTTTATCGGTACTGCAATATTGAGGCGGACAAATTGGGCACTTTTTTAGGAACCATTGACAATTATACAGCGATCAGTGCTTTAAAAATGCACTGATTACTGTATAAATGTCACTGGCAGGGAAGGGGTTAACACTAGGGGGCGATCAAGGGGTTAACTGTGCTCCCTCACTGTGTTCTAACTGTAGGGGGAATGAGACTGTCTAGAAGGAGAGAGAGAGATCGGTGTTCATACATAGTATGAACACACGATCTGTCTCTTCTCCCCTGAGAGAACCAGGATGTGTGTGTTTACACGCACAGATCTCGATTCTCGCTCTGTCATGAGCGATTGTGCACGCCCCTAGTGGCCTCTGGTATGAATTCACTTGCATAGGCTCAATCTTTCATAAAAAACAGGCTTGTGTTCACATATCCAAACGACTGCTTCCTTAATTAGAGTTCACATGTGCTCCAGTCATCCACATGCATTAGTGATATTCCCCTCATCCGACTTCCTCTCACCTGGGGAATAAGACCAACCAATGGTCTATATGCACTTTTGTCCCTCTCTGGGGATCTGTTTTATGCTGTTTTACTCCTTTGCTGGTAAACCTGAGATTATAATCCTCCTTCTCTTAGGGTGCTTTCACACTGGGGCGGTGCGCTAGCAGGACGGTAAAAAAAAGTCCTGCTAGCAGCATATTTGGAGCGGTGTATTCACCGCTCCTATACTGCTCCTACCCATTGAAATCAATGGGACACCGCGGGGATACCGCCGGCAAAGCGGCGCTTTGTGGGGGATTTTAACCCTTTTTCGGCCGCTAGCGGGGGTTAAAACCACCATGCTAGCGGCTGCATACTGCGGCTAAAATGACGGTAAAGCAGCGCTAAATATACCGCTGCTTTACCGTCGCGGCCCGCACCGCCCCAGTGTGAAGCCGGCCTTACACTTCTCTCCATATGCCCAAATCATAAAGAGAGAAAGCTGGGCTTTATCTTTTAAAATAACTGGTTTATTAAACACTAAGTATAAAAACACTCACATTTTCCTGGTGCTTGGAGTGCATCAAACTGTAAAAAGCATCCAGCCCTCCCAGTGCGGGTATAAGACAATCGGACAGTATTTCCAAGGTGTGCTCACAATGCACACCTCAGTGTGACAACAGATTGGCCCCTCCCCTATTCATTATGCCACAGGGTCACATGGCTTCCTCAGAGGAATATATCATTGGTATTAGGAGGAGCAAGAGTGCCCCATCATTGGTGTCAGTGGGAGGAATAGTGCCCCATCATTGGCGTCAGTGGGAGGAATAGTGCCCCCTCATTAGCGTCAGTGGGAGGAATAGTGCCCCAACGTTGGTGTCAGTTTAAGGAATAGTCCCCAATTGTTCGCGTCGATGGGGGAAATAGTGCCCCATTTGTTGCTGTCAGGGGAGGAATAGTAAAGGCCGGATAAAGGCAAGCAAAGGGCTGCATCCAGCCCCTCGAGCCGCAGTTTGGAGACCATGGGTATAGGATTGTCTATACAGTATGGAGGTTTTCTATTTGTGCGTGTGTTTTTTTTTTTTTTTTTTTTGCTAATAGGTTAAAAAAAGTCTATCTAGTTCAACCAAACTATGCAACTATTTACATTGAACTGCACATGTGCAGCTTGGTGTACATTCTACAGGGTATGCGAACAGGCAGGTAAGTGTATTTTATTGCAGGACAAACAATGCATGTCTCTTCGGCAAAGAAGGGCCTGCCTGTTCACAATTTTTATGTTTCCAACTTTAGTTCTGCTTAAAGTGCTGCAACATATATTTTTTAAAAGGGGGTTCATACTTTAATGTTACAGAATACAAACTTGTTTTAGACATTTATGCACTTCCTACATTGTGGCACTGTGAGCAAAATCCAGCTCTATGAAGCCATGGTTTGAAGAGTTTAGTGTGTGGGAACTTCAGCCTGCACAGAGCCCTGACCTCAAACATCCTGAACACATTTGCGATAAATTGAGCCAGATCTACTTATCCAATACAAGTACCTGACCTCACAAATGCTTCTTTGATTGGGCACAACATTCTAAAGACGCACTTCAAAATCTTGTGGAAAGCTTTAAGAGAAAATTAGGGTCTGTTATATCCACAAGGAGTAGCAACTCGATATAAATGGGATGTCCAACAACTTCATATAGATGAGATGGTCGTTTGTTCGCACACTTTTGGCCATGTATTGGGATTGATTCACTAAAGGCAAATAGACTGTACATTCTGCAAGTGTAGCTGCTCCAGAGTTTAGTAAATGAGGGGAAGCTTTGCTGACCTCCATCATCCAATCATGTGCAAGCAAAAATGCAGGTTTTTTTCCCCCTTGCATGTGGTTGGGTATTCTTTGTAAAGTGAAGCTTCACCTCATTTACTAAGCGCTGCAGCAAGTGCACAGTCTGTTTGTCTTTAGTAAATAAAGGTAAGCATATCAGTGCATGCACCTCTATCAGGCCAGTATTACATTCGTAATATGATTTTAACACTACTGTATTTGCCATTTATTTTGCTATCAATAGCTTATTGATGAAGCGCCAGCACGCTCTGCAGGAGTTGTGCTATAGCCATAAAAGGAGAGGCCGTTTGCTTTTTTTTTTTCTTTCTTTTAAACCTTTCTTCAAACAAGACTTTGGCCCAAACTTCAAGAGAATCATTGCTCACTCCTGAGTGCTTGAAAAATATTTTCTAATACTCATGGCCGTTTCAAGCTCATACAAGAATGAATAATGAAAATAATATTCCTGGCCCCAATTTCACACTTAACATTTATGTATTTTGGCTTTTACATTTTAAAAAGCAATTTGACAACGTGGTTCACTGACTGGACCGGAGCAATGACCCGCAGTAGAAGGCGCTTGTCACATCATCTATTAGTATCCATATTTTATTAAAAGAAAAACTATTTAAACACGCTCCTTTTCCACATGTGTGTTCAATCATTTGTAATGGTTGAGACTCAAAGCAGCAAAACAGATTTTATAGACTAAACATTAATTTCTGTAATATGAAAGAAAAATACATTTTCCTACTTCCTATAGTGATTACATCACCTCCTGCATGGACAGCCACCTGCCTTGGACTTGGTCAGCGCATTCCTATGGCCAAGTTGTATATTATTTAGATATCGACAGCCAGTTTAAAGAGACACTGTCGCCAGACGTTTCATTTCAACACCAATCTTCCTATAAGTTTAATTGTGTATTTAAAGCGGTTCTGCACTGTGTGTTGTTTTTTTTTTTTTAATGCAATGCAAAGGATTAGGAGGTAAATTGGTGGACTCACGTGTTCCATTTTCCTAATTTATTGCTGCCGGTTTTCGTCCTAGAAAATAATTTATATAAATGTTTCCTTCTGGGTGCCATCTTGCCTGTGGGCATGTGAAACAACACAGGCACGTCAGATGGCCCAGCATGCACCGCCGTTACTGCGCCGATCTCGCGCGTGCGCAGTAACGGCAAAGTGCAGCTCACGTTCTCCAAAATCTCGCAAGATTTCGGCACATCTGCTGACATCTTGCGAGATTTCGGAAGATGTGTCGAAATCTCGCGAGATTTCGGAAGATGTCCGCACTGACTCCTGGGATCAATGACACCAGATCCCAGGAGACAGTGTGGCGTGACGAGGATCGACGCAGAGACCCCGCCCACTGCCGCAGAGACAGAGGAAAGAAGGTCAGCGATTACAAGGTAAGTAGGAAAAAAAAAAACCACTTCATTTAGTACTCTTTGCCTGATTTGGAAGGCAAAGAGATTTACTAAATGAAATGTGTGCACAACCACTTTAACAAATTTTGTGCATGGTATATACAATGCTGTGAAAAGGTATTTGCCCCCTTTCTCATTTTTTTTTGCATATTTGTAACACTTAAATGACTCATATTATCAAAAAATTTTATTATTACACAAAGATAACCCGAGTAAATACAAAATGCAGTTTTTAAATGATGGTTTCGTTTATTAGGGCAAAAAAGCTGTCCAAACCTTCCGGCTTTATATGAAAAAGTAATTGCCCCCTAAACCTACGAAAATATAACGATAAGCTATGGCTGGTACCTCGTCCCAGGGAATATACAAAGAAAAAAAGGAACAAGAGGGGGTTTAGCCAACCTGACGGACTATCTCGGCACCTGAACAAACACGGATATTCCGTAATCAATATTTCATTGGTTTATTTAGAAAACATACAAAACAATATACAAATATACATCACAAAAAGTGAAAAAAAAGAAATTAACAACAGTTTGGCCATCGAGTATCGGATATACATTAGGACCTAAAAGATTCCATAATTATGTTTTACTTGCTGGTCAGTTGACGGTTGACGCGTTTCGCTTTTAGCTTCATCAGAACCGTAGTACAGCAATTTTTATATCTAAATATAGTTGTAAAACAAGAAAAATTGAGAATTATTCATCAATGGGCAAATAGTTGCTCCAATATGTCCCATCAGTAACATGATCATCACCAGTCTAGCCCGCGATCTAATTAGTAAGTAGATTGCCTACCTTCTAGGTATACCCTATTGATTATAAGATACTCAATTTGTGGCAATTCACATTTTCATTTTTAAAAGCAATTTCCTGGAAGGTAGAAGTGAACGTCAGTTTCGGAAGGAATTTCCTTACACCTGCAGATGGTAGAAGAGAAGCCAAGAGGGCAACAGAAAAACAAGAACAATGAGAAAAAAAAAAGGGGAAAAGACAGGGGAGAAGAGGAGGGGAGATTTATATCTATTTTATAATTTATCGTTATTTAGAATGTTATATCCATATTATGGGAATTAAAGCTTATATTAGGAAGGTTGAATCCTACCTGGGTTCAAGAGGGTCATAAAAAGTCCCGGTACATTATAGAGAGACCGTATCTGCGTCCCCCAATATTAGAAGAACCTAATGAACAGGGTAAGGGTAATTATAAATAATGATGACCATTTTAAAAAGCCCAATCCTCGAATTGCTACTTATAGATAGTAAAAAATGAAAGCCTATACCTGTTAATGTCCGGTGTAGGTCGTATGGGAAGGGTGGCCTTAGAGCCCTATTGGAGGGCAGCCCCCAGGGGTTGGATAATCCAACGCTGAGTCTGGTAAAGTAGCAAGCAAAAAGTTTGGTAGGTAAATCGTTAAGAGAGTTGGGGCTGGTAATTATATAGTATCATATCTATAGAGTCTGGGTACGCCATATAGATTAAAAACTTACCTAGGAGATGGCGCTAGAGCATAAGCAGCCTTCCCAGTGCCTTCTCTGCAGACTACTGAGTGAGTACTGCTTAAATAGCCTATTTTCCCGCCGAAATCAGGGCGGAAATTAGTTTGAGTGTCATTTGAATCAGCTGGAGCTGAGGGGTTGGCCCGTCTAGGCAAGTGTTGGTCAGTTTCAAAGACTCAGCAAGTGGACATTAGTAATAGATAGACCTGTTAAATCAGCTTCCATAAGGGCCGTGTCGCATTGCAATTGATCGGGAGAAATTCCAAAGAGGAGAAGATAATCTAATCTATATTAGTTAACTCCATTTATGACCATCAATCCAGCAGATTGAATTAAAATAGAATACGAGGTTGCAAAATAGGATGTAAATAAAAATAAAAGGAGCAAAAAAAAAAAAACTAATATATAAGTATGAATTTAAATAGAATATAAAATAGAAGAGTAGGATTTGGATAAAAAAAAAAAAAAAAAATAAAAATTATATTAAAAAAAATATAATAAAAATATAAAAAAAATAAGTTGTAAATAGGGGTTCTTGTGTTTACATTCTTATCAAAATTCTGTCCAAATAAAAAGAACAAAAAAAGACAACATACATTTGCCATTTATTTACATTGGGCATATAGTAAAATTCAGATGTTAATGAGAAGTAGAATTTACTGGTCTCTTATAGAAAGGGGCGGAAGCTGAGACTGTCCCCTTTCCCCTCAAATATCATCCATACCGGAGAGAGCCTGATCCACAGCCCCCTCACCTATCTGTGTGATCATAAATTCTCCTCCAAAAATTTCTAAACGTCTTTCCGAACCACTTAACAAATTTTGTGCATGGTATATACTACAATGCTGTGAAAAGGTATTTGCCCCCTTTCTCATTTTTTTTTAAAGGTAGTTTCTGTAGAACAATTTATTTTTAATACATTTTTTAACATATTTCAACAGTAAAGTTGTACATAGTGGTTCTTGTGTTTACATTCTTATCAAAATTCTGTCCACATATTTCAAACAGACAACATACATTTGCCATTTATTTACATTGGGCATATAGTAAAATTCAGATGTTAATGAGAAGTAGAATTTACTGGTCTATTATAGAAAGGGCGGAAGCTGAGTGAGTCATTGAGGCAAGGGGCTTGCGTTTTAATTTAAAAATCCACCTGGCCTCTCGTTGTAGTAATTTTTGATCAATGTTCCCCCCTCTGGGGTCCTCATTGACTTTTTCCAAAGCTGTGAAGCATACCATTGAGGTATCTTTTTATGATATAAGGAGACATGCCTACCTATTGGAGTGTATAGGAGACCTAATAACTGGTTGTGCCACCCTTGGTGGCAAAAAGATAGTCTGCAAAATCCCCCTAAACCTAATAACTGGTTGTGCCACCCTTGGTGGCAAAAACTGCAATCAAGTGTTTGCGATAACTGGCAATGAGTCTTTCACGTTGCTGTGGAGCAATTTTGGCCCACTCTTCTTTGCAGAATTGTTTTAAATCAGCCAAATTGAAGGGTTTTCCAGCATGAACGGCCTGTGTAAGGTCATGATACAGCATCCCAATTGGATTTAACTCCGGACTTAGACTGGGCCTAAAACCTAAATTTTGCTTTGTCTGAACCATTTAGAGGTGGACTTGCTGTTTTGTGTTTCGGATCATTGCCCTGCTGCATAACCCAAGTGCACTTGAGCTTGAGACCACAAACTGATGGCCAGACATTCTCCTTTAGTATTTTCTGGTAGAGCTCAGAATTCATGGTTCCATCAATTATGGTAAGTCATACAGGTCCTGAAGCTGCAAAGCAGCCCCAGGCCATCATACTACCACCACCATGTCTGACTGTTGGTATGATGTTCATGTTATGAAATGCTGTGTTAGTTTTATGCCAGATGTAACGGGACGCACACCTTCCAAAAAGTCAAAACTTTGTCTCATCAGTCCACAGAATATTTGCCTAAAAGTCTTGGGGATAATCAAGATGTTTTTTGGTAAATGTGAGATGAGCCTTTGTGTTCTTTTTGGTCAGCAGTGGCTTTGGCCTTGGAACTCTCCCACGGATGCCATTTTTACCCAGTCTCTTTCTTATTGTTGAATCATGAACACTGATTCCTGCAGGCCTGCAGTTCTTTAGATGTTGTTCTGGGTTCTTTTATGACCTCCTGGATGAGTCGTCGTCATGCTCTTGGAGTCATTTTGGTAGGCCGTCCACTCCTGGGAAGGTTCACCAATGTTCCAAGTTATCTCCATTTGTGGATAATGGCTCTCCCCGTGGTTCACTGGAGTTCCAAAGCCTTAGAAATGGACCGATACATGTACATTACTTTGTTTATAATCTGTTCTTGAATTTTTTTAGATTGTGGCATGATGTGTGGCTTTTTGTGATCTCTAAAGCTTTGTACATACGATGCGATTGTTGGCAAGGGATTGTCTGTTGACAGACTGTTGTCCTAATATCTTACCGTTAGTACGCTCCTTTTGACAATTGTCCAACTTTCGGCCAACAAATGTTGGATGGCAGGCTAGTAAATTTTCAGTGGACAACCGTCTGTTGTCTGATTTTTATATGGTCAGTACACAAATCTGTCACACAAGTCGAAAGTACAAACATGCATGCTCGGAATCAATGCTCACCAAACACAAAATTAGCAGAAGGGGCCCAAAGGGTGGCGCTCAAGAGCTGAAATTCCTTGTAGTACGTCACTACGTTCGTGTTTGTGGCACGACAATTGTGTACTGTTAGTATGCAAGACAAGATCCTGGCACACGCCCTTTTGACAAAAATCAGACGCTCGATTGGCCAACAATCGCATCGTGTGTATGATGCTTTAGTGTGCTTCACTTTGTCAGACAGCTTCTATTTCTGGGATTTCTTGATTCAACAGGTTGGCAGTAATCAGGCCTGGGTGTGGCAAGTGAAATTTAACTTCGCTTTCCAAAAAATTGTGGTTAATCACAGTTCATTCAGGATTCAGCATGGGAGGGGCAATTACTTTTTCACATATATTCTATATATATTTTCATATTAATTTAAAAACTGCATCTTTGGATTTACTTGGGTTATCTTTGTGTAATATTAAAATTTGTTTGATGATCTGAAAGTGTGAGAAATATGTAAAAATAAATCAGGAAGGGGGGAAATACTTTTTCACAGCACTGTACCTTTAAAAGCCTCCTTGTATCCAAATCCAAAAGGACTGATCTCACTTATATGCACCACCATCTTTGTTTGATGTGATGTCAGCAGCCCCAGCAACCTTGCCAAATAAACTATTCCCCTTAAAGCCTTCCCTGGCATGGTTACAGTACCTTGAAAAAGTATTCACACCCCTTGAAATTTTCCACATTCTGTCTTGTTACAATCAAAACTGTAAATGTATTTTATTGGGATTTTATGTGATAGATGAACACAAAGTGGCACATAATTGTGACATGGAAGGAAAAGGATAAATGGTTTTCAAATTTTTTACATATAAATATCTGAAAAGTGTGGCGTGCATTTGCATTCAGCCCCCTTTACTCTGATACCCCTAACTAAAATTAATTGTCTTCGTAATTAGTAAATAGAGTCCACCGGTGTGTAATTTAATCTCAGTATAAATACAGCTGTTCTGTGAAGCCCTCAGAGGTGTGTTAGAAAAACTTTAGTGAGCAAACAGCATCATGAAAGCCAAGGAACACACCAGACAGGTCAGAGATAAAGTTGTGGGAAAGTTTAAAGCAGGGTTAGGTTATAAAAAAAAAAAAAATATCCCAAACTTTGACCATCTCATGGAGCACTGTTTAATCCATCATCCGAAAATGGAAAGTGTATGGCACAACTGCAAACCTACCATGACATGGCCGTCCACCTAAACTGACAGGTCGGGCAAGGAGAGCATTAAGCACAGAAGCAGCCAAGAGGCACATGATAGGAGCTGCAGAGATCCACAGCTCAGGTTGGAGAATCTGTCCACAGGACAACTATTAGTTGTGCCAAATCTGGCCTTTATGGAGGAGTGTCAAGAATAAAGCCGTTGTTGAAAGAAAGTCATGAAGTCATGTTTGCAGTTTGCGAGAAGCCATGTGGGGGACACAGCAAACACGTGGAAGAAGGTGCTCTGGTCAGATGAGACCAACATTTTGGCCTAAAAGCAAAACGCTATGTGCGGCAGAAAACTAACACTGCACATCACCCTGAAGACACCATCCCCACCGTGAAACATGGCAACATCATGTTGTGGGGATGCAGGGACAGGGAAGCTGGTCAGAGTTGATGGGAAGATGGATGGAGCCAAATACAGGACAATCTTAGAAGAAAACCTGTTAGAATCTGCAAAAGACTTGAGACTGGGGCGGAGATTCACCTTCCAGCAGGACAACGATCCTAAACATACAGCCAAAGCTACAATGGAATGGTTTAGATCAAACCATATTAATGCGTTAGAATGGCCCAGTCAAAGTCCAGACCTAAATCCAATGTAGAATCTGTGGCAAGACTTGAAAAGTGCTGTTCACAGACACTCCCCATCCAATCTGACAGAGCTTGAGCGATTTTGAAAAGAATGGGCAAAAATTTCACTCTCTAGATGTGCAAAGCTGGTAGAGACATCCCCAAAAGGACTTGCAGCTGTAATTGCAGTGAAAGTTGTTTCTACAAAGTATTGACTCAAGGGGGCTGAATACAAATGCACGCCGCACTTTTCACATATTTATTTGTAAAAATAAATGTAAGCCATTTATCATTTTCCTTCTACTTCACAATTATGGGCCACTTTGTGTTGGTCTATCACATAAAATCCCCAAAAAAGACATTTACGTTTTGGTTGTAACATGACAAAATGTGGAAAATTTCAGAGATATGAATTATTTTCCAAGGCACTGTATGTAGGGAGGTTAGGAGAAGATTGGCCAACAGATCGTAAATAGACTTTCTCAGAAAAGGAGAGGGCTTTATTAGGGGTCAACAGGATTGTGGCTGTGCTAGGGAATCCTCGAGTGGTGGAATTCTCAAGTTTAAAGGCACATTGTAAGTTAATAAAAAAAGCTGCAAATAAGCATTTCAAATACTTATTTTATGTTTTTTGTCCTGTATTTTATTAATTTGATGTCAAGGTCTCTAAAGCCACGCTTCCCATACTTGGAAGTCACAAACTACAATATCTGTGGACCAAACATACTATTAATACATGAAGCGCCTGTGTTCATCTCTATAGTAATTGTTTTGTTGTACTGGCTGTCAATGCACCATCTTGACCAAGAACTAAAAGCACACAGCCATTCATACTGCATCACATTAGTAATCATTTCTGGTAAACAGATTTTAAGCTGAAATTCAGCGACAAAATACACAATTGAAATATATTTACATAAGCCGTATTAACTGCCAAAAGATGTGTAATTTTGTTAAGCCAGTCTTGAGACACAGGAAAGTGGGGTTGTTGACCTCACTCAGTGGCGGACAGCTTTCTTGAATAGGAGCCCTCAAGTGCGGCCACTGAAATCATTAAAGGGCCGTACATAATATTCCATGATAGCAATGCTACAGAAAACTGTCAGGACACTGCAGACATGCAACAGGAGATGGTCAGAGTCCTCAGAACCCGCTAACAGGCCAGGTTTGCAAAATAACTGAAATACATAACAGGTGATATAATTTGCTGCTCAGTGATTGCAGTATTGTAGTCGGCATCTCCCCAAGGTAATACTTAAAATCTGTTAGTGGTTCCTGAGGACAGGAGTTGAGAACCACTGGACTAAAGCCGCGTACACACGATCAAAAATTTGGTAAGCAAAAGATCGATGAGAGCTTTTGGTCGGAAAGTGCGACCGTGTATGCTCCATCGGACTTTTGATGGCCGGATTCCAGCAAGCAAAAGATTGAGAGCAGGTTCTCAATTTTTCGGTCAGAAAAAGTTCCAATTGGAAATTCCGATCGTCTGTAGCAATTCCGAAGCGCAAAATTCCTACTCATGCTTGAAAACAATTCGACGCATGCTCGGAAGCATTGAACTTCATTTTCTCGGCTCGTCATAGTGTTGTGCGTCACTGCGTTCTTGACGGTCGAAAGTTCAGCAAACTTTTGTGTGACCGTGTGTATGCAAGCCAAGCATCAGCAGAATTCTGTCGGAAAAAACATCCAAGATTTGTCTGATGGAAAATCTGCTCGTGTGTACGGGGCATAAGAGATGGTGGGAGACTGCAGGACAGGCTTTAGGAGTTGCTGGAGACTGGGGGACTTGTCTCAGGAGATGATCATAAACTAGAGACCTATTACACAAGACTGCTAGAAATCACTGAATCATACCTATTACATCACGTTTACAAGTCATTATTTCCATATTTGTGCTCTCTACTCCTAAAAAGTAAGAACACACAGGAATTTTGTTGGAACTTAATCATGCTAGTAAAATTGCCTGCAGCCTAACTATAGTTAAATAGTAATAAAATAAAAAAAATCAGGGACAGACCCTTGGGTCAATTATCATAGTTGAAAGCTTCTGGCTTCTGCCCTTTCGCCCACACCCCTGCAGCAGTAATCTTCTGGTACTAAATGGCCAACTATGCCAGCTTGTTTACACCCCCTTCCATCAATGAAAAGCACCCTATGAATGGAGGGCAAGCGGATGTCTGAAAGGTCTGCAACCTCCATTGATACAGTGCTTTTTGATGGAACTATCATACAACTTCTATGAATTAAATGTAAGTACCATCCATTGAACAGATTCATTTATTTATTTATTTTTTAATTAACAAAATTTAGAATTAGTCACGAAAAATAGCAATGGACAAAACAAACTCCTCCTAATTGTATAAGCTACATCAGTAGCATATAGTAGCCATTACCTACACACATTTGAAGTGTTGTGTGATCATGCAAGATCAGTCGCTACTTCATCCTACCTGTGTAGATTACAGCATAGTTTCTCAACTCCAGTCCTCAAGGCTCCCAAACAGGTCATGCTTTCAGGCGCTCCATTATTTTGCACAGGGGATTTGATCAGTTTCACTGCCTTAGTAATTACCACAGCCGTTTCATCTGAGGGAAATCCTGAAAACATAACCTGTTGGGGCACCTTGAGGACTGGAGTGGAGAAACACTGGCTTACAGTATAGAGAACCATTTGAGTCATCTGTAATGCGGGTCATAGATTAAAAATAATATCCTTCTCGTGCTCCTGCATTAGGAATACTTACATACATACAGTACTCCATGCTTACAGTTTCCTCATGGAAATAAACAAATCTGGACCTACATCTGAAGACTGTACTAACTAGGGTTGCACTGATATCAGTGCCGGTACTAAGCATTTTTATGGGTACTTGTGGAAATGCACCGATACCCGAAACCAATATCTTCTGGCTCCGTTTTTTCCAGCTGTCAGCGGGATTTTCCCCGCTAACAGCTGAAATGTCAAGAAAAGGATGTTGGCAATTATTGGTTGTTAAATAGTGGGGCCGCCACGACCTTAACAACCATGTCAGCTGTCTGCGGAATTCCTGCTTCCTCTTACCCTCCAGCCAGCTGTCCTGTGCAGCGCTGGGTGTACTGGCAGTTACCACTCCACTCACTCACTTGGCAGCACATTACATTACCTCCAGTTCTAGAATTCACAGGGGGTGGGTGGAGCGGTACCCTTCCTCCACTCCACCTGCCCAGCCACTGTCACATTTGGAGTTTGCCAATGAGGGCATGCCCAATACGCTGTAAGGGACGGGCGGAGGATCGTTGCTATGGGTGGCAGGCTGTGCACTTTCTCCAGGCTTCTTGCTTGCCATTTTCAAAGTGCTCCTCCACCTGCTGCTGTGTACCCTGAGCAGTGCCGGACACAGGGAGGGAGACTCTCCACTGAGTGCTGGGTAAGTGGCTGGTGTACACTCAGCTGTGACTTATGTTGTCCTCCTGTACTATCTGGAGAGGGACCAGGGGAAATGTCCATCTTCAGAGAGGGCAACATGGGGGTCTTGTGACAAATAGTAAAGAAGAGTGTGTAGTGTCTGTGGGTACATGTGTGCGGTGACCCCCCCCCACCCTGCCCTCACCTCCCCATTCTGCCCTCACTTACCCCACATTCTCCCCACCCTGCCCTCACTTACCCTCCTACCCACCCATCTTGTCCTTACCCCCCTACTCCCCCCACCCTGCCCTCAGTTACCCTCATACTCCCCCTATCTTGTCCTCACTTACCCCCCTACTCCCACCCCCCCTGGCCTCACCCCCCTACCTCCCAAACCACCCCTCTACCTACTCTTCCTAGGCAGTAAGTATCGGTAATTGATATCGGCAAGTACTTAAAAAAAAAAAGTATCTGTACTTGGTGTGAAAAAAAAAATTGTATCGGTGCATGCCTAGTACTAACATAAAGAAACTGGCAAATTAATAGACTATTTTTTTTTTTAACAAAACAACTAATAGACTAATTTTATATTTTTTTCCAACGTGCATGAAAAGTTAGACAAACAGGAACCTGGATTATCTAAACACAGTCGCAGACCACACCCAGGTAACCCCTTTAAAGGAGCCTACCATGCTTACATTTGCTATTGATGCCGATAGAGCCACTATGCTCACTATTTAGTGAGCCATTACCCAGAAACAAGTCTGCATATCAGACTTCAATGGTTGCAGGCTTGTTTTTGTTCCGTGACCCTAGAGCCTGCACTGTCAAGAATAAAATAAGCAGTGGCAACACCCAAACTACCATCTTAACAGTTTAGCCAAAGAAATACCGCTCTAGGTGAGTGACCGGCTCTCCGATGTTGTGAACTGGAACCCAGGGTGCTGCACAGCTCATCTGTGAGATTCAGAAACATGCAAAATCCGGAATATTGCTGCACTCCTTGGTATCTTTAGTGAAGCATTAAAATCACATCACAGGTATGACGGGCACATAAAATGTAACGCGTTTTGCGCTAAAGTCAGCGCTTACTCAAACCTTATATACACATACATTGCATGAAATATATATGTGCATGATACATTGGCAATTAAGCAATTGAATGATTAACCAATAAATCAATTAAAAATACACTCCCACTACACTAATGAGAGCGTATGCTCCTTGCCTTCCCATACTAACATGTCATATAACACATAAATCAAAAAAACAAAAAAATCACAAACAAAACAAGCCACATAAAGCTCCTTCAACCTGTCACCCACCAACACAGATCCAGCAGCCAGATGACCATGCGGGAGAGCACAGGGAAGGAGACAGTCAGCCAACTACAGCAGGACACCCTCACAAACTAAGTGCACATAATGTAGTTTCCTTTTATGACAAGCTGTGTGGCAAACAAGCCATTCACAGTACGCCAGACAGCCAATGGTGACCTAAAACAACTTAATACAATAGTTTGGAAAACGACAAAATATGTTAGATGAGATCGAGTGATCAAAAATTCAAAAACATACAAAAGAAATTCATAAAAACAATATATGAATAAAACATCAAAAAAATTATCTTAACAGGTTCCCTTTAAAACTGATTTCACAACTGCAATACACACCTCCTCTCCAGCGCCATCCACCGCCAGAGAGTCCCCTCTATAAACCCATACCCATACATGGTTCACCTCGCTTCCTATAAGCCTTGGCTGTCAATGACATGCCCCTTAGTGGAGCGCTAGCCAGCTGGCCTGAGCTCACGGTACTTTGATGCAGAGAATGACGCTCAGGTCACTACATTAGTGCCATTCTTTGTATCACTAAGTACTAAAAATTGCAAACTGTTGGAGAAGACCAAGAACAATGATCACATGAACCAATGGCTAAAATTCAGCAGGAAAAGATACCTATAGTGATTATTTTTTTTAATGGGGTGGGGGATTGAGGATGACAATGAATCCTGAAACCTCTGAAAACATAGTATACATTCTCTTACATTCAAATAGTACTTCTAGGGAAGATTTATTAATTGACCTAGGTTTTACGCTTTGTTTGGCATTGTTTTTTGGGATCTTCTTGTTCTGGGTCAGGCACAAAAGAGCTAAGTGGCAGTTTGTCATTTTCAGACATCATGCTGAATAGGCCAAGAAAACACAGAACTGATATTATGTGTTAGGGGACTTATTTTTTCTGCTGTCTCTCATTGCATATGATTAATGGTGGTCAGACATGGCTCGCATTACAAGCCTTATCCATGTTTTGAGTAGAAAAATAAAAAGTGGAGGAGCTGCCTAGGGTTGTGTGTTTAGTACTAAAGTCTACACCTGCAAGCCATGTATGCTGAGTATGGTGGACAGAGGGGGTGGTTTTTATTAATTATTGAAAGTATATCATTCTGATTTATGGCCCATTCCAACTCGTCTATACCAAAATATTTCATGGCAGGCTTTTTGACATAACTCAGCTTCTCAAATCAAAGTATAGGTTAGGTGGGGATATGGCTGCTTTTCAGCGAACCCACACTTAGATCATTAAAGTACACCAGAACAGAGGATACCACTACTGGCCTCCATCAGAAAATGTCAATTGGCAGTATATGGCTTTAAGCCACAGATATAGAACAAACACTACAAAATGAGTGCCAGTATTATTTATCTCTATACTTGTTAATAGTCATCAAAACAAAGCCACTGGGTTAGCATGACAGCCAGGGAACAAACATCCTCAAAAGGAGATGTCAGGTATAGCAACCTATATTATTATTTAATGACAAGTGTATTTTAACCTCATCTTCTCAATTGGCAAAGCAGAATACCCAGCAGAAGAGGAGGCAATGGCAGCATCTGGTGGCAGGGAGCTTGCACTTGTTATTGCTGGAGAACAAACTTGCACATTATGGAAAATGCTGCCAGGCCACTATCCCAGTTGAGTTCCAGTTTAGGACAAGCAGTGTTCATGCCCCTTTAGAACCAGAACTAGAACCAGAACTACACGCTGTTATAAAAATTCATCAACATTTTCCAACAGCAAGGTATTGTTTTTTAATAAGGCAGAACTCCAGCCAAAAAAATAAGAAGCAACCTATTAAAAGATTGAAAATAAACCTTTGTTTATACTGACCTTCAATCCAGAGCGACCACTAAGCATATCCAAAAATAGTATATTTATTGTTATTTATTTATGCAGAACTAGAACCAGAACTAGAACCAGAAGCAGAACTAGAACCAGAACTACACGATGTTATAAAAATTCATCAACATTTTCCAACAGCAAGGTATTGTTTTTTAATAAAGCAGAACTCCAGCCAAAAAAATAAGAAGCAACCTATTAAAATATTGAAAATAAACCTTTGTTTATACTGACCTTCAATCCAGAGCTACCACTAAGCATATCCAAAAATAGTATATTTATTGTTATTTATTTCAAAAATTAAAAATGAAATTATCTCCAAATAAATATAGCTATCTGTATGTCTTTTATTCCGTGCTTATATCCCACACCAATATAACCACCCAGTGCAAACACTAGTTAAAAACATTGACAACAATGTATATCTGCATAAATCCACAGATTATTCTTTCAGGGAAATATCCCACTTTTATAAAATATTAAAGAGGAAATTTCTTAATTTTTTTTTTTTTATCTAAATGTATCCTGTAACTGGAATAATGCAAACTGCACCGCTATATGACTAGTCCAATATTCAACTACACATTAAGGTGCATAGAATCTCAAACTGGTAAGTATAAATCTAACTGGTCACAATGAAACTTTCTATAATATACAAACCACCCAAATACATTATAGCTATTTAATAGCAGGATATTTCTTCATCTCCTATCAGCCAAGACGTGGTAAATATCCTATTTAACTGCCAATGAGACAATGGAATTATCCCTGCTACCTTCATGCAGATCAGTAGTAGAGCACTAAATCTACCTGAAATTTAAATTTGATTTCCATTCTCAGCAGCCACAAAAATATAAGGAACTGCAATAATCTATCCCCAGACTTAGGCTGGATTCACACCTATGCATTTTTTGTGCTTTTTGCATTTTGCAGATTTGTACTACAGAACGTGTTCCATAGGAAACCATGTTAAATGGACTGTAGTGCAAATCTGCTAAATACAAAAAGCACTAAAAATGCACAGATGTCAATCCAGCTTTAACAGAGATTATTATTCACAAAAATCATATGTAGCACAAGTGTACTTGCAATAAAGTTCAAATCCTCCCATCCTCATGTTAATTTTGACTTCAGTTGTCATAAACCTCTACTGCTGCACAACCAATACCAAATGTCAAAGACTTAAACTTAATCAAGTTACTTACCTATGGTTAGAATAATGTTGTGGAAATGTTATTATATGGACTCATGTGGACATTTTATTCTAGGATGTGTGCTTTATAGATCTGTCTCCCTGTGTCTGATTTAACCGAGGATCACTCTAGCAGAGCGCACTTGGGTTGAATCGGTACCAGCGGTAAAACCGTCAGTATGAAAACCTTCTCATGGGCTTGGAGACGTGTTCTGTGTGTGTGTGTGTTTGCCAGTTTGTAAGTATCAAGCGCAATGCGCTGGGCTTCTTGCCTTCAAATGTCTATGCACATTAGAGAAGCGAAGTCCGCATAATGAGAGAAACATATCTCTGTTGTGGCTACACTATCCCTTTTGGATACATATCTGCTTTTATAAGAGGACATTGATGTCTGGCCTTGTTGGTATACTCGTACCGTATATTTACAACAACAGTAGCATTGTCCCCGCAGATCTTCTCAAGCCTGTAAGAACAAATAGAATGATCTTACTAGATACTGGTTACTCTGAGCAGTATTGAATAGGCTCCATGCTGACCAAGATGGTGAATTTGGCTGGGCGGGGGGCAGTGTACATGTCTCAAGTGGGTGGGACATGTGCACTTCCCCCCAATCCTTTGGATGCCCTCCCCTTTACTGTTGTCATTTCCTGTGTTGTCATTTCCTGTGATGTCATTTCCTGTGATGTCATTTTGCATGGAGGAAGCAATTGGCTATTGGGGCCATGACTTCCTGTTTGTGATTCCATTTGTGGCCGATAAATAAAAGGTGCCTGTGCTCGTGAGGGCAGGCAGTCGAGCTGTGGAGCTGAGGATGTAAGAATGGTGGTCATGTCTGTGTTACTTGGGAAGATACGGGAAACAGGGTCGTACTAAGATGCATTATACCAAAAGGCTGAAAGTTACATTGATTACGCGTAGCGTATAGTGGAATTTCCACGTCAATAAGGAGGATCCCCAGGTTGGCTTGCTGGGCTAACATTTCAAACCTAGTTGAAATTCCTGACTCTTTACAGTGTGGAACAAATTTCTTCATCAGTCACTTTAAGAAGTTTAAAAAGAAAAGAAAATGCGCTATAAATTTGAGCTATCTATAAACCTGTAAGCAGCAACTCTGCTGTGAGACACAGTATTAAAATAAACAAATTGTAAGTAGAGCTGCTCTCAAACACAAACATAAATTGTGATAAACTTAATCAAAAAATTTAAAAATAGAATTAAATAAATCCCAAAGGTAAAGATAAATATCCCAATAACGAATAACCGTCCTTATTGGATAATCACGAGTTAGTGTTAAACCACCATTGCAAACAATGATGAAGGGATAGATCATGCATAGCTATCCAGAATTCATTAAGGACTTGGTTATTACTCATGGTTATTTCCTTTGATGTGTGGATTACTTGGTGTCCATCCTTGAGACACATGGACTTATTATTGTTTATGCACTGGAATCACTTTAAATATATACATTTTAAGATTATCTATCACTAAAGCTACCATTTTGGGTTGATCAATTGATACTCACGTTTAGGATACACGTTTTTCATTATATTGTTTGTATATTATATTATAGTAAGGTTATTAGAAACTGAAGCATCAAATCATTGTTTGTTACCATTACCAAGACCTATCCCAGTGAGGATACATGGGTGTCCATTATTGAGACACAGAATTGCACTTTATACACAGGAATCACTCTATTGCTTAATTGACAGCGCATCACTACATTTATTTTTATAAACAATGAAGAGACGCGCTTACCAGCTCAAACGTACCTCCTGTTTCGGGAGGTCTTAATCACTTGTGGCTAATACCCAGCCAGGGCCTTTATCCAACAAGGGGGATAGACAGATAACAGCTCCCACCGAATATGGATTTCCCAAAGCACAGGCACAGCAACACACATATTAATGACTTATCTGGAACATTCCACAGAGCTCGTAGGCACAAAATCCTCCCTCAGAATAGTATGCTCATAGAGGTTCCCTAAAAAGAGATAATGCTCACCATAGTGTAAAACCATCAACTTTAATGAAACTTAAAAAATATATTGCACTTACATCAAGAACGCTTGTATTAAGCATAAAAGGGAAAAAGCCGGCCGGCTATAACAAGCACTCCCATTCTTCCGGGATCACATTAAGCGCAGTGACGTCAGCATGTCGCTCCATCCAACGCGTTTCATCACATTCTGACGTCTTCCTTGGGCACTAAGAAGTTTAACACATTGAGATATTGGGCACCATAAACCTAGGGAGAGAGGGGCTAGGATGCAGAATATCTGAAAAGCAACCAAAATATACACAGTTCAGACCTATACTTAGTCTATACAGAAAAAGGGCCTTTAACCTGGAACCGGCACTCTGTACTCTTTAGACCAGGGGTCTCAAGCTGGCGGCCCGCTGTTGCAAAACTACAAGTCCCATCATGCCTCTGCCTTTGGGAATCATGCTTGTAACTGTCAGCCTTGCAATGCCTCATGGGACTTGTAGTTTCTATACAGCTGGAGGGCCACCAGTTTGAGGCCCCTTCTTTAGACTGTATAGCAGTTTTAAAGTTCTGTCTCCAGGTATGATTGTTATTACATGCCTACATTGGTTGTGCTTGTCACAATATAATAGGCATTGCTTATATCTGAGGGACTGCTAGGGAAGTTAGCATTGTAGTAATCAATGCTACCACAATGATCGCAGTGATCTTCCAGGCCCTGTGGGAGCAGCTGTCCCTCTGCACACTGACCACAGGGGGTCACTCCCTCGGCACTGCCACCATTGATAGAAGAATAAATACAAGGTGTTCTCTAAATGAATGATGTGGAGATTGTTACATCACTGCTCCTCCTCTCCACCTCATCCAATCAGAGAATGTCTTGTATTCATTGAAATAAATACAAGGTGTTCTGTGAAAGATGGCAGTGCCAAGCAAGTGACCTCCTGTGGTCGGTGTGCTGAA
This sequence comes from Lithobates sylvaticus, assembly GCA_028564925.1. Lineage (NCBI taxonomy): Eukaryota > Metazoa > Chordata > Amphibia > Anura > Ranidae > Lithobates > Lithobates sylvaticus. Next base: position 95,860,485 of record CM053038.1, read on the forward strand.
GGAAAACCCACTTGACATAGGGACTGGAAAATCGCTATTACTACAGGAATTGTCACCTTCTACACTGGTCCATCAGGTACAAGATATGCTTACTTACATCAGTCCAAGCTGGACCAATGTAAGCATGCAATAAAGATCATGCATGGAGTTCAGCTTTAGGTCAACACACATGTCCTCTTGGTTGAGCCTCCAGATTTCCCTGAAATGTTCTCTAGCCACTTAAGGACAACCTCATGCACATTTACTTCGGCAGAATGGCATGGCTGGGCACATCAATGTACAGGTACGTTACTCTTTAAGAGCCCAGCTGTGGCGGAGGCGGCGCGCTCGTGACCCGGTCCTGAGCTCCGTGACTGCGGCCGTGGGACCCACAGACCCGATCGCCGCTGATGTCCCACGATTGGGTCACAGAGCTGAAGGACGGGGAGAGGTATGTGTAAACAAACCTCTCCCCGTGCTTCCTAGTGAGGCTGTCACTGTTCGTCTGTTCCCTGTCATAGGGAAAGACGATCAGTGATGTCACACGCCAAGCCACGCCCCCTACAGTAAAAAAAACACACACAGGGCTCACTTAACCCCTCCCGCCCCCTAGTGGTTAACCCCTTCACTGCCAGTGTCATTTACACAGGAATCAATGCATTTAAATAGCACCGATTGCTGTATAAATGACAATGGTCCCAAAAATGTGTCAAAAATGTCCGATGTGTCCGCCATAATGTTGCAGTCACAATAAAAATCGCTGATCACCGCCATTACTAGTAAAAAAAAAAATATTAATGAAAATGCTATAAAACTATCCCCTATTTTGTAAACGCTATAACTTTTGCGCAAACCAATCAATAATCGCTAATTGTGATTTTTTTTTTTTACCAAAAATATGTAGAAGAATGCGTATAAATTGTGGAAAAAAAAATGTTTCAATATATTTTTGGGGGATATTTATTATAGCAAAAAGTAAAAAATATTGCATTTTTTTCAAAATTGTCGCTCTATTTTTGTTTATAGCGAAAAAATTAAAACCCAGAGGTGATCAAATACCACCAAAAGAAAGCTCTATTTGTGGGGAAAAAAAGGACGTCAATTTTGTTTGGAGACACGTCGCACGACCGCGCAATTGTCAGTTAAATCGACGCAGTGCCGAATCGCAAACAAGGGGCCTGGTCCTTTGGCTGCAAATTGGTCCGGGGCTTAAGTGGCTAGCAGTAGTTTCTACCAAGCTCCAGGACACTGTTCATCAGTTCACCCCCGATGCTCAAATTCAGGTAGCCTGAGATTCCTAGGCCTCAGCCCAAGGTCTCTCTTCTAGCAAAAGCCCTCCCCAAGCTGCTGGCCTGGGAGGCACTGGCCTTTAACACACAGCCTCCAACCCTGGTAGCAGCCCAGGAGGCAATAGGGCTTCCAGAAATTCACACAGAATATTTAAAACCTTTTCCAGCATGCACCACTGGCCTCTCATTCTCACACTATTGCCAGGTACACCCAACAGCAGACAGAAGCAAACAATAACACTAATGCCGCGTACACACGAAGGGACTTTTCCCGGCGGACCTAAGTCCAGCGGACAATCCGCTGGACTTTCCAGCTGGGTCCGCTGGACTAAAAAGCGAACGGACTTGACCACACACGATCACGCAAAAAGTCTGACGGTTCACGCGATGACGTACAGCACGTACGACGGGACTAGAAAACGAAAAATACTAGAAAAATACTTGCTACTGAGCATGCGTCCTTTTTGGTCCGCCGGACCATACTACACACGGCCGGATTGTCTGCTGGACTGCCAAGTCCAGCGGATAATTTTAAAACAAAACTTAAAACTTTAGTCCGCCGTACTTTGGCCAAAAAAAAGTCCGCCGGCGCCCACACACGAGGGGATTATCCGCTCGACTTCGGTCCAGCGGATAATCCCGCGGGATAGTCCCTTCGTGTGTACGCGGCATAAGGCTAAGGAAAACAAAAACAGAACTATAAAAGCTAGAGCTCAAGCTGATTACGACCTAGTAGCACTGCATTTGGGCTTCGTACACTTCTACTTAGGGCAGGGTCCCTGCAAAAGAAAGAGGAAAGGAAAATGTGAGGTGGAACAAAGACTACGCTTTTTAAGAAGTAAAAATAATAAAAGGCTGGGAAATCGATGAGAGAACAAAATAATAAAAATAATTGTATCATAGAAAGCTGCAGTGTATTTCAAATAGATTTATCAACAAAAACTTTCCTAAACATGGAGTTACACATTACATCATTGATGATACAGTTAAAATAGGTGTGTCGACTATCTTTATGCAATATTTTCTTTTAACCTTCTATAGTAAAATGCATCCTTTTTAGGCCGAATTCCATTATAAATCTGCCAGGCTTCTTGATATATTGAAAATAAAAGCTTTACAAACTGTCAACTTGTGTGATAAGCTAAGGAAAAAAGCCAGAATCAAAAGTCTGTGACAATTTAGTGGTTACACACTGTGCTGTATTCCATCAGCTTCTGACAATGAAGAATTGGCTCTGCAAGCCTCACTGATCATGTAATGTTATCATTAAAGCCACTCCGCATGCAATGGACACACTGCGCCATTCTCTCTATGTGCTTGTAATTCAGCATGCGGCACAATAATTGAGAGGTATATACATATGTGGGGGCTGTAGAAAGATGCCGGGTGAGAATGCATCAATTATTAGAAAGGGTATAAAAATGAAAAACACAAAGCAAATATTTCCTTGGTTATAGCACATCTCTGCGTGTCAACCAGGCATGCCATCATTTCTACCCATCCAGACTGTGGACAGTCTGTAAAATCTGCAGACTAATAAAGGCTGTCTGTAAAGTCTGTGGAATACAAATGACTGTAGACAGGTTTACGCCCTGCATTTGAATCTTAAAGCGACTCAGGAGAAAGTCTTGTGACTCATCTCAGCAGTCGCTCTCCTTTCCTACTTAGTTTTGCTGCTGGATTTACCTACAAGTGTCTAGACCTGGACAGACAGTATAAAGGAAGATGACACCAATTGTAAAGGGTTGTCCTTTGGGTATGATTTTCCTAACTTGTTGTTCTAGGCATTGGTCTACTAGTACCTTATGGCAGATACGCTTCTGGTTGTGTTCATAGGTGTTCATAGGGGTCTATACATTTTGCACAGTTAGGCCAATAGGAAAGATAATCTGAGTTATGGCATATCCTACTAATGGTTTCCAATGTGCTCAAAAAAATTTTTTCTGCTGATGATTAGGATATCTAAACTACGACCTGCGGGCCAAATCCAGCCCAAGATTTTATCCAGCCCTCTGATTTAAGAGAGGACTCTGATGAAAACTAGACTTGTGCAAAACTGAAAAATTTGTTTAGTTTCGGTTCATTGTCATTCGTAAAATATAACATTTCGTTATGTTATATTCGTTATGTAACGTTAATAAGTTTTCGGATAATTTGTTATTATTCGTACAGTGTCGATATCCGTTATACTGAATCTCAAATCATGTCGAATTCATTCGTTATATGCGCTATAATTTAGTTCGTATTCGTTGAAATTAGATATTTATGTATGTATATATATTCGTGATAAGGATTCGTAGTTTGGAAAGTCGTTTGTTTATTGAATCTACACACACAATGACAATATCTCTTCTCCTCTGCTCAAATACAATACAACACCCTTCTCACTCAGTTCTTAGGAATTTACAGGCACTTTGCCAGTAATCCAACCTCCAGCACAAAATGAATCAGCTGATTGGACTGTAAGATTTACTTTGAGTTGACCTTTTGTTTCATTAGATCTTTAACAAATTACAGAATCATGTTGAAATCATTCGAATCATGTCGAATTCATTTGTTATATCCGCTATAATTTCTTTCGTACTAGTTGAAATTCGTTATTTTTTTATTCGGACATTCGGATGCATTCGATTGTCCGAAAGATGCAAAATTCGTCCGAATTTCGATTCATTACGAAACGAATTGCACAAGCCTAATGGAAACCCTGATGTAAGGGGGATACTTATAGGGACTCTGTTAGGGGGACTTTGATGGGGACACTTATGTAAAGGGAAATTCTGATGGGCTCATGTTTATTTGGAATTTCTTCTGATATTCTTCTGTATTTATACAGTTTATTTTATATCTATACACAAATGTTTTGCCTTTCATTTTTATTTTAAACTGAAGGTGTGTGAATCACAAAAGCTGCAGGTTCAGCTGATGTCTGGTAAAACAGATCACATTCTTTTGTATTTGGTGTGGCTGTGCATGGCTCTATCCACATCACTACGTAACAGGATCCACGTACAGAACATTTGTAGATCCCAATGTAGAACAAGTGAGTTACAACACCCCCATTTGTAGACTATTGATTACTTTCTCCAGCTCCACAACAGTAGGTTCGTACCTCTTTAGGGACCTGGGGCTAGGATAAAGCTGGGTATACATGTTCTGTTTTTTTTTATTCAAATGATGGGTTGAATGAAAAAACCTGACAGATTCCTGCATCCACACAAAGCATGATGATGCAGGGATCTTCTCCCACTGTTCTATTGTATTCTGACAGCAGAGATTACCTACTCCATCAGAATACCCAGATCAACGCTGCAGCTATTGGCTGCAAGCGCTGATTGAATGCGAGTTTTCCAGCATGACTGTTCGTTAGACCAACTTCTGTTGAACAGACAGCAGAATACATGGACAACTGGAATTTGGCCAGTTCCCAACATGGTTTCAAAGCTCTGCATGCTCCAATGCACATTTTTTCTTTTATCAATATGGATGCATTTAATATATTTTCCAAAAGGTGAACTATGCCTTTAGCTGTAAAAGAGAAACGTCAGGTCAGCAAACTGTCCATCTTGCCTGGCCATGATGTGGAAAATTAAGGACTGGCTGAACAGAAATTCAAATCCGCAAGAAGATAAAATATCTCCTATATATGTATTTAAACGGTGTAGTTAGCCGTTTACCTGGAGTCTAGCTTTAAAAAGACTCTCATAAGAAAAGTATGGGGGCATACTTTTGAAATGCTAGTTGCATGGCTGTGTCTAGCTTCAATATTTTGGGCAGCAGACCTGAAACAAGCATGCTGTAAATCTCCGTATCTCTATATTCTGTTCCAGGTAAGAAAGCTTAAAAGCCAAAGAATCATTATGATGGCCAGGGAGCTGACATTTTTTTTTCTTTTTTTTTTTATCTGGTACTTTTTATTAAAGGAATAAAGTGTACACAATTTGTACATGTCTATAAAACAGTTCAGCATTACAATCAGAGAGTAAGTATACAAAGTTTTGTGAATACTATATATACAACACAACTTTGAACAAATATTTTGGTAGGTGCCAAATACTAATTTCTACATTCAATTGACCTCAATACTCTGGTCTATGTTGTAAAGAGCCATCTATCAAAACCCACTGACCAGTGTACGTATCTACACAGGCTCTATCCCCTTAGTACTGCCTCAGCTCATACCTGCAGTAATCTATCCATAACAAGTTATGGGGGAGCCAGGCCCAGTGTATCTAGCCAACTCTGCCATATTTGCAAAAATGTATGACTTGATGTATGTATGAATTACGATGTTGATACCTCAGTTTCTCCAGTATTAAAGTCAAATTGACTCGGTCAATCCAAATTTATTTCTTAGGAGGATTGGAGGACATCCAATGTCTAGCTATTAACTTTCTGTCTATATAGAAAAGTCTCAGTGCTGCTATAAGCACTGCTGGTTGGGACATCTCTGTCTAATGCGCCTAGGAAACATTATAAAGATCTTGAGGGATGTTACCTTGAATAACCATGGATTTAGTATCAAGAATGTCAGTACAATATCTATTCAATTGTGGACAGTGCCAGATCATATGAATGAAATCTCAACTATCACTGTTACATTTAGGGCACAGTGGGGATTTCCTTCTTTCCCATTGAAATAAATTTGGCTGGGGTTCTATAAACCCAATGTAGAATAAATAATTAAGGAAACGTTTGTGATGAGGATAGGGAAACCAGAGGTATGGAATTGGATCTCAGTGCTGCTTCCCACCTATCTCCATCTAGTACCACAATATCAGCATCCCACCCTGTCCTATAGTACAAGCTAGCTGTATCCCAAGAAAATGACATTCAGCTATTGTAAATACGATAAATCGTTCCCTTTTGGGTTATTTTCCGAATTAGTTTTGGCTCTTCTGCCCCGTACACACGAGCGGATTTTCAGTCGGAAAAATCTTGGATGTTTTTTTAACGGAATTCCGCTCAAGCTTGGCTTGCATACACACGGTCACACAAAAGTTTGCTGAACTTTTGACCATCAACACGGTGACGTACAACACTACGACGAGCTGAGAAAATTAAGTTCAATGCTTCCAAGCATGCGTCGAATTGTTTTCGAGCATGCGTAGGAATTTTGCGCGTCGGAATTGGTACAGACGATCGGAATTTCCGATCAAAACTCTTTCCATCTGAAAAATTGAGAACATGCTCTCAAACTTTTGCTGGCGGAAATTCGGCCAGTAAAGGTCAGATGAAGCATACACACGGTCGCATTTTCAGACGAAAAGCTCTCATCTGTCTTTTCCTGGCTGAAATTCAGATCATGTGTACGCGGCATTAAAGCTTAAGTAGGGATAAGGGAGCTTGATGCAACTGCAATTATCCATAATATTGTTGCCTAGGTAGGTCATACTCTTTTTGTGGTTGAGCAAAAGGCTTAAAGTGGTTGTAAAGTCCAAAAATTTACTTTTACCTACAGGTAAGCCTATAATGAGGCTTACCTGTAGGTAAAAAAAATATCTCCTAAACCTGTACGGTTTAGGAGATATTTCCCGTGCAATGCGCCGCTGACTGCAGCGGCGCATGCGCACGGGGGATTCTCCGCTGAAAGGCTGGCAGAATCCGAACCTTGCCGGGAAGAAGTCTCCCGTGCGCATGTGCGGGAGTGACGACATCGCGGCTCCAGCCACTCACAGCGCCGGAGTCGCGATACCTGGAAGACACGCCGAGGCAACATGTCAGCGACCTCGGCGTGGACCAGGTGAGTTACCGATGCCTCGTTCTAAGGTAAGTATTTCATAATGAGCTAGTATGCGGTGCATACTAGCTCATTATGCCTTTTCCCTTACAGGTGTTTAAAAAAAAAAAAAAAAGTGTCAGCGGGTTTACAACCGCTTTAAGTACATTTATAAAATACTACTGAAACCAAACTTTTATACCCTCCAACTGCCAGGTGTAAAACCATGTGAGAGACCCCAAGACAGGTTTTTGGGTTACACCACAGTTTCTGCAAGGGAACTGTCAATGGACAGTGAGAAGGTATACTTAGAATTCCCATTTCCAAAGAAGATGGCGGAACTAACATTCTTAAAGGGACGGTTAGCAATGGCATTCCTCCATACTTTCCTCAAGATAGAGTATGTTTAAAATTACCCTGTCACCACTGGGTCACTTTTACCTAAGAAGTCATCTGTAAAAGAAGCACGAATATTCTTACCTTTCCAGCAGCCTGTGTATTTAAAAGATGCTGATTCTTCACTCAAGTCAAATTCTTGCTCTTCACGCTGACTGCTGTAGTGATGTACGAGGCAACAGGAGAAACCAGTGGCCAGCAGGGTAGCAAAAATATTACAAACCTAGAAGTATAGAATATTTGCAGTGGTGGGGCACCAGCTTTTCAATTTTTCAGGCTGACGTAAAAAGGTATATAATCTATAGAGGTGACCTTTTGGCTAAAAGTGGCCCTGTGGTCATAGGGTCACCTTAAGAGACAACAAATTGACCCAGCCAAATATTGACTTTCATGTCTAGCTCAGGGGCAGCTTAGTTTTGGTTGCTGTGACCTCTCTTGCTTTTGTTCATCCTAGTATATCACATTTGTGAAGTTCCCATGCAATCCATCAGATCCATTTGCTCACATTCAGGGGATCTGTGATCTGCAGCAAATGGTAGCCATTCTGCATCAGTTAGTACCGTGTCCTCTGTGCTGCTTACTGTAAGAAGCAGCAGCATCTTTCAGAAATAAACATCTCTGACAGTTGCTGGCAGGCAGGACCAGGCCCTTTCATCTGCTTCTTGTACATTCCACAATGCTTGTAATGTAAACTCGCATTGCTTTGTTCCCATTTTAGATGGGAAACAAAAATGGTTGATAGGAAATGAATGTCAAACATAGCACTTTATTTGAGGTTATCAGTAAACTCTGGATAGCAGTCGACTAGTAAATAAGTAAAATATTTACTAGAGTACATTAGAAATACATGTACACAAACAAAATGAGAACGTTTTGCAGACTGGTCTGTAGAGGGAAAGTATGATTTGAAATTCCGTATTCTAAAGACGACAGTGTTAAACCGTTTGTTAAAATCTACATAGATGTAAAATCAGGATATGAAATGACTATTAGAACAAGGCTGACTCAAAGCGTAAAGCTGTGTATACACTAATAGAATTTCATTCAACATCCTTTGCTGTAAGAACATTCGTTCATATTTCAATCATTAGTGGGGTCAAATAGATGTTCAATGTTGACCACTGTGACAAGAAAATTTGAAGGATCAGGATGGAAAATATTCCTCGAATGTGCAAATTTCTAACAGTGTATGTGGTTTTTGTTAGGTAAAGTCCATTAATTTCAAAATGAAATGCTTAAAGCAAACTTGTTGCACTACTTTGAATGATGTGTGAATGTTCTGAGAATGTTCGTACAAAATTTTCCTAAGAATTTTCGTACAGATTTTATTCAAAAAATATGGTATATAATTCAGAAAAACGACCCAAGAAAGAATATACTTTACAGACTCTAATACACAAAAAAAAACAAAAAAAAATGATTTATATATATATATATATATATATATATAAAATATATTTATATAGATATATATATATATATATATATATATATATATTTATATATATATATAATATCTCACACACAGTATCTCACAAAAGTGAGTAGACCCCTCACATTTTTGTAAATATTTTATTATATCTTTTCATGTGACAACACTGAAGAAGTTACACTTTGTTACACTGTAAAGTAGTGAGTGTACAGCTTGTATAACAGTGTAAATGTGCTGTCCCCTCAAAACAACTCAACACACAGCCATTAATGTCTAAACCGCTGTGAATGGGGAGCATAATGTTAAATTTGGTGTTATCGCTCTCACTCTCTCATACTGGTCACTGGAAGTTCAACATGGCACCTCATGGTAAAGAACTCACTGAGCATCTGAAAAAAAGAATTGTTGCTCTACATAAAGACAGCCTAGGCTATAAGAAGATTGCCAAGACCCTGAAACTGAGCTGCAGCACGGTGGCAAAGACCATACAGCGGATTAACAGGACAGGTTCTACTCAGAACAGGCCTCGCCATGGTCGACCAAAGAAGTTGAGTGCACATGCTCAGCATCATATCCAGAGGTTGTCTTTGGGAAATAGAAGTATGAGTGCTGCCAGCATTGCTGCAGAGGTTGAAGCAGTGGGGGGGTCAGCCTGTCAGTGCTCAGACCATACGCCGCACACTGAATCAAATTGGTCTGCATGGCTGTCGTCCCAGAAAGAAGCCTCTTCTAAAGATGATGCACAAGAAAGCCCGCAAACAGTTTTCTGAAAACAAGCAGACTAAGGACATGAATTACTGGAACCATGTTCTGTGGTCTGATGAGACCAAGATAAACTTATTTGGTTCAGATGGTTTCAAGCGTGTGTGTCTTGCCTACAGTCAAGCAAGGTGGTGGGAGTGGCACGGTCTGGGGCTGCATGAGTGCTGTCAGCACTGGGGAGCTACAGTTCATTGAGGGAACCTGAAAAATACATTTTGAGTTATCGCAAGAAACGGAAGTGGGAAATTCTCCAATGGGAACACTTACAATGATAACTGTCAAAGAGGGAGATTTTCTTCATCTTGAGAGATTTCCTTTTACTTTCTGTTTGGAGTATAAAGGAAGTAAGGGGAACTCTACGCAATGGACACTGACAGAAAAAATAAATAACTGATGGGAGTTTAATATATTACTTACTCTTTCCAAAACAGTAAAACTGTTTGGCTTTAGACATACGTTAATAGTCTGCATGTATTGGGGCACATTTACACTATTATATTGCTTCAACATACCTTACTTGCTTTGGCACGATGTGGTGCCATTCATTGTGACTGGCTTCCCAATAGACATGCAACTGCCCTCTTGTGCATTGCAGCGCACTGCTGAAAATTCAGTAAGCACAATTTTTGACCTGTTGTGGTGTGTTGGGCACCCCATTCAAATTAACGTGCATGCATTAAACTCACCACAGTTGACCAAGTTGGTGTCAGTGGACCGTTATTGGCCTCATAGTGGTGGCATCCCTCTTTGCTAGTGAGTAATTGTGATGGTGGGCACAGGTAAGCAAGTGTGTTTTTTTAGGAACTAAAGTGAAATTGTAAGAATGAAGGGTATTACAAACTGCAGGTTGGAAGCCATGCTCTTATAGGGAGTATGAACATCTAATAATGGAGCTTCTCTAGAAGCATTGACTAAATAAGAGCCAATGTAATTATTTCTCCCAGATGGCCTAGAAATGCCTTGGGACCCTCCAGTAAGAGCCTGTGGTTAAACAATTGGAGTGTCCGGACTGACCAGCTAATCCTGGTTCACCAGAATACCTACTGGACTAGGTGTCCAGAAGGTGTTTAGGGAATTAGCAATAAAAGATAATTTAAGATGATAAGTGGACACTTTAGGCCAAACATTTGTACCAAAATGTCTCTTCAAACCTTCTAGCCACTGAAATGCAGATCTTCACTAAAAAGTAGGTGGACCAGATAGGATTTGGGCAAAAAGTATACTGCTTGGTTGGTATGTATTGGCTCTGTAAATGTAGGCAACTCTTGTATATAAATGGCACATAATTTAATTACTTTCTTAATCTTTAGTGATGCCACCCACATCATTCAGAACTTCTGATATGACAGAGGCACAACACGATTGTTGTTGGCTATAAACCCAACTCACTGAAAGCTGCCATCATAGCTTGCATTTTAAAGAAGAAGTAAAGCCTTCCCCAAAAAAAAAAAAAAAAAAAAACGGAACCTGCAAGGCAAAGGCATAATGAGCTAGTATGCATAGCATACTAGCTCATTATGAATAACTTATGCGCCGTAGACAGCGATGCCTCTTTTTTTCTAAATATCTCCTAAACCATGTAGGTTTAGGAGATATTTATTGGACCTACAGGTAAGCCTTAATCTAGGCTTACCTGTAGGCCAAAGTGGTTTGTAAGGGTTTACAACCACTTTAACAACCCTAGCAATGAGTAGGTGCCACTAGCTGGTTAAGTTAGGTCAAGGCAATGAAGGTCAATTAAACAATGAAATTGCACCACACCTCCAGCCCTGTCTTAACAGGCTTCCATTGGGAGGTGGCATTTTTAATGGTTCAGGCAGATACAATGTCACATATTCCCAGGCTATTGTAATCAAATCAATGATCATGTTATTAGGGACAAGCTCTAGTACTAAATACATTACAGGTGACCACACAGTGTTGGATATATTCTGTACCAATGAGATAGTGTAAATACTGCAATTCCAGACCTGTGGTTAAGATTGCACCTTACGGACATTTAATTTATTTATTACAGGTACTTATATAGGGATGTCAATTTATGCAGCGCTACACACTGTATAATCACATCAGTCATTTGCCCCATTGCCACTACTGTACCTTCATGCTATAATCAGCAGTACAAGTACAAATAAAATTCACTTTTCAAAATCACAACCATATCCTTATAAGTTAATATATTTTTATCATTAATCATTCCAACGGATTTCTATGAATTCATCTGTTTTCCAAAGTATAACAACAATTTTTAAACTAACAGTTGTTTTCATTTTAAGGCCTTTATTCCTAGGATTAACCCTCAGACCTCCAAACTCTTCCTTCAGGGTCTTCCCTCCTTATAACAATTTCCTGTGTTAAAAGACTCAAGCACATCAAGAAAATAAGGTTTGTGTAAGGAATTCCTGTGTATCAGACTCTCTGTTTATTTACGCCCTGAGCTACCAGTTGGCTCCCCTGGGCACAGTCGTACCCTATGGGCCAGAGCTGCGTCCAGATACCACTGAGATACCTCGAATGCTGAAAATTACTTGCAGGAAAGGAGACCACAGACTCATAAGAAAGCAGTTAAACTCTAGTCTGCAAGGTGAAAGGCTAATTCACTCTGGTAATTAATACCATATATCACAATTCACAGTAAGTGGCCATGCTGGTTGTTAAAATGGAATAGCGTGCATTTTATTTACTTTTTTTTTTAAAGTTTTAAATATTTTAGTGCTTTAACATTGGCTATTTTAATATGATAAATGCCAGAAGTAGATTTTCACAGACTGTACATGTAGATTTCTTTCTTTAAATATGGACTTTAGCCTATTTAATACCAACAAGGTTACATTTTTGATGCCCTGAGGCAAAAACAGAGGCAGAGAACTGGAAATAGAGAGCATCATTTTCTAAAGAGCATTTAACTGAAAATTAGCACTAAATCATGGTTACCAACAAGCAATTAGTATATATCTGCCTGATTGGGCAATTTTAGCAATTGTACTAACTAGAGTTTAGCAAGATCTGCAACTAAGTAAGTTGTCAGTAAATCACCCCCATTGATTACATAGGATTATAGGACACAACAGCTTGTGCAGATTTTTTTTTCTTTTGGTCATTACGGAAGCCTGGACTACTGCTTTATTTAGAAATGATAAACTAGTTCAGGTACTATCTATTGATAATTTGTAACAGAAAGTACAACATTTTGAGAGCTTAGACGATAGGTACATTTTGAAGGGGTATAGACAGCCAGTTAAACTGTGTGTCTGATTTAGGCCCTGTTCACATCTGGGCGTGGCATTAATGGGGGCAGAAATTTGCGTTTTAGCAAATGCAAGAAAAACACGCTAAAACGCATGACGTGTTTGGGGTGCCATTGTTTCCTAATGGCACCCCAAACAAGGGTAGCAGTCGTGCCTTTTGTTGCTTGTTTTCCGCAAAACGTGCTTGGCTCAGTATCTAAATTTGGTACATGAGCTTCTTTGAGACATTTATGAAGTGGAGGGAGGCCTATTCAAATGAATTGTGCCTCTCCAAAATGTGCTACAAAAACACGCAAAAAACAGGATGCGGAAGGGTGGCTCAGATGTCAACAGGGCCTTAGGGGCCTAAGCAATTTGCATACTAGCTGTCCTACCAAACACACATTGTATTTAGGAATCTAACAACATAAACAACATGGGAACTCAACAATTTGGAATGAAAGTCAGTCTACAAAGTATTAACAATGTGAAGGCTCAAATGAAAAGGAGTATACAGTTGTGCTCATAAGTTTACATACCCTGGCAGAATTTATGATTTCTTGGCCATTTTTCAGAGAATATGAATAACACAAAAACTTTTCTTTCACTCATGGGTAGTGTTTGGCTGAAGCCATTTATTATCAATCAACTGTGTTTACTCTTTTTAAATCATAATGACAACAGAAAATTCCCAAATGACCCTGATCAAAAGTGTACATACCCCAGTTCTTAATACCGTGTATTGCCCCCTTTAACATCAATGACGCTTCAAAGTCTTTTGTGGTATTTGTGGATAAGGCTCTTTATCTTCTCAGATGGTAAAGCTGCTCATTCCTCTTGGCAAAAAGCCTCCAGTTCCTGTAAATTCTTGGGCTGTCTTGCATGAACTGCACAATTGTGATCTCCCTAGAGTGGCTCAATGATATTGAGGTCAGGAGACTGAGATGGTCACTCCAGAACCTTCGCTTAATTCTGCTGTAGCCAATGACAGGTCGACTTGGCCTTGTGTTTTGGATCATTGTCATGTTGGAATGTCCAAGTACGTCCCATGCGTAGCTTCCTGGCTGATGAATGCAAATGTTCCTCCAGTATTTTTTGATAACATACTGCATTCATCTTGCCATGAATTTTGATCAAATTTCCTGTGCCTTTGTAGCTCACACATCCCCAAAACATCAGAGATCCACCTCTGTGTTTCACAGTAGGAACGGTGTACCTTTCATCATAGGCCTTGTTGACTCCTCTCCAAATGTAGCGTTTATGGTTGTGGCTAAAAAGCAAAATTTTGGTCTCATCACTCCAAATGACTTTGTGCCAGAAGGTTTGAGGCTTGTCTCTGTGCTGTTTGGCATATTGTAAGTGTGATACTTTGTGGCATTTGCGTACTAATGGCTTTCTTCTGGCGACTCGACCATGGATGCACAACTGTATATGTAGGCAGAAAGGTCCTTCCACAAACCAGGGAATTTCCAGGGCTAACAGGACTAACCCTAAACTGACCCATTTTCCCTGGAACCTTCCCCTGCACTAACCCTACCCATCCCTAACCAGTGTGTACCTCTCTCTCTATTTAGATACTCCCCACACTGCAGGGTCTGCCATAGTGACCCAGCAGGGGCTATACAGTGGATATAAAAAGTCTACACACCCCTGTTAAAAGGTCAGGTTTCTGTGATGTAAAGAAATGAGACAAAGATAAATAATTCAGAACTTTATCCACCTTTAACCACTTCAGCCCTGGAATGATTTACCCCCTTAACCACTTGCTTACTGGGCACTTAAACACCCTTCCTGCCCAGACCAATTTTCAGCTTTCGGTGCTCTCACACTTTGAATGACAATTACTCAGTCATGCAACATTGAACCCAAATGAATTTTTTGTCCTTTTTTTTCCCACAAATAGAGCTTTCTTTTGGTGGTATTTGATCACCTCTGGGTTTTTTATTTTTTGCGCTATAAATGAAAATAGACCGAAAATTTTGAAAAAAAAGCATTTTTCTTTGTTTCTGTGATAAAATTTAGCAAATTATTAATTTTTCTTCATAAATTTTGGCCACAATTTATACTGCTACATATCTTTGGTAAAAATAACCCAAATTAGTGGATATTATTTGGTCTTTGTGAAAGTTACAGACTCTACAAACTGTGGTGCGAATTATACAAAATTGATCACATCTGATGTACTGGTGGCCGATCTCATTTCTTGTTACCCGAACAAGCCAGAAAAGTACAAATACCCCCCAAATGACCCCTTTTTTGAAAGTAGACATTCCAAGGTATTTAGTAAGAGGCGTGGTGAGGTTTTTGATGTTGTCATTTTTTTCCCACAATTCTTTGTAAAATGAATTTATTTTTTATTTTTTATTTTTTTCCACAAAATTGTCATTGTAATAGGTTATTTCTCTCACATGGCCTGTGTATACCACAAATGACACCCCGAAATAAATTCTGCTACTCCTCCTGAGTATTACGATACCGCATGTGTGGGACTTTCACACAGCCTGGCCACATAGAGAGGCCCAACATGCAGGGAGCGCCATCACATGTTCTAGGAGCAGAAATTACACATCTAACTTGTTGACTACCTAGTACACTTTTGAAGGCCCTGGAGCACCAGGACAATGACACGTGACACTGACGTGGCACTGATGACAGATGGCACTGATACGTGGCACTGATACGTGGCACTGATGACACGCGACACTGATGTGGCACTGATGACAGATGGCACTAGTATGGGGCACTGATGACACGTGACACTGACAGATGGCACTAATATGTGGCACTGGTGACAGATGGCACTTATTTGTGGCACTGATATCATGTGGCACTAATACGTGGCACTGATGAGAGATGGCACTAATATGTGACACTGATGACAGATGGCACTGATACGTGGCACCGATGACACGTGACACTGATGACAGATGGCACTGATACGTGGCATTGATGACACGTGACACTGATGACAGATGGCACTGATACGTGGCACTGATGACACGGCACTGGGGACAGGTGCACTGGGGACAGATGGCAGGGGGGACAGATGGCAGCGGGCAGGGGGGACAGATGAGGACAGATGGCAGCAGGCAGGGGGGACAGATGAGGACAGATGGCAGCGGGCAGGGGGGGACAGATGAAGACAGATGGCAGCTGGCAGGGGGGGACAGATGGCAGCGGGCAGGGGGGGGGGCAGATGGCAGCGGGGGGACAGATGGCAGCGGGGGGACAGATGGGGACAGATGGCAGCGGGCGGGGGGGGGGGGGGGACAGATGGGGACAGGTGGCAGCGGGCAGGGGGGGACAGATGGGGACAGGTGGCAGCGCGCGGGGGGGGACAGATGGGGACAGATGGCAGCGGGCAGGGGGGGGACAGATGGCAGCGGGCAGGGGGGGACAGATGGCAGCGGGCAGGGGGGGGACAGATGGCAGCGGGCAGGGGGGGGACAGATGGCAGCAGGCGGGGGGGACAGATGGCAGCGGGCAGGGGGGACAGATGGCAGCGGGCAGGGGGGGGACAGATGGGGGCAGCGGGCAGGGGGGGGACAGATGGGGGCAGCAGGCAGGGAGGGGACAGATGGCAGCGGGCAGGGGGGGACAGATGGCAGCAGGGTGACAGATGGCAGTGGGGTGACAGATGGGGACAGATGGCAGCGGGGTGACAGATGGCAGCAGGGTGTCAGATGGCAGTGGGGTGACAGATGGGGACAGATGGCAGCGGGGGGACAGATGGGGGCAGCAGGCAGCGGGCAGGGGGGGACAGATGGGGGCAGCGGGCACAGATCGCACATTTTTTTTTTTTTTTTTACTTACGGCCGCTCGGCCGTTCATCCTCTCTCTTCTCACACGCTGTCAGTGTGAGGAGAGAGAGCGGCGCTGACAGATGATCTCATATGTTTCCATATGAGATCATCTCTCATTGGACACGCCGATCTCGCTGTAAACGGCCGCTGTGATTGGCCGTTTACAGCGAGATGTGACCGGCCGTGTCCTACGGACACGGCCAGCACAGAACTTCCCCGATGCGCGCTCTCAGGAGCGCGCATTAGGGAAGTAAACAGGAGGACGTCCAGGGACGTCCTCCCGGCAGGGAGCGTCCGCGCTGCAGCCGTCTTTCGGCTATAGCGCGGGCGCGTAGTGGTTAATGACCAGGCCATTTTTTGCGATACGGCACTGTGTCGCTTTACCTAAACAAAATTGATGTCAGTTTTCCCCCACAAATAAAGCTTTCTTTTGGTATTTGATCACTTCTGCGGTTTTTATTTTTTTGCGCTATAAACAAAAAAAAGGCGAAAATTTTGAAAAAAAAAAAGTAAATAGTCGAATTTCTTCATCAGTTTAGGCCACTATGTATTCTGTTACATATTTTTTGGTAAAAAAAAATCTCAGTAAGCGTATATTGACTGGTTTACGCAAATGTTATAGCTTCTACAAAATAGGGGATAGATTTAGGGACTTTTTATTGTTTTTACTGGTAATGGTGGCAATCTGCAATTTTTAGTGGGACTGTGACATTGCAGCAGACAAATCTGACCCTAAGTAACACTTTTTGGGGACCAGTGACACCAATACAGTGATCAGTGCTAAAAAAAAATGCACTGATCAATGTATAAATGACACTGACAAGGAAGGGGTTAACACTAGGGGACGATTAAAAGGTTAACTGTGTTCCCTGGGTGTGTTCTAACTGTGTTGGGATGGGCTTACTGGGACAACACAGAGATTACTGTTCCTGATCACTAGGAACAGCAGATCTCAGTATTGTCCCCTGTCAGAACAGGGATCCACCTCATTTACATAGGCAGATGCCCGTATTGCCTCTCTGTACTGCAATCGCAGGTGGCCGGCAGACATCAAGTCCGCAGGACCCACACGCACGCTCCCCCGGCATGCAGTGGGCAGGCACGCCAACACTATCACACTCAGTTGACAAACAAACTGAAATATTTTTTTGCGGGGGGGGAATTAAAAAATAAAATAATGTGGTTGCATAAGTGTGCACACCCTCTTATAACTGGGGATGTTGCTGTGTTCAGAATTAAGAAATAACATTCAAACTCATGTTAAATAGGAGTCAGTACACACCTGCCATCATTTAAAGTGCCTCTGATTAACCCCTAATAAAGTTCAGCTGTTCTAGTCGCATCTTACAGTAAAAGCCATGGTCTGCAGAGAGCTTCCAAAGCATCAGAGGGATCTCATTATTAAGAGGTATCAGTCAGGAGAAGGGTACAAAAGAATTTCCAAGTCATTAGCTATACCATGGAACACAGTGAAGACAGTCATCATCAAGTGGGGAAAATATGGCACAACAGTGACATTACCAAGAACTGGACGTCCCTCCAAAATTTATGAAAAGACTATAAGAAAACTGGTCAGGGAGGCTGCCAAGAGGCCTACAGCATCATTAGGAGCTGCAGGAATATCTGGCAAGTACTGGCTGTGTGGTACATGTGACAACAATCTCCTGTATTCTTTATATGTCTGGGCTATGGGGTAGAGTGGCAAGACGGAAGCCTTTTCTTATGAAGAAAAATATCCAAGCCCGGCTACATTCTGCAAAAACACAACAGAAGTCTCCCAAAAGATATGTGGGAAAATGTGTTGTGGTTTGATGAAACCAAGGTTGACCTTTTTGGCAATAATTCCAAAAGATATATTTGGTGCAACACTGCACTACACCAAAAGAACACCATACCCACAGTGAAGCATGGTGGTGGCAGCATCATGCTTCACTGGAACAGGGGCCTTAGTCAAGGTAGAGGGAATTATGAACAGTTCCAAATACCAGTCAATAATGGCATAAAACCTTCAGGCTTTTGCTAGAAAGCTGAACATGAAGAAGAACTTCATCTTTCTGCATGACAACAACTCAAAGCATACATCCAAATCAACAAAGGAATGGCTTCACCAGAAGAAGATTAACGTTTTAGAATGGCCCAGCCAGAGTCCAGACCTGAATCCAATTGAAAATCTGTGGGGTGATCTGAAGAGGGCTGTGCACAGGAGATGCCCTTGCAATCTGACAGATTTGGAGTGTTTTTGCAAAGAACAGTTGGCAAATATTGCCAAGTCAAGATGTGCCATGCTGATAGACTCCAACCCAAAAAGACTGAGTGCTGTAATAAAATCAAAAGGTGGTTCAACAAAGTATTAGTTAAAGCAAGGATGCCCAACCTTTTGAAGAGTGAGGGCCATTTAAGCGACTTGGCAACCAGTCGCAGGCCACAATGAGTGAAGCGAGAGGCTGACAAGCCCATGTCCACACTGCATATGCAGAGCAAACACGGACATAGCCCACTCTACTCTATGGACCATCTGATCTGCCCAGACGGAATAGAGGTGAATGGAGGGTCCTTTTGGGTTGGACTGATCGTGTGAAAGGCGCCTAAGGCTGCTTTCACACTGATGTGCTGTGGTTTACCCACACTGTGGGTGCAGCACAGTCTACTTGTGGCTTTCCTGCAGGTTAGCTGCACTTTGCCATAGACTTCTAGTATATCCTGCAGGTGTAGTGCACTTTCTGAAATCGCAACCAAACCTGCAGCTAATAACAGAAGTCTATGGCACGTCCATATATACATTGTGATTTTAATACTATACTTGCCTTTAATAACAGGCTTCCATTCTAGTATCATCGGCTGTTGCTGTCCCTGGCAGAGTGCATTTGGTATCACTCCACCTGTGACAGGAGCCGGCGCTATACAGGAAGCAACAGCTTATGTGGCTCTGTTGCCCCCGTAGTCACTTGTTTCCTCTATTGGCAGCTTCATTCACAACACTGATGCTCTGGTATAGAGGGTTGGTAACCCGCGATCTGGGCTTTCCGACCCGCCATCCCAAAACAGGAGTTTGACGGCCACTGGTTGGGCACCCCTGAGTTAAAGGGTGTGCACACTTATGCAACCACATTATTTTCTTTCTTATTTTTATTTCCCTCCACCTAAAAGATTTCAGTTTGTTGTTCAACTGAGTTGTACAGTTTAAAGGTCACCTTAAAGGTGGAAAAAGTTCTGAAATGATTTATCTTTGTCTCATTTTTTTACATCACAGAAACCTGACATTTTAACAGGGGTGTGTAGACTTTTTATATCCACTGTGTATATAGCCTTCCTGGGTCCAACATAACTGCCCAAATCTCAGGAGAGCTTAGTGTCCTATAGCTGCTGGGAGTCCAGTACAGAGAACAAGTCAGTCCTCTGCAAGGTTCATTGGCGGGAGATGTACTGTACACACGTGGACGACCACAAAGTGTGGACTTCTTAAGCCAAAGAGGCAAGCATTGGGATGTGCATGCAAATATAATATGTATACACACACATACACACACATATATATATATATATTTATATGTGTAGAACCTTAAAGTTTAGGCAGGGTTGCTATCAAATTTAGTTGGCATGCAATAGTTGCTTTGGCCAATTGTTAGGAGATCAATTGATTCCTCTCTAATTCTGGACTTGTTGCACCCTTTCTCTTCTGTCACTAGGTGGCACTATGCTAGTGACATTAGATAAGACAGGGGCTTTGCAGGCTCAGACATGAATGGATGGGGTGTCTCAGCCAATGGACAGGGATTTCTTTGGTCCCTTGGCCTGCTGGGAGAGCCTATTTATTTAAGTGGAGTCTGTGCCACCTGGACGGCTGTCTGGATGTGTGTTATGCTGCCCTGGGCTGCTAGACCGGAAGTCAGAGGCCTATACCGGGGACACCTGGCTGCTAGGCTGCCTGAGGCCTATCCAGGAGCAGGAGACAGCGGTCCTACCTATACAGAAGTGGTGTCCGGCTGGAGGCCTTCATCTGTATAGCTGTATTTCTATAGAAGTCTGGGAGCCTGCTAATTATCATTACATCGACTTAAGGGTGTCCTGGCCCTAACCCTCTCTCCCCCAGTTCTGTTCAAGAGACAATACATTTCTTTGCATTTTAAAAGTGTCTGGCGCCCACCATTTCATCTTGCATTGCACCCACCATGCCCTACAACCCCCTCTACACAGAAGGATGTCAGCTGTCTATGGAGGTCTGGAGGTCTGGAGGTCACCACTAGGCCTCAGGGGCCCCTGGGACTTTGCTACATATGTAAATAAATCGAAATACTCCAAACACCTACTAAGGACATTGCATAATAGTATAGAACAGTTCTTCCCTCTCCAAAGCCTCCAGCCAGGTGCAGATCCCTTAACCTCCTATAGGGGGAGATTTACTAAAACTGGAAAGTGCAAAATCTGATGCAGCTTTGCATAGAAACCAATCAGCTTCCAGGTTTTATTGTTAAACCTTAATTGAACAAGCTGGAGTTCAAAACTGATTGGCTACCATGCTCAGCTGCACCAGATTCTGAGTGCTCCAGCTATAGTAAATCCCCCCATAATGTCTCCCAGTTTCCTCAGTGCCCCCCAGCCTCCCACAGCAGCCCCCAGCCTTCCACAGAGCCTCCATCCCTCCATAGTGCCCCCAACTTCCAACAGTGTCCCCCAATTTCCCACAGTACCCCCAGCCCCCTGTAGTAACCTCATGCCCTACAGGGCCACCAAGTCATCTATAGAGTTCCCTAACCCATTCTACAACCCCCATCTCTCCTTCCACCCAAAGCAACACCCAGCCCTTTTCAGAGCCTTCCAGCATTTCAATACATGTTTTTCATTCCCATACTTTTATTGTGCGAGTATAAAATGTATTCTTTACTATTCGAGGCGTGGAAGGTTTTGGAAGAATTTCCCAGACCCTGGTCTTAAAAAGGTTGAGAACCACTGGAATAAAAAATGTTTAAGTTATGTTAGACAAACCCACCACAAGCACTGCCTCAACCAACAGAAGAACAGTTTACAATAGGTAGTAGCAGCCTGTGGGCCCTAGAGAGACACCTGGAACATATATTATTAGTACATTGACAAATTAACCCCATTATTTGTGGTAATATTGTCTGTAAAGTGCTGCCATGACAGATGATATTCTTTGTTTATTAAAAAAACCATCTTCTCCCACAAAGCTCTCTAGTTCTTAGTCAGGCCTGTACTCAAATTACCTCACAAATTACCTCACAAATTACCTCACAGGTGTGTGAAAAAAAAATACAATTTATTTGACAAATTTCTTTCCCTTTCTCTGTACTGACAGGAGGTGATGCTTTGCAATGTTATGTAAAGGCGACTTTATGGGTCATAAATAACTTTTCCACAAGGATGTTTAAATATGAATTTAATTATAACACTATATTTATGTAGATTTGCTAGAGAAAGCGTTCTTCTATTAGTTCAATGTTTCATTGGGAGTGTGAAGTTCTCATGCATACTGTAGCTTTATTTATCTTATCTTATTAGAAATGTTTTCAAGTAAAATTCAAGCGAGATGCCACATCTGTTCTCACTTAGTTTTTCTTAGCATAGTTTTGGCACAGATGTTTAACACATTAAAGTGTACCTGTTGTAAACTCATACAACCAGAAAGCTGCAGGCTGGGAGAAAAACGATTAGGCGTTCCAATGCCCCAGGAAACGGTGACATGACTGCAAAAGGAAAATTTATGTGTATTCAGAAAAACTAAAAACACAGAAAAAGCTAAATCGATGTTCATTGAGCAGTGTAATGCCACGTACACACGATCGGAATTCTCGTCGGAAAAAGCACTGATGGTTTTCCCGTCGGAATTTCACTCAAACTGTCTTGCCTACACACGGTCACACCAAATTCCGACGGTCAATAACACCACGACATACAACGCGTTCAACGGCACTATAAAAGGGAAGTTTAATGCTTCCAAGCATGCGTCGAATTGTTTCCGAGCATGCGTCGGAATTTTGCGTGTCGGAATTGCATACACATCGAAAAATCCGATAGAAAGGTTTTCCGTCGGAAAAATTAAGAACAGGCTCTCAATCCAAAGTCCGTCGGAAATGCCGACAGAAAAAAGCCGATGGGTATACACACGGTCGGAAAATCCGATGAAAAGCTCCCATCGGACTGTTTCCATCGGAAATTCCGACCGTGTGTACGCCGCATAAGTCTGGTTGGCTGCAGCGAGTTACTGCAGTTTGCACACTTATGTTCTTTGTACTGTGTCAAATGACAGTGTTCCACAGAGTCGACAAAGATAGGATGTTGGCAAATGGTGGAAGAATGTGCTAGCGAGGGACAGAATGGTGATAGAGCAACGGGTCCATCTGAGACACCATGCTGTCAAACAGAGAATAAAGGGTTGATGAGTGGCAGGCTGCTGGCAAAGTGTAGGTTTTCGGGCAGGATTCCAACAGAAGAAATTATCGGCAAGAGTTGCCAACCATAAGTATTTTTACTGGCAGCAAGTAAAAATCGGGCACTTATCTCCTGCCAATAAAATGCCATTGACAGAAACAGGTTGCCTGTAAAAAATATTGCTGTGGCGCTCGTGTTCGGGCGGTGCCGGAAGGGGGCGGGTCTGGCAGAGGCGGTGCCTGAGCGTGTTTCATGATGTCATGGGGCAAGGAAGCCGAGCAGAGCGTCTGGAACCTTGTGTGCGGGCATGCAGGACGGGAGCAAGGCAGGCCAGGAGCAGCACTGTCAGTGGTGTTTGGACTGGTTAGGACTGAAGGGACCACCTGGCATAGAGAGAGACTGTCACTGTGACCCAGGATGGGACGTGTCGTGTCGGTGATCTGTGCTGCTGCACACTGCTATCAGTGTCACTGTGAGAGTCAATATGCAAAAAAGTATGACTGGAGCTCAAAGAAAAGGCTCAAGTCAAAAAACGGAGCTCCACATAGAAACACACTGTAACATGTACAAAACCAACCATTTTTATTCAATAATTAATATGACAATTAGAAAGAATATCAAAACCTTTACTGTACCAATAAAAAAAATTCATGACAACGTTGTCAAGAAAGTAAAATAAAAAACAACCCGGGCTTCCAGACATTAATCTATTTATAACAAGGGACTGATAGCAAGGTGTCAGTTGTAGGAATATGGAGGCACATCAGCAACTCAAAAAAAGGAAGAAATGGCTTGTGGACATACGGAACAGTGTCTGCAGTTTGAAGTGAAGCCAGGAGGTGTCATTCATTCCATAACTATGCAGGCCCATAATAGGTGCTAAGAGTCAATGGTAGCAATGGGTACTGAAAGCACAAGAATCCAAGGTCCATAAAAGTCTAACCAGCCCCCCCCCCCGGGAGATCCATAATATCAGCCATAAAGGGCCCTCTTGAACGAACAGGTACATTTTTGGATGCCCTGATTAAAGCGGTTGTATACCCCGCTTGCACATTTTTACCTGCAGGTAAGCCTATAATTAGGCTTACCTGTAGGTAAAATTAATATCTCCTAAACCTGTACGGTTTAGGAGATATTCACCTTGCATGCAGCCGCTGACATCAGCGGCGCATGCTCTCTGAATGTCCAGTGGATGCTGCTGGACCGTGCCGGAACGGAGGACTCCTGCGTTCATGCGCAAGAAATGCAGAGGGAACATCTCAGCGGTGACCGGGAGGCGGTATGGACGCTTCGTTCTAAGATAAGTATTTCATAATGAGCTAGTATGCTGTGCATACTAGCTCATTATGCCTTTGCCCTACAGTTTTTTTTTTTTTTGTGTCAGGGCATACAACCTCTTTAAGGGAATGGTGGGGGAATTGCCATCCTTTGTGCAAGATACAAGGGATGTTTTGTCCAAAATAGCACAGATAGAGGTGCAGAGGGGTGCCATACTCGTCAGCATTGACGTTGAGTCCCTCTACACCTCTATCCTTAATCAATGGGGTTTGGCCGTGGTGGCCCAATTCCTGGAGACAAAATATCCATCTATGGGATCACAAAATGAATTTATTTTAGAATTACTTGATTTTGCCTTGACCCACAGCTGTTTCCAGTTTTCTGGAGTGAATTACCAGCAGATAAGGGGAACCCTGGGCACCCGTGTATGCCTGCCTTCACCTTGGGTGGTGGGCGGAGAGTCATATCTACCGTTCAATATTGTACCTCAGCCACGTGCGACTGTGGCTGAGGTACATCAACAATGTCCTGGTCATATGGATTGGGACTGTTGATAAACTACAGAACTTCATTTCTGAATTAAATGCAAGCAACAGGAACATTAAACTTAGATTCACCTGTGATTCTGAAAGGATTTCCTTCCTTGATCTCTCCATATATGCCTGTGAAGGGGGAGCCCTAGGGAAGCCCTTGATAAGACCCCTTGATAAAGTCCTATTGGACGAAATGTGTCGAACAGAGAATTTGGTGCTGACGTCAAGCCGCTGTTTAATTCTGGGTCAACAGCGGCTTTTGGATGTAAGTTTATCCCCTTTCATTGTCTTTGTTTTGCTGTATGCTCAATATCTATACATTAAAGTACTACGCTATTGGATCCTTCTCTGGCTCCTGTCAAGCTTTATTTACTTAGAGTTTGAGGCTTATAAAGGAGAAGTCTGGAGAGTCCCTATGCTTCAATGGATCCTGTTTAAGTTACATGTTATAGGCCCTTATGCTGGTGTAATGGTCGCTTTTTCCTTTGGTGAGTGTGAATTTTGTACATAGGTGGTGGTGAGATCACTGAAGCAGCAAAGAATTGTGTGATCAGCAATTTTCTGCACTTTTTCATCACGTTGGACTTTTTATTAAGATTTCAGACTTGCCATCTGAATCTTTTTGAGTTGCACTTTATTCAAGGTCCCAGTTTTGCTATCTGGGCATTAATATACTGTTCATTTATGTAGTTTTGTTTCATTTGTTTGCGAAGCGCTGCACTATTGATTTTGTACAGGTCTAGTTACCCAGTCTGCTATTAGGTGGCTCTGTCCCAAAATAGTGTGCAGTAACAGTGAACAATGTATTGGGTGTAAGGTCTCTTTTAAATAAAGCCTTTCTGTAGTGATGTAATGGGTGGAGTTAGTGCATATATATATACTACACACATACACACACACGCAGGTCTTTTTTTTGTGGGAATGGGGGGGGGGAACTCAGTTCTGGCACCTCCATCACTGAATGTATGTAATATCAAGGGGTGTGGGGTATGCTGGAGGGTCTATTGATGCTGGATGCTGGGGGATCTATTGTCATTGGTGGGGATCTGATTTTGTGCAATGGTCTAGTGTTTCTGGTGGGGGATCCATTGTTACTGGAGGATCTTATGTTGCTGTTAGGAATCTACTATTGAGGGAGAAGTTTATTGTTGCTGTATGCTGGAGGATATATTGATGCTGGCTGCTGGGAGATCTGTTGTTGCTACTGGGGGTCTAATGTTGCTGGGGTGGATCTTGCTGCTGGGGGTGGTAGTTTGTTGTGGGTGGTCCAGTGTTGCTGTGTGGGGGGTCTATTGTTGTGTGGGGGTAATATTGTTGCTGGGGGAGTCTGTTGTTGCATGAGGGATCTATTGTTGCGGGGGTGAGGTCTATTGTTGCTGGGGGGGGGGGTGTCTATTGTTGCTGGCTCCAGGGGATCTATTTTACTGCCTTTCTTGTTATTAGACAAGAAAAATTCCAAACAAATTATTTAGCACCACAAAATGATACTTGGGGCAGTACTGGGAGGTGGGTAGGGGGTGGAACCAAGGGATGGAGCTCAGAGGAGGGTGTGGAGACAAGGGGGGAGTTCCTGCACCTATTCTCTGAGGAAAAAAAGCTCTGTATGTATATATATATATATATATATCAGGTTGTGAGGAGCCTAGTGCAGGTGTGGGGAGCCAATTACTCCAAATCTATGCAGATGAAGTCAGCACCATCCCAGGGGAAGTGTACAGAATTCAGTAACAGCAGCTGCAGCAGTCCTGTCTCTGGAACGACTAGAGGAGAGTCATGAGTTGGATGCCAAAAGCCTTATGGGCAAGTCAGAGACCTCTGAGCGAGTACTAAGTCTGGGATCAGGAGAGCAACTTCAAGGACTGTACCCGGTGGGGTACAGCTATGGAGAGGAACTGGAAAGGAGAGACCGTGTATTATTATTATTGTTAATCTTGGCTGAAAGAGCATGACATTAAATAATAATTGTACTAATTGTCAGAAAAGAAGACAGACAGTGAACTTGACAATACATTGGCAAAAATTGCCAAATCTAACAATACATAAGATACAAATGTATACAGTCAATAACTGTGATACACAGTCAACAAACAGGTTATCAGCACAATATGAGCAACCATGACAATATGTGGGCAATAATGCGCAAGCGTGAGAATATCCGGGCAATGAATGGGTCATTGTGACAATATAGGGGCAACTCTGCCTGCATTATTTCAGCAAAATCTGTTGGCTAAATAGGAGCAGGATTGCTGTGGAAGCTGAAATCTGAAAACAAGAGTGATACTGCATAGAATACAGAGTTAGGGATGGTATGAATGTCTTGCCTTTTCAGTTGCTCAGTGTTTGGCAACGAAAAACACAGGATGTCTCCAAACTGCCTGCTAGTAGTATGGCATGTGTCATACTAATAGCCAGCATTGATTGCAGACAGTTTTTAAGAGTGGGCCCTTGCTAGGATAGGGAGGTACTGTGAAAGTCAAAATGTTAAAAAAAAATTTTTTTTAAAACTGCCATTGACAATTTTATGGCTGTTCGAGCCAGGTCACGTCTGTAAACACTTATACTGGACAATAATTGTTCTGCTATTTAAACGATCCATTTGATATTGGCATATCAGTGGGTGTGCTCTGAAGACAAACTTAAGGCCTTTGATTGCACAGGAGGACCTGAATTCAGTGTAGCATTTATTTCTGTACAAATGCATTGATGTACTGCAATATTTCTGTGTAGGCCACTTAAACGTGAATAAAGCCTCCGAAGATGCTTCAAACATGATGCAAGTGTTTGGGAAGTTAGGAACGCTACACCAAGCATGAAGAATGATCGAATGTATTCGACATAAGGTCATACCGTCAAGTTTTAAGGTCTGTAGGGCCCCCCCCTTCTCCTTCTTCAGGGCTCTTTGTACTTGTCATGATTGTCACTGAGAGAAACCAAGGGGAGATCCAAAATTTCAGAGCTGTCCCCAGAACAGGAGATAAAGGTAAATTTTCCAATGAGGGAACCTGTTCCTGGAACAATTGTCTAATAGAGGATTTCCCTTCGCTTTGGCAAGTTTCCTCAAACTTCCTGTTGCATCTCTAGAATGGGGAGTGAAAGGAATTTCCTCAATAGCGCACGGACAGCAAAAAAAAAAAGCAGGGGTTTTAACCCTTCTCTATGTTAGTCAAAAAATGTTTTGGCTATACAATCTCTAGAAAGTAATCTGTGCCTATCTACTGTATATTTTCAAAATATGCACAGCTGGGATTGCCCAGTTTTGTAATGGGTCCTCTATAAGGTTAACTTTTTATTGCCCACTTCATTGGAGAAGATTACTTGTTGCAGCTCATGCATTACACTTTGGATAAAGTTGGCAAAAAAAGCAAATACAAACGTAAAAAACATTTGCACATCTATCAGCAATTTAAACCCTGGTTTCAGATTTCAGGAAGTTCCAAATTTTCAGACTAAATCAAATTGAATTGGTCTTGGTCACACGCTGGGAATTCATTCAGTGAAGCATGACAATATTTTTTTCCTTAATATGATCCTTATATCAGTTCAAGCTAAAACAGGCACAAACTCATTATACGGCCAGATTAGCATTCCTTTTCAGCCCTGACTGCAGTGTTTAATTGGTTTAGATTGGATGGACACTGTCTGGGTGGGACTTGAACCTCCTATCACATATATTCTGTGCTGTGCAGCCTTCCTCTTAAGCTACGGTGTATGAGAAATTGTAGTGCACTTACATTTTGAATAAGGGGTGTAACAGACAAAGGAAAGCATGGGTCATTCTTAAAAGTGGCAATTAGTAACTATAACATTCTAGATAGTGGGCAGCCAGGTGCAGAAAAGAAATGCCCAGAAATAAAAAATAAATAAAATCAAGGAGACTCAGCAGGTAGGCTTCCCGCATCAGTATAAATGCAAGATGTTCATGCATGATGGCATTGTAGTGGGAGTAAAGTACTCTTGCCACCCATAAAGTTCTTGAAGATATAATCCAAGGTAATGCCAAAGAGACCTTCCCCCTGAAAGGGTAGGTCTGCCAGGGCCTTTTTAGATGTCTGGTCAGTGGACAGTGCCCACCAAAGTACTGCTGCTGAGACAGAGAGCTTGGAAAGTAGTGGGACTGCATCTAAGGATGCATCACATACATTTTTCAGGCCCTGGACCAACTGCTCCGCCATTTTCAAATACACCAGGGACGCCTGTCTGTATTCAGAAATTGTCTTGGCCTATTCAGTAAGTGTCTGAAACATTAGGGGCGTGGCCAACACGGGCCTGGCAATGGTAAACAGTGCGGGTGACCTATTCAGCCTTATGGCCCGTACACACGATCCAAATGTCATACGAAAAACGAGAAAGAATCGTACGATTTTCGGATCGTGTGTACACTACTTTCGATAACCGATCACAACAGTTCATCCGATATTATTCGATCTGACATGCTCGAAAATTTTCCTCGTACGATTCCAAATTGTACGATTTTCGTTTAGTCAGTATAGTTGTCGTCTGAAAATACAATACAAATAAATTACAACACATGAAATCAATTCCTGTCGTACGATTTTTTTTTGTGACTTTATTTTCCTATTCAGTTTCTACTTGCAACTATTAAGCGAAAAAGGCTGTACAATTTGGATCGTGTGTACGGGCCATTACAGTCTGCAGGATCCTTAAAGGTGGGAGACTCCTCCACCGGTATTATGTTGCTCTGTTCAACCTAGAAATGGGAGGATCCACCACAGGAGGAGAGATCCACTTCTTCAGAAAGGCTGCTCTCAAAGGCTTCGGAACAATAAAGGCAGCTTTAGTATTTTCAGTCTTTGTAAATAAATGCAGGGTAAGGAAATACCATAGAAGACCAAGCCAGTTTGTGCGAAACAAAGGGGACATCTCGTCAGTCCTCGATTTTAGGCGTCTCTTGCACAGAAGTAATTAGTCTAGTTGCCAGCGCCTTTTCATGTGTGGCAACAGAGGCAGTAGACTTATCCTCTCTGTCTGAGGATTCGAGGATTGCATCTTCAGGGCCCACAGAAAGTGCAGGGCCTGCAGCAGCAGAGCCTGACTTAGGCTCAGAAACCTCAGAGAAAGAGAGGACGCTTCTTGCTAGGCATGTGCCTGAACACTACTTCCACCTTGGAGACAAATGACTCCAGGACTTCTGACAGTGCGTCCAGGGGAATAGAAGACCCTAAGAAACTTGCTACCTCTGTGATGGGATCAGGAAGGGAAGCGTGAGCCAAAGACTTCATACAAGCAATCCCAGCAGGCAAGGCACCGTCAAGAGAAGGTCCCTTGTTGGTCCCTTGTTGGGCGGGGTGGCACACCCCTAGGCAGACTACCGCAGAGAGTACCCCAGTAAGGACTCACCACCACTGACCAGACTGCCAAAGAAGTGCTGTGGATTGCCGCCTGTCTATTAGGGCTGCATAGAGGAGTGTGCCCTCTGTGCAGATTCCAGGGAACTGCCCCCAGCACAGGGAAGAGCCATAGAAGGAATGGAAAATGGCCACCGCTGTGCGGCTATGAGAAAATGGCTACCATGAGATTCCTTAGCCTGGCTCCCATGCATGTCTATGAAAAGGTCTACCCCAAAATGGCTGCCCTGTCAGTCCGCCCAAAAATTGCTGCTGGAGCCCAGGGAAAATGATCACTGATCCTACCAAAAATGGCTGCCGTGGCTCCAAGAAAATGGCTGCCAGCTGCCTGAAGCCACATGATGGCCGTAGTAAGGCCTCCCAGACCCCCAAGACCCTTGTCATGGTTATGCAGTAATCTTTGTCTGTCAGCTTACCTCTCCTCCATGTTTTTTACCTTTAGAGGCCAGCCACTCTCACCTGACTGCTTATATAATCTTCCCTCAGCATAGCTCCACCTCAGCCTCTAATTAGGAACACTATATTAACCTGTGCATTGCAAGCCAACCTTGCTGATCAACCAATGTGTGTTTAGCTTTCGTATGCTACTTGCTGTGTCTCCTACGTCTGATTCCAGTTACCGATCTTGGCCTGTTCTCGACTATCCCTGTCTGCTTGTGACCCTGACCTTTGCCGTGTATTATGTTTATCCTTGTCTGTTAGTCGCCCGACCTTGGCTTTACTATACTTGTTGTTCCAGCCTCCTCTTTCTCCTGTAGTCTACTGAGAGCGTGAGCTGTGAGACCCTGGGGGCCGCGACCTGGAGCCAGACTGCAGCTCAGTCCACCCTCATCCCTAGAGGCTCTGGTGAACACCTGCTGGCTCTTAGACTCCACGCCCTGGGGAATCTATGCTCCAGCTCCCAGTGGGATCTGTGTTGATGCTCCAGTAGACCTGCTTCCTGAACCTCCCTGAGCTCAATCCGCAGCAGTCAGACCTAGGGTCCACTACCTTAGCGGTGCACTCCTGACTCCTACGGAGTGCATCTGTCACCTGGACTCAGGTGACCTGACAACCCTGAATTACAGGCAGGGCCCCACCCTGGGATGATGTTCTTTTCGGCCTAATGTCCTGTTCCTGTAGGTGGCGCGATAAAACCCTATGGTCAAGGATAGAAGAGCTGTGTCTGTCAGTGAAAGTAAGAGCAAAAGCTATGCCTTTCTTAAAATTACAAGTTGGGGGGGGGGGGGGGGGACCACAGAAAACTGGAGATGGGCTTTAAACTTTTGGTTATGTAATGAGTCAACATTGGGACTCTAATGCCGCGTACACACGTGCAGACTTTTGCCGGCGGACTTAGTCCAGCGGACAATCCCGCGGGACTTTCCAGCTGGGTCCGCTGGACTTTCCGAGCGTGTGGACTTGCCCACACACGCACGGACTTCTCCGGCGGATAATCCGCCGGCCAAAAGTCCGCGGGACTTTTGAAAATGAACGGACTTGCCCACACACGGAGCAGTCCGTTCATTTCGAACGTAACTTCAGGTACGTAGCTAGCGTAGGCAGTGCCGGCGCGCTAGCTCCGTGACCTGGCATGGATTTAAAGGGACTCCCCACGCCGAAAAAACGGCGTGGGGGTTCCCCCCAAATCCATGTCAGACCCTCATCCGAGCATGCAGCCTGGCAGGCCAGGAAAGGGGTGGGGACGAACGAGCGCCCCCCCCTCCTGAGCCGTACCAGGCCGCGTGCCCTCAACATGGGGGGTGCCCTGGGGAAAGGGGAACCGTGCGGCCCCCCCACCCCAAAGCACCTTGTCCCCATGTTGATGAGGACAAGGGCCTCTTCCCGACAACCCTGGCCGTTGGTTGTCGGGGTCTGCGGGCGGGGGCTTATCGGAATCTGTGAGCCCCCTTTAATAAGGGGGCCCCCAGATACCGGCCCCCCACCCTATGTGAATGAGTATGGGGTACGATGTACCCCTACCCATTCACCTAAGGTGTAAAATGTAAAGTACAAAAACACACACACTTTTGAAAAAATATTTTATTGCACTGCTCCGGGGGTCTTCTTCCGTCTTGGGGGTCTTCTCGCCGGACTCCCCCGCCATTTACCAAGCTCTTTTACCGAGCGGGGGAAGTCCGGCTACCTTCTTCGTCGTCGCCGCCGCCGTCGTCTGGGGGTCTCGATCCGCCTTCGGGGGTCTTCCGGGGGTCTCTTCTGTTCTTGCGGCGGTCGTCGTCTTCTGCGCCGCCGGCGCCGCCTTCTTCTTCTTGTCCTTCTTCTTGTCCTTCCTCTTGTTCTTCTTCTTCTTCCGATGTTGACCCGATGCTCTCTCTGCCCGGAATGCCTGTGCCGCGCTGCGCTGGGACTTATATAGGGGCATGGGGACAGGGTCACATGTTCATGTCACATGGTGACCCCGCCCCCTTGCGATGTCACAGTCCCAGCATCCTCCGGGACTGTGACAACACAAGGGGGCGGGGTCACCATGTGACATGAACATGTGACCCTGTCCCCATGCCCCTATATAAGTCCCAGCACAGCGCGGTACAGGCATTCCGGGCAGAGAGAGCGTCGGGTCAACATCGGAAGAAGAAGAAGAACAAGAAGAAGGACAAGAAGAAGAAGGCGGCGCCGGCGGCGCAGAAGACGACAACCGCCGCAAGAACAGAAGAGACCCCCGGAAGACCCCCGAAGGCGGATCGAGACCCCCAGACGACGGGGGGTAGCCGGACTTCCCCCGCTCGGTAAAAGAGCTTGGTAAATGGCGGGGGAGTCCGGCGAGAAGACCCCCAAGACGGAAGAAGACCCCCGGAGCAGTGCAATAAAATATTTTTTCAAAAGTGTGTGTGTTTTTGTACTTTACATTTTACACCTTAGGTGAATGGGTAGGGGTACATCGTACCCCATACTCATTCACATAGGGTGGGGGGCCGGTATCTGGGGGCCCCCTTATTAAAGGGGGCTCCCAGATTCCGATAAGCCCCCGCCCGCAGACCCCGACAACCAACGGCCAGGGTTGTCGGGAAGAGGCCCTTGTCCTCATCAACATGGGGACAAGGTGCTTTGGGTGGGGGGGGGCGCACGGCCCCCCTTTCCCCAGGGCACCCCCCATGTTGAGGGCACGCGGCCTGGTACGGCTCAGGAGGGGGGGGGGCGCTCGTTCGTCCCCACCCCTTTCCTGGCCTGCCAGGCTGCGTGCTCGGATGAGGGTCTGACATGGATTTGGGGTGAACCCCCACGCCGTTTTTTCGGCGTGGGGAGTCCCTTTAAATCCATGCCAGGTCACGGAGCTAGCGCGGCGGCATTTACTGCCTACGCTAGCTACGTAACCTGAAGTCACGTGCTAAATGAACGGACTTGCCGATGAGCGGCAAGTCCGTTCATTTCAAAAGTCCCGCGGACTTGCCTACTAACGGCGGGATTGTCCGCCGGACTGCCAAGTCCAGCGGAAAATTTTAAAACCAAACTTAAAACTTTGGCACCAAAAAGTCCGCCGGACTTTGGCGCCAAAAAGTCCTCCGGCGCCCACACACGAGGGGATTATCCGCTGGACTTCAGTCCAGAGGATAATCCCGCGGGATTGTCCCTTCGTGTGTACGCCGCATTAAGTTTACTTTTAGGCTTTAGGGCCACCTTAAATGTCAAAGTACTTTGCATTTTGACCTTCATTAAAAAATGAGTGTCAGAAGACAGCTAGCATTTACAACACAGTTTACCTTTAGACATTTTATGCATCATCACTTGCCTTAGGCTTAGTAACTCCCTGTGTAGGCATATCCAGAGAAGATGGATGCTGTCTTTTCACACTCCCCTAGTTCATTAGCACACTGGAGGGACTCTTGACCTCAAGTGATGTTTAGAAACACAGAGATATTACAGGGTATTCTCATTAGATGCAGGAAGCATGCATTTCCATATTCCCAAGAATCCTATAGTTATGCATATATCCCAGCTGTTCCTTCTTCAGACTAATTTTTTTAATAGGATACCTGCCAGAGGTCAGCAAGTGATTATAAGATTTAAGCTGCACCCATTCACATCAAAGCCTCTAGCATTACTATCAGGCTACTCCTTCTCATTATGTCTTCTCGAATCCCTTGTTATTGATCTGTTCAGTATCCAGTTTCATACATAAGAGGTCTGTCTGAATCAATAGCCTTCCATGACTAAATGAAATTCAGTGCTTTATGTCTTTTTCTGTGACATACAGGCTTTGAACATTGTCATCCATATGCCTACCAAAAATTGTAATAAAAAATTGGTGCAGCCTTAAGGTCCATACACATGATCAAAAAATCATACGAAAAATACCGCAAAGTGATTGAACGATAATCTGATCACAACTCTCAAAGGCCAATCCCAACAGGTCATGTGAAAATATCCGATGGGACAAGCACAAAATGTTTTCTCGTACAATACCAGATTATACGATTGTCATTTAATCAGTAAAGTTTTCATCCAAAAAAATACAATATCGCTTCCAAATTTTTAATCTTTCAAATGAGAATTTTCGTACTTTTATGAACCTCTTTATTTTCAATATGGAGACTAGCATAATTTGTCCAATAATAACGATAATTTGTCCAATAATTTCATCATGTTTACCAGGCTTAAGGCTCACATACAGTGGATATAAAAAGTCTACACACCCCTGTTAAATGTCAGGTTTCTGTGATGTAAAAAAATGAAACAAAGATAAATCATTTCAGGACTTTTTCCACCTGTACTGTGACCTATAAACTGTATAACTCAGTTGAACAACAAACTGAAATCTTTTAGGTGGAGGGAAGTAAAAATAAAAAATATGGTTGCATAAGTGTGCACACCCTTAAACTAATATTTAGTTGAAGCAACTTCTTATTTTTTTACAGCACTCAGTCTTTTTGGGTATGAGTCTATCCGCATGGGACATCTTGAATATTTGCTGTCAGATTGCGAGGGCATTTCCTGTGCACAGCCCTCTTCAGATCACCACACAGATGTTCAATTGGATTCAGGTCTGGGCTCTGGCTGGGCCATTCCAAAACTTTAATCTTCTTCTGGTGAAGCCATTCCTTTGTTGATTTGGATGTATGCTTTGAGTTGTTGTCATGCTGAAAGATGAAGTTCCTCTTCATGTTCAGCTTTCTAGCAGAAACCTGAAGGTTTTGTACCAATATTGACTGGTATTTGGAACTGTTCATAATTCCCTCTACCTTGACTAAGGCCCCTGTTCCAGCTAAAGAAAAACAGCCCCAAAGCATGATGCTGTCACTACCATGCTTCACGGTGGGTATGGTGTTCTTTTGGTGATGTGCAGTGTTGGTTTTGCGCCAAACATATCTTTTGGAATTATGGCCAAAAAAGTTCAACCTTGGCTTCATCAGACCATAACACATTTTCCCACATGTTTTTGCAAGACTTCTGATGTGTTTTTGCAAAATGTAGCTGGGCTTGGATATTTTTCTTCATAAGAAAAGGCTTCCCACTTGCCACTCTACCCCATAGCCCAGACATATGAAGAATATGGGAGATTGTTGGCACATGTACCACATAGCCAGTACTTGCCAGATATTCCTGCAGCTCCTTTAATGTTGCCGTAGGCCTCTTGGCAGCCTCCCTGACCAGTTTTCTTCTTGTCTTTTCATACATTTTTGGAGGGACTTACAGTTCTTGGTAATGTCACTG
The DNA here is from genome assembly GCA_028564925.1 of Lithobates sylvaticus. Classification (NCBI taxonomy): domain Eukaryota; kingdom Metazoa; phylum Chordata; class Amphibia; order Anura; family Ranidae; genus Lithobates; species Lithobates sylvaticus. The sequence goes on from CM053038.1 coordinate 95,896,302, forward strand.
TTGTGCCATATTTTCTCCACTTGATGATGACTGTCTTCACTGTGTTCCATGGTAAATCTAATGCCTTGGAAATTCTTTTATACCCTTCTCCTGACTAATATATTTAACAATGAGATCCCTCTGATGCTTTGGAAGCTCCCTGCGAACCATGGCTTTTGCTGTAGGATGCGACTAAGAAAATGTCAGGGAAGACCTAATAGAACAGCTGAACTTCATTTGGGGTTAATCAGAGGCACTTTAACCACTTGCTTACTGGGCACTTAAACCCCCCCCCCCCCCCAATCCAGACCAATTTTCAGCTTTCAGCGCTGATGTACTTTGAATGACAATTGCGTTGGTCATACAACATTGTAGCAAATTCAATTTTTATAATTTTTTTCCCCCAAATAGAGCTTTCTTTTGGTGGTATTTGATCACCTGTTTGATTTTTTGTTAAAAAAATGTAAAAAGACTGAATTAAAAAAAAAAAATATATATATATATATATTTTTTTATTTTGTTATAAAATCTTTAAATGGGTAATTTTGACGGCCACAGCGCAGATCTGAATTCCCGGGAGGCCGTCATATGACGGCCTCCCGGGAATTCAGATCCGCGCTGTAACCGTCATTCTCCTATTTAACATGAGTTTGAATGTGATTGCTTCATTCTGAACACAGCTACAGCCCCAGTTTTAAGAGGGTGTGCACATGTATGCAACCACCTTATTTTAATTTTTTACCCCCCCCTCCTTAAAAGGTTTCAGTTTGTTTTTCAATTTTTGTACAGTTTATAGGTCACATTAAAAGTTCTGAAATGATTTATCTTTGTCACATTTTTTTACATCACAGAAACCTGACATTTTAACAGGGGTGTGTAGACTTTTTATATCCACTGTACACAGTTGTAAAGCAACAGTGGTATCAAGCTACAGTATACAGGATCAACTGGCCCTTTCAGTAAAGTGTTACAGTTTGTGTATAATAATTAACATATAATTGGTAGTTATTAAGGCTAATTGATTTGTTATATTGCATAATACATTTACATGTATGGTAGGTGTTAAGGGTAATTGATTTGTTATATTGCATAATACATTTACATGTATGGTAAGTGTTAAGGCTAATATATTTGTTATATTATGTAATGCACTTACATGTATGTTAGGTGTTAAAGTGGTTTTAAAGGCTAAAGGATTTTTACCTACATGCATTCTATGCGTGAAGGTAAAAAAAACCTGTGTGTTTCTCCCCTTACAACTGCCCTAATACTCACCTGAGTGTCAGGGCTCCACTTGAGACGTACGGTCGAATCGGCGCGCGCGCATGCGCACACGCGCCACTGATTCGTCCGGGCGTTGAAACGAGGGTACACGCCGGCGTACTCCTCAGGCGCGCGCGCTTGCGCAGCGAGCGCGGGCACGTGCGTCGCGGGCGCACACGTGACGCGTTAGCGCTGTTTGGCGCCAGTTGGCCTTTAAAAGAATGACAGCTGCACATGTCAAGTGCTGTTCGTCTGCAGTTTGCCCCTTGTTTAACCTGCCTCTGTTTATGTACTCCTGTTTACCTGATCCGGCTTCCACTTGACTCTGCTGCCTTCTCCATTCCTGATTCCGGCCTGTTGACTCTGCTTTGGACTGATACCTGAACGCTGACCTCCTGCCTGTCTGACCTCTCCATTGCCTGTGCCCACTTACCTGCCTGCCAAAGTGTATCCAGACCCGGCCTGCCTGACGACCCCTCTGCCTGCTCCCTGCATGCTGCATACTTCCAGAGTTGCTGACGCCATCTCGGGGTCACCCTACATCCGGACCCTGCTCCACTACCTGCCAGTCTCTGCTGCTTCAGCATCCAGGAGATCGCTACTGATCAGCTACGTCTGCCACAGCATCCATTCCAGGCACTCCTACCCCGCTGTGCTCACGGGACCACTGTCTCCACTCCAGTGGGCCCTGAACCAGAGCCGTAAGAGAGGCCCTCTCCCAGCGAAGTCAGGCTCACCACTCAGGTACCTAACAGTACGAACAGCCATGACTGAGCCTGCGGGAGAAGCCTCTGCCATGAAGGAGTTCTGCTCACACCTGGCAGCCCTCACTCAGGCGGTGCAATCCCTGCAAGAAGGGTATACCAGACTGGAAGGTCGAGTGCAGCAACTTGCTGACCCCAATGTTGCGGCTCCTACATCTCCGCAGCCTCCTGCAACACCTGCTACTCCTCCTGCGGTGATGATGCTGCCTCCTGAACCAAGAGTACCTGTTCCTGATCGGTTCTCCGGAGATCGTTCCAAATTCCGTGTCTTCCGCAACGCCTGCCAGTTATACTTTGCTCTACAACCCAGAACCTTCTCCCTAGAGGCCACCAAAGTGGGGTTCGTGATTTCTCTGCTGCAGGGCGAACCTCAGATTTGGGCTCATCGCCTGCTGGAGGGAAATAGCATGCTGACGCAGTCCCTCTCGTCTTTCCTGGAAGCCATGGCGCAACTCTATGAGGACCCCCAGCTAACCACCACAGCCGAGTCTGCTCTATCTGCGCTCCAACAAGGCCGCAGAACGGCCGAGGACTATGTGACAGACTTTAGACGATGGAGCGCAGACACCCAGTGGAATGACTCGGCTTTAAGGCATCAGTTCCGCATGGGCCTCTCCGAAGGCCTAAAGGATGAACTTGCCCGAGTGGGCACCCCAGACACTTTGGAGGGCCTGATAACTTTGAGCATACAAAGTCCACCGTCCGGCTTGGATGACCGCAAGGGCTCCATTACCGGCTAGCCGTTACATGCCCGCTCAGCCAATGGCCCCTGCCCATCCTCTTCCCGATGCCGGCGAGCCGATGCAGCTTGGTCTCATGCGACCCACTCTGTCTCTGGAGGAACGTGCCCGACGCCGACAACTAAATTTGTGCCTGTACTGCGGTAGGTCCGGACACTTTGTGAACAGATGCCCGAGCAAGCTGCGTAAGTGCCTTTCGTCTGTGTCAATCAACTCTGCTCACTTACCAGTCCATGCCACCCACATCTCTCTACCCCTGTCTTTTCAGTTCCTGGGAAGGACGATTCACACCAACGCCATCCTTGATTCAGGAGCCTGCAGCTGTTTCATCGATACCACCTTTGCCAGCCGGCACGACATTCCTCTTCAGAGGAAGGCCCGCGGACTATCCGTCTTCCTGGCTGACGGTTCCCGCATTAAATCGGGCCAAGTTGTCCAGGAGACCCAACCTCTGCTCACTATCTCTTCTCTCCACCACCAGGAACTGTTAACCTTGGATGTAATCTCGTCCCCCCTGTTCCCAGTGATCCTGGGCATCCCCTGGTTGCAGGCACACGACCCGACCATCTGCTGGTCCACAGGGGAGGTCAAGTTCCAGTCACCCTACTGCCTGGAACATTGCTTACACGAAGCTCCGGCACAACCCGCTACGCTTCTTTGTCTGGACTCTGATACTGACCTGATCCAAGCGGTACCGGAACCATACCATGAATTCCTAGACGTCTTTAGTAAACGGGGAGCGGACTCCCTACCTCCACACCGCACCTATGATTGTCCCATAGAACTTTTGCCGGGGGCCGAGATTCCATTCGGGCGTATCTTCCCCCTTTCCGAGAAGGAACAAGAGGCCCTGAAGGCCTACATTTCGGAGAACCTAAAGAAGGGGTTTATACGTCACTCCACCTCACCCGCAGGGGCCGGCATATTCTTTGTAACCAAGAAAGACCAGTCACTCCGACCCTGTGTGGACTACCGGGAACTAAATAAAGTTACAATTAAAAACCGTTATCCCTTACCCTTAATACCAGAACTGTTTCAAAAACTAAGAGCGGCCACCATATTCTCCAAACTGGACTTAAGAGGGGCCTACAACCTGGTTCGCATCCGATCAGGCGATGAGTGGAAGACTGCATTTCGTACCCGTTTTGGGCATTACGAATACTTGGTTATGCCCTTCGGCCTTTGTAATGCCCCGGCTACTTTCCAGCACCTCATAAATGAGGTCTTCAGGGACTTTCTGGACATTTTTGTCATTGTGTACTTGGATGACATCCTAATCTTCTCCAGAACGCTTGAGCAGCATCGGGGGCATGTGGGCCGAGTCTTACTCCGTCTTCGTCAGCACGGATTGTACGCGAAAGCAGAGAAGTGCACCTTCGAGCAGCAGAGCATCCAATTCTTGGGTCTTCAGATCTCCCCAGCAGGCATTAAGATGGACCCGCAAAAGGTAACAGCTGTACTGGACTGGCCGGCACCCTCTGACAAGAAGGGTGTGCAGCGTTTTGTCGGATTTGCTAATTTTTACAGAAAGTTCATCAAGGGGTTCTCGGCCATCATCTCACCAATCACGCAGCTAACAAGGCAGAATGTACGGTTTCATTGGGGTCCAGAGGCCCAGGAGGCGTTTGTGAAACTCAAAGGGCGATTTACATCCGCTCCCATCCTCAGTCACCCTGACCCATCTCTCCCATACATCCTGGAAGTGGATGCCTGTGAGGTAGCAGTGGGGGCTGTGGTCTCCCAACGCCAGGGCAATAACGACCTAATGCACCCTGTGGGCTTCTTCTCCCGGAAACTTTCACCCGCAGAAAGGAACTACGATGTAGGTGACCGAGAACTGCTAGCCATAAAATCAGCGCTGGAGGAATGGAGGTACTTGCTGGAGGGAGCAGTCCACCCTGTATTAATATACACGGACCACAAGAATCTCGAGTACTTAAGGACGGCAAAACGTCTAAAACCACGACAAGCCCGCTGGGCCCTCTTCTTTTCACGTTTCAGCTTCCACATTACCTACCGGCCTGGATCTAAAAATGTGAAGCCAGATGCGCTCTCACGCATGTTCGACTGCCCTAAAGACTCCACACCTCCTGATACCATCCTCCCTGCAAGCAACTTCCTTCTGCTACAACCGGATTTACTGTCCCAGATCAGGGAGGCCTCCCTGAACCCGCTCCTTCCCCCAGGACTTTCACTAAACCGTAGAGAAGGGCTTCTCTGGAAGGATAGCCAGGTGTTTGTTCCCGAACCCATCCGGGTTAAAGTATTGGCCCTCCTCCACGATCACCCACTAGCAGGACACTTTGGGGCCCGAAAGACTCTCGACCTGGTGCAGCGCACCTTCTGGTGGCCTGGTCTGAAGGAATTCTGTTCCAAGTATGTCAGTTCATGCCCAGTGTGCTCCCGAAGCAAGACTACTAGGGGCCGGGCCTGGGGCCTACTCAAGCCTCTCCCTGCACCTGACCGACCCTGGCGTATGATAACGATGGACTTTATAGTCGAGCTGCCCCCCTCTGAAGGTCACACGGCCATCTTTGTAGTCGTTGACCGACTCTCAAAGATGGCCCACTTCCTACCCCTAAGGGGAACCCCATCTGCAGCAGAGACGGCCCCTGTTTTTATCCGAGAAATCGTTAGGTTACACGGGGTACCCAAGAATATAGTTTCGGACAGGGGAGTCCAGTTCACCTCGCGGTTTTGGAGGGCACTGTGTGATAGCCTAAAGATTGAGCTGGCCCTATCCTCAGCTTACCACCCCCAAACTAATGGGCAGACTGAGCGCACAAACCAGACCCTCGAACAATATATTAGGTGTTTCACTTCATTTGTGCAAGATGATTGGGTTTCTCTGCTGCCCTTAGCAGAATTCGCGTACAACAACGCCAGCCACTCGACCACGGGACAGTCCCCATTTTTCGCCAATTATGGGTTCCATTTAACATTTCTACCAGATTTTCTTACAGAGTCCTCAGTTCCAGCGGTCCAGGACGCAGTGACCTTCCTAAGCCGCAACAACCAAATCCTCCAGGAAGCCATAACCAAGGCCCAGGCGGACAGTAAGAAAGCCTTTGACCAAAAGAGGAGGGGAGAGTTGAATTTGCAAATCGGGGATCAGGTATGGCTTTCCTCTTCTAATTTAAAGTTAACCTGTCCCTCTAAGAAGTTGGCACCCAGGTTCCTGGGCCCTTTTCCTGTAAAGAGGAGGATTAATGAGGTGTCCTATGAACTGTCCCTGCCTGACACCATGAAGATACATCCTGTGTTTCATGTCTCCCTATTGAAACCCTCGGTACCCGATCCCTTCCCCAATAGGGAGTCCGGGCCACCTGAACCTGTCCTAGTGGATGGAAACGAGGAGTACGAGGTAGAAGTTGTTCTAGACTGTAGAAGGCGACAAGGGCAAAGACAGTTTCTGATTAAATGGAAGGGCTTCGGCCCAGAAAGCAATTCTTGGGAACCTGAGGACAATATACATGCTGGAAGACTAATTCGTGCTTTTTTCATTTCACACCCTGAGAAGGATGACCAACTGGGCACCCGGAGGTTGCCCCTTGTGGGGGGGCAATGTCAGGGCTCCACTTGCGACGTACGGTCGAATCGGCGCGCGCGCATGCGCACACGTGCCGCTGATTCGTCCGGGCGTCGAAACGAGGGTACGCGCCGGCGTACTCCTCAGGCGCGCGCGCGTGCGCAGCGAGCGCGGGCACGTGCGTCGCGGGCGCACACGTGACGCGTTAGCGCTGTTTGGCGCCAGTTGCCCTTTAAAAGAATGACAGCTGCACATGTCAAGTGCTGTTCGTCTGCAGTTTGCCCCTTGTTTAACCTGCCTCTGTTTATGTACTCCTGTTTACCTGATCCGGCTTCCACTTGACTCTGCTGCCTTCTCCATTCCTGATTCCGGCCTGTTGACTCTGCTTTGGACTGATACCTGAACGCTGACCTCCTGCCTGTCTGACCTCTCCATTGCCTGTGCCCACTTACCTGCCTGCCAAAGTGTATCCAGACCCGGCCTGCCTGACGACCCCTCTGCCTGCTCCCTGCATGCTGCATACTTCCAGAGTTGCTGACGCCATCTCGGGGTCACCCTACATCCGGACCCTGCTCCACTACCTGCCAGTCTCTGCTGCTTCAGCATCCAGGAGATCGCTACTGATCAGCTACGTCTGCCACAGCATCCATTCCAGGCACTCCTACCCCGCTGTGCTCACGGGACCACTGTCTCCACTCCAGTGGGCCCTGAACCAGAGCCGTAAGAGAGGCCCTCTCCCAGCGAAGTCAGGCTCACCACTCAGGTACCTAACACTGAGTCTGATTCCAATCCAGAAATGAGCGCGAGAGACTTGGATGTTCCAGGACTCCCTCTCCTCATTGGCTGAGACAGCAGCGGGCGCCATTGGCGCCCACTGCTGTCAATCACAGCCAGTGAGCCAAAGAGGAGAGAGTGGGGTTATTTATTTATCTTGACAGCAACAGCGTTTGCTCTCACGATACGTAAATCAGCAACTCCAGCACTGTAGGAGGTGATTTCACCACCACAGTTAAAAAAAAGAGCATATATGCCAAAGAATGGGGGCAGGGGTGGAGGGGCGATTTGCCCCTAACATTAGGGATTGCACTATGCTTCAGCATATATATTTTACTCTTTTTTTTGGCACAGATTGTTGTTGTTTTATTGTGTTAATGTTTTATTGTTACCATTGTTTGCTCTTCAGGTACACCATTCAGCTGCAGTACTGATTAAGTTATCTTGACAGCAACAGCGTTTGCTCTCACAATATGTAAATCAGTGATTTCAGTGCTGTAGGAGGTGATTTCACCACCACAGTTAAAAAAAAACATTGCATGTATGCCCATCATTAGAAGTGGGTGTATTCAGGGTGGTATTCTAATGGTGGGCATACCCACGGATCAATCTCTTTTTTCGTTCAGCCCACCGGCTGCATGAAAAAAAAAAGAACATTACAATATATGCCCAACAAGGACCAGAAACGTAGTGGTTATACCAGAATTATGCTTGCAGCTTTAGGTATCATCTTGGTATCATTCTTTTCAGCCAGCGGTCATGTAAAAGCAATCCTAGCTGTTTTCCATGGTTTTCTTGGGCTCTCCTGTCCCACTGGGGAACCTGATAATGCAGCTGGTGGTTCCGCCAGATGACCATAGAGCTTATCAGAGACCAGAACAGCTCCAATCATCTCTATGGTCTAAGAAACAGGAAGCTACAAGGATTTCATGACTTCGGTTTTCCCGGATAATAACAGCGCCATTGGGAAATTGGGAAAGGATCTTATCACACCGATCTTGGTGTGGTCAGATGCTTTGAAGACAGAGGAGAGATGTAGTGTCTATTAGACACCAATTTTTTTTTTAAAAGACTACCTGTCACTACCTATTGCTATCATAGGGAACTTTTACATTCTCTGTGATAACAATAAAAATGATAAAAATAAATAAATGAAAGGAACAGTGTAAAAATAAAATAAAAAAGCATAAAAAAGCAAAATAAAAAATAAACAATATAAAGAACAACGTGCGCTCCAGCCAGCTAAACAACCAGGAAGTGAACTCTCCTATGAAAGCCGCTGTTCTACCCAGTGCACATTACCCAATGCGGATGCGCTGTACTCTTGTTCCGGCGGACACTACCATCTAACAGGCACAATACACTTCATTTAATGCTTCATGTAATTTATTCTTTGGTGGCCACGGTCAGGTCGGCCTTAACCCCTGAAAAGAGACACAGAGGTAGATGCCCTGAAGTTGCAGATGTCCCAGATGATGGACGCATTTACGTACTTCGGGGTGCAAATCAAGTGTGTACCCATCCAGGCCTTTTTTCTATCTAAATAAACGTGTCAAAACTGTGTGGACTATGCTATATTGACATGATTTTTTCAGAAAGAAGAATGGGTCATTGAGACTGTGCATTGACTACAGAACTCTCAACAGGAGGACCATTCATGTAGAAGATGCCTTATGATGGGAACCTTGGCCTAACACTCTGACACCTAGTGGTTGATGGGAGAAGAGCAGTGGAAAAAAAGGAGTATAAGACGAAAAAAACGCGTCAGTGTCGTGACCTACCCTCTGGAAGTGGGGACCAAAGATTCAAAGTGGGGGGAGTGTGTAGCGGGGTTCTACCGGAAGTGACGTCTGCACCTCAACGTGCGCTCCAGCCAGCTAAACAACCAGGAAGTGAACCGCTGTTCTACACAGCGGATGCGCTGCTCTTGTTCCGGCGGACACTACCATCTAACAGGCACAATACACTTCATTTAATGCTTCATGTAATTTATTCTTTGGTACGCATTTACGTACTTCGGGGGTGTGGGCCTTTTTATCTAAATAAACGTGTCAAAACTGTACTATGCTATATTGACATGATTTTTTCATGTATGATGGGAACCTTGGCCTAACACTCTGACACCTAGTGGTTGATGGGAGAAGAGCAGTGGAGAAGGTGATTTGTCTTGGAGATTTTAAGGCTCTTGAAAATCCTAGTTCTGGTGAGTGCATCCCCAAATGGGAGATTTGGCCACACGTGGTGAAAATCTTGGTGGAATTTGTTTGGTGGAAGCTTTACCTTACAGAGCACAAAAGAGACTTTCTATTACCTTGCCCATCTGATTTTGATGTGTTTATTTTTGATGATGTCCGTATTGGTTTAAAGTAATTATCTAGCAAAAAATAAATATTTTTTAATTTAATCTCATTGGCCTGCCTCTCCATAGGCTATCCCCTCTTCAGTCTATCATTAATGCTGCTGCCAGACTTATCCACCTTACCAACCGCTCAGTGTCTGCCAACCCTCTCCTCCAATCCCTACACTGGCTCCCGATCGCCCAGCAAATTAAATTCAAAATACTAACCACAACTTACAAAGCCATCCACAACTCTGCCCCAAGTTACATCGCCAATCTTGTCTCCAAACATATCCCAAACCGTCCTCTCCGCTCTTCTCAAGACCTCCTACTGTCTCTCTCGTATCCTCCTCTCATGCTCGTCTCCAGGATTTCTTCAGAGCCTCTCCCATCCTCTGGAACTCGCTACCTCAACCTGTCCGGCTATCCCCCACTCTTGCTACCTTCAGGTGATCCCTGAAAACTCATCTCTTCAGGGAAGCCTATCACGTCTCCATCTAATCTTTTACCACTTCCATCAGCTCATTCCCCACAGTTACAAGCTTTTGTACCACCTGCCCCACCCTATTAGATTGTAAGCTCTTCTGAGCAGGGCCCTCTTAATCCTCTTGTATTTTATTGTATTATAACTGTATTGTCTCCCTTTTTATACTGTAAATGCCTGCGTAAACTGTTGGCGCTATATAAATCCTGTATAATAATAATAATAATTTAAACAAAAAGTGTCAGAAAGGGCTTTGTCTTCAAGTGGTTAGAAGAGTGGGTGATGTGTGGCATAAGCTTCTAATCTTGTCCATAAAATACCAGGACATTTCAAAACCCCCCCAAATGATCCTTTTAGGAAGGTAGACAGCCCAAGCTATTTGCTGATAGGCATGTTGAGTCCATGGAATATTTTATTTTTTGCCACAAGTTTTGGGAAAATTACAATAATTTTAAATTTTTTTCATAAAGTTGTCACTAAATGATATATTGCTCAAACATGCCATGGGCACCCCTGCTTCTACTGAGTACGGGGAAACCACATGTGTGGGACTTTTGGGCAGTCTAGCCGTGTACAGCACCCCGAAAACCAAGCACCGCCTTTAGGCTTTCTAAGGGCGTAAATTCTTGATTTCACTCCTCACCACCTATCATAGTTGTCGTACGGTTATAATATTGTAATATTGAATGGTGATACATATCTATGACCAGAGCTCATATTTTAAACATTTATGTGTGCTTATGTTTTGTTGCTACATTTTTAATAAAAATCTTTTCTGAATAAATTAAATTTAGGCTTTCTAAGGGCATACATTTTTGATTTCACTCCTCACTACCCATCACAGTTTTGGAGGCCATGAAATGCCCAGATAGCACAACCCCCCCCCCCCCCAAATAACCCTATTTTGGAAAGTAGACACCCCAAGCAATAGCTGAGAGGCATAAGTCCATGGAATATTTTATGTTTTGCAACAAGTTTAGGGAAAATTACAATATTTTTATATCATGGGAAAAACACATGAATGCGAGTGATATAATTGCTCCCACCCAAAATGGGTCACAATATGGGAAAGTCTCCCCCAGTGGGTTTTTTTCCGCAGCGAAATTTCAGTCATTAAATTTATTTAGAAAAGATTTTTATTGAAAATGTAGCAACAAGACATAAGCACACATAAATATTTAAAATATGAGCTTTGGTCATAGATGTGTATCACCATTCAATATTACAATATTATAACCGTACGACAACTGTGATAGGTGGTGAGGAGTGAAATTAAAAATGTACGCCCTTAGAAAGCCTGAAGGGGTCATTGGTTTTCGTGGCCCTGTATGCAGCTAGGCTGCCAAAAAGTCCCACATATGTGATGTCCCCCTACTCAGGAGAAGCAGCAGAATGTATTTTTGGGTGTAATTCCACATATGCCAATGGCATGTTTGAGCAATATATAATTTTAGTGACAACTTTGTGTAAATTTTTTTTTGTCATTTTTCAATAACTTGTGACAAAAAATGTAAATATTAAATGTGCTCAACAAGTATCTCAGTAAATTTCTTGGGGTGTCTAAAAAATGGAGTCATTTTGTAGGGGGGGGGGGGGGTTGTACTGCCCTGCCATTTTAGCACCTCAAGAAATGAGATAGGCAGTCATAAACTAAAAGCTGTGTAAATTCCAGAAAATGTACTCTAGTTTGTAGATGCTATAACTTTTGCGCAAACCAATAAATATATGCTTATTTCATTTTTTTTTTTTTTTTACCAAAAAAAATTTTTTATTACAAAATTTTGGGTCTTTTTTCTTTTATATTGCAAAAAATAAAAACTGCAGAGTCATAGAATACCACCAAAAGAAAGCTCTATTTGTGGGAAAAAAAGGACGCAAATTTTGTTTGGGTACAGCATTGTATGACTGCGCAATTACCAGTTAAAGCAGCACAGTACCAAATTGTAAAAAGTTCCCCCGGTCTGGAAGAGGGTAAAACCTTCCGGGGCTGAAGTGGTTAATATCTTGTACATATGAGTGCATATTTATTGTTTTTTCATTTCATAAATATGTTTTAATAAATGCTACAATTAGGTAGTGGCGCTTTCCTCTCCTTCTTTTTGTTTTTTCATAATCAGGCAGGTGGGTGGATCCCGACAAAATTGTCTGGAATGGTTCTGCAACATCAGCTGACAGCAGGCTTTAGCTTGCTTTTAACTGACTCTGGGTTACATAAGAGCAAAACTAAGTGCAAGAGAGCTTTGGCCATACTTCTCTTAACTGCTTCTGGACCGCCCACGTACATTTACTGTGGCAGGATGACCAGGACCGCAAAATCACGTACCTGTACTTGATTTCGTGCATGCGGTTTAGGGGGCACACCACTCCCGCTGTGATTGGACACAGCGGGAGCCAATCAGTGGGTCCGGCAGCTACGATGGCCACCACAACCCACCGATTATTCACAGGAGAGATGGAGCAGCGGTGTGCCAATGTAAACAAAGCACACCACTGATCTGTCAGAGAGGAAGAGTGAGAGATCGTGTTTCAGCCAAGCTGAATCACAATCTCTCTTTTCCTCCAGTGAATCCACTCCCCCCACAGTTAGAAACACCTCCCAGGGAACACATTTAATCCCTTTATCGCCCCCTAGTGTTAACCCCTTCCCTGCCAGTGTCATTTTTACAGGGATCAGTGCATTTTTTTTAGCACTGATCACTGTATTGGTGTCACTGGTCCCCAAAAAGTGTCACTTAGTGTAAGATTTGTCTGCTGCAATGTCGCAGTCCCGCTAAAAATCGCAGCTCGCCACCATTACCAGTAAAAAAATAAATAAAAGTCCTTAAATCTATCCTATAGTTTGTAGACGCTATAACTTTTGCGTAAACCAACTAATATATGCTTATTGGGATTTTTTTTACCAAAAATATGTAACAGAATACATATTGGCCTGAATTGATGAAGAAATTCCTTTTTTTTTAATTTTTTTTTGGATATGTAAAGTAAAAAATATATATATATATTTTTTTCAAAATTGTCGGTCTTTTTTTGTTTATAGCGCAAAAAATAAAAACCGCAGAGGTGATCAAATACCACCAAAAGAAAGCTTTATTTGTGGAAAAAAAAGGACATTTTATTTGGGTACAACATCGATCGCACAACTGCGCATTTGTCAGTTAAAGTGACGCAGTGCTGTATCGCAAAAAATGGTCTGGTCAGGAAGTGGGTAAGTGGTTAAGGCGCTAAAAAAAGACACCTATGTGTTTGGTTAGAAGCTAGTTTTATCTTTTGGTTGGAATAACTTTTATTCAATTCCAAGGATTTAGCGGTTCAAGGTCATGCTTATTTATTTTGTTCCTATTACTGACAAATGGTATTTCCTGCTGCTAATTGTTACCAATTTGCATATCATTACATGTGTGGTCCAAACTGCAGACAGAAGGTTTGTATATAAATTATGCAAATTTGTTTATCTGGTTAATTAAAGCAATATATTTGAATTCAGCAGTAGCCTAATCCTTTCCTCCAGAGCAGCAGGGATGCTCTAGAAACATCCTGTAAATACACTTGTGTTTTCACTGCGTACCTTACAAAGAGCTGCACTACAGAGCCGATTGTTTCAAGTACTAAGTGCCATCAATGAACATAATTATGCAAATCATGCATTTAAAAACGGTTTAATAAACCTTAAATAACAGTACTTCTTTTTATCGGGACTGACTTTTGGCTATAAGGCACTTTATGAGCAACATTTTTGAAATGGTGACCACTATACCAAAGCATAGCAAGAGAGAAAGTGTCACACGTTCTTTATAACCATTATTCTATTGAAATTGACATCAAGAAAAACAATCTTTGGATGGAATATCTCTATGAGCTCCCATCCCTTTACTGGATTTCTACACCTGTCACCATATTTCTGTAATAATAGCACGCAGTGACAACATGTTGCCACTTACCAGGTTGGCGCATCACAGCAAGCAATGTGTACTGCAACACTGCTGGCATCTGATCCCCTGTTGCCCATCAGATCAATTGCAATCGCGAGCAACAGAGTTGCAAAAGGGAGTCAGTTTTAAAAAAACTCTTTATGGCTGCCCCACAGTCTAAGGGCCAATGCACACATTTCTATATACATTAGCACATGTTTACATCTTTCACTTTGATTGTGCAATCAACAAACCTCAGCTCGTGAATATATACACCTGCACTTAATTTGGCAATCCAATTACTTACAAATCACAGTGGATTAACATCTGTGTACTATTGTCCACTATGGCGCAAATCGCCTTTTTATTTTTTACTGTATATATTAAAAGTGAATGGAAACATGATTATTCCATGCATTACCATGGTGAATGTTAAAATGCAGGGTTTACTCCGTATTTTATTCTAATATTGTTATGTTTGCCCTAATGTGGTAAAGCGCTGCGCAAACTGTTGGCACTATATAAATCCTGTATTATAATAATAATAATAATAATAATATTATTGCAACATAAAATGTGAATAGGTTGCCTATAGGCTTTCCATTGAAGTAAATGAAAGCAACGATGTGCATTCATGGGTACTAATGCAAAATTCCAATGATTTGGGGAAAAAAGCTGCGCAGGAAGGTTATGTAGCAGTGGTCAGGCTACACAGTGCACATCTGACTGTTGTTGATTATGGAACCAGAATTTAACATATTTCTAACAATAGGGAGGCTTTGGTTCAGGCACATATGTTGCTCAGGCTGGTAGCTTAGGGCAATGATCAACTGTCAGACACAAGGGAATGCTGGGTAAGTCAGGAGCAATCATGTGCCCCCCAATTGGGCTGAGGAGCACTGAGGAGTGTGCATAAGTTGTCTAGCTGCAGCACTCCAGTGATGATTTAGTGAGGTCTCTGCTCTTCCCTGCAGAACCAGACCTATCTTTACCCCAACAGAGCAGAACATGTCTGTCAGTGCGTAACTGGCCAAATAATCAGACAGAGGGCAACTGTAACTTGTAGTTTACGAAAAAGGTGCAGTGTAGGATTAACAATGCAAAAAGGGACCAGAATGGCAAAGAGTATGCAAAAAGTACAGAACAATGATAAAAAGATTATGAAGCTGTGTACAGTATACAGAAGCTCCTCAAAAGAATGTCTCTGGGGCTCAATCAGGGCACTTGGTGGCAGCACAGCATAATCACTATAAAGTAAAGTAAAGTAACAGATACTAGAGAAAAAGCACTTCTCCAGTAAACATTACACAAACAGCTTCTTGCACTTATCCTCACAGATCTCATTCCTCACAGTACAGACTAGGCTAAATCTGGTAACACAGGTGAACAGCTAGAGGGATCTCAGGGCTGGTAACACAGGAGAGTAGGTAGAGGAGTCTCAGGGCTGGTAACACAACAGGCGAGCAGCTGGTGAGTCTCAGGGCTGGTAACAGAGGCAAGCAGCTGGAGGAGTCTCAGGGCCGGTAACACAGGCAAGCAGCGAAACAGTACACCACTAGAAACACAGTTCAAGTGTTTTCCCCACAGGCTGGGTCTTCTGTAAACGCTATTGCTGTTGGGGCTCCAGCCTGACTGCACACTGGGACTTATGATGGAGGACTGTAGCTGCAGACCACATGTTCAGCCACCTCTGCCCCATCAGGTATGGTCTCTCTGAGCACCTGAAGATGGGAAACAGGGAAACCTATGTCCCTTTGGCATGTCCAGGAGCTCAGAGGACCGTGGGGAGAGGAGTAAAAGGAGCCCATGTCTTCCTCTGAGCATGGCTAGTAGAGGAGCACGCTGCTACATCAGCAGTAAGAGTATGAGGATTGTCTATTACTCACAAGGGACTTGTACTGATCACCTGAGTGTTATAGTTACTGTGATTTTCCAAAGCAAGGTAAAATGAAGTGAAGCTATGCAAACAAACAAGCAACCATGCAAATGAGAAGTTGTATATCTCTTATAACCTTGTACCGGATTTGCTGTTTAAAGTGGATACAAGTACATCTCACCTCACATCACACTTAAAAGCATAACTACACCTTTAGTGCAGCTAAACTTAAATTGACTCTTGACACTTGAATTGGCCTTATTCCCCCCACCAGTCTTGTATTTCCCTGCTCTGATCCAATGAGCGGTGTCTCCTGGTCTTAAGCTGTGTGCCAATATTTCCTCTGCCAGGCTTGGGCATGTACACACACTTTTCAATCCCATGTAGAGAACTGTTCGGAACTACGAGTTCTGACTCAAAAAATTTCTCAATGGATTGGGGACAGGGAAGAAAAGAATGGGGGTCTAATGAAACTTTCTAATATGTCTCCCCACTGTCTGACACACAACTGGGTAAGTGCCACCAACTGAGCAGCTGTATGCAAGGCTTTCCTGCTGAGTTTGTAATTACATATCCTAGTTTAACAGGTATCTGTCTCCAAGAAAAGAGAGTTTAGACATAAAAAGGTCACTCACTAGATGGAGTAATACGTTTCTGTTGTGTCTGTCAATGTTTGGATTATTAATACAATGTAATATGAAATTTGTTTTGGGTGTGGCAATTTTTAATGTATTTTCTTAGTGTTTATAGATTGGCTTCTTACTCAATGCTCTTATTATGGGGTCAGAGATTTAAACAGAGGTAATAAAACCCACAGGATTTTCCACTCCAGTTTGTTCAGTAACAGAAAATTGAGAAATGTCTTTTAAATGTTAACCTGTCACGACAGAAATATGGAAATCAGCGACCTACTTATGAAAATGCTAACTGCCTGGCTCTTATTCAGAAGCTATCGAAGCCTTTTGGCTTCAATATATAGTAAACTATGTCAATGACCCTGAACAACTGTGTCCTGGCAAGACAGAGATTCAAAGTTGTCCAGTATTGACCAGTAACATTTCCCTTAGTCTACTTTCTTAGGTTCTTAAAGGGTATGTAAACCCTAAAAGTTAAAGAGGGGCTGCAGTCTGGGCAACAAAAATTAAAAGGCAGCAGCTACAAATACTGTAGCTTCTGACTTTTATTATAAGGACACTTACCTGTCCAGGGATCCAGCGATGTCAGCACCCCCAGCCGAGTTGTAAATCGGCTTTAGGTGCAGGCGCCGGCATCTTCACTAAAGGAAACCGGCAGTGAAGCCCTCAGGCTTCACAGCTAGTTTCTTACTGCGCATTCGCAAGTCATGCTGCACTTTCTAAATGGTCCCGCCATCTTCTGGGACCTGTGTGTGTCCCAGAAAGCAGCAAGAAGGAGGGACCAAAAATACTCAGAGATCATCGTGACGATCTTACCCGGAAGTGGGAGTGGGTACCTGTCAAACTCAGGTACCTGCTCCCCCCAAAAAAGTGCAAAATGTGGAAGTGGAGGCGGGGAGGGTGCAAACAAGCGGAGCTTCCTGTTTTGGGTGGAGCTCTGCTTTAACTTCTCTTATTTGGTTCATTTTTGTCTGTTAAATATACCATTGAAAGAGTTTTTTACAGATATTTAATAACTGCAAAAAAATATCTGTTGTTCCTGCCAGAACTTATATCCCATAATATATCCCACACAGTTTCAGGTGCTGAAAAGAGATAATCAATGTTATTCACCTGTCAATGGTGATAATGTTGTAGCTGATTGGTGTATATATACACATTAGGAAGTATTTCTCACATTAGGTAAAACATTTTATAATATTAGATGGAATTCCCTTTAATGTAATGATTTATGCCAGCAACTATTAAAACAAAATACATTGATTAAAAACTAAACAGCCAAAGTGCTTTCTAATCCTTGCAAGGTTTTTACAGCTTGATAGATCAATGCTGTATGTCTGTCTGCCCACTCAGCAGCACTTTCATTTTTACTGTGCTAAATGGGTGCTAATGTCAGGGAATGTAGTAGCTGCCTGTGGTGTACTGGGGCTGATTTCCTGTAAAGAGCTCTTTGTACAATTCACTAGAAAACAATACTACAGCAAACAAAAGGCCCTGTTACTGCTGCCGATCAGCACAGACATTTAATTAGGGCCCAGCACGCAGTGACACGTGTCGCCATAATGAGATGCAACTGTTGATTTATTGTTCCAGAAATAGTCATATAGCAAGTAAGCCCTGGCAATCTGAAAGATTTGTAGATAACAAGATCAAAATATTTTTTTTTTGCAACAAGTTGATTTTTTTTTCCAGTTCTTTTTTTTTTTTTTAAACCAAATCTGTCAGCTGTTTATTACTTTTCAAAATTTAAAATGTCATGGATGTGGCCTGCTGTCACATGTGAGATGACAGATTCTGAAGCTCTCACTGAATATTCTGAAGATCTCCTTTCTAATGCCCCGTACACATGAGCGGAAATTCCGCCAGCAAAAGTCAGATGAGAGCTTTTGGTTTCCTATAGCCTATTGGCATTTTTTTTGGTGATCGCCACTGCCTTTGAATTCTAGACACTATATACCGTAATTTCCCTTGTGTTATTTCCTACTCTAACTGAAAAGGTGTGACTGATTGGCAAACGGTTACTCATTATTCATTATGGTATTTAAGACCAGCTCTGAGCTGGTGTACAGAGGTATACCAGCACTCAGAGTAGGATGCATCTGTACTGGGAAGCTGTCATGTGATAGCTTACAGCACAGAGCTCTATCCCCA
Organism: Lithobates sylvaticus; assembly: GCA_028564925.1. NCBI lineage: Eukaryota > Metazoa > Chordata > Amphibia > Anura > Ranidae > Lithobates > Lithobates sylvaticus. The sequence continues at coordinate 95,914,743 of CM053038.1, forward strand.
GCTCTATCCATTTATTGGCCTGGGAGATTCAGTGGCCGAAAGCTAAATGTAAACAAATGGGTTGAGGTTAGCGATGATGTCATCATTACCCATATATTACAAATTATTTTGGAAATTATTTGTGTCACTGGGTGGTTGAAGCCTGATGGGGAACTGAGAGACTAGTTGCCCATTAGGCCCCCTTTTGGATTTGAAAAGCTGCTCTTGGACCAAATAGCAGCTATAGATCTGCGAATTGTCATCCACTGTGAATCAACAACAAGGCGGACCTGATGGTGATCTAGTCTCTCGGTTACCAATCAGGCTGCACCCACCCCTACTACAAAACTTCTCAGCTTTGCACCTGTCTGAGTGATAGGCACAGTGGTTGCAGAGGGAAGTGAAGGGATGTCATCAGCACACCAAGGATTTCTTGAAAGGGTCCAGAGCTTTATTTCCGTGGTCACATAATAAACATACAGCAACGTTTCGGAGTCACGCAGGGGCCCTTCGCCATGAAAGTGGCGTGGCTCCGAAACGTTGCTGTATTTTTATTATGTGACCATGGAAGTAAAGCTTTGGACCCTTTCGAGGAATCCTTGGTGTGCTGAAGACATTCCTTCACTTTGATATTCCACGGTTTCCAGCCTGTGGTCATTGCAGCACCCAGCACTACTGAAAAGCCGGTTTCTTGAAGGTGTGCGTGGGGAATATTGCCTTTGGACTTGATTTGTGGTTGGAGCGGGAGCGCGCTGAGTGTTATAAAATGTGCGATTTATTTTCCTAAGTATTCTTATATTTGTGAGAAACACTACAGACACGTCTAAATAAAGTTTATTCATTGCATAATCTCCTATTTGCGTCACCAGTAGCTGTCACATATCAATATGAAACTGCAGAGGATTTGCCCTAAAGTACGGATCACAAGAATAAACTTTACAAATTCATTTTAATAGATTACTTTGCAGATTATGTCCTTTCAGCCAGCAACACAAAAAATATATTTCTCACTTTTAAAGAGATATGTTATAGCTTGAAAAAAATACAATCTTAAGCTCACCATTTTTTTTTTTTTTCTTTGGGCTTCAAGGATTAGTTTTTTAAAACAAGGAGGATTAGCAGAAAAAAATATCTCAGCAAATTTTCAGCTTCCTGAGACACAATTTGAAATGCAGTATTATGTTTGTTAATAATGTAAACAATATTATGTCTGGGAGACAGGGAAGACGTAAGCGGGGCAAGCTGTCCGCTTGTCTTTGTGTTCCATAGTGCTGACATTACCACTCAGCACTTTATAATATGAGCACAACACAGGATTAAATCTTCAAAGCAGGACTACCAAGGCAAAATGGGGTGCCAAACAGTATCTAACCATAGCATGTGGATTAGAGTGTGCATATTATAAATCCAACATACAGTGCCTTGCGAAAGTATTCGGCCCCCTTGAACTTTTCAACCTTTTGCCACATTTCAGGCTTCAAACATAAAGATATAAACTTTTAATTTTTTGTGAAGAATCACCAACAAGTGGGACACATTTGTGAAGTGGAACGAAATCTATTGGATTTTTGAAACTTTTTTAACTAATAAAAAAAATGAAAAGTGGGGCGTGCAAAATTATTCGGCCCCCTTGCGTTAATACTTTGTAGAGCCACCTTTTGCTGCGATTACAGCTGCAAGTCGCTTGGGGTATGAAATTCTTGCCCATTCTTCCTTGCAAAACAGCTCGAGCTCAGTGAGGTTGGATGGAGAGCGTTTGTGAACAGCAGTTTTCAGCTCTTTCCACAGATTCTCGATTGGATTCAGGTCTGGACTTTGACTTGGCCATTCTAACACCTGGATACGTTTATTTGTGAACCATTCCTTTGTAGATTTTGCTGTATGTTTGGGATCATTGTCTTGTTGGAAGATAAATCTTTGTCCCAGTCTCAGGTCTTTTGCAGACTCCAACAGGTTTTCATCCAGAATGGTCCTGTATTTGGCTGCATCCATCTTCCCCCTTAATTTTAACCATCTTCCCTGTCCCTGCTGAAGAAAAGCAGGCCCAAACCATGATGCTGCCACCACCATGTTTGACAGTGGGGATGGTGTGTTGAGGGTGATGAGCTGTGTTGCTTTTACGCCAAACATATCGTTTTGCATTGTGGCCAAAAAGTTCGATTTTGGTTTCATCCGATCAGAGCACCTTCTTCCACATGTTTGGTGTGTCTCCCAGGTGGCTTGTGGCAAACTTTAGACGAGACTTTTTATGGATATCTTTGAGAAATGGCTTTCTTCTTGCCACTCTTCCATAAAGGCCAGATTTGTGCAGTGTACGACTGATTGTTGTCCTATGGACCGACTCTCCCACCTCAGCTGTAGTTCACTGCAGTTCATCCAGAGTGATCATGGGTCTCTTGGCTGCATCTCTGATCAGTCTTCTCCTTATCTGAGCTGAAAGTTTAGAGGGACAGCCAGGTCTTGGTAGATTTGCAGTGGTCTGATACTCCTTCCATTTCAAAATGATTGCTTGCACAGTGCTCCTTGGGATGTTTAAAGCTTGGGAAATCTTTTTGTATCCAAATGCGCCTTTAAACTTCTCCACAACAGTATTACGGACCTGCCTGGTGTGTTCCTTGGTCTTCATGATGCTCTCTGCGCTTTCAACAGAACCCTGAGACTATCACAGAGCAGGTGCATTTATACAGAGACTTGATTACACACAGGTGGATTCTATTTATCACCATCAGTCATTTAGGACAACATTGGATCATTCAGAGATCCTCGCTGAACTTCTGGAGTGAGTTTGCTGCACTGAAAGTAAAGGGGCCGAATAATTTTGCACGCACCACTTTTCAGTTTTTTATTTGCTAAAAAAGTTTCAAAAATCCAATAGATTTCGTTCCACTTCACAATTGTGTCCCACTTGTTGGTGATTCTTCACAAAAAATTAAAAGTTTATATCTTTATGTTTGAAGCCTGAAATGTGGCAAAAGGTTGAAAAGTTCAAGGGGGCCGAATACTTTCGCAAGGCACTGTATATTGGGAAATAAGAGAATTGTGCCTATGTCATAGCTCCCAACTGTCCCTGATTTCGAGGGACTGTCCCTAATTTGGAGCAATGTCCCTCTGTCCCTCTTTCCACCTCATATGTCCCTCATTTTGGTCTGATCCATATAGCTGTATATAAAATGCACTTTTTTTTTTTGTTTACAAACGGTTTTTATTATGGATAAGGTCATAGTACAAGATTTTGACAGTGGTGGAAAACATACAAGTGAAGGATACAGTTAGATATAACATTATAGCTGAGAGAAGACATATCATATGGCAGGATACATACGTTAAATTATCCGTTTAAGTAACATTTGCTTGGATGGGTCCATGGATGTGCTAAAGTAAAATAACATTAATGGACATTACCCAGTAGTGAGGAATCCCATAGAGCCCATTTTTTTTGGTATATATGCATGGTGTCATATAACGTGTGGTGTATTCGTTCTGATAGTTTTATGTTTGCCATACGGCTGAGAACCTGAGGCCATGGTATAATGGGAGAACGCCAGTTGAAAGCTATGGTCCAGTGGATAGAACTAAATAGAGTGTGGATTAATCTAGAACTGGCTATTGGTATATCTTGTATGGGGGAGAATAAGAGGCACATTTGTGGTGTTAGTGGGGTCTTTCTACCTGAGATTCGATCAATCATGAGATTGGCATTGTGCCAGATGTTTTTAAGATGGGGGCAATCCCAAAATATATGTAAAAGTGTCCCATGTGTAGGGCAACCCCTGAAACAGAGTGGAGAAGTTGAAGGGTCGAATGAATTTAGTTTGGCGGGGGTAAGATACCACCTATAAAGTAGTTTGGTAGCAGATTCCCTGATGGTGGTAGTTTTGGTGCATTTATGTAAGTTCTCAAAGATGGTATCCCATTGTTCGGGGGAGAATGAGACGTTCAGATCTGATTCCCATTGTAGCATGGGGTGTGATTTTTCAGGCATATTGAATTCGTTTAGGTTTTTATAAATTATGGAGATTAGTCCTTTGTCTCGTGGAGAGGATATACAAATCTGTTCGAATAGTGAGAAGGGGGTACGTAGTGTGAGTGAGTAGTATTTTTGGTAGAAGTGTTTTATCTTCATATAATTTTCATGTTCTGTGGGTGCAAGGTCATATTTCGTTTGTAGTTCTGTGAAAGCGTAAAATGTATTGTTATGGGTAAGTGCTTTTAAGTTTGTTAGATTGTGACCTTTCCATATAGTTAATGAGCTTTGGTTGTTATCTAAGGAAGTGAAACGGGGGTCTCCTAGAAAGGATGCTAAGGGAGGAATGTCGGAGGACATGTTAAATTTGGTATTTTGTCTGTTCCACAGTTGTAGTGTATGCGTGACAATTAAATTTAGTGGTCTTATTTTCTGTGGTGAAATAGACTTGGACCAGAGTAGGCCTTGTAGGTTGTATGGTTGGACTGATTGTTCTTCAAACAGGAGCCAGGGGATTTGAGAGCCTGGGGCATACCATTGTGCTAGTTGGGTGAATCTGGCTGACAGATAATATATCCATAAATTTGGGACATTTAGACCTCCTTTTAGTTGGGGCCTAAACATTAAGGAGTAGCTAAACCTTGGTTTTTTGTTTTGCCAAATGAACTTGTTGATTTCTCTCTGAAGAGAATCTAACGTATTTTTGGGCAATGACAGGGGAAGGGCTCTAAAAAAGAATAAGAGTTTGGGTAGTATAACCATTTTCGTTGCCACTATTCTTCCCGAGAAAGATATTTGGTATGATGACCATATTTTCATTATATTTTTGATGTTATTAAATATTGGTGGGTAATTTGCGTGATATAGTGTTTTGTAGGAGGGTGTGATATGTATACCTAGGTATCTAAATGAGTCAGTGCACCAATTGAATGGAAATTTGTCTTTGAGTGTCATTATTAGGGCTGGTGGGATATTAATGGGTAGGGCTGAGCATTTAGATAAGTTTATACTTAAGCCAGTCAGGTCATGAAAAATGTCTAGTGTTTTGGTCAGATTTGGTAGAGAGATGAGGGGATCTGTTAGGAAGAGAAGAACGTCATCGGCATAGAGGCTTAGTTTGAATTCATTGGACCCTTTAGTGTATCCTTTTATATCTATGTTATTTCTAATCGCACATGCCAGGGGCTCTATTGCCAAGGCAAAGAGGAGCGGGGAAAGTGGGCATCCCTGCCTGGTACCCTTGCTCAAAGGGAAAAAGTCGGAATTGTTGCCAGGGAGTTTGATGCGTGTTTGTGGGTTGTGGTAGAGGGCTTTGAAACCATGTAAGAATTCTCTGTTAATGCCGTATCTGGGGAGTAGTATATCTAAGTATGACCAGCTGACGCTGTCAAAGGCTTTGTGGATATCAAGGCTGAGTAGGAGTGTAGATTTAGAGTGTAGGTTAGAGTCTTGAATGATGTTTGTAGTCAGTCTAATGCCGCGTACACACGTACGGACTTTTCCCGGCGGACCTAAGTCCAGCGGACAATCCGCTGGACTTTCCCGCTAGGTACGCTGGACTAAAAAGCGAACGGACTTGACCACACACGATCACGCAAAAAGTCCTGTGGTTCACGCGATGACGTACGCACGTACGACGGGACTAGAAAAAGGAAGCTCGAGATCCCAAACGACACCCTTTGGGCACCGTCAGCTGATCTCGTGTGTATCGCGTGTTAGTTGACGTTTGGTTAGAGACGATTCGCGCTTCTCAGACTTCTGCTTAATTCGTTCGCTTCTGCCGTTCAGTTTGTGCTTGTGAGGTTTGTATCTGGCTTTCAGTGCGTGTGGATCAGTTCCTACCTGTTCTCAGGCCGTTCTGGTCCGCTCGTTCCTGTTTTTCAGGTCGTTCTTCATAGGCCTTGCTGTTCTTCAGTGCGTTCTGTTAAGTTGTTTGTTTGATCAGCCGACCGTTTTGAAGCCATGGAGTGTGGACGTACTCGGGAACGAGTTCGTGCTGTGCAGGGGCTCGGTGTTGCGGTTAACACCTTGGCACGAGCCCAGTCCATGAACAGGGTGAGGAGGAGTTCATGGACCAAGAATTGGTTGCGCCAGCGTGACCAATTCTCGCATATGCCTTTGCTCCGTGAGATCCGTGAGAATAATCCTGATGATTTCAGGAATTATCTCCGGATGACGGACCCCATTTTTCACCGTCTGTTGGCTTCGCTGTCCCCTTATATTAGCAGGCAGAATACCTGCATGCGGCAAGCCATCAGTGCAGAGCAGAGGCTAGTCGCCACGTTGCGTTACTTGGCGACGGGGAGAAGCTTGCAGGACCTCAAGTTCACGACAGGCATCTCCCTCCAGGCTCTGGGGCTCATTATTCCAGAGACCTGTTCTGCCATTATCCACGTCCTGCAGGAGGAATACATTAAGGTAAGTCTTCTCTTTTAAAATTACCTATGTCTTGTATGTTTGCTAATGTAGTGCATCAATGTCATCATTAGCTAATTACCATGATAGGACTATTCTATGAATGTCCCCTATTCCTTTTTTTTTTTTTTTTTTTTTTACGTTTTTTGTATAGTTTTTTATGGTTGACTTATCGAAATAGCTTTAAGAATGTATTATTTAGTGGGTCACATGCATCTTTCCTTGCACCAACCTCCCCAGCATGGAATCTTGGCCCCCTAAACACCCCTAGCCTAGTCACTTTCTTTGGTTAAAAATGTATATTACCAGCTCCATTGTACTGCTTTACTCACCCCCCCTTTCACCCCCCTTGCCCCTCACCCCTTTCACCCCCCTTGACACTCATTTTTCAATTGATTGCATGTGGTTTTGGTCAGCTTGTAATTAACCCCCCACCCCCCACACACACCTTTAATTAATTGCATGTGGTTTGGGTCAGCTTGTAATTAACCCCCCACCCCCCACACACACCTTTAATTAATTGCATGTGGTTTGGGTCAGCTTGTAATTAACCCCCCACCCCCCACACACACCTTTAATTAATTGCATGTGGTTTTGGTCAGCTTGTAATTAACCCCCCACCCCCCACACACACCTTTAATTAATTGCATGTGGTTTGGGTCAGCTTGTAATTAACCCCCCACACACACCTTTAATTAATTGCATGTGGTTTTGGTCAGCTTGTAATTAACCCCCCACCCCCCCCACACACCTTTAATTAATTGCATGTGGTTTTGGTCAGCTTGTAATTAACCCCCCACCCCCCACACACACCTTTAATTAATTGCATGTGGTTTGGGTCAGCTTGTAATTAACCCCCCACCCCCCACACACACCTTTAATTAATTGCATGTGTATTGTGTGACCTTACAATTATTTACTCCCCACCCACATCCCCATTATTATCTTCTCTGGTCCATCAGAGGGGTCATCAATCAGAGATTTGTCCCTTTTATCCTTAATCTTTTGGCTTTATTTCAAGGACTTACAAAATAAATACATATGTTCTTCCAAATTGTTTGTTAATTTGTTGCATTTAGTTTGGTGTTTTGCCTGGTTTTTAATTTGAATTGTATCTTTCTGTTTGACTTCACAGTGTCCCTCCACGCCACAGGAATGGCAGACTGTGGCTTCCCAGTTTGCTGCCCGTTGGGACTTTCCCAACTGCGGAGGGGCGATTGACGGCAAACATGTGCGAATTGTGCCCCCACCCCATTCGGGGTCATACTATTGGAATTATAAGGGGTTCCATAGTATCGTGTTGATGGCGGTGGTGTCGGCACAATATGACTTTCTGTATGTGGATGTGGGGAAAAACGGCCGGATGTCGGACGGAGGAGTCTTCAACCACACGGAGTTCGGTCATCGTCTCCAGACTGGTGGGCTGGAGCTGCCACCAGATGAAGATAATGTGGAGGGACTCCCCTTCGTCTTCATTGCCGACGAGGCGTTCGGTCTGGGTGACCATCTGATGAGGCCATTTCCCCAACGATCCCTCACCCCTGAGAGGAGGATTTTTAATTATCGGTTGGCCAGAGCAAGAAGGGTGGTGGAAAATGCCTTTGGTATTATGGCCAACCGTTTCAGATTGCTCCTTACATCCCTACATCTGGCAGAGTACAAACTGAATACTATTATTCTTGCATGCTGTGTCATGCACAATTATTTACGCAAACATTCAGGAACATACTCCTTACCAATTGGCCCTGAGGCCGGAGTGGAAGGCAACATGACAGGGCTGGATAATCGCCGTCTTGGTTCGGCACCACAATCAGCCCAGCAAGTGCGGGACCTTTATTTACAGTATTTTAATGGTAGGGGGGCCATTGAAATGGCAGCAGACCCTTAAACCATCTTTTTGATTTACAAAGAATAAATACAGTTATTTATGTTTGAAATATTGGTAGTTTCGTATTGTTTTGCTTTTAATTTGGCCTGTTTTATATGTTGTCCTAGTGCACATCTTAATAGTGGCAAACTTGTTTTGCGTTTAGTAAATAAGCCCCTTTGTCAATGAACCACAACATGTTTTTGTCAAACTGGTAGTATTTAAAAAGAAGAAGCCACACATTGTTTAATTTGTGCAAACATTATTTTTTTTATTCTAGTGCACATCCAAACCTTTTTTATGTTTTGGTTTTTTTTTTTTTTTTTGGTATTTTTTGTTAATTTTTTTTTTTTTTTTTTTTTTATAAAAATTTTTGTTATTTTTTTTATGTTATCTTTTTTACATTTTTTTGGTCTTTTTCTCACAACCTATTTTTTTTATTTTTGTGATTGATTTTTTAAAACAAACATAAAAACATGTTTTAAAATGGTAAAAAATTTAGGCTTAGCATTTGAAATTATTTACACAATCTAAAAGTCCAGAACTTACAAAGTTCAACAGGTAACCCATGAACAGTAGAAGCCAAATTTATAATATGCACACTAATTTAACAGGAAAATGGGTAATGTCAACATGTGCTATGTTCCATCATGGGGAATCAATGGACGTGTTTTGTGTGTGAAACCCCTTCCCTCTCACCTACTAGCATTAGGGGTTGCAAACACCAAATGCGTCCATTGAGATCCCCTGATGGCACATAGCACATGTTGACATACCGTGTGCATATTAAAAATTTGGCCTCTAAAATTTGTAAAACAGCGCATCAAAAGGGGAATGAAGGACATGATTGATGTTAAGAAATGTAAAAGGGGTCTTTAGATTCTCCCCAAAACATCAATCATGTCCTTCATTCCCTGCTGCATGGTGGCCATCTCCTTCTGCATATTTTCCAGCTGCAGATTCCAGGCCATGATCTGGCCAATAAGCCTGTGGGCACTGTCTGTGGAAAATGGCTCCGCAGCTTGTCCTTCCACAAACAGATCAGCATCACCTAAAAGTTGGGTAGATAAAACACAAGAAAAAAAGTGTCAAAAACATGCAGACCTTAATTAATTAGCTCAATCTGTGTTCTGAGACACTCACTTGGTGGGGTGCAGATTTTATCCACTTCCACGACCTGTTCCGCCACATCCACGCGCGGGCTTGGGCTAACTGCCCAATTAGTCTGGTGAGGCCGGGAGGTCCTCGTAGGTTCGGACTGACGTCTGAGTCTTTTGCCCCCTATGGTAATGGAACACAAAAAGGTACACTTTTAATCACACTGATATTTGAGTGCCAAAATAGGATTATTAAACATTGTTTAAAAGTGTTGTCCAATTATTAGCAGTTTGTTAGAAGATCCTACTTGAAGACAGAATTGAAATGTCTATCTAATGAAACTCCAATACTTAAACCGCCCTTCAACCCTAAATTTGAACTTCCGCTCATTGGATCCCTGCACCCCTGTGGTGTCTTATTTTGAACCTTTTAGGGGGGAGGGGTTGCAGATACCTGTGTAAGGCAGGTATTTGCACACACATCCGGCCCTAGACTCCCACAGAAGTATACGCCACATCCCGTCCCACCGTGCTGTCTGCTGGGACACACAGGGGTCCCCGAGCTCGCGCGGACCAGTCCTATTGCATTGCGCAACTGGCGCATGCCCAATAGTGACCCGGGAAGTGAAGCCGCAAACATTAATTTCATGATTGCAAGATCAGAGATTGTAGCTGCACCATCCAAGGGACAGGTGAGTGTACTTCTTTGAAAAGTCACCACCTACAGTATTTGTAGATGATGAGCATTTTTTGGGAATTGTGAGCATGAGACCCTGCTTAACATATTTATCCCCCCCCCCCAAAACAGCCTCTGGAGTCCCTGTGTAAGTTACCCCTAAAACCCTTACTACAGCAGTAATTGTATAGATAGTGACAATAATAAACAACCTTACAACTCCAACAACCCAAAGCCAGGTAAACTCAATAAACGTTATGAAGACAAACTGAACTTTCATCAAATATGCGCAAGTTTCACGTACGAATGGTAATTACATCTGCGCAAGTTTCACGGACGAATGGTAATTACATCTGCGCAAGTTTCACGTACGAATGGTAATTACATCTGCGCAAGTTTCACGTACGAATGGTAATAACATCTGCGCAAGTTTCACGGACGAATGGTAATTACATCTGCGCAAGTTTCACGTACGAATGGTAATTACATCTGCGCAAGTTTCACGGACGAATGGTAATTACATCTGCGCAAGTTTCACGTACGAATGGTAATAACATCTGCGCAAGTTTCACGGACGAATGGTAATTACATCTGCGCAAGTTTCACGTACGAATGGTAATAACATCTGCGCAAGTTTCACGGACGAATGGTAATTACATCTGCGCAAGTTTCACGTACGAATGGTAATTACATCTGCGCAAGTTTCACGGACGAATGGTAATTACATCTGCGCAAGTTTCACGTACGAATGGTAATTACATCTGCGCAAGTTTCACGTACGAATGGTAATTACATCTGCGCAAGTTTCACGTACGAATGGTAATAACATCTGCGCAAGTTTCACGGACGAATGGTAATTACATCTGCGCAAGTTTCACGTACGAATGGTAATTACATCTGCGCAAGTTTCACGGACGAATGGTAATTACATCTGCGCAAGTTTCACGTACGAATGGTAATTACATCTGCGCAAGTTTCACGTACGAATGGTAATTACATCTGCGCAAGTTTCACGTACGAATGGTAATAACATCTGCGCAAGTTTCACGGACGAATGGTAATTACATCTGCGCAAGTTTCACGGACGAATGGTAATAACATCTGCGCAAGATTAGACATATCAAGTATAACCATAGTAGCGCACGTGCTTGACTTACTTTTTTTGATGGCTTTTCGAATTCTCCTGTACTGATCGTGCTCCCTGGATTTGATGTCGGACCATCGCTTGCGCAGTTGATCCTTGCCCCTTCGTACGCCGAATTTCTGCTCCAGGGTGCTGACGATTGTAGTGAGAATCTTGTCCTTGCGCAAGTTGGGTCGAGGGTACGGGCCATTTTCCCCGTCGTAATCTTCCCTTTGGAGGATGTCCACCATCTCCACCATCTCTTCAAAGGCCATATTGGTGGCCTTATATCTGCTGCTGGATGCAGATGTGTTCGCTTCTTGGCTTTCCTCCGCGCTACTGGCTGAGAATGTGTCCGCCATCTTCATGAATTTATTCACCCACAATGCAACGAGGGGAAGCGGGGCGGGGAATACTCGTCAGGAGGAACGTCATGGGCGGGCGACGCGGAGGACGCAGGCGGACTTCGACGCGTGCGCAGTGTATATAAGGCTGTTTGAGGGCCCCACGTGTTCCCGAACGGAAGTAGCGAGCGCTCTGTACGAAGGTAAGTGTTTTCTAGGATGCATTACTGTGGTTTATTGGGTTTTGGGCCTGCATTTTTTAAGGATATGTGTGTGTTGCTGCCTGTGTGTAGGGGTTGCTGCCTGTGTGGATGTGTTGCTGCCTGTGTGTAGGGGTTGCTGCCTGTGTGGATGTGTTGCTGCCTGTGTGTAGGGGTTGCTGCCTGTGTGGATGTGTTGCTGCCTGTGTGTAGGGGTTGCTGCCTGTGTGGGTGTGTTGCTGCCTGTGTGTAGGGGTTGCTGCCTGTGTGGATGTGTTGCTGCCTGTGTGTAGGGGTTGCTGCCTGTGTGGGTGTGTTGCTGCCTGTGTGTGGGTGTGTTGTGTAATGTTTGGTTAGAAAAACTGGATGTGCGTTTTTAGTAACATTTGTGTTTTTGGTCTTTTGTATTGCCATTACTAACAAAACAGAAACAAACATGTCAGCAGCCCAGTATAATCCATTCAAGGACCAGCAGTTCATGTCAGAATTCATTGCGCTCTACAGAAAAAATACCAACCTGTGGCAGCTCAAGAATCCTTTATATGGCAATAGGGATGTCCAGAAGGCAACACTGGGGCCACTTGTGGATTTTGTGAAGACTCAAGTCCCCAACGCAGACACCAAGTTTGTTGAAGCCAGAATTTCAAGTTTAAGGCACATGTACAAGCGGGAGCGCAAGAAGATTGAGGAATCAGTCAGATCAGGAGCAGCAGCAGAGAATGTTTATGTACCCAAGCTGTGGTACTACAACCAACTGGCTTTTATAGGTGACCAGATGGAACCCAGGCAATCACTGTCCACTCTTCCCTCCACCCTTCCCTCCACTCTTCCCTCCACTCTTCCCTCCACCCCAGCTGAGGCTTCCACGGAAGGAGAAGACCCCTCCACCTTGGAGCAGGCTGATGCGCCCAGCTGGAGCCAGGTATATATTTAGTAGCCTAAATTGTGATTGTGTGAATATTAATGCTGTAAACGTTAAAATGTGAAACAATTAACACCCTGAACTCAGAATTGTGAAAAAAGCTGCCAAAAATTCAGCACACTTCTAAAAAGTGTTGGTGCAACATATCGATACATATATAGTGTATACATACATCCAGTAGTGGCAAAAAAAGCGTTATACAACATTGGTGATCTGCTTGGAAAATGCAGGGGTCCAAATGATAGCCTTTTGGATCTTTTTTAAAATTTAGATGCTCGTTCCTAAGTTTACAATTGGATGATTGAGGAGGCCAGAAACCAAAAAACAGGTGTTTGATTTTTGTTTTTATTTGCACACAGGATGAGCTGACCCAGGATGATGCCGGGACAAGTGGTATGGAGGAGGAGGACATGACCAGCGAGAGCCAGGAGGTGGCTGGGCCCAGCACGAGCCAGAGTGACAGCCAGACCCGATTAAGAAGAAGTCTACCTCCACCCCTGCCCTTACCCCCAAGAAGGCCCAGGAGGATGACCATTGTTGAGGAGGAATCACTCCAACTGATTCGGAAGGGGAGTGCGATTCTCGACAAACCCCCCCTTCCAGAAGAGGCCTATGCCAGCTACTTGTCCAGCAGGTTGCTGGAAATGGAGAAGGGCCAACGGCACCTGTGTGAGGGCCTCATTTCTGATGCAATTAGGGGGGGTTTGAGGGGTGAATTACGAGAATCCACCCGCCTGACACATGAAGGCCCGACACCAACTTCTCCTCCTCCTCCTCCTCCTCTTCCTTCTTCTCCTCCTCCTCCTCCTCCTCCTCCTCCTACCACAAGTCAGCCTCCAAGGAAGCGTGCAGGGAAGACTGCAGGGAAGAGTGCAGGGCAGCGTGGTGGGAAGAGTCGGAAGTGATTGCCTGGCTTCAGTCTGGTCTCACAGAAGACACAGGCTGTTGTAGTGCCACAGCTTGGGGACATAGATGTCATCTGCTGCTGTTCCTGGTCTGTCTGATTCCTGGTCAATCTTCTTGTGCTCCCTATATTGGATGAAATGTGCCCAAGCTTAATTTTTGGCTTCACAAACTTGATGTCTGCCGTTGGGGCAAAAAGTCTTCACAAAATCTACAAGTGGCTCCAGTGTTGCCTTCCTATTTTGTTTTGCCTTGTTTGTTTTAACCAGAATAAATGGTCATTTAATTTTCATCAAATAATGATATACGTGCTTGTTATTCAAAAACATAGTTTCTTTAGGAGTAGACAGGTACATGTCTAAACATTCATTTGACAATACAAGTGTAAAGTGCAACTTCAATGGAACTGCAAGTGCAGTCGCTGGAAAGGTGAGGGTTAAGATCTGAATTAAGGGCAAGCTCTGCTGACTCCACAATTGTATCATGTGTAATAACTAATCCTTTTGATAACCAACAAATAATAAAAAATATCTATATAGAGATATATGTACATATATAATATATATATATATATATATATATATATATATATATATATATATTTATACACGTATAGATGTATATATCTATATATATTAATATATATATATATATGTAGATATAGATATCTATTTTTTTGGGCTTATTGAGAAATATAGATATATTTTTCATTTGGTGATTTGGATATCTATATCTATATCTATATCTATATCTATATATATATATATATATATATATATATATATATAGAGATAGAGATATAGATATAGATATATATATATATATATATATACAAATATATAACTTCACTAAAGAATGCTGAAGAAAAAACGTTCGGGAGTACTCTGCGTGAATATACAAGCAGCAAGGCAAAATCATTCTTCAAGTACGATAACATACAAACCCCGCTGTCAGAAAAAAAAAAAAAAAAAATCAGCAGCGTGACGATTGTGCGAGCTTCAAAACGAAGGCTAGTTTTACCAGACCGAGCGAGTCCGTGACATACTAGCTACTGAGCATGCGTCCTTTTTGGTACGCCGGACCATACTACACACGACCGGATTATCCGCTGGACTGCCAAGTCCAGCGGATAATTTGAAAACAAAACTTGAAACTTTAGTCCGCCGTACTTTGGCCAAAAAAAGTCCGCCGGCGCCCACACACGAGGGGATTATCCGCTGGACTTCGGTCCAGCGGATAATCCCGCGGGATAGTCCCTTCGTGTGTACGCGGCATAATATTGTCTGTGATATGTCTGTTCGGGATGAAACCTGTTTGGTCTGGATTTATTAGTGGGGAAATAACTGCAGCTAGTCTATCAGCTAGCATTCGGCCAAATATTTTAAGATCATTATCGATGACTGAAATTGGGCGATAGTTTTGTGGGATGGAGTGATCTTTATTTGGTTTGGGAAGAAGAGACATGTTTGCCAGGAGCATTTCTGGTGGGAATTGGTTTCCTTGTAGGATATGATTGTATAGTTTTGTAAGGTGAGGAGTTAATGTGGAGGCAAATTTTTTATAATATGAAGAGGAGTATCCATCAGGGCCTGGGGCTGTAGAGGTTTTTAACGAGTTTAAAATTCTATTAATTTCTATGTCAGTACAGGGAGCGTTAAGCAACTCTATTTGTTGATTGGATAGATTGGGTAGTGTAATATCATTGAGCCAATTCAAGGAAGATTGTTTGGGTAAGGACGGGGGAGTAGAGAGAAGCTTTTTATAGAAGTCTAAAAATACGTTCATAACTTCTTTGGGGTGGGATACTAAGTTGCCTGATGAGTTTCTTAATTTATAGGTATGAGGAGGTTTTGTTGTTTGGTTTAGTTTCCTGGCGAACATGGTAGAGTAAGAATTGCTGTGAAGCAAAAATCTGGCTTTAGACCATCTAAGGGATTTTTCTGTATCTGATGTGAGTATGGAGTCTAAGGCTGTGCGTTTTTCTTGAATTTGCTTAGAGATCGCTAGAGGGGTTTTGATTGTTCCTATGATATAAGAGATCTAGGTCTCTTGTAAGAGATCTTATATCTGCGAGCTTAGATTTGTTTTTGGTTGAGGCAATATTTATCAGATGGCCTCTCATGACCGCCTTATGTGCCATCCATAAAGTTGTGGGCGGCATATTTGGTGCCACGTTGAGTGCAAAATATTGTTCAAGATGAGATAGGATTTCCTGAGAGATTGTTGGGTCAGTTAGTAGGGAATCATTTATTCGCCAGTTGTGTGTTGTAGTAGCTAGGCCTATATGTGGGGTGTTAAAGGAAACTATATGGTGGTCTGACCAGGGACATGGGTGGATCTCTGCCTTTGAGGAGTTGGCTAGTAACACTGGGGTACAAAAAATATAATCCAGCCGTGCATAACTATCATGTGGGTGAGAGTAGAATGTGTAGGCTTTGATACCTACATTGTGGGCTCTCCATGTATCTACCAGTTGGTGGTTGTATAATGATCGATTTAGTGATTTAGGGAATGATTTAGAAGATGGGAGTACTCTACTTCTGTCTAGTGCTGAATGTGCCGCTAGGTTGAAATCACCCCCTACTATTAAGTGTGTGGAATGAAATCTATCTATGGTTTCAAAGAATTTTGAAAAAAAGCTTGTTTGTGCGTCATTAGGAGCATATATTGAGGCAATGGTGACCGAGCGTCCTTTTATTGAGCCTTTCAAGATCAAATATCGACTGTCTGGGTCTTTGAAGACACTATGGGTCTCAAATACCACTGAGTTCCTTATAAAGATTGCTGTGCCCCTAGATTTAGTGTTATAAGTCGTGCAATAGAATTGTCTGTAACTCTTGTCAAAAAATTTGGGATGTTTATCTGTTGCAAAATGTGTTTCCTGCAACAGAATAATGTCAGCCCCCAATCTCTTGTAGTGACGGAAAGCTTTTTTCCTCTTTTGAGGAGAGTTAATGCCCTGGGCATTGTGAGATATCACCCTAAGCCCCATTGAACAGGTGGTGGGTTACTACAAAAGTTATAGGGTGATAGAAATAGCTCACGAGGCCCAGGGCATAGTTCACATGCATAAAGATACAGGCTTACTATTGTCATTATCCCTGTCAGCATTAGGATTGTTATAGAGCTTGTGAAATATATCAGACTATTCTTTTCTTTGATAAAGTGTAATTTGTCACTTGTGTAGAACAATATTAAATATGACAATCTTAACTGTATATTTACTATGAATGACCTTTTTATATAAGATAACTTGTAAGAACATTTTCTATAGTAGGGAGTCAGGGTGAGGGACACCACTTGACAAAAAAACATTACGGTGTGGACATAACTGTCCAAAACTCACAATGTGAGCCCTATCTGTGAAAATAACAAATGACATGATCAGTTGCGTAAAAATTGCTACGAACTGAACCATATTTTGGGATCCCATTGTGAGTAGGGGGACAAACTAACCGAGACGGAGCAGATCAGCTTCAGCGAAGACTCTGTAAAACAGAAAGGGTATATGCATGCAGTGTATCATATATTGATAAAGTGGAAAAGGAAAAATAAAAAAATTATATAACTTTGTATAAAAAGTAATATAAAGTACCAACAGGTGACCCTCCAGGGGGTTATATCGACTGAATACTTTAAGCTGCTATATTAACTTGCAGCCTTCCAGAATTTCCATAACTTTTCTTTTAACTTGATGGAATAAGTGGAAAACTTAGATTTTTATCTTGTTTTACTTCCTGTCTTTTCTTTGATGTTGTGTATTAAAGATAGGAAGGCAGGTAAAACGAGTGAACGAGACAGCTTCTTCAGGCATCCATATTCCTAAAGGATTGTCGCCATCTTCTTTGATCCCGACGTGTTGCAGGGGTAGCCCAGATGGGAGAAGCATGGGGAGTAGAGGGTCTTGCCTCCGCAGCCGCATCTAAGAGTCCTAACTTCACCAGGAGGTCTTTGCCTTCTGAGACATTAAAGACGGTGTAGGTAGTGCCATTGTGGGGTACTGTTAATTTAAAGGGGAATCCCCATCTGTATCTTATGTGGGCTGATTGTAACACAGAGGTTATTTCCTTCATTTTGCGTCTTCTTTCTAGGGTGGCCTGTGAAATGTCAGGAAATATTTGGATTCTTGTACCATCTAATTCGATGTTGTGCATGTTTCTGGATGCTCTTAATATGTGCTCTTGTGATGAAGTCTTTCATGCACAGAATGATATCTTGTGGGGGCTTGTCTGGTGGTGGTTTGGGACGCAGGGCCCTATGGATTCTGTCACAAGCAAATGAAGACGGTGGTAGCTCTGGGAGGAGATTGTGAAATAGTTTGGATACCGCAGGCATTAGGTCGGAAACCGATTCTGGGATACCGCAAATCCTGAGGTTATTCCTACGGTTTCGATTGTCCAGATCTTCTACTTGTGATTGCAGGTATGAGTTGTTTTCAGCTAAAAGTTCAAAGTCTTTTCTAAGATCATCGTGCGCGAGTGCTAGCTCGTCATGTTTGGTTTCAAGCACGTCTGTGCGACCCCCGAGGGTGGCTATTTCTTGTGTAAGTGTGCTTGTTGTTTTTTGTAGCTCAGATTGTATCTTATCCACAAGTTTTTCATAGATCTTGGTTAGGCTGGCATCTAAATCAGCTTTTGTAATCTGAGCGGGGTTATCGCTGTTATTATGGGTGGAGGCAATCTTCTGTGGAGGGACGCCCGCAGATACAGGAGACTGTATATTCTTTGGGGTACCGGCACCTTTTTGAGCCATTTTCTTATGCTCCTTGTTGCGCAGAAGATATGTGGTTAAAGAATGTTCTTGGCGACGGGGCGCCTTCTTGCCTGACGGCATGCACTGAATTAACCTGCAGGGGAGGTGATTGAAATAGTGGTGATTCGTTGAGAATTTCCTTTTTCCTTCTTTTCTCTTAATCACCCCGCAGTGTGTTTAAAATCTTCGCTATTCCGATTTAGCTCCTACATATTGCTGCTGATCTGCATCTCGTCCAGTATGCGCCCCCTTTTAGTTAGGAATGAGAATTTAGATCATCCTGTTGTATCCTCCGCAGGGTAGGCGGAGTCCATGCCGCCGCTTTGATGAGTGGAAATAAAATGACTGCTATGAGAATCGTGGATCTCAGACGGGGCTGGGGGCAGGTATTGAGGAGTCAGGTAGTATAAATAGAGATTGCTGTTATGTAACAGTGTGGCAGTCCCACTCCGGTAGGCTGCCAAGGTATGTAATTGGTTGTGGCCGCGGGCTTTTATGGTGGAGACTTCTGGAGATTGTTTTACAGGCTGGATCACTTCAGTGCTGGGGTAGGTTGTAGCAACGTAGTTGGCCTGTGTGGTTTTGGGGTCTGAACTGCCGTTGCTATTGGCTCCACATCTGGGGAGGGGACCCCCCTCAAAATTGGAGTGCCGTACTGTCCTGACTGGGGGCTCCGGTAAAGGGTCTGGGTCCGGATAGGGTTCCAAGGGGGCCGGCAGACCCAAATGTTAGATGAGGTGTGTCAAATTTGAGTCTGGGCACCGTACCTATGGTAAGCTGTGGTGATTTAAGGGCTGTTGACCCTGAAGAGACCCAGGAAGGCTGTGGGTAGCAGGTCACTGACAGCCAATGTGAGCCAGTAGTCACACCCTGTATTGTGGGCACACAGGCTGGGGTACAGTGGGAATGGAGTGGGGTAGGCTGTGTCGATACAGGGGAGGCCCGGGGCAGAGAGTTAGAGCTGGCAGATTGAGGACTCCAGGTCTTGGGTGGCGCAGATTATTAGGGCAGTATCCACCGCTGTGATAGAGCCTTGAGTGGGGGACCCAGGTAGTAAAGGAAAGTCTGTTGCCCAGGAGGGGGGTCGGAGCGGCCGTGGAGCAGTGGCTTCAGGAATGACCAGGGATCTTAAGGCCTCACCAGGACGCACTAGGCCGCAGCCTCCTCTGGTGTCACGGACCCCCGAGATGACCCAGGTAGGTGGAAGAGTAGCGGGTGGAGGTAGATGATGGTCCTTTAGGCGATCTGCGGTCCCGGTGAGGGACCGGAGCGGCCGTGGAGCGCTCCCGCGGGCACGGGGCTTTAGGAAAGGCCGGGGATCCTGAGGTTTTGCTAGGCCGCACCAGGCCGGGCCCGGCCGCGGCCTCCACAGGTGTCTCCGAGGTTCAGCGCCACCTCCGGAATGATCCTGACAGGTAAGTGGGTGTCGGGGGGGGATGGATGGAGGTCCCTTACCTCATAAAGTAGTGCTTTTTGCTAGATCTCCAGGAGGCCTTGGGGAGGCAAGATGGCGGCGGCCGCGATCGTCCAGAGGTAGTGAATCCCGGCGTCCTCGGGCCAATTTTCCTCAGAAAAACAGCCCAGGACAAAGCAGTGTGCTGGGCTGAATCAAATTATGTGATTGAGATGGCTTTTTTTTAGGCGTGGGTATGCGGATGGCTATGGATTGCTCCCAGGGAGGCCGGAGCTCTCAGCAAAAGCGTCCGCCGCCATTCACGTCAGGACACGCCCCCGTCATAAAATGCACTTTTTATCTATCAAAAAGTGTTTCTCAGTGCTAAACCTTTCTTCCAAATTCTAAATTGCTGCATTCGTACATTTTACAAGCCAATATAAAGCAATAGTAGTAGTAATAAAAAACCTTGTGGATTTTTTTTGGTTTGGGTTAATTCTTATTTAAGGGGGTGTGGCAGGGGTCGTGTCCCGTGCCTACATACATTTGCTGGTAGGTGTCCCTCATTCCCATCTCAAAATGTTGGGAGGTATGCCTATGTACCCAATACAAGGGTAGGTATAAAGGACAAAGACAAAAATAAAGTCAAAGCAGAATGATCAACTGCATTTGGGTTACAGTCAAAGTGCGAATTAGAGAACAGTTCAGCAAAAGAAATGACACTGAGGACCTGCCATCAGTGAAAGAATAGTATAAACTGTAATGGACAGCATGTGAAAATGTTAGTTTGGATGAATGGAATGGCCTTAGGTAGGTAGGTATGGATTGGTTGTTGTGGCTAATTCTTTGTAAGATAGGCCATTTTTTTTTCTTAAGTTATTTATTATAAAGGATTAGTCAATATGTAATTTACTGGCCCCTTCCTTTTCTAAATGAACACAGTGAATACACTCACTCACTCAGTTAATTCATAACTAAAGCATAGTACACAGTGTCTACTATGCTTCAGTTTGGGAATGAACAGGAAGCCACTTAGCACAGAGCACTTCCCATTCATTCGCTGTCCAGTGCAGCTGAGTCTGCAGAGAAAAGCACGTGTGTTTGAGCTTTGGAGTGCACACCCTAATGCAATAGGCTGCACACACGTATGTTCCATACAGTTTAATTGAAAAGGCACATACTGTATATAAGGTGTGATGGAAGCATTGGCATTGCAAAGTTTCCTTTTATTTATCTTGATTTCCTGGTCTGGGACCAGAACACTAAAGGCTCAATTCTAAGAGCATGCAGCAGGAAAAAGACACAAGAAGCAGACCTCATCCACCTACAGTGGAACCTTGGTTTACGTGCAACGCGGTTAACGAGCGTTTTGAAAGACGAGCAACTTTTTTTTAAAATTCTGACTCAGTTTGCAAGTGTTGTCTCGCAAAACGAGCAGAATTTAAGCTAATGGGAGGTGCAGTGCTTTGGATTACATGCATTCTCCTGGAACAGTTTATGCTCGTAATTCAAGGTTCCACTGTATTATGTAATATCAGTAAATTAGTGCTGATATTTTTAGCAATACGTTTCTTTACCCTGAACCACACTCACCCTCCCTCCCTCTAACCTTAACACTAACCTTCCTTAGGTAATCTTGACCCTTTCTAATCTGCAACAAAATCCAACCTGTTCATAAAAAACTGCTATGACCTTTTGCAATGCTATGATTTTATTTAACCGCTTCCCGACCACCTCCTGTAGATATACGTCTACAGAATGGCACGGCTAGGCAAAAGGATGTATATATACGTCCCCTTTAATTGCCTAGCCGTGGGGTCGCGCGCGCGCTGCCGGCGGCAC
Source organism: Lithobates sylvaticus (assembly GCA_028564925.1). Taxonomy (NCBI): domain Eukaryota; kingdom Metazoa; phylum Chordata; class Amphibia; order Anura; family Ranidae; genus Lithobates; species Lithobates sylvaticus. The sequence goes on from CM053038.1 coordinate 95,936,220, forward strand.
GCTCGCGACCCGGTCGGGAGCTCCGTGACCACGGCCGCGGGACCAGCGGACCCGATCGCCACTGGTGTCCCGCGATCGGGTCACAGACCTGAAGAATGGGGAGAGGTCTGTGTAAACAAACCTCTCCCCACGCTTCCTACACTGCCTGTCATTGATCGGCTGTTCCCTGTCATCGGGAAAGCCGATCAGTGATGTCAGGCGTATAGCCACGCCCCCCTACTGTAAAAAAAACACAACAGTTCACACTAACTCCTCCCCGCCCCCTAGTGGTTAACTCTTTCACTGCCACTGTCATTTACATAGGAATAGTGCTATTTAAATAGCATTGATTTCTGTATAAATGACAATGGTCCCAAAAATGTGTCAAAAATGTCCGATGTGTCCGCCATAATGTCGCAGTCACAATAAAAATCACTGATCGCCGCCATTACTAGTAAAAAAAAAAAAATATTAATAAAAATGCTATAAAACTATCCCCTATTTTGTAAACGCTATAACTTTTGCGCAAACAAATCAATAATCGCTAATTGCTATTTTCTTTTACCAAAAATATGTAGAAGAATACGTATCGGCCTAAACTGAGGAAAAAAAATGTTTCTTTATATATTTTTTGGGGATATTTATTATAGCAAAAAGTAAAAAATATTGCATTTTTTTAAAATTGTCGCTCTATTTTTGTTTAGAGCGCAAAAATTAAAAACTGTAGGGGCGATCAAATACCACCAAAAGAAAGCTCTATTTGTGGGAAAAAAAAGGACGCCAATTTTGTTTGGGAGCCACGTCGCACGACCGCGCAATTGTCAGTTAAAGCGACGCAGTGCCGAATCGCAAAAAGGGGCCTGGTCCTTTGGCTGCAAATTGGTCCGGGGCTGAAGTGGTTAAGGCGTCCAAGGTCATTTAGTATCCTAGAAGTGCCCCTGGTCCTTACAAGCCAAGGGAAGTATTGACTTCTGTGTGACTGTTACTTGTTTTATGATAATAAATAGACCATTTCATTAGTTCCACTGTATGCATATTATAACAATGTCCTGCAAGCATTTATCCCCTGGAAAAAATTGTGGCTTTAATTAGATCTATTTTTAATAATATACTTCCTATGCATTAAGCCACGCAGATATAGAGGAATAGATGCCTATCTACAATACTGATAGCAGCCAGATGTACAATTACATCCCACTCACGTCCATCCCTCTCTGTAACAGTACCATATATTCATCAGATGTGGTTTGTATTGAAAAGGGAAAAAGTAGACATTCTCATTGTCTGGGATGTCGACTGTATGTCTCCAAGATGTATTTATTTATAACATTCTCCTGCATGGTTTTAGTTATATAAATAAGCAATTCCATTTAATTTTATTTGCCGTTTACATTTAATGAGATAGGCATTCAAAAATCCAGAAACAGGCACTGTAGACATGATATTGCAGAGAAGTGGAGATTATGGAAGAGCTAATTCTGACTTTAAGACCACTTTCACACTGAGGCGCTTTTCAGGCGCTTTCACGCTAAAAACAGCGCCTAAAAAGCTCACGAAAACTTATTTCCATTAAAATCAATGAACGCTTTCACACTGGGGCAGTGTGCTGGCAGGGCTGTGAAAAACTCCCCTCCCCATTGAAATGAATGGAAAGCTCTTCAAAATCGCCTGAAAAGCTCTTCAAAAGCGCTCAGTGTTTTTACTGGCAGTTTAGAAGCGCTTCAGTGTGAAGTTTAACCACTTCCCGACCAGCCGCCGCAGTTGTACTGCGGCAGGTTGGCTCTCCTGCGCAAATCGCCATCATTGTACGTCGGGGGCGCATACACGGCAATCTCTGGGCCTGCGCGTGCCCATCCGCAAGTGGGGGGGGGGAACCAATCTGCGGGTCCGGCAGACTCGATGTGCGCCGGTAACCCACGATCGCTCCACAGAGAGGCAGAATGGGGATCTGTCAATGTAAACAAACAGATCCCCGTTCTGTCAGGGGAGTAGAGTGTCTGTTTCTAGTGATCAGGAACAGCGATCTCTCTCTACTCCCTGTCAGTCCACTTCCCCCCCACAGTTAGAAACACCTCCCTAAGGAACATTTAACCCTTTGATCGCCCCTGGTGTTAACCCCTTCCCTGCCAGTGTCATTTATACAGTAATCAGTGCATTTTTATAGCACTAATCGCTGTATAAATGTCACGGGTCCCAAAAAAGTGTCAAAAGTATCCAATCTGTCTACCGCAATGTCGTAGTCCCGCTAAAAATCGCAGATCACCGCCATTACCATTAAAAAAAAAAATAATAAAAAAAAGCCATGAATCTATCCCCTATTTTGAAGACGTGATAACTTTTAGGCAAACCAATCAATATACGCTAATTGGAATTTTTTTTTACTAAAAATATGTAGAAGAATACACATTGGCCTAAACTGAGGAAGAAATTCATTTTTTTACATTTTTTTTATATTTATTATAGCAAAAAGTAAAAAATATAGTTTTTTTTTTCAAAATTGGCGCTCTTTTTTTGTTTATAGCGCAAAAAATAAAAACCGCAGAGGTGATCAAATACCACCAAAAGAAAGCTCTATTTGTGGGAAAAAAGGACATCTATTTTGTTTGGGTACAATCTTGTCAGTTAAAGCGACACAGTGCCGTATCGCAGAAAAATGGCCTGCTCAGGAAGTGGGTAAATCCTTCCGGGGGTGAAGTGGTTAAAGCGCATCTAAACCCCAAAAGCACAATCGAATGTTTAGCATCTTACAAATGATGGTGTCCTCTTTGGTTTTCTTTTTTAGGCTTGAGTTGCTGTATTTTCAAATAGCGACTTGGCCAGTAATTTTGTTATTTTTCAACTTTCTTTAACAGACCAAGCTGTCCAACAAATTGGCAGAAGTTTGAGACAAATCATTTAGCACTAATAGAGGTGCTCACAATAGTAAGATTTTATTTGTTTAGTTAAAACTTTTATCCCAAAAGGAAATTTTTTTTTTTTAACTGCTTAAAAAATGATAGCTGGAGTTAAAGCAGAGCTCCACCCAAAAGGGGAAGCTCAGCTTATCTTCCTTCTCCCCCCCTCTAGTGCCACATTTGGCGCCTTTTGGGGGGAGGGGGAGCAGGTACCTGGTTTTGACAGGTACCAGTTTTCACTTCAGGGTGATCTTGTTGCAGCGAGATTACCCGGAAGAACGGCCCCCTTTTCCTTCCCCACCACCGCTGATCCAGAAAGTGCAGCGCACTTTGCGCAGTAGGAAATCGACGGTAAAGCCGCAAGGCTTCACCGCCGGTTTCTATTACAGGCAATGGCAGTGGCAGCACCCGAGAGCTGATGGAAAAATCGGCCGAGGTGTAGACACCGCTGGATTCCTGGACAGGCAAGTGTCCTAATATTAAACGCGCCTGCGTCATTGGATTTGATTGACACCAGTGGGAGCCAATGGTTGCGGGGGGGCTTTAATGGCATCCCAGTCTTAGTCCGTGTGGTTTAATATTGAGTTGGCCCACCCTTTGCAGCTATAACAGCTTCAACTCTTCTGGGAAGGCTGTCCAGAAGGTTTAGAAGTGTTTCTATGGGAATGTTTGACCATTCTTCCAGAAGCGCATTTGTGAGGTCAGACACTGATGTTCGATGAGAAAGCCTGGCTCATAGTCTCCCCTCTAATTCATCCCAAAGGTGTCCTATCGGGTTAAGGTCAGGACTCCGTGCAGGCCAGTCAATTTCCTCCAACCAAAAACTCGCTCATCCATGTCTTTATGGACCTGGCTTTGTGCACTGGTTTGCAGTCATGTTGGAACAGGAAGGGGCCATCCCAGCCTTAATGCTGTGTACACACGGTCGGAATTCTCGTTGGAAAAAGCTCTGATGGTTTTCCCGTCGGAATTCCGACGGAATTTCACTCAAACTGTCTTGCCTACACACGGTCACACCAAATTCCGACGGTCAATAACACCACAGCATAAAACACGTTCGACTGCACTATAAAAGGGAAGTTTAATGCTTCTGAGCATGCATCGAATTGTTTCCGAGCATGCGTCAGAATTTTGCGTGTCGGAATTGCATACACACGATCGGAAAATCCGATAGAAAGGTTTTCCGTCAGAAAAATTAAGAACAGGTTCTCAATCCAAAGTCCGTTGGAAATTCTGACAGAAAAAGACCGATGGGCATACACACGGTCGGAAAATCCCATGAAAAGCTCCCATCGGAAATTTCCGACCGTGTGTACGAGGCATTAGAGTTCCCTGAACTGGAACTAAGGGGCCAAGCCCAACCCCTGAAAAACAACCCCACACCATAATCCCCTCTTCACCACATGATTTGGACCAGTGCACAAAGCAAAGTCCATAAAGGCAAGGATGAGTGAGTTTGGGGAGTACAAAATGTGCAATTTAATTGTGATGGAGATGGCTCATATGCTGCTCCTCTGGATTTGGAGCCAGTGTGAGCTAATGGTTAGGAAAGTTATGTCATTGCCATCAGATGTACTTTGGATGCAATTATTTGTACTCTATAACACCAATGGCGCATAAGAGCATTGGATGCCTACTGCTTCCACAATTATCATCACTATAAAGATTTATCATTGTTGATTCTACGGTAAAGAAGTCACTGACATTAAAGTAAACCTGGCAGAACCATAAATGATTAAACAGCAGGAATGAATAGTTGGCACACAAAGATACTTGCACATACCTTTAGATAGCTGCTTAAACTCAAACTTCAACTTTGGTTTTTAATTTAGTTTGCATTTTATTATCAGTCATTTCAGCCTTACTGTTCAATAACAAGATGTGGAAGTCATGGTGGAGGGCCCTTGACCTACGCTGAAGTTGTGCTTAATGACTTTTCCAAGGACACTCAGGCAATTACAGTATCTGAAGATATATACAGGAGCATGCTGGTGTGTTACACACTCATACTGTTGGTTTTTGTATACAGGAATGGCAAGTTTACTGTAAAAAGTGTATGTATAATAGGGAAAGATAAGAAACCCTGTCACGTTTTATCATTGTTCCCCCTGGATAGTTTTACCCTATGTGTCCTAAGGACTATTGTCCCCAAATGTTAAAGTTGCTACCATAACCAGAGGTGAGAGTAAATCTTCCTATATGGGTACCTTTTAAGCCCCATACACACGGTCGGAAAATCCGACCACCAAATCCATCGGATTAGGTCCGACAGACTTAGTCCGACACTGGTGTTGCAAACACACGGTCGGACAATGTTGTCGGAAAATCCGATCATTCTGAACGTGGTGACGTTTGTTGCCTACGACGGGACTACGTAGAGGCTAGTAGCCAATAGCTTTGGTCTTGTAATGTGATCTGAGCATGCGTAGCACTTTGTCCGTCGGAATTCGCTACACACGATCGGAATTGGTGTGATCGGACTTTGTTGTCGGAAAATCTTTAGAGCAGGAGATACAACTTTGTCCGTCGGACAATCCAATGGAAAATGTCCGATGGTGCCTACACACGGTCGGAATTTCCGACAACATTGTCCGATAGGACAGAATCCATCGGAAAATCCGACCGTGTGTATGGGGCTTTACAGTGATACAATAAAGAGATTTTATCTCGCTTCAAACTCACTTACTGTTGTTTCTCTGGGACAGGAAGCGAGGGCAAATCTCCTGAACAGGACACAGAAAGTATACAATAATACAAAACAAGAGTTTAAACTTTCTCTACGCTATTAAAAAAATATAAAAGTACACTCTTCCATTAGTCAAAAAATTGTTGCATCAAAAGGGTTTTCCATGGCAATCCCCTGCCACATTGTCCAAATTTATTAACATGGTGCAGTCATTCTAAAACTGGCCATACACTGTTCATATTATAAATGCGCTGCACTACTTTCTTATATATATATATATATATATATATATATATATATATGTTACAGGGCTGTGTGAAAATCCTTTAGTGTCCAGCTAGCATTTTCCTATTATGATTACAGTATCTGCTTGCACCGATTGACTTTTTTACAGTATTTACTGTTCATATTTCAACTGATTCCTGATGAGCTGTCCAAATCTGAAGAATGAGAGGCCCTGTCAACTGTCTCCTGCGCAACATATCGCCATTGCCAGCTGAAATAGCTGAAAAGTAGCTGCATTCAAACAGATACAGGCACTGTTCAGGAATTTTGGAGGCTGGCAGGGCTGGCTGTCAAAAAACAATAGCCACAGCAGGAAATTCATCCACCCCCACTGCGTAGCATTCAAACCATGTATGGGAGAAGTCCTATGGTGATGAAACGCGTAGGCTGGAGCTAATTGTCTACATCATCGCGCTACCTGGAAGACATTTTCCAGACTGGATGTTTATGGATATATGACCATTTCTCGACTAATTATGTGAGTGTCATTCTTTTTAAATAAATACTAGTTTTTAAGGGTTTTAAAATAGTTACATAGTTACATAGTTACAGTTAGCTAGGCCGAAAAAAGACACAAGTCCATCCAGTTCAACCTAAAAAAAAAAGAAATAATAAATAATAAAATATATCGTACAATCCAATAAACCCCATATTATACCCACAGTTGATCCAGAGGAGAAAAAAAAAACCCCAAAAGAGCATGCTCCAATCTGCTACAGCAGGGGAAAAAAAATCCCTGCCTGATCCCCCGAGAGGCAATCGATTTTCCCTGGATCAACTTTACCTATCAGTACCCAGTTATATTATGTACATTTAGGAAAGTATCAAGGCCTTTCTTAAAGCAATCTACTGAGTTAGCCAGAACCACCTCTGCAGGGAGTCTATTCCACATTTCCGTATTTGGAGATGAAATTTCTTTTCCTCTAGATGTAAAGAGGGCCCCCTTGTCCTCTGTGTTGACCGTGAATAACTCAACACCAAGTTCATATATGGACCCCTTATATATTTGTACGTTGATCATATCCCCCCTTATTCTCCTCTTCTCAAGAGTGAATAAATTCAGTTCCTCTAATCTTTCCTCATAGCTGAGCTCCTCCATATCAGTTTGGTTGCCCTTCTCTGCACTTTCTCCAGTTCCCCCATATCCTTTTTGAGAACTGGTGCCCAAAACTGAACTGCATTTTCCAGATGAGGTCTTACTAATGATGATACTATATAGTGTTTTATTTATTTACATCACACATTTGGGAGTCAGTGACTTCTATTGTGGATCATACCCAGAGATGATACCATCCATTTTTTCTAAGATCACTGCTGGAGTATGTCTAATAAGGGGAATCCCCAAAGTGAGTTTGACCTTCCTGTCAGGGGGGTCCTGGCCTTCTGGTAAGAGTATATCTTATCTATTTGGTGGTGGTCGACCCCTGTGGTGGAGGGAGTGTGATTAATTTCATCTCTGATCCTGGGCTACGAGATCTACTACTATATTGGATTGATTGAATCTTGGACTTTATGCACGTTTGAGCACTTTCTATAGATGTTATATATTGTTTAAACCTATGATAGCGCAACACTTTATTTACCCACTTTTTAGGCTAATTGTACCCAAGTTGATCAATTGATCAACTTGGGTACAACCAGCATTTATCAGATTTTTCATGCAACTATTGCCAGCGGCTGGTTGCAGAAAAGTGGCCGGCTGTAGATCATTTTTGTTTAGCATGCAGGCTAAATGGAAAAATGTTATATGTGTATGGTCAGCTTAAAGAGGTTGTAAACCCTTTTAAAAAAATCCCCCCCCCCAAAAAAAACGTTCCGACATCTCTCCGGGGGGGGGGCGTTTACTTCTGGGTATCGCGGTTCCTGCGCTGTGATTGGCCGGTGTGTTGCTATGGGCATTTGTATAGTGACTTTATTGCAATAATATAGAGTTTTAGATTTAGTAACAGCATATGTCTACAAAGGCCTCTTCCACCTCCATTGATATGTAAATAAACCAGATAGATGAGCAGAGGAAGTTGGTGTTTACAGGAAGTGGGTGGGGGAGGCATGGAGAGGGTTTGAAAGAGACATGTGTTTTGGGGGAGAGGGACAGTTGGTGTTTGGAGGACAAAGAGAAAACACATGGCTTCCAGGAACTGGAGAACGTTGGAGACGCTTTTGTGAGTTGGACTGAGCAAAGGACCATGGAGGACATCTTGACCCCTAAGTTGAGTAATTGTTTAGTTTACTTAATGTGTACATATTATACATGCTTATGTGAAGCTATAAGTTGTATTGTATTGTTCATCCTACAGTTTGTATGTGCAGATTTTTCCCTGTTTAGTAAAGCATTAATACACTTCAGAAGTCTAAAGTTGGTTTTACCACAAGAACTTCATAGATAAACGCAGGCATAACATTTTGGGGGCTCGCCCGAGATATACATTTGGGGGCTCGGCCAGCCGGAGCCGTGATGACATCACTCCCGTGCATGTGCGCGGGAGCCGCTGGTAACGGCACAGTACAATTGAAGCAACGGCACGTACGTTCCGTTGCTTCAGTTTGCTTAAGTGCGCATGTACTGATGACGTTGGCACATGCAGATACAGGGATATCTCCTAAACCGTGCAGGTTTAGGAGATATACAGTGTAGCTACAGGTAAGCCTAATTATAGGCTTGCCTGTAGTATAAAGTGGTTGTAAAGAGTTTACAACCACTTTAAAGGCTGTCGCAAATGTTGACTGAGGACATCATGCAAGTTCCACAAGGCTTATTTAGCCTTTCTTTAGCAACATACAAAACTTATCAACACAAAGTATGTAATTGCAGCTTATTATCGGGGACGCCACGCTCTTGTGTCTTGGCATTTACAGTTTATACATTTCCATCAGTTTCTACTTAGGTCTTCTTTTAAAGGGACCATCAGATTGTAACATTAAGTTTCGATGTCCATAAAAACAAACTTACAAGGCTGGAAAACTCTTTTGTAATTCCCGGTAACAAGTGCCAGATGTTTTATTAGTGAAAACAATTTGTTATCCTAACAGTATACAAGGTCCTAATTACATACATGCAGGCAATCCTGCAATGAAACAAGAGAGATGTACACTGACTCCTGCCGTCATGTAAACTTTTAAGAGACCAGAAACTCTAACTGAAGGCTTATAAACTAAAATAGAAGATATTTACTATACTGACCCCCATTCTGTTGAAAATTGTATTTGACTGACTAAAGGTTACAGATTTAAAGCCAAATTTTAAATGGGGACATGTTCAGTCATTCAGATCTGTCAGAGAGAAACTGAAATTCAATTTGTTTTAGAAAAACAAACACATTAAAAAGTAATACTGTCTACTTCATTAGCTACCAGCAGAAAAGAAAAGGCTTTAGAAGAATGCAAAACTTACAATGCAGCTTGGGCAAGCCCTTTTACACAGCCCTTTTTGCAATTCGGCACTGCGTCGCTTTAACGATTATTGATTAGTTTGCGCAAAATTTATAGCGTTTACAAAATAGGTTTTATTTTTATAGCATTTTTAAAAATATTTTTTTCTTTTATTAGTAATGGCGGCGATCAGCGATTTTTAGTGTGACTGCGACATTTTGGCGGACACATCGGACATTTTTGACACATTTTTGGGACATTTGTCATTTATACAGCAATCACTGCTAAAGCACTGATTCCTATGTAAATGACAGTTGTAGTTAGGGGGTTAACCACTAGGGGGCGGGGAGGAGTCAGTGTGACGTTTGTGTTTTTTTTACAGTAGGGGGGCGTGGCTGTCGTCTGACGTCATTGATCGGCGTTCCCGATGACAGGGAACCGCCGATCACTGACAGTCAGTAGGAAGCGCGGGGAGAGGTTTGTTTACATAGACCTCTCCCCGTTCTTCAGCTCCGTAACCCGATCGCGGGATACCCGGCGATCGGGTCCGCTGGTCCCACGGAGCTCCCAACCGGGTCGCGAGCGCGCCGCTAGCGGCGCGCGCGCGACCACGGGCAGGCACATGCACGATCACGTACCGGTACGTGATTCTGCCTGCCCGTGCCATTCTGCTGACGTATATATGCAGTGGCCGGTCGGGAAGTGGTTAATTTTGTTAAGGTTGGATTCACATATTTGCGGTACCTTAATGTGCATTATGTCACACCATAGTGTGCATTGATATAAGGCAAAGCACCAAAATAGAAATTTTAATGCAGGGATCCTTATGCCCCGTACCGATGAGAACTTTTGGTCAGAAAATGCGACCATGTATATGCTCCATCGGACTTTTTGCTGGCGGAATTCCAGCCAGCAAAAGATTGAGAGCATGTTCTCAATTTTTCGGTCGGAAAAAGTTCTGATCGGAAATTCCGATCGCCTGTACCAATTCCAATGCGCAAAATTCCTACGCATGCTCAGAAACAATTTGATGCATGCTCGGAAGCATTGAACTTCATTTACTCGTCAGGTCATAGTGTTGTACGTCACCGTGTTTTTGACGGTCGAAAGTTCAACAAACTTTTGTGTGACTGTGTGTATGCAAGCCAAGCTTGAGCGGAATTCCGTCAGAAAAACCCTCCAAGATTTTTCGACTGAAATTCCGCTCGTGTGTACGTGCCATTAGACTTTCTAAACAAAAGGCCAGGTAATCTCCTTCAGATGTTAGATGGGCCAGACTGTGACCAGCAGAAATAAACAATCCTCCTGGTTTGGCGGTGAGTTGGAGTAAAAAATGACTCAGGATTGGGAGGAGGAATAACAATCCATACTTTCAATTGGAGGAATAGTGCCCCATCATTGGTAAGGCCAGTCCTAATAGCTTATCTATAGATGGCACTGTACTCAAGCTTCAGTCTAAATTTAAAAATCTGAAGGGGATATTTGATGCTAATTTAACGTTTGATCTACATGTACAGAATGTTGTCAGAACATCTTTTTTCCACTTAAGAAACATTGCTCGGTTGCGTCCTATGTTGTCATACACTGTAGCTGAAAAGCTGATCCATACATTTACGTTCTCCTGACTTGAACAGCAAATTTGCAAATTTTGGTTCGGGGTTCCCCTGTGGGGAAATCCCCATGCAGTTTTTATCAATGAACTGTTATGTGTATTGTCGGACCCGACAATTCATTGTAGCCGCGAGTAGTTTTAAATGAGTTTTTTTCCTTTAGAAATGTAATCTTGCTGTCAGACTGTTCTAAACACGGGAAACCTGCGCCCCTTTACAGGCATACTATAGACACCCCCAGGTATAAAATTTAAAGGAATATTACACTTTTATTGTTTCACTTTAAGCATTATTAAAATCACTGCAACCGAAAAAACTTCAGTTTTTAAAACTTCTTTTTGCATTGATACATGTCCCCTGGGGCAGAACCCAGGTCCCCAAACACTTTTTATGACAATACCATGCATATAAGCCTTTAAAATTAGCACTGTTGATTATTCATGTTCGCCTCTCATAGACTTTAACGGTGTTCGCGTGTTCAAACCAATTTTTTGCCTGTTCGCATTTTCTGGTGCGAACCGAACGGGGGGGGGGGGGGGGGGGGGGGGGGGATGTTCGGCTCATCACTACTGAGACCCATCAGGTTTCGCATAGACTAAGATCCTCTTGCTCACCTGTATAGCTCTTCATGGCTTGGCACCCCATTAAAACTACATGGGGTAATAAAGAGTTCTGTGATGGTTGACTACACATCTATATGTAGCACCCTCTAGTTAGGTAGGTGCTAGAGTGAGGATTTTTGTTGGCAGAACAGGTAAATTTAGGCAGGCCTAGCTGGAGGCTAGGCCTGTTTGTTTTCATTCTGGGCTGGGAGTGGCTCAGGATAGCAGATGGTGATTCATAGGCCGCATCACTTCACTGTCACCTCCCTTTTCCTTCTAGAAAGTGCTAGAAGGAGAGGAGGGGAAGAGAGGTGGGGCTGCCTGTGGTATCTTAAGGAGCCTTGACCAATCCCCAACTTGGATTGGCAAGAGGCAGGCCTCCTTAAATACCTAGGGTCAGCCCAGCTGGGGAGGAGTTGTCAGGTGGAAGAGCTGGAGTGAGAGAGTATGGAGGCTGCCGGGGGAAGTGACGAGATCCTAGAAGGACTGAAGGAGAGGCACATGAGAGAGCAAGTAGAGGACAGCGGGAGAGAGCACTGCTAAGAGACTCCAGAGAGGAGTACTGGTCGCAGCCAGGATGACTGGGGAGGCAAGCCTGAGAGATTGCAGTTGAGATGGCCGCAGAACCAGAAGAGAGGACTGTGATAAGGGTAGTTGAGAGAGCTCATTGCAGCCAGGCTGGCTGGCAGGAACCGAAGAGAGCTATCTGGGAGTGGTAGCAGAATAGAGGACAGCTAGCACCTGAACTATTTATACACCACAGGGGCCCGAGGTCCCTGCCCGCAAAAGGCAGTTCATTGGGGCCTGGCTGAAGCAGTGTCAGGCCTACCCATGCGGTGGAGGAGGAACAGTCTGCAGCAAGGGAAGTGGCATTACTACATATATAGTAATGGCTGCCCCTGTAATGCCATTGATGGCTCACAATAAAACAAGCAGCAGAACAACTAGAAAGCAGTGTCACTTTCTGTGCATTACTTAGGAGGGGATTTCAGTATAATGAACTTTCCGTTGTGAACAGATCCATTGCTCAGTGTTTAGGCCGGGTGCCCGGATAAACGGGCAGTCATGTGTACAGAATTCAGCTTGATCTTTGCTATTATTCATGTGTGCCTAATGCACAAGGAGGTTTTCAATAGCGGCAGTCAGCCTATGCTAATTGCTATTCTATAAACAGATCTAATCTAACCATTAATAAAAACAACGAACAGTGAAGTGACAGTAATGAACCCTGAGGGGGTCACATGGTAGACTTTATCAGTTCTTGAAAGCACTGGCTCCTCTGTAGTTGTAAAGAGCAGTAGCATATATGTGACCAATCTAGGGGATCATCATAGAGCTGGCAGGCCATGTAAGGACTGTTTTCACACCACACCACACTGCACGGCAAGGCATAATGTAGGGAGCATGTGCTGCAATGCATTACGATAACTGATTACAGTGCTTGTTCTTTGTTCTCCTTTTTTAACTTGTTATGTTAATTATATGGTCTGCAGTGCATCGGAGCTCATTGTAATGTGCTGTGATAAAAAAACACCTGCATAATTTTATCGCAATGAACACCACTGCAGCATATAAACAGGCACCATGCAATGCATGTCCAGTGTCCTGATTTAACTGGCTGTATACTTATTCTCTACAAGACTTGCTGCCTCATACCATTAAATTAATCCAACGTGGGAGCATCTGGCACCAAATGTTAAAGAGGTTGTAAACCCTCATGTTTTTTCACCTTAATGCATCATATGCATTAAGGTGAAAAAACTTCTGTCACTGACCGCACCGCAGACGCGCTCTTCCCCTCTGCCCGTTTGTCTCGGCTCTTGAATGGATAGATTCATAGCAGGCATTGGCTCCTGCCGGGGGGCGGGGGCTGAGTCCGGCATTCTATATCAATGGACGCAAATGCTGGACTCGGGAGCGCGCCCGCAAGGTAACCCTCCAAACGGGCGCTTCTCCTAGGGGGTTATACAATGCGGGAAGGAGCTACCGCCGGGGGACCCCAGAAGTCGAGGATCGGGGCCACTCTGTGCAAAACGAACTGTACAGTGGAGGTAAGTATGACATGTTTGTCATTTAAAAAAATGAAGCCTTACAATCACTTTAATGCCAGAGACAACAAAGCACCTAGAATTTAAGAAGGTTAATGGAAGGCCAATTTATTTTCCTCATGACTAGTGTCCTTGTATCTCCCTGGCCACCCCAGCAAGTTTCCCAATGAATGGCTTTCTTTTTTTCAGATGTAGATGGATGCTCCAGTCTTACCTGATAATTTGGAGGCCCCAACACCTTCATGGGAATGTAGCACTTTGAAAATGCCCTCAAAGATTTGAGTTGCACTGATAGTGCTTAGTGCAGGGTCACACTACAGCGACCTGAATGTCGGCACGACTTTGCCAGGCTACTTCGAGGCAACTTCAAGGCAACTTCGAAGCAATCCTAGGTAATCTTCCTGTAATGTCGGATCCAAATCACATAAATTAAGATAAGGATCTAACTTGGAGGCAACTTCCATTGAAATCTATGGGTACAAGTCGGCTAGAAGTCGCCTTGAAGTAGTACAGGAACCTTTTCTGAAGTCGGAGCGACTTCAGTAGTGTACATTAGGACAGCTCTCATTCATTTCAATGGAATTTCTTATGTCCAGTGACTTGGGGCGACTTGAGGTCTGACCCCAAGTTGCTGTAGTGTGAACCGGCACTTAGCCCCTCTAACTTGTTACATTGCTTTGGTCCTCCAGAAGATAGTTAATGGCTCCAGTCACAGGCACTGGAGACACAAGCTGGATCGACTTCATTCACTGAGAAAATGTCAGCATACATGTTATCCAGGCTAATGAATAGTCACATTTCACCGGTGCAGCCTCACTACAGTCTTAAAGGAGAACTTTATCAATAAAACAACAAAGGAATTTTGAGGAAGCATTACCGTATTTATCGGCGTATAACATGCACTTTTTCCCCCTTAAAATCGGGGGAAAGTCGTGGGTGCGTGTTATACGCCGATACCCCAAAAAAAAATGACAAAAAATGGCAAGCGCCGCTGAAAAATAGCGAGCGCTGCCGAAAAAACCCGAAGCGCGGCCGAAAAAGAACGAAGCGCCCCCCCCCCCCCCGGAAAAAGGCTCGTAGTCCCGCCTCCCTGCGCTTGCTTCGGAAACAGCAGGGAGGCGGGACCGCGAGCTTAGCCGTCCGAGTCGCCTCGGCTTTTTCCGGGGGCGCTTCGGTCTTTTTCGGCCGTGCTTTGGGTTTTTTCGGCGGCGCACGCGACAGAGCGTCTCGGCGGCGGGAAATTTAAACCCGCAAAAGACTGAAAATGACGCTGGCAAGCTACAATGGCACTGGGCAAGGCTGCAATGACGCTGGGCAAGCTACAATGATGCTGGGCAAGGCTGCAATGATGCTGGGCAAGGCTGCAATGACGATGGGCAAGGCTGCAATGACGCTGGGCAAGGCTGCAATGACGCTGGGCAAGGCTGCAATGACACTGGGCAAGGCTGCAAATGATGCTGGGCAAGGCTGCAAATGATGCTGGGCAAGGCTGCAATGACGCTGGGCAAGCTACAGTGACGCTGGGCAAGCTGCAATGACGCTGGGCAAGCTGCAATGACGCTGGGCAAGCTGCAAATGACGCTTAAATGTAAGTTGTTTTTTTTCCCTAAACTTCCCTCCTAAAACTTTTTTTTCCTTAAAATGCCCTCCTAAACTTGGGGTGCGTGTTATACGCCGGTGCGTGTTATACGCCGATAAATACGGTACTTATTATTTGCATTAAAGGTTAAAGTAGACCTGGGAGTAATTTAGAGTCTATTTACACTATACATTTTATTACACTACATGTGTCATTGTGCATTCTGGCATGCTGCTATTTAAGGCAAAGGGCATCCTGACCCATTAATACTCATCTTGCCAGTGCTCACCCACCACTTTTTCCAAAAACACCGGGTACTTCTGGGAATGGGGAAGAATGTGACCTCCTCCCACGTGATGGTGTTCATGTCTAGCTGCCAGATGCTAGACCCAAACATTGTCACATGACCCCCAGAGTCAAACAACAGCAAAAACTATGGATTTTAGTGCTGTTTGCGATGGAATGGCAGGGGAGCACTTTGTACAGACTCCTTGCCCTACATGAGCTCTGCATTGGGGTTGATTTATCTAAAACTGGAGAGTGCAAAATTTGATGTAGCTCTGCATAGAATCCAATCAACTTTTTTTTTTTTTTTTTTTTGACAACTGAACAAGCTGAAGTGACAAGCTGATTAGCAACCATACACAGCTGCACCAGATTTTGCACTCTCCATGTTTGATAAATTAACTTCAATGTTTCTTTAAAGAAACCCTGCATAAGCACATAGGCATACCTGGATAAAAAGAAAGACAATTTATACTTTTCCACCACCTGCACTGCCAAACGCCAACTCAGTTCACAAGAAATCCTCTGCTGAAATGCACTGAAAAAACAACACTACCGGAAGTGTTAGATCCCTTTCACACTGATTAGTTTTTCAGGCGCTTTTGGGCTAAAAATAGCGCCTGAAAAACGGCTCCCCTGCAGTCTCAGTGTGAAAGCCAGAGTGCTTTCACAATGAGGCGATGCGCTAGCAGGACGTTAAGGCAGCTTTCACACTGGGGCATTGGGGGCGTCGGCGGTTAAGCGCCGCTATTTTTAGCGGCACTTTACCGTTAAATAAGTGGCACTATTCAGCCACTAGCGGGGAGCTTTTAACCCCCGCTAGCGGCCCAAAAAGTATTACAACCGCCAGCAAAGCGCCGCTGCAGTGGTGCTTTGCTGGCGGTTTGGCGGCACTGCCCATTGATTTCAATGGGCAGGGGCGCTTTCGGAGCGGTGTGTACACTGCTCCTACAGCGCTGCAAAGATGCTGCTTTACCGTCCTGCAAGCGCTCCACTCCAGTGTGAAAGCACTCAGGCTTTCACACTGGAGTGAGAGGAGAGGCTCTTTACAGGCGCTATGCAGGCGCTATATTAGTCTAAAAAACCTCCTGCAAGCAGCATCTTTGAAGCGGTGAAGGAGCGGTGCAGCAGTGCTTTGCGGGTCATTTTAACCCTTTTTCGGCCGCTAGAGGGGGTTAAAAGCGCAGCAAAACGACGGTAAAGCATCGCTAAAAATATCTGCGTTTTACCATCAATGCCTGCCTGCTCCAGTGTGAAAGCAGCCTAAATCTCATGTGTTCCCTGCAGTGCTTAGGGATTATACTGGGTCCTGTAGTGGCATGGAGGTCAGTGGGAAAAACTCTGCTGTGGGGGACACAAGAGGAGATCGGCATGGCACACGAGTCACATGACTGAAGTACTGCTTTTTATGGTGGAACTTTATTAAAAAAAGATGCTCCTGCTGTACATTGTGACAAGTCAGGACTTTTTTAATGCACACTTGTGGGGCCTGTTTAGATCTGTGGGTTGCAGTAATGCATGGTAAAATCCAATACACTGTACGGCAGTCAGTGATGAGGTGCTTTGCAATGCCATTCATTCAGTGGCACCTCAAAACTCAACTACAAAACTATTGTTTTGTAATTTGCCCCTTTTATACATTTTATAAATAAATTTTATGTTTCTGGTACAAATATTTTCTTAAAGCTAAGGAGAGAAGGGGGCGATAAGGTTAAAAAATGTAATAAGGGTCACGTTTATTATTATTGTTTTTTTTACAGTTTGCACAGAATACTAACTGTTAAATGTAGGCTACAATTGTGGCACCCATTCATAAATAAATGAAGAGTTGGACTTGGCTGTCACGCTATTTATTACCGCTGGGACATGGCTTTCCGGATGTGATCAGTGGAGCTCTGCTGTCATTTTGACAGCCAATCAACTGCACTATGTATTTCAGGAACGCACAGAGCTAATGTTAGAGAGCAGGGCCAGCTGATTATGATGACAACAAGATAGCCTGGTCTGGCACAGAACAAGAGATGATAAGGGCAATGTAGAGCCCCCCTACCACAGCACCCAAGATGGGTAAATTTCCTGCCTCTGTTTTAGACTGGTTCTACCTGCACGTCTGACCATCATCTAAAATCTATGGGCAGCTTTTTCCAACAGAGTCTATTAAATTGAAATTGGGAGGCCCTTCCACTCAATACAGGCAACAGGGACCCCTTAAAGATTGATGAATAAAAAGCAGAATGAGCTCTTGCCTCTGCTTTGTTTATTCCAGCAATGAATCACTTGTTATCTTGCAGTAAATGCTGCCATTGAGTGAGCAGGAATAAGGTTTATTTGTACAGAATTAGCCTAACACATAATAGGGGAACTGTTCCAGCAACAATGACAGCTAGTGATGGCTGTTCACGTGTACATACAGTGGTAGACTTATGATCTATGCCTCAGAACTTTTTGTTTGCTTGCATATATATTTCAGTTATACAAACAGAAAGATTTGACGTTGCCTGGCCTCTAAATAGGATTTCATACTGTGAGGTCCAGCGTACCCCACTAAAATCACAAAGACAGAGGAGAGATGTCATTTAACCACTTCAATTTTTCAAACTTGTTGTTTACAAGTTAAAATAATTTTTTTGCTAGAAAATTACTTAGAACCCCCAAACATTATATATTTTCTCTAACACAATAGAGAATAAAATGGCGGTCGTTGCAATACTTTCCATCACACTGTATTTGCGCAGCGGTCTTACAAGCGCACTTAAAAAATAAAAATAAAATTTGAGTTAAAAAATAAGACAAAAGTAAAGTTAGCCCATTTTTTTTTAAATTGGGAAAGATGATGTTATGTAGAGTAAATTAATACCCAACATGTTACGCTTCAAAATTGCTCCCGCTCGTGAATTGCAACAAACGTTTATCCTTAAAAATCTTCGTATGCAACGTTTAAAAAATTCTACAGGTTGTATGTTTTGAGTTGCAGAGGAGGTCTAGGGCTAGAATTATTGCTCTAACAATCGCAGTGATACCTCACATGTGTGGTTTGAACACCATTTTCACGTATGCGTTTGCTTCTGCGTGGGATGGGGCGTGTTCAAAATTGTTATTTTATTTTTCTTATTTATTTTACTCTTTATTTTTTTTTTTACATTGTTCTTTTAAAAAAATAATTGTGTCACTTTTTTTCCCTATTACAAGGAATGTAAACATCCCTTGTAATCGAAAAAAAGCATGACAGGACCTCTTAAATATGATATCTGGGGTCAAAAAGACCTCAGATCTCATATTTACACTAAAATGCAATAAAAAAATTAATAAAAATGTTATTTGTTTAAAAAATGTCCAAAAAAATTTCCCTTTAAGAACTATGGGCAGAAGTGACGTTTTGACGTTGCTTCCGCCCTGCAATGGTATGAAGCTGGGTGGGGGCCATCTTCCCCTCACTCAGTTCCATACCACAGAGGGGACAGGATCCGATCGCCTCTGCCATTGCCGGCGTCTCCGGTAAGCGGCGGAGGGCACCGGAGTGTGGAGGGAGGGGGGGTGCCTCCCTCCCGCCACCGATAAAAGTGATCTCGTGGTGAATATGCTGCTGAAACCACTTTTATCTGAAAGCAGACCCCCCGCTGAAGAAGTGGATACCGGGGTTATGGCAACTAGCTGCTGCCATAATAATGATATTCCACTTCAAAGTGCCGCCGTATAATGACGGCGGGTGGTCTGTAAGTGGTTAAGGGAATTGTACATTTTTAATGTTGCCCTTTAAGCATTTTTAAAAGTGATGTTACCTGCCAAATGGTAGTACCCATTGCCCATGCCCTTTGTTTGACAATTTCTTGCCTATTTGCATTGAAAAGGGCAAAATAGTTTGGCAGGATTCACCCCAAAAGGCTTCAATAGGGTTTATGGTTGACAATTTTTTCTTTTTTTTTAATTGAACATCTTTTGAACCAATGAGGAAAGGGTTGGGACTTTAAATGAGGAGCATCACTAACAGTAAGTATACGGTATCACATGTGAATCTGGAAAAGATATATATATATAAAAGAAGGGGATAATATTGGTAAGAACAGGTGATTGGCAGATAGTAAGACATTTTTTTGGATATACATATTGATTACAACAATACGTATGTTAAAACATTTACATCAATATACAATGGGGGGGGGGGGGGGGATGGGGTACAATGCTATCAGTAATCGCAAAGTACCAACTTTATCTCCTTTATTTGTACACTAGGGGGGTGTCATTTCCTATGATCAGAATGAAATATTGCAATCTTTTCTTACCTTCTATAGTAATTTATATCAGTAAAGCTGAGTATTTTTTTGTTATCTTCTATATTAATTTATATCAGTAAAGCTGAATATTCTAAGACAAGTCTTAAGGAATTTTTAGACCCATTAAAACTCCCCTCTGTTTCTGTAATTTCTAGACAGGAACTTAATGCCCCTCTGACGCTAGAGGAACTTGCCAAGGCAGTGGCAGATTGCCCAAATGATAAGACCCTGGGCCTTGAAGGTTTACCATCAGAAGTGTATAAGCAATATGGGAATGTCTTGCTCCCAGAATAAATGTCCTTAACCAGGCTTTAGAATCATTTTTGCTTCCAGACTCAATGAACGATGCCTTTATTATTGTGTTACCCAAACCAGGAAAGGACCCTTTGGCTCCGTAATCTTTTCGCCCGATATCATTGTTGAATTTGGATGCTAAGATTTTAGCCAGGGTCTTGGCAACAAGATTAAGCAGATATATGCAGGGCTTGATTCATCCAGACCAGTCTGGTTTTATCCCTACAAGGGCTACAGCTATTCATTTAAAGAGGCTTTTTTAAAATATGAAAATACCATCTGATAACCCTGGGAGGAGAGCCATTTTGTCACTCAACGCTGGGAAAACTTTTGATAGCGTTGAGTGGACATATCTGTGGGAGGTTTTGGGTTTGTTTGGCCTTTGGGAATGGTTTATACATTGGTTAAGCTGTTGTATTCTGCCCGGAGAGCCTGTATGTAAATAAATGGTTTTGGTTTCAGATTCGTTTTTTTTCATTATATAGAGGTACTAGACAGGGGTGCCCCCTGTCTCCTCTGCTATTTTTCACTGGCCCTTGAACCATTGGCTGAAGCTGTCCGACAATCGGAATCTATTTGTGGATTTATTAGAAGAACAAGAAACAAAAAAATCTCAATGTATACAGATAACGCTTTGTTGTTTCTTGGGGATATGGAGCCATTTTTAATGTCACTTATACAAAATTTTGGTTCGTTCTCTGGATATGTTATCAATTGGGATAAATCTGTTAGATAATCCCAGTTTGTTCGTATTAAGAGAGGCTCAGCAAATCAAAATTGTTTGCTCGTTTAAATATTTAGGAATATGGATACATTCTAGGGTATAAGATTACCTAATATATAACTTATCTCCTATTCTCACGAAATTCCAATTTAAGAGCACTGCGTGGATTAAGCTGCCGTTATCGGTGGTGGGCCAATCAAAATTATTTGGGCCACCCAATTATTATACATCCTTCATAATTCGCCGATATGGATACCTCTTAAATGGTTCAAAAAAACAAACAAAAAACATTATTTTGAAGGCTATTATGGAAAGGAAAAAAACCTTAGGATTACGCTATCAATTCTCCAATGACCTAGGGATGGGGGCGGATTGGCGGTACCCCAGCCGAGACTATATTTCATAGCCTCCCAATGTCAGCATTTTGTGAATTGGGGAGATCCTATACAGGCCCTATTGTTAGGTAATTGTTCTTGTTACAATCTTCTGGCTGGAATCTGGAGCTTTCACTTATACCTGTAAAGGTCCAACATTGGCACTTATATGGTCTGGCAGGAAATGGACTATAATGAAATTTGAAGGGGCTTCGGAGTATTCACCACTTTGGGGGAATAGACGTGATAAAGAACTGTAATGTAAATTGGAGGGATTCAAGCGTTGGTGTTCCCAGGGGTTTCAATATATAGCCCAGCTTTATTCACATAACCTTCTACGCTTCTTTCAGAATCTGCAAGAATCTTATCAATTGCCTCATCATAATTTTTTTAAACATCTACAATTACGGCACGCTGTACAGTCTCAGTTTAAAAGGGAAAAGATAGTGATAAGATCGATGCCACTCTTAGCTTAATTAGCAGTGGCGACTGAGAAAAAAGGCCTTATTTCATCTTTATACAGCCAACTTATGAGGCCATATTAAGATAATTGTGTCAGCCCGGGTAGAAGAGGGTGGGAGATAGACCTAAGGGATATTTCAGATGATGTCTGGCAAACAATTTTGGAAAGGGTGCCTTTAGTTTCATTATCATCTGCACAATGTTTGTCTCTATTATTCATAATATATAGGGTGTATAGAACACCGGTAAAGCTATTTAAGTGGGGCAGGCATGATACCCCGGATTGTCTACGTTGCCAAAAATCTCCAGCTGATCTAATACATATGTTGTGGAAATGTCCTAAACTGGTTAGATACTGGTGAGAGGGGGTGACTACAATTAATGAGTTTTTTTATACTCATATTGATATGGATCCTAAGACGTGCTTATTTGGTTATGTGGATGAGGAGCTTTTTCCCATTGAAATTTTAACATCAGTTAGTAGATGTATAGCCTCATTTGAGGAATAGCGTCTTCAAGTAAATGATAACCTTCTGAAGGAACAACAAATCTACTGTAATAGGGGCATACCTAATAATTTAAATAAACTGTGGAAACCGTGGATATTGGCCTCTAGATTGGCCCCATCTTTAGTAGCCTTTGTTCTTCCTTTGTAGGGTGGCCAATTTTGGTTTACGGTAGTAAGTATGGATTCAGAAGGAAAATGGGGATGGATGGCCATACCAGTGGGTAGATAAGAAAGGTGTGAATTAATTCACCTGTAGTAGTTACTTTCTTCATAGACACAGGTATGTGTCTCTTACATCATGTGAATATCGGATTAGTGGCTTGATTTTTTTATTTGTGTTTTTTGTTTGTTTGTGTGTCTGTTGTTCTCATTTGTAGATGTGTATAATGCTTGTTATGTTGTATAGATGATATGTGAAAGAAAAAGAAGAAAGAAAATTTCTGATTTTGCTTTGGCTTGACTTCATATGATGTTTTGGAAATGATGGCATTTTTGTATTATTTTAATACTGATATATTTGCTATATTCTCTAATATGAATGTAAATTGGTCTGTAATGATGAAAACTTTCACTAAAGAAATATTAAGAAAATAGAACCATACCACACTATCGTGGGGAAATCAAGTTGGAAGCTGATGACGTGAAGAGTCACGAGGAATATTGCAATGTATTTTCAAGATGGGCAAAAATGTAACAGAAAAATTGCATCCTATAGTGCTCGGCATGTTTCGTGGGATTCCACTTCCTCAGGAGCAGCTGCAATTAGCGTATCTACAAAAAATATATATAGAGACCACAATAGAATTGGATAGTAAACAGAAAATACATGTATTGAAAGAAACCAAATTGAAAACATTACTCTTCTTGACTTCAACTCACAATTCAGTTTGAAGTTTGGGCACGTGGTGTTTAGGGCCTTTTGGAGGCGTCTACACCAGGAACTGTGGGAGCAACCTGTCAGGGTATGGTAAGCTGGCGAGGACTGCAGAAGAACCAAACCCATGCACATTCAGCTAATCACTACTACCAGAAAGAGAATAGACACAAAATGATACAATAAAGTGTAACTTTTAATTGGTCATCATGGGCAACCACTCTAATTTTAAGCTGATTTTCTGCTCCCCAGTTTTAATGCATCAGCCCCGGCCATGTATAAACAACAATATATAGTAAAATACATTGTGCCCATGGCAGGGCTTGGGTTTAAGTTCATATTCCCACCATTTGTTTGTACTTTGCATGTTCTTGCTGTATTTGTGTGGTTTTCATGCTTGGCTGTGCTTCCGGAATCCTAAATACACCGGTTAATTACCTTTCCTGTAAAATCGGCCCTAGTTTGTGTGTGTCAATGTCCAGTTGTGGTAGAATCTGATGTGAATGGTTCATTGTATTCTGTAAACCACTGCATAGCATTTCAGCACTATTTAAATCAGTAAAATAAATAAATAGTCCACAATGGTATGTTTTGTTATTTTTATTATTTGGTTTTCTACGATGCACTTTAGACCTGTTGTGTCTGCATTCTTTGTTTCTTACAATGAAAAAACATTTTTTTTTATTTGTAAAGACATTTCCATATTCATAACCTGGTCACACAATTAATAAATTATAAACCACTTAACATGCTATCTCTGTTTGGTGAGACTGCACAGCATGCATTCACCTTGGGGATATCTGGTATGCTTTTAATTTGCTCTGGGCATCTGGGATTACCTTAATCATCTATGACAATGAGCCTGTGCAAGTCTGTGCAGTGAAGAAAACTTGCAATATGAACATGGGGATAGAAATTGAATTAAAATTCCAGGAATCACATGTATCTCTGCTTTCCAACTCAGAAATCTGCAGGCAGCTCTGGGAAATCACTTTGAAATGAAATTGTGTTTGCTGTAAAAATAAATAGCGACCCATTTATTGGTGGAATGGTCTGCAGTGTAAACACATTCTTTTCAATAAGGAAATACATGAAACAATTTTACTGTTTTACTTTGACTCTAGACACATAAAAAATACACACATTAATGCAGCTCTGTATTCATTAATACATCAATAAATATATATTTTTAAATGCAAGCAGTGTAAGTACTTGGATTTGACCTGGCTTGCAGTCCCTGTACAGCACAGCTCAGATTAGGAAAGGAAGAAGCAACACAAAGAGCCAATCAGGTGGGCTGCAGTGCCTATGTATTAACACGGCATGTGTTAACAGGAGAACAAAGTAGAATGACAGAAAGGTAAGATCAACAGTGTGCTGATTTTGCTTTTATTGTTATTTGTCCAGTTACAGGCTGTGGCAGATCTGTAAAGCCGGCCATAGACGATTCGAGTCCCGGCTGGTTCAGCAGGGAGTGCCCGAGATTTGAACCATGTATGGGCAGGCTGAATGTACCCAAGTTGATCAATCGATCAACTTGGGTACAACCAACCTGTCTGATTTTACATGCAATTATTGCCGCTAGCAGTAATCACTGTAATCACTCCCGGCAGGAACACAATGGCTCTGCAGGAGGGATTCCCCCATCAACATTGTCTGTGTTGATGGGGGAATCAAGCAATTTTTTCAGGTTGCAGGAAAGAAAATCGCTCTGTCAATGGCTGGCCTTAGTGTTCTGAAACAGATACATTTCAGCTCTTCTGCCCCTTCTTTGTTATATATTTAATTTATGTATTCAGCTCTGTGCTTGGAGTTCAGCTTTAAAATGTAAATGTTCCTCTTCATGCAAAATAACGGTATTCATGGGCTTTCATGCTATCACTTACTGTAGTAGAACATCTTTCCTGTTTATATTTTTGCATATCAGGCAATTCACAGCAGGAATAACTTGTTTAAATTACTTTTATAGCATTATAAAGGCTTATGCTTGGGGATGGAAGCTATGGTAACCTTAAAATCATTAAACATCCATCTGAGTACCAGCCTGTAATATCCCTTCATTACCAGTCTGCTTTCAGTTTATTCTGACAGCGGGACTCCTCCACTGTCAAAATACACTGATCAGCGCTGCGGCCAAATGCCTGCAGGCACTGATTGAATGAATATATACCAATAGTCCAATTTGATCATTAGATCAACTCTTCTTAAAACAGAACAGCCTTAGATGGATCGATCTATGGCTAGCAATAGTTTACCATTATGTGTGAGAATAAAAGATTTTGTCTCCTCAGGGTCAGTAAGTGTGATATGTTTCCTTATTTGTTTGCTGTGATTGGCTATCACAGCGATCACATTGTACAGAGCCACTCAGATAATCTCTGTACACTGTGTATGTAAACAGTATTTGATGGGCAAACTGGTTGCCCAATGGATATTTCTGCAGTGACGTTCATAAACGTTGCTGCAGAATAAAACATCCAGCACTTCATTGTTTAAAAACTTATGATGGTACTAAAATGGTTAAAGGGGTTGTAAAGGTTCGTTTTTTATTTTCTAAATAGCTTCCTTTAAGCTAGTGTATTGTTAGTTCACTTACCTGTTCCTTCAATTTCCCTTCTAAATGTTATTTTTCTTTGTCTGAACAACTCACTTCCTGTTCCTCCCCGTGAAGCTTGCCCCCATCATCCGAGCCATTCTGCTTGGGGGTTAGTCAGAGTGCTTGCCCCCTCCCTTGGGACTACATCCCTGCGTGGAGACGCTCTGTTAGTTTACAGGCATGGAGGCAGGGGATACGTGGGCGTGGCTACGATGTGTCTAACCTGAAATAGAAAAGCAAAGATATCACTTATAGGCTAAAAAATGTTAACCTTTACAATCCCTTTAAGAGATCCTATCACCAGACCATTTATTTCAACAAAAATCTTACCATGAGATTACATGTGCTTTTAATGTATTTTAGGCATGTTATTTACCTGTAAAAGCCTCTCTTGTGTAGACATCCGAAAGTCCTGAGACCACTGCTGGGTACCACCATCTTGAATGTGATGTCAACAGCAGATTTAGAGCTGTCACTCAAGTGAAACTGTATAGAATTCTCCATTACTCCTCCCGCAGCATCTACATAAAAATGTATGCAGTAAGGTGAAGGGAGGGATGAAGGAGCTAGGCCAGCATGGACAGTACTTAGTCACTCCCAGAAGAGGAGAAGGCTATGATGTGGAACGGAGGGGCTGTGCTGGAAAATTGACTCCCCTGGAGTAGTTACATCTTCAAGCTAATTCAAAGGCTAATTTAAAATAAATAAACTATGTATGAAAGGCAAAACACTACTAGTAAGCATTTAAAATACTTGATTTTTCTGTGCCTGGTTGGTGACAGGGTCTCTTTAAAGCTTTGCTCATTCAACATCATGGCATAGTTGTACTTTTGTCAGTTTTAATTGTGTACAGGAAAACTCCATTGTTATGAAATATGATTGTTTCATTTCATTCTGCAGTCATTTGTGTTTTTTCCAAACCAAACATGGCAAGAATACTTTGTTCTCTTATGGAACACCCCGGAATTCCCATGCCCCGTCTTAAGTGACCAGCTTGCAGCATTTCCCAATCCACCCAGCGCTTGAACTCAAATTTCAGGCATCTCTTTTAATTGGCACTGGTGATTGCACGGGACTTCATTACCTCTTTGTACATTTTTTTCTGAATCTGTGTAAGCTGAATTAACACAATAATGTAACTTACAGGCAATTACTTAAAGTGGAACTAAACCCATTGATTTATCTGTTAACCAAAACAGTTATATTCCCGGCATACCGTAAATAATAACTGTCACGTCTGCGTGTGCTCTCAACCAAACTGTCCAACAATCAAACAGCTGGTGCCATAACTGATCATATTTGCAGCTCCATGCCACCTGCAGATCAAACAGAGGGTAATATGGTAGCTTCCTTGGCTGTAATGGACAGGTGTAAGGTTTAGGTGTAACTATGGGCAAAAAATACATACACTATATTTTCAAAAGTATTGGGAAGCATGCCTTTACACGCACATGAACCTAAATTGCATCTCAGTCTTAGTCCCTAGGGTTCAATACTGAGTTGGCCCACCCTTTGCAGCTATAACAGCTTCAACTCTACCTGGGAAGGCTGTCCACAAGATGTAGAAGTGTGTCTATGGGAATGTTTGACCATTCTTCCAGAAGCACATTTGTTAGGTCAGGCACTGATGTTGGAGAGAAGAACTGACTTGTAGTCTGCGATCTAATTCATTCCAAAGATGTTCTATCGGGTTGAGGTCAGAGGTACAGGTCAGGCAAGTCCCTTTACCCCAAAGGGGTCCGTCCGTTTTCCCAGAATCTTGCTCCCGGGCACACCCGGGAACATCCGTGACCGCCGGGACCTCCCGGATCACGGTAAACGCCCACTGATAGCGGCCGTTTACCGCGTGATCGCTCCGTCAAATGACGGAGCAATCACTTGTAAACAAACCGGCGTCACGTCATGACGCCGGTTCCTCCCTTCCCTCTCTGTACCGATCGGTACAGAGAGAGGGGAGAGGGGGAGAGATTGCAGCAGCGCTGTGGGCTGGATGTATAGTGCCCACAGCGTTGCTTAGTGACAATACTCTGCCCATACTCTGCAACACTGTGCAATACTCTGCCAATACTCTGCAAAGCTGTGCAATACTCTGCCAATACTCTGCCAATACTCTGCAACACTGTGCAATACTCTGCCAATACTCTGCAAAGCTGTGCAATACTCTGCCAATACTCTACCAATACTCTGCAACACTGTGCAATACTCTGCCAATACTCTGCAACACTGTGCAATACTCTGCCAATACTCTGCAACACTGTGCAATACTCTGCCAATACTCTGCAACAATGTGCAATACTCTGCAACACTGTGCAATACTCTGCCAATACTCTGCAACAATGTGCAATACTCTGCAACACTGTGCAATACTCTGCAATACTCTGCCAATACTCTGCCAATACTCTGCCAATACTCTGCAATAATGTGCAATACTCTGCAACACTGTGCAACACTCTGCAATACTCTGCCAATACTCTGCCAATACTCGCCAATACTTGCCAATACTCTGCAATAAAAAAATTTTTTTACTGAATTTTCTGTCTTTTTTGATTTATAGCGCAAAAAAAAAAAAAAAAAAACTCAGCGGTGATTAAATACCACCAACAGAAAGCTCTATTTGTGTGAAAAAGAGGACACAAATTTCACATGGCTACAGTGTTGCATGACTGAGTAATTGTCATTGAAAGTGTGAGAGCTCCGAAAGCTGAAAATTGGTCTGGTTAGGAAGGGGGTTTAAGTGCCCAGTGGTCAAGTGGTTAAACTGAGTTAGTTCCAATATCTAAAATATGAAAGTCAGTAGCATCCATTTAATGTGTGTGAAATGAAGATTGCACATCAAATTGTTAAATCTCCCAATTTAGTACAGAGCTCAGACTAAATAACACTGAAGGTATGATGAAGAAGGAGCGAAGAACAAAGACACTGCAGTGTTGAAAGGCAGAAATGTTCAAGGTATAAGGAATCTATAATATGGGTTTACTGCGTGGCTAGATTAAAAACGAAAATATCAATATCATTTTGATAGCAACAACACAGAGAATATTTATGTTCTTTTTTTTTCAATGGTTTCAAAGGATTGCTAAATACCAGATCTATGAAGACGTTAACTATTCCTCATCCATTTTAACTAGCCTCTGTCTCTTTACTCCATAGTAGGTTCTGGTTGCCATGGAGATGGGCGCAGTTCCCAATTCTATTTTACAGTACATATGGGTCTTACTAGAACCTGTGGTTGCTTGTGAGTGAAATAAAGCTTACCTTTTTGGTAAAAAAAAAGCGAAATTTTTTGCTTTGTTTAATGGAAGTTTAACCCATCCCAATAGCCCTTTAAGTGGGTGGCTCTGTATCATGTGACCTCTGTGATTGGCTTTCACAGTCACACGTTTAGGGGGCCCATTCCGCTGGCTCCTGATCAGAAGCTTTGAGCGAGATCTGTCAGTGACAGATTGGTTAGTGTGCTTAGAAGGCACAGAGAGCAGGTTTTCAGCACACAACCTCAGATCCCTATAGAAACATACACTATATTGTCAAAAGTATTGGGACACATGCATTTTAATGGCATCCCAGTCTTATGCCCCATACATTATGCCCCATACACACGGTCGGAAATTTCGATGGAAAAAGTCTGATCGGATAATGTTGTCGGAAAATCTAATTGTGTGTGGCTTTTTCCGTCGGAAAATTTAAGAGCAGGATCTCAATTTTTCCGAGAACAAAATCCGATCTGACTTTTTCCAATCGTGTGTAGAGAATTCCGACGTATGCAACGAACGTCACCACGTTCAGAACGATCAGATTTTCCGACACCTTTGTCCGACCGTGTGTGTGCAACACCAGTTTCGGACAAAATCCGTCTGAAAAAATCGGATGGATTTTGTGGTCTGAATTTCCGACCGTGTGTATGGGGGCTTAGGCCGTAAGGTTCAATATTGAGCTGGCCCCCCCATTTGCGGCTATAGCAGCTTCAACTCTTTTGGGAAGGCTGTCCACAAGGTTTAGCAGTGTGTCTATGGGAATGTTTGACCAGTCTTCGAAAAGCGTATTTGTGAGGTCAGGCACTGATGTTGAACGAGAAGGCCTGGCACGCAGTCTCTGCTCTAATTCATCCCAAAGATGTTCCATCAGGTTGAGGTCCAGACTCAGGCCAGTGAAGTTGCTCCACCTAAAAAAAAAAAAAACGCCCAAACTCCCAAAAACGTTGGTTTATGAGCCTCAGTGTGCATGGAGCCTAAAAATAAAGTAACACATGTTAAGTGCTTGGATAGAAAATATGAAATCATGTACAAAAAATAAATACCACGTGTTTAGAGCATAAATGCCCACCTAAAACCAAGAGAGGTTGAATTAGTGTTGGGGCCAAAGCAAGAGCTGTCACTTTTGATGCGGCAGGGGCAACTTAACCTCACACTGTTTTTCTCTTCAACATCTGAGAGCCTCAGGACTTGACAGGTTGGACCGTCTCATGGTTGAGAACTGTTGATTTTGGACATAGCATCCAAGTCAATTGCCAAGATCAGTGTAGTCAAAGGATCTGGACGATACTGAAGTATATTGTTGCTCAGAATCTCCAGCGTTCCACATCTGGTCTTAATAAACGTTCTTGGAGTTGGGGGGGGGGGGGGGGGGTTAGGGAGGAGGGAAGTCTTTATGGGTTCCATTTCCTGATTTTAGCATCAAACTCATGAGCAACAGATTAGTCTGTAGCTGATCATTTTTAGCAATTTGCATGTCATTCCAAGGAAATGCAGAGTTTTATAGGCTGGAGGGTTAAAATGAAAACAATGCAGACTTATTAACGATCGTGTTCTCTTAATCTTTGACCAAGGCCTAAGATGAACCTAAAAATCCATTGTTTTTTTCAAAAATTAGGAGTTATTATATATCTCTGTCCTCCTAACACTGGTAGCATAGTACTGTCTAAATAGTTTATGAAAAAAAAAAATTCTGGCTGTAGGCTTCATGAAGAAAGAATTAATGTGCACGTTCATTCTCAATGATGATGTGTAGTTAAATATTTAATTACAGCATAATATATTTTTGGCAGATGTACTAGAACATTTTTTAACACTGAATTTTCTCTAAATGTATTACTCCGAGTCCTACTCACAAAAAGCAGGATATGAATTTTCATAAACGTGTGGAAAAAATTCAAAGTGGCACTACAGTATTCATTTTTTCACTTATTATTAAAGCGGAGTTCTAAGAAAACAGCTAAATCAGCAGTTGGAGCACCTATATGTACACTTACCGTATTTATCGACGTATAACACGCACAGGAGTATAACATGCACATTCATTTTAAGAGGGAAGTTTCAGGAAAAAAACTTAAACTTTAAATAAAGAACTTTGAAGCAAAATAAGGGTCAGTGGCCATCTGCAGCCACACCATGGCCATCAATGCAGCCTGATCAATGCCCATCAATGCAGCCTTATCAGTCCACGTCAATGTAGCCTCGCAAGTGCCATCAATGCAGCAGCCTCACCATTGTCATCAATGCAGCAGCCTCACCATTGTCATCAATGCAGCAGCCTCACCGCTGCCTTCAATGCAACAGCCTCACCATTGCCATCAAGACAGCAGCCTCAACATTGCCATCAGTGCAGCCTGATCAATGCCCATCAATGCAGCCTTACCAGTCCACGTCAATGTAGCCTCGCATGTGCCATCAATGCAGCAGCCTCACCATTGTCATCAATGCAGCAGCCTCACCATTGTCATCAATGCAGCAGCCTCACCACTGCCTTCAATGCAGCAGCCTCACCATTGCCATCAAGACAGCAGCCTCAACATTGCCATCAGTGCAGCCTGATCGATGCCCATCTGCAGCCTCACAAGTGCCATCAATGTAGCCTCATCAGTCCACATCAATGTAGCCTCACAAGTGCCATCAATGCAGCAGCCTCACCATTGCCTTCAATGCAGAAGCCTCATTATTGTCATCAATGCAGCAGCCTCAACATTGCCATCAGTGCAGTCTGATCGATGCCCATCTGCAGCCTAGAGGGGACAGGGAGGGGAGCGGGACAAGCGCCGACAGATTACATACAGTGAGAATCTCCTATGATACACAGAACAGTGGTCCAATGGCGGCCCAGGAGACAGGACTTCCTATTACAGAGGCCGCCAAGTAAATAGGAGATTCTCACTGTATGTAATCTGACAGCGCTTGTACCACCTACTCCCTGTCCCCTCCGAGGTAGCTAAAATGGAAGTATTGGTGTATAACACGCACGTGCTATTTGCACCCAATTTTCAGGGTGAAAAAGTGCATGTTATACGCCAATAAATACAGTACCTTGCCAAAAGACTTTTAATCCTGTTTAGGTAATCTCAATTTAAACACTGCTGACACCTACAGTATATTGCAGCTTAGCAGTCCTTAGATGAGGTGGCTGCATTAGTTTTCTTTTTTCATCCTTTTTTTTTATTTATTCTCACCTGATGATTCTTCCAGTAACACACTTCCAGTTTGGGATGACAACACTCATTCTTCTGTATGCATAGCTCCCAACTGAACCTGATTTGGAGCAATGTCCCTCTGTCCCTCATTCCTCCTCAGCTGTCCCTCATTTTGGTCTGATCTATATAGTTTAGGGCTGTTACTGATTAAAATTTTCATGTTCAATTTTTTAAACGATTAATCGACTAATTTCGATTAATTATAACGCACATACAGATCCAACTACTTTTATCTTCTTGCATTGCAACTCTGCATTAGTCAGTGGTAAATGTGGTATACACTATATACAATCACCCGTCACTAGTTAGTTTCCACAATCCATGACTTAACTTCACAGTTCACACAAACAAGTTTTAAATTCAAAGTAGCACTGACGTAAGTAATTATTTTTTCCACAGTAGCGTGACAATCCCTCCACCTCCGGTCTAACTAATCACTCTCACCTTATGGCATGGACCCCTGTGCAAACAGGTGGTCATGCAAGCGGGTATCAAAAGGGTTAACATGGACCATAAACTTCTCTCACGTCTCCTTATATCTCAGCAAGGATGCCAGGTCATAGGTAGAAAGAAAAGATCTAAGTGCTCACCGCTTAAGTATAAGATTACATTTTTGTGTTTAAACACAAACTACTCACATAAAGATGATAAAAACACAGCATGTAAAGCCAACAATCGTGTTAGTTCTGTAGGGCAGCAGCGGGTGACATCATGCGTAGCTCCTCCCCCGTACGCATTACGTTCAATCAGAACTTCAACGTCACCAGACTCCTCCCCCTTCCCTTTGTTAGCAGACAGAGGCACTTGGGGAAGGGGGGAGGAGTCCGGTGACGTCGATGTCCGTGATGTCACCGGATCTCCGACGGAACTCCCTGAAGACCCGGAAGCCGGCGGAGAGGTGAGTACCGATCAAAAGAATTTTGATTGATCAAAAAAATTAACGATTAATCGAGGAATTAATCTTTAATTTCCAAAGCCCTAATATAGTTGTATATGAAATGCACTTTTTATCTATCAAAAAGTGTTTTCCAGCGCTAAACCTTTCATCTGATTTCTAAATTGCTGCATTTGTAAATTCCAAAAGCCAATATAAAGGAATAGAAGTGGTAAAAAAAAAGCATTTGTGGGTTCAACCAATCTTGTTTTTTTTGTACAATTCTCCTTTAAGAGGGCGTGGCAAGGGGTGTGTCCTATGCCTGCATACTTTTGCTGATAGGTGTCCCTCATTCCCATCTCAAAAAGTTGGGAGGTATGTGTATGTGAAGATCAGAAACAAGCTAGGCCTATGGCTTCTCACCATTCTCCTATTGTCCGTAACATAGAGGGTGTGGTTCTGGAGTCCCCAGAGATAGCAGGGAACAATGTTAACTGATAACTTCTGGTGCTCACTGTCTATGATGACTGTTATCACTTAAAATTATTTTTTTGCATGATCAACAGGTATTTTTTGCACTTGTCATGTAGATATATCAAAATGCTTTCAATTGTATTTTTAACAGACCAAAAGAGTCATTTATTATTAGGGTTTACATACACCTTAAAGGATAAGTTCCCCTTTGGAAAAATGTTACATGTTCCACCCTAAAAATGGGTGGAACATGTAACATGTTCCCATACTTGCAGCCTTTCCCTGCTCTCTTCTTTTGTGACAGCGGGCCAAGGATTTTCTCCCCGCACCCACTGTCACAATTTAAAAAATGCTCAGCCCATCTGGCTGCATCATTCATTCACAGAGTACTGTGAATGGGGGAACTACCAGGGTGCTGATGAACACACTAGGTAGTTCATTGATGCTTCCTGTCATTCAGTAACTACCTGCCTATACGAGGTACGGGCAGACAGCTACAACGACAGTCTGCAGGAGCCTGAATTAGCACTTGTGATCTGCTGATCGTGGGTGCAATGCTTTACAGGCTCCTAATAACAAAAATAATATATGCATATTCTTTTTACCTGCAAAAAGATGTGCATTCATCCTAATTGTACACAGACTGTCACCTTTTCACGTACCTTGTGGATGAGCCCGGTAACGCAGAGGAAGGCCTCCCTTATGTATCCAACTTGTGGCCCCTGATAGAGCAGACAGGGGACCTGAGAGTGCAGAATGGTATGAGTGCCTGGCAGGTTGGTAGTCAGAAGAGCTGCTACGGAAATTCCTGATGCTACAGGGATGAGGACTGGTGTGATGAGATGTTAGCGGCAGCGCTCAGCGGATCAGCCCTGAGGCATGTGGAGCACAGACAGGCACAGGCACACACAGGCTTGAGAAGCCAGGACCGGTGCAGTGGCAAAGACAGGTTGGAGTACAAGCTTGGTTGGCAACAGGTGGACAGCGTAGTAAAAAGAGGAGCAGTCAGAGACAAGCCGGGGTCGAGTACAGGCAGCATGCAGGAATAGTCAAAGGCAAGCCGGATCAAACACAGGAACAGATCTCAAAGCAGGTTACAGGTACGGGAAGCTGCAGACCAGACAGCAATGGCTCTGTTTACAAGACCTGTTTAAATAGGTCATCTGGCGCCAAAACTTGCGCACGCGGTTGCGCACCGGCGCTCGCAGACTTGCACCAGCAGCAGGATTCCTTCTATAGGGCATTTCCTGACACAGACCTTGTGAATACCTTTTGAATCATGAAAAGCCTCACCGTTCATAGGCTTTCTCAGTTTATTTTGGCCCCTGACATCACCAGCGAGTGCGCAGTTTATCCTACATTCACAGCATACTGACCATGGCACGATCTTCAGAGCACTTTGCTGAGGTGGCGTAAACCTCTATCTCCAACATAAATTTTCTCGTGTGATTGCATGCCAAGCACTGCAGAGGAAACCTTTATAGAACAATGGCTGATAATTCAGGATGACGTCAGAAAAGGGAGGAAGAAATGCACTAAAAATAATGATAAAAGACTCAATGGGGTTGATTTACTAAAGGCAAATAGACTGTGCACTTTGCAAACTGCAGTTGCACACTGCAAGAGCAGTTGCCTCCGGAGCTTCGTAAATGAGGTAAAGCTTCACTTTGCAAAGAATACCTAACCATATGCAAGGAAAAAAAAAAAAGAAATAAAAACAAACAACTTTTAACTTTTCAATTAGCTATTTTCCCTCCCCGGTGTCATGTGGTTTGTTAGTGTTACAAGGTCTCAGGTGTGAATGGGGAGCAGGTGTGTTAAATTTGGTCTTATCACTCTCACGCTCTCATACTGGTCACTGGAGGGTTCCACTCAGAACAGGCCTCGCCATGGCCGACCAAAGAAGTTGAGTGCACATGCTCAGCGTCATATCCAGAGGTTGTCTTTGGGAAATAGACATATGAGTGCTGCCAGCATTGCCGCAGAGGTTGAAGTGGTGGGGGTCAGCCTTTAAGTGCTCAGACCATACACCACACACTGCATCAAATTGGTCTGCATGGCTGTCGTCCCAGAAGGAAGCCTCTTCTATAGATGATGCACAAGAAAGCCTGCAAACAGTTTGCTGAAGTCAAGCAGACTAAGGACATGGATTACTGGAACCATGTCTTGTGGTCTAATGAGACCAAGATAAACTTATTCTGTTCAGATGGTGTCAAGCGTGTGTGGCGGCAACCAGGTGAGGATTACAAAGACAAGTGTGTCTGGCCTACAGTCAAGCATAGTGGTGGGAGTGTCATGGTCTGGGGCAACATAAGTGCTGCCGTCATTGGGGAGCTACAGTTCATTGAGGGAACCATGAATGCCAACATGTACTGTGACATACTGAAGCAGAGCATGATTCCCTCTCCCTTCGGAGACTGGGCCGCAGGGCAGTATTCCAACATGATAACGACCCCAAACACACCTCCAAGATGACCACTGCCTTCCTAAAGGAGCCGAGGGTAAAGGTGATGGACTGGCCAAGCATGTCTCCAGACCTAAACCCTATTGAGTGTAGAGGCCATAACCCTTGATGGGGCGGCCTTGATGTTTGGGCTTACCGGTTACCTCCACTTGGCTTCGTCCTCCAGGTCTAGGGGTTCCCAGAGTTAGTAGCCACTCACAGCTGGGCGCTTCCAAGCTGAACAAATCTCTAGCCAGAGATTATGGCAGTCAGCACTTGAATAAAGAAATTTGCACAGTCTTTAACCTTGATGCAAAGCGGTACTCAGAAACAAAACAGGAACCTTAGCTCAGTACCTGGAACGTTATCCGTCTCCTTGATAGTATTGGGGAAGCATGGATTCTCTAGTGTCCTTGACAACCCAGCAACCAGGCACTTCTCAGGATGCCAGCTTGTTGGCCATCCTCCGAAGAGTCCTCCCACGGTTGCTTGCACGAGCTGCGGTGCCCCTCCAAGTTGAAAGCACACCCGGACGCCTTGAATCCTCCTCAGTTACTGCGCCTCGGACCAGCCGGTTCAGAGACTCGGGAACAGATGGATCCTTGCCCCAGACCAAGCGGGTCTGTGGGGCCTGTAAAACCAAACATGTTGCGGGGCAGCACACACTCCCCTGACCGGGACCCCTCGCGGGGCCACCTTGGTCCAGATCCAGGAAACAGGCAGCACTGGCCTAACGAACCCCGAACACGTGACTCCAGCATCTTAAGTACCCTTCCCCAGACTCCTCAGTGGGGCCAAACGCACCCACTGATTGGCTCCGAGGAATGCCGGTACCCAAAAGTCCAACCAGGCCTAACTCTGAGCCTGTCATGTGTACCTCACCGCACACATGATCAGGCAGAACCCTAACACAGCCCAGTCAAACTGAGGCCAAAGCTTCCCTATCCAATTAACTCTCAGAACCCTTTTACTGTTCTGAGAGACAAAAATAACTAAATTTACAATAGTGGACACCTAAAAAAGGTGTCACCACTACATGAGCATTTGTGGGGCATCCTCAAACGGGAGGTGGAGGAGAGCAAGGTCTGTAACATCCACCAGCTCCAAGATGTCATCATGGAGGAGTGGAAGAGGACTCCAGTGGCAACCTGTGAATCTCTGGTGAACTCCATGCCCAAGTGGGTTAAGGCACTGCTGAAAAATATCGGTGACCACACAAAATATTGACACTTTGGGCCCAATTTGGACATTTTCACTTAGGGGTGTACTCACTGTTGCCAGCGGTTTAGACATTAATGGCTGTGTGTTGGGTTGTTTTGAGGGGACAGCAAATTTACACTGTTATACAAGCTGTACACTCACTACTTTACATTGTAGCAAAGTGTAATTTCTTGTTGTCACATGAAAAGATACAATAAAATATTTTCAAAAATGTGAGGGGTGTACTCACTTTTGTGAGATACTGTACATCAGAGCCGCATTGTCTAGTGCGCTAGGATGACATTCAAAATGAATGACACCACAACAGACCGCGCATGTTACTGCAACTCACCTTGATGTCAAAGTGTAAAAGGGTCCCAACTAATTTATCATCATTCAAAGTGTTTTTGAACAAAAGGAAGTAGCAGTTTTCGGAGGAGTTGCATCCAGCAGATGAGAAGAAAGCATTTTCCAGTTCACATAATGGGAACAGGCAATGTATTTTGTACACAGAACAAACACAAAGCTACATTTTTTTTCTATAGAAAGAATGAATTTTCATGTTGGTTTGGTTAAGGCTGAATTTATGAATTATTTCAACACACTCCCCCCTTATTCTAACAGAATGGTGTTTGACAGGAAATGTAAGAACACATTCTTCTCAGTACTCAGCAAAATGCCTGAATAAAATGGAGTTCTGAAGGGATAAAGTTACTTTCGTTTCAGACTTTTGAGAAGCAGATATGTGCCAACGTCAACTTCAAATGTGATTAGTGTGTTGGCCAAAATACTAAAGCTATAAGTGAAACAGCATATACAAAGGTCAGAAATCCATATGTTTCCATAATTAATGGAAAAATTCCCCAGAAGCCGCCAGATTCACTTACACTTAATGTATTATTAGACTGAGGCTCTCTCAGGGCAGTCTCTGTACACACTGAAAAGGCAAAACATCAAGTGTGGCATATGAATATAGAGACTACAAAATACTCAGATTTCATTAAAGTAAGATTAAACCCTCAGCATTTTTAGCTTTTACACTGAGCACAATAAAATAAACATTCCACAGTAATCTATTTGTTAAAATTCTTATCCCAGCACTTGCAGTTTACAGTTTTCAATGCTCATGGGTCCTTCTCTCTCATTGCTGCTTCACTGAACTTCTGGTATAACCAGGAAAGGGTTAAATTTAGGGTTGTCCCGATACCACTTTTTTAGAACCGAGTACAAGTACTGATGCTTTTTTTCCAGGTACTCGCCGATACCGATACTTTTTAATGTCATGTGACAGTGGCACTAATACGCAGCACTGATGAAGCATTGACTGTTTCAGTCGTTTTTATTTTTATTTATTTATTTTTTTACAATTTTATTTTTTACAATGAATTTTTTTTATTATTTTTTACAATTTTATTATTTTATTTATTATTTTTTCTTCAACGCTTTTTTTGGAAGGGGGGGGGGGGAGTGGACAGTGTCAGTGTTTATTTTATTTTTTATTGTTTTTACAATTCAACCTTTTCAATATTTATTACAATTCCTTTTTTCTTATTTTTTTTTTTTATTGGCCCTGTTGGGGGTGGCTTTGGTGAGATATCATGGGTCTTAACAAACCCCCGACATCTCCCTTTTGAGACAGGAAAAGGGACTGAGGACAGCGATTCCCCAGTCCCTTTCTCTGCAGCCTCAGCTGCACTGAAGATGAATGGACAGGAGATAGTGGCTCCTCTCCATTCATAAACTGAAGCATCGTAAACACAGTTTACAATGCCCAGTGACAGTTATGAATGAACAGAGCCAGTGAACACTGACTCTGTGCATTCGGAAAAGGAAGCAGTCAGTAAATTACATATTTACTGGTTCCCTCCTCCGCTCTCCATCCTGACAGATCGAGGACAGAGGGGGACCGAGGAGCACTGAGGGGGACTGAGGAGCACGGAGGGGGACTGGAGGAGGATATGGGGGACAGTCAAGGATGATCAGTGCAGGGCTTGGGAGGAGTTACAATCACTGATCTCCCTGTATAGATTTTAATAAAGCAGCTGAAAGCCGCAGGAGGGAGAGGAGGAGAAGCGGCTTTCAAATCTATTCAGGGAGATCGGTGATTATAACTCCTCCACAGTGCCTCACCGATCACCCCTGACTGTCCAGGTATCGGATTAAGCATTGGAGCTTTTGCCCAAGTACAAGTACTCAGGAAAATGCTCGGTATCGGCATCGATACCGATACTAGTATCGGTATCGAGACAACCCTAGTTAAATTGGTAGTAAACCACCGGTGTTTTTTTATTTATTTTTTTAACTTGCAAGGCAAAGTTATAATGTGGTAGTATCGCATACTAGCACATTATGTGAAACTTACCTTAGAACGAAGCCCTTCCAGTGGCAAGCTGTCACCACTGGCAGAGCTTCCATTTTCACCCATCTTCCTTCCGTGTTCGCAGCTGTGTGAGTGGCCAAAACCGTGATGACGTCACTTCGCGAATGCGCACCTGAGCCGCCGTTTACGGCAAAGGACTCTGAAGGAACGACTGGGTGGCCGTTCCTTCAGAGCACATGCGCTGATAATATCACCGGCTGCATGTACAGTAGATATTTACAGTACTTATAGGTAGGCCTTATTATAGGCTTACCTATAGGTAAAATTCATGTATGGGAGTTTACTCCAACTTTAACAGTGCAGTCTGGTGTCAGTCTGTTAGCTTGAAAAATGAAGGAGGGGGGGGGGAGTGGAGTGCTTTGCCATTTTAGATTATGAGGCTGTGTGTTACCATTAATGCACACAGTGTAGGGAGACACAACTCTAGTCCCTGCATGCATGGGTGGTTCAACAGCAGGGCTCGAGTCCTGCGGGAACGCGTGGGAACGGCGTCCCTGCACTTTTTATACAGCAGGAACGCCGTTCCCTCTTCAGGACTAGAGCCGCCCGAGGCTCTAGCAGAGCACAGGCATCACTAAATGGCGGATCATGGGCCAAGTCCGGACCGCATCAATAATCTGTGCGGCCCCGCCGCGATCACGCCATTTAAGATTTGATTTTTTATCTTCAGAGCTTCATCTTCAGCTCTGTCTTCACAGAGCTGACATCAGAAGAGCAGCACAGCGATGCACGGAGAGCAGGGGCTGGCCCAGTTAACTGATTGGTTGATAGAATGCAAAGCAGTTCTAGCAACCAATCAGTTAACTGGGGCAGGTCCCGCCCTCTGTCCATCCCTTTGCTGCACTTCCGATGTCAGCTCTGTGCCTCTCATGTCATCTGCTGTTTCCTGTGTAAGGTAAGACAGGGAAGAGGGCACTGTTATGAAGGACAGAGGGGGAAAGTATCAGAGGAAGGAGGGGTGATATAAAAGGGAGGCAGGGGGGGAATGTGAAGGG
Organism: Lithobates sylvaticus; assembly: GCA_028564925.1. Classification (NCBI taxonomy): domain Eukaryota; kingdom Metazoa; phylum Chordata; class Amphibia; order Anura; family Ranidae; genus Lithobates; species Lithobates sylvaticus. The sequence goes on from CM053038.1 coordinate 95,976,483, forward strand.
GGGGATCTACAAAGGGGGTGAGAACAGGTTTAAATTTTAAAACTGGCTACTTCTACTACTACTATCTGCATTCGCAGTCTGGTCATCTCCTGTAGCATGTCGCATTCGCAGTCTGGTCATCACCTGTAGCATGTCGCATTCGCAGTCTGGTCATCTCCTGTAGTATGTCGCATTCGCAGTCTGGTCATCTCCTGTAGTATGTCACATTTACAGTCTGGTCATCACCTGTAGCATGTCGCATTCGCAGTCTGGTCATCTCCTGTAGTATGTGGCATTCGCAGTCTGGTCATCTCCTGTAGTATGTCGCATTCGCAGTCTGGTCATCTCCTGTAGTATGTCGGATTCGCAGTCTGGTCATCTCCTGTAGTATGTCGCATTCGCAGTCTGATCATCTCCTGTAGTATGTCGCATTCGCAGTCTGATCATCTCCTGTAGTATGTCACATTCGCAGTTTGGTCATCACCTGTAGTATGTCGCATTCGCAGTCTGGTCATCTCCTGTAGTATGTCGCATTCACAGTCTGGTCATCTCCTGTAGTATGTCACATTCGCAGTCTGGTCATCTCCTGTAGTATGTTGCATTCGCAGTCTGGTCATCTCCTGTAGTATGTGGCATTTGCAGTCTGGTCATCTCCTGTAGTATGTGGCATTTGCAGTCTGGTCATCTCCTGTAGTATGTGGCATTTGCAGTCTGGTCATCTCCTGTAGTATGTGGCATTCACAGTCTGGTCATCTCCTGTAGTATGTCGCATTCGCAGTCTGGTCATCTCCTGTAGTATGTGGCATTTGCAGTCTGCTCATCTCCTGTAGTATGTGGCATTCGCAGTCTGGTCATCTCCTGTAGTATGTCGCATTCGCAGTCTGGTCATCTCCTGTAGTATGTGGCATTTGCAGTCTGGTCATCTCCTGTAGTATGTGGCATTTGCAGTCTGGTCATCTCCTGTAGTATGTCGCATTCGCAGTCTGGTCATCTCCTGTAGTATGTCGCATTCGCAGTCTGGTCATCTCCTGTAGTATGTTGTATTCGCAGTCTGGTCATCTCCTGTAGTATGTCGCATTCGCAGTCTGGTCATCACCTGTAGCATGTCACATTTACAGTCTGGTCATCTCCTGTAGTATGTCACATTCGCAGTCTGGTCATCTCCTGTAGCATGTCACATTCGCAGTCTGGTCATCTCATGTAGTATGTCACATTCGCAGTCTGGTCATCTCCTGTAGTATGTCACATTCGCAGTCTGATCATCTCCTGTAGTATGTGGCATTTGCAGTCTGGTCATCTCCTGTAGTATGTCGCATTCGCAGTCTGGTCAACTCCTGTAGTATGTGGCATTTGCAGTCTGGTCATCTCCTGTAGTATGTGGCATTCGCAGTCTGGTCATCTCCTGTAGTATGTCGCATTCGCAGTCTGGTCATCTCCTGTAGTATGTGGCATTTGCAGTCTGGTCATCTCCTGTAGTATGTGGCATTTGCAGTCTGGTCATCTCCTGTAGTATGTCGCATTCGCAGTCTGGTCATCTCCTGTAGTATGTCGCATTCGCAGTCTGGTCATCTCCTGTAGTATGTTGTATTCGCAGTCTGGTCATCTCCTGTAGTATGTCGCATTCGCAGTCTGGTCATCACCTGTAGCATGTCACATTCGCAGTCTGGTCATCTCCTGTAGTATGTCACATTCGCAGTCTGGTCATCTCCTGTAGCATGTCACATTCGCAGTCTGGTCATCTCATGTAGTATGTCACATTCGCAGTCTGGTCATCTCCTGTAGTATGTCACATTCGCAGTCTGGTCATCTCCTGTAGTATGTCGCATTCGCAGTCTGGTCATCACCTGTAGCATGTCACATTTACAGTCTGGTCATCTCCTGTAGTATGTCACATTCGCAGTCTGGTCATCTCCTGTAGCATGTCACATTCGCAGTCTGGTCATCTCATGTAGTATGTCACATTTGCAGTCTGGTCATCTCCTGTAGTATGTCACATTCGCAGTCTGATCATCTCCTGTAGTATGTGGCATTTGCAGTCTGGTCATCTCCTGTAGTATGTCGCATTCGCAGTCTGGCCAACTCCTGTAGTATGTGGCATTTGCAGTCTGGTCATCTCCTGTAGTATGTGGCATTCGCAGTCTGGTCATCTCCTGTAGTATGTCGCATTCGCAGTCTGGTCATCTCCTGTAGTATGTTGTATTCGCAGTCTGGTCATCTCCTGTAGTATGTCGCATTCGCAGTCTGGTCATCACCTGTAGCATGTCACATTTACAGTCTGGTCATCTCCTGTAGTATGTCACATTCGCAGTCTGGTCATCTCCTGTAGCATGTCACATTCGCAGTCTGGTCATCTCATGTAGTATGTCACATTCGCAGTCTGGTCATCTCCTGTAGTATGTCACATTCGCAGTCTGATCATCTCCTGTAGTATGTGGCATTTGCAGTCTGGTCATCTCCTGTAGTATGTCGCATTCGCAGTCTGGTCAACTCCTGTAGTATGTGGCATTTGCAGTCTGGTCATCTCCTGTAGTATGTGGCATTCGCAGTCTGGTCATCTCCTGTAGTATGTCGCATTCGCAGTCTGGTCATCTCCTGTAGTATGTGGCATTTGCAGTCTGGTCATCTCCTGTAGTATGTGGCATTTGCAGTCTGGTCATCTCCTGTAGTATGTCGCATTCGCAGTCTGGTCATCTCCTGTAGTATGTCGCATTCGCAGTCTGGTCATCTCCTGTAGTATGTTGTATTCGCAGTCTGGTCATCTCCTGTAGTATGTCGCATTCGCAGTCTGGTCATCACCTGTAGCATGTCACATTCGCAGTCTGGTCATCTCCTGTAGTATGTCACATTCACAGTCTGGTCATCTCCTGTAGCATGTCGCATTCGCAGTCTGGTCCTCTCCTGTAGTATGTTGCATTCACAGTCTGGTCGTCTCCTGTAGTCGCATTCGCAGTGGATCTTGGGTGGGAGTTCCCACACTTTTTTCCCCAGGACTTGACCCCTGTTCAACAGGATGCTGCAAGAGAAAGGAGTCACCCTGAGATATGAAACCTGGAGCAGTGATCATGGCACCAACTTAAACTACAACATACGTAAGGTTTGAAAGATGAATGAGCTGCATACTCAGTAGGTGAATAAATCAGCTGCTAAAAGTGATTAATATAATTTTAAAGCCTATCTCTGGTGGAAATTATCCTTCCTTGGAGTGCCCCTGCACTGCAAAGTCTAAGGGCTCTTTCACACGGACGGTCCGTATGTCCGTTTTTCATCCTTCCGTTTTCGGATGAAAAACAGACATACAGGTATCCCTATGGGATAGCGGGTGTCAGCGGATGAGCATCAGCTGACACCCGATCTCGTCCATGTCCGCTATGCTCCGTTTCTGCAGACGGAGGAAAACCCTATTTTTTCATCTGTCTGCAGAGCGGATCGGATGACGACTCTACGGTCCGTCGTCAGCCGATCTCCAATAGGGGAGAGTGGTGCTCTGACAGGTCCGTACCTGCGCGGTGTGCAGAGACGGACCTGTCATCTTCCTGCTCAGCGGAGATCGCTCCGGCGATCCCTGCTGAGCAATCGGATATCCACGGGGCGGATCAGCACTGATCCGCCCCATGTGAAAGAGCCCTAAAAGCTTGTTTACATCTAGTGGACATGAAAAGCAGTTGCTCCCTTATTAGATGGAGCAGTAAGATGTTGCTCTTCTTTCCTCACTAGTGACAACCACCATTTGCCATGGCATGTTGCACATACTTCTATTTTTTTCTATAAGGGTAGCCCACAGTGCTTTTAGAACCCTGGCGAACAGTAAAAAGTACAAAATGTATGCTAGATGCTGAAAGACTCTATAATTTTAAAATGTACATAACCACTTGCCGCCCGCCATATAGCCAAATGATGTCGGCAAAGTGGTTGCAATATCGTAGAGACTCTTTACCACGCAATCAGCCGTGTCCAATCACGGATGATTAGGATGTAAACAGGAAGAACCGTCACTCGCATCTGACAGACGCGAGTAGAGGAGAGCCGATCGGCTGCTCTCCTAACAGGGGGGGGGTCTGTGCTGATCAGCGCAACCCCCCCTCGGATGCCCGCCCAGGACCACCAGGATGCCGCCAGGACCACCAGGGATGGCCACCACACTGGACCACCAGGTATGCCACCCTAGCCCACCAGGGAAATGTCAATTAGTGCCCAGGCAGCTGTCAGTCAGCGCCCAGGCAGCTGCCAATCAGTGCCAATGAAAAATGCCTGTCAGTGATGCCTATCAGTGAAATCTATCAGTGCCCATCAGTGCCGCCTATCAGTGCCCAGCAGTGCCATCTATCAGTGCCTCCCATAAGTACACATCAGTGCAGCCTTTCAGTGCCTATCAGTGCCACCTATGAGTGCCCATCAGTGCCAACAATCAGTGCTGCCTATCAGTGCCACCTCATCAGTGCAGCTTATAAGTGTCCATCAGTGAAGGAGAAAACTTACTTATTTACAAAATTTATAACAAAAACAAAGAAAAACTTTTTTTTTTTTTCAAAATTTTCTTTTTTTTTTAAATTAGTTTAGCAAAAAATAAAAACCGCAGAGGTGATCAAATACCACCAAAATAAAGCTCTATTTAGTTTGGGTACAGTGCAGCAGGACCACGCAATTGTCATTTAAAAAGTGACAGCGCTGAAAGCTGAAAATTGGCCTGGGCAGGAAGGTGCAAATGTGCCCTGTATTGAAGTGGTTAAAAAGTCCTTTAAAGTTCATATGGTGAGTCCGGGGTAATTCTGTGTCATCACAGGCACTTATAGCTGCTGAGCAGAGCAGCAGAGCACTGGTTAAAGCTTGTAGGAGGAGTTTTCATTCTACTGGCTGTCCTATGAGACTGCAGGACCCCTGACCCTCTGTCTGGACAGTGCTGATTGAACCTGTGCTGATCACCCAGGAAAATTCTCTAGCAATACACACCAAACTGAGCATGTGCAGAGTGCCCACTAGCTCTGTACTATCGGGAAATTATTAGGGGACGATGGAAGAAGGGGAGGATCAGAGAAGACAGGATCAAACATCCTTTTTACACAATGTGGAGGATTAACACAATTTTTTGGTGCCAAACGGCCTGGAGGGGGGTATAAGAGGAAGTAACTTTCATTCATTGTCAGGTTCGGTCCACAAAAGGAAGTATGCCATGCAGCGCTCCAGTAAACAATATGTAATTAGTAGTATAGATCTGGCAGGCTTTAGCTTCATCCATGTTGTATATTGAAACACAGCTCTTGTTTCTCTTTTTAAGGGAAGTCCGGAACACTTTGAAAATGTTTCTGGTACAAAAAGCCTATTTTCCCCTTGTATGTTGTATTTTCCCCTTGTATGCAAACTGAGTACTTGAAATCTTTTTGGTGATTCTAAGATTCTGACTTGCTTGAAAAACTACTGAGGTAGGATCTCACCGATAGGGAGTTCTGTTTTTGTGCCTTCTGGCTTTTGGAAAATATTTATTTATTTATATTTTTCTTGCCTACTTACCTTCAATCCAGATGGACTTTCAGATCTTCCCAGTATATTACCCTTCTCTATGATGCTCCGAATGGTCCTGCATGCTTTTCCACAATTATTGATGATTGTAACTTTGAATTTTTAAAGGTTGGTACCATGATCAGAACATGCTTATTGTTCATTGCCTATTAGTTCACTATATAACTGTATAGAATTGTTGTTTGTTGTTTTTCATTGCTTGTTTTTTCTAAATAGTTTTTTCTGATTTGTATATTTTTCTAACAGAATCTCCTGAAGAAGAAGTAAAAGGCGAAACATGTAGAGATACAATTACACCTTTGTTGGTATTTTTTACTGATCTATTGTGGAATTTGTATATTTTCACTTAAGAATTTTTTAATCAAAATAAATTTTTGAATTTTCGAAATGACTGTCTTTGTTAGCGCTTGAAAAGTCCCAATTCTCCTTTCCCATGTTATATTTACAAAAAGGGATGGGGTGCCTTTAATGAGTCTTTCCAATGGACTAGTTCTATAATTATATTTCTCCTTTGTGATTAACACCTTAGGTTCCACAGTGAGTATAACAAGCATGAGTTACTGCATATACAGACTAATTTTACTGTTGTGGGTTTAGTAACACTTTAAGCCTGGCCATAGACGGGCATGACCAATGGATGGGGATTTAAGCTGAAGCCTATCTGTATTACCTTACACTGGAGTTGAATACAGTGTGAGGCTGTACCTGTATTCTATTTTAAATCTCTGCAATACATGCACATTTCTTCATGTTTTATTTTTTCAAAGACCCTGCAAGTGCATACAAATACCTGTTTATCTACCAAAAATGCATTTAGATCCTAATTTCCTGTTGTGAGATGACAATAAAATGTATTTTCTGGACTGAAATTGCAAGAAGAGGTGTCAGCCATGCCTAGCTGTCTTTTATTAAATTACAGAATCCCTTCCCCTCTCCTCATGTTCATTGCATGGAGGAGACATTTTTTGTAGCCCAAGATACAAACTAGGAAGGGCTTATTGGACTACTTGAGATAACACAGGCAGAGTTTACAGGACAGCTCTGAATTTTTCACAGAATCAACAGGTATTTTGTGAACTTATAAATCAGATATAACCAAACCTTTTATTGGTATACTGAATGGATCAAAAGTGAGCAAATAAGAGATGTTCATTGTTAGGGTTGCCCAGGCACACTCATTCTGGAAGTGTACTGCTATTTTGTCAGGGGGAGTTTCAGACAAAATGGTCATCTTTACAGGGTCCTGCTTAGGTACAATTAACATTTCAACATTTCAAAATGTTCCCTATAACATAGCACATCCTCATATTTTTTATTTCAGTGCCTATTTAAGATGCAATAAGGCAGCAAGAGTAAAGCCGCGTACACACGATCTGACTTTCCTGAAGGGAAATGTTCGATGACAGGCTGTTGGCGGAAAATCCGACCGTGTGTATGCTCCATCAGACAATTGTTGGCGTACTTTAGCAAGTTTTTTCGAATTTTCCACCAACAAACGTGCGTTGTCGGATTTTCCGATCGTGTGTACACAAGTCCGTCGGACAAAAGTCCAAAATACAAACACGCATGCTCGAAAGCAGAAGCGGTCGGTCTTGTAAACTAGCGTTTGTATTGGAGAATTAACATTCGTGACGTGGCAAATTATGAACTCTCAAAATGCAGTGCACATTCTCTTCTTCTTTAATGGGATAATAATGAAGCTGCTTTGCTGGTGATACTGATGGAGTTATTGCAAACAAATTTTCAAAGGCTTTTTTTTTTTGCTAGTGATATCAAGAATAATATTATTATGTTTTTTTTTTATTTGGGCAAGTTACCACAACACCATTATCCCGTAGTTTTTAAGATCAAAGATACAACTATGTTGGTGTCCCTTGTTAATTTTACATTGTATTTTGTAAATAACTGAAAAGCACTAAATAAAAAACGCGAAAAGAAAAGCGCAATTCATTCACCAAACTTCTACTAACACGAAATTAGCAGAAGGAGCCCAAAGGGTGGCGCTAAAGAGCTGAAAAACCACATAGTACGTCTAGTACATCACTACGTTGGTAATTGTTGGCCAACATTTGTGTGACCGTGTGTATGCAAGACAAGTTTGAGCCAACACCCTTCGGACAAAATTTCACGGTTTTGTTGGCGTAAAGTCCGATCGTGTGTACGAGGCATAAGGTTGTCTACAGGCAGATATTTCTCCAATTAACAATAGGGATGCATATGGCTATCCTCAAAGTTGCTCTAGTATGGAAATTTGCTGCAGTATTCAATGGACCCTGCAAAGTACAATTTGTTGCTTCTTTGCCTCTTATACATAATAAAGAAAAGAATCAAGTCCCACTCACACCAAAAATGCACAGAACTTGATCTAAGTAGGTCAGAAACAGCCTGAATGTTTTAGAGAGTTCTTAAATTAGGAACATTTATGGTGAGTCTAGGGGTGTTTATGGCCACCCTAAGGCTCAGTCTTTGTACAAAGCAAATAAACAGAAGGCATCGCATACACGCGTTTACTGTAAGTTTTCCCACATATGCTAATAAGAATTATAATAGGGAATAGTTATTTTTTCTTATAAACACAGATAACATCATTATGTAAAATGTAAAATATGTTCTGAAACGTTAAAATTACAGATTCCATTTACAATAGAACGCCAGGATTTTTTTTTTTTTTATTATTGTGCAGTGTAAATATATAGTGTAAGTTGGTTTAAAAGGTGTATGCCCTTTAAGTATGTGTGTCTGTTTTGTAATATGTATACCTTCATTGACCTGGATGTATAATGAGAGCCATCCAGGGCTGATCATTCATAGGTAATCACTTCATAAGTGATTACATGCAAGTGGCTGCGAATAGCTGTGGGAGCTTTCAGCCTCCCGTTGTTTTTAGTAGGACTTCTGCCTGCAGCTAATCCCCAGGAACTTCCCTGCTGGGTCTGCTGCATCTTATCACTAATGGCCCTATTTGCAAGTCTGAATGGGGCCTTAAACCACCTGACAAATTCAATCTTTTAGGACTCTATTGGTAAAATATCTGCAGGGGTACCTGAGTCTACTGTAGCCATTATGAAGGGGTCCCATGAGGAAAGCCCAGGCTCTCTGCTGGGTTTTGTATTTCTTCTATATTATATAACTCAAGGTACTGGAACGTACAAAAGTGTGAGGGAACACTTTAAACATCAAAGTGGACAGGAATTAAGAATTGTAGTGAAGAGATATTATTGTTGGAATATCAAAACATATATGAGACCACGGTGACTTGGCCCACCATCGTCTACTTACAACCAATTAAATGTATGATTGTTTGACTATAGGAGAGAAACAAACTCTGGTAATGGGAACATTAATCCCCAGTAATAACCTTTGATGCGACCCAATCTAATGTCAAGGTGTGCCAACATTCAGCAGTAATTTAAGGGATCTCCTTTGGATGCAACGAATGTTATCTATCGATGAGCAGGTAGAGACATATAGAAGTATATTCTTCCTGAGGCGTGGAGGACTTTCAGTCATATACCTGTTGGTACGAAGGACATTTCTTTATCCAGTGAATATGTCATATATAGCACCCTCTAGTGTGAAACTAGCGAAACTAGTGTAGGTACATTTATTTTGTTGACTCATGGTAGTTGTTTGAGTCTGTAATTAGGTCAGGTCACTCTAGGTCAGTCAAGAGGTCTCCACAGGGCAGGTCTCTGGTGCCTCCCCCTGGTTCTAGAAGCTTGGAGAATGCCCAGGCAGAAGGCACTGGCACGGTGGCTGGATCAGCCCTTAAATATGGTGGAGCCTGAACAACAAGGGAGTCGGGTGGAAGATGGAGTGCTGAGGTTGCTGTCGTGAAGCCTGGGAGGAGACCCCGATCTGGGGGCTCTGCCTCCAGGCTGGAGCTGAGGAAAGGAAAGAGAGGAAGCCTAAGAGAGGGATCTCCATTGCCTTTGGGATTTGTGCGGAAGACATCCTAGTTAGCATGGGAATATCTGGACAGTTGGACACTGTTGCCCAGTGCAGCAGGAAGCAAGGGCAGTGTGAGTACCTCAGCACACCCAGGGGCATACAAGGGGAGAGACTGCCAGACTTAGCATACTTTCCAGGGAAAGCATTGTGCTAAATCCCAATCCCTTGTCCTGGGGCATTCTTCAGAGCAAGGTGGACTGGTAGTTGAGCGGCCAGGAGGGCTGGTTCTATTTACAAGCTTTAGAACTGTGTGAGGTTCTACTGAGGAGACACTATACTCCTGCATACAGTATACATTAAAGGGGACTAAGAGCTACTAGTTCGTAAAGAACTTTGCCACTGATCCATAGAGACTGCAATTATTACAGTCTAGGATTTTCATTTTTTGGGGAACATAGAGAAGGAAGTTTGTCCTCATCTGTTGTCCTTCAAGTCAAGTTAGGCATCCCATAATCCTTATACCCTATCTGAATTGTTTCCCCCAATGAAATAAGAAAAACAAGCCCATGGACTCATTTCTTGTGTCTGGATGAAAGTTGGAAATGCATGTTGCCTGGCTGTGCAGGAATAGGGGGAATCAAGATCCAGCGGCTCCTGCGGGGTATAGATATACACATATATTTTATGTTCTCCCTTCTCCTCCCTAGTGGGGTCCCTGTGGACCCTCTGCATTTGTCTGGAGTAGCATTTAGACCCCTTTCACACTGCGCCGCCTAGGGCGCCAGCGTTAAAGTCGATTTATGTTTAGCACTGCTTTACCGTCATTTTAGCGGTGCTATTCGGCGAAAAGGGGTTAAATCCGCCCGCAAAACGCCGCCGTAGCGGCGTATTGCCAGCGGCATCGCAGAGCTGCCCCAATGATTTCAATGGGGAGCAGCGGTGGAGGAGCGGTGAGTTCACCGCTCCTTCACAGCTCCAAAGAAGCTGCTGGCAGGACTTTTTCTGACGCACCACTATTTTAGGGCGTTTTAGAGCAGCTATTTTAGGGCGTTTTGCAGGCGCTATTTTTAACGCTATAGCGCCTGCAAAGCGCCCTCAGTGTGAAAGGGGTCTTATTGCTTATCACATATTTCCAAGCCTGTTTTTAAATATGTAGTAAAAACCAATAGACCAATTAAAATATGTTAATAATTTAGCATGAGACATTTGGATACAAATACATGTTTTGTGACAATTTTTCATATACTTTATACAGAAGTGTTCTCCCTTAGGGTCCTTTCACACGGGGCAGATCCGTAATGATCCGCCCCGTGAACATCCCCTGCTCAGCGGGGATCTCTCCGCTGATCCCCGCTGAGCTGGCGGATGACAGGGCGGTCCCTGAACGCTGTGCAGGGACCGCCCTGTCAGATCTCCGCTCTCCTCTATGGAGGATCGAATGAACACGGACCGTCTGTCCGTGTTCAACCGATCCGCTCTGCAGACGGATAGAAAAATAGGGATTTCCTCCGTCTGCAGAATAGGACCATTCGGAGGACAATCGGACCATAGCGGAGGCGGATGATATCGGGTGTCAGCGGATGCTCATCGGCTGACACCCGCTATCCCAAAAACGGATGGATGAAATACGGACATACGGTCCGCATGTGTGAAAGGGGCCTTACTCTCCTGGGGAAGAAGATTATGTCCAAAAAACACATAGAAGAACCAGGATCCCTATTACCATCGTAGTATTACTTTTCTTTTTATATGTGAAGACCGTGGGGGAAGGGTCGGCAAACAGACCTGGCCCTCGCACTAGCCCCCCCCCCCCGGTGCTCTCAATTGATTGATCGATCACAGCAGTGATCCTCTTGCACTAAAGCCACCCCCCCTCCCTGCGCAATCAGTGGCCTTAACTTATACTTCAGTAGAGGTGTGAGGAGGAGGACAAGCGGGTGGTGCACTGCTGAATCCGGGGTAGGCTGCTGCCGAGGCCGATGCTTCTCCTCCCGGCCGAACAGGAGCCACTTCCTAATTGGCCAGGAGGAGAAGCAGGAAGACATTAGTGAATATTAATTTGCTAATGTCACACAGGTGGGTGGGTTCTGCGCCCCAAGCCCACCTTTTTTTAAGCCAATTTGAGCTTAAAAAAAGGTCTAATCACGTGCTTAAAAAAAAAAACATAGAAATCCATGTGTCCAGCGCCCTGCGTGGAGGCTAGGGGGCGGGCGCATGGATTAGGGGGCGCCCCTGTGCCCCTAATGGACAGGCCGCCACTGGTGCAGACGTTAGGTTAATAGAGTGTATACGTTATCTGTTTTGCAACTGATATAACAAATAATTGTTATACGGGATCGGGATGCCTCTATCAGCGGGAGTCAATAATAAGTATATGTTTTTAGGATGTATATTTTTATACTGTATATTATTAATAAAAATGTTATATTTTTATAAGACTTAACACTTGTTATCCTTGGATACCTAAAAAGTCCAATTATACTCTTAATTCCTAATTTTATCCGAATAATAGATGTGGTACCAACACAACTGAGCCAACATCACTGAATAGCATAAGTACAACAAAAATATCACTTTTCGGTGGACTGACCTTATAAATGGTGTTCTTTATATCTGCTTGGATTTTAGCATGGACATAGTAAATTGCTTAATGTAAAATTTGTAGCATGCAAGAGTGGATTTACTTACAGGTAATCGTTTGAAAAAGAAAGAAGGCAGGGGGATTGGAAGGCGATTAGTCTTCACTTTTTGGGGGCAAAGTGAATTGTCCAAGGCTGTGCACTGGCATACTGACATCTGTTTAAGACATTATTTAGCATAATCCAGGCAACATTTTGGAAATCCCTCTCTTACACATCTCGGATGTCCTATTAATAACAGTGAACTCTCACTTACTAGAACTTACTTGCAGCCCACTGTGATCTAGAAAATTACATTTCAACACTGAGTTCCGTAATAGCAGTTAATCTTTTGAGACCTTGACCTGGTTCAGGGTTTAGGACTCAATGCTAAAATAAAAAGCGCTTATGTTTACATGAATAAAAAGATACCGCACGTGGCTGTTTCGTATAATCATTTGATTATGTTGGATATAATAATGTGTGCACTCTCTAAAAATTGTATTTCCCCCGATCCTCCTACAAAACAAGCTTCATTGATTTCTATGGAACACTTTATTTATAAATTGGGAAGCCAAATGAATTTTCTGTATATCAGTCCATCTGGGATATATGGATAAATAGGTTTCAGCCTCACTCCTCTTATATCCATTTTTATAACATGATAATATCTGGAATTATATTTTTGAGTATTTCAGTGTAATTACAGTATATGTTATTCCACTGCTTAACATTGTATTTAACAAGATATGTTGTCATTTAAAATTGTCCATAATGGTGTATTGATTTTGCTGGTAATCTGTGTGATTGACATATTCCCATGTCCCCGACTGTCTGTTTTCATTCTGTGTTGGTTTAAGCAAATTACATTTTTTCAATAAAATAAATAAATAAATAGGTGTGCAAAGAAATCATCCAACGTAAATAACCAAAACATTTCTAGCCACCTTAATTAGTTTTTCAGGTATTGTTTGTTTCAGGAAATTGTATGAACATATTTCGTTATGAAATTATTGAACACAGAAACAAAGAGACCCTCTAGTGCAGTGATGGCGAACCTATGGCACGCGTGCCACAGCTGGCACGCAGAGCCATCTCTGTGGGCGCACGAGAGGGTCCCGGATAGAGCTAGATGTCTCTCTCTCCACTCCCTCTCTTTCAGCGCCCCCTCTTTATCCATACCCCCTCTTTGTGTCCCCCTCTCTCTGTTCCCCCTCTCTCTCAGCTCCCCCCTCTCTCAGCATCTCTCTCGCACCCTCTCTCTCTGTCCTCCTTCTCTTTCTCTGTTCCCCTCTCTCACACCCCCCTCTCTCTCTCCCCCCCCTCCCCTCCTTCTCTTCCTCCTCGCTCTCAGCTCACCTCTCTCTCAGCATTTCTCTCACACCCCTCTCTCTCAGCCCCTCTCCCTCTCTATGTCCCCCCTCTCTCTCAGCATATCTCTTACACCCCCCTCTCTCTCTCTCAGCCCCTCTCCCTCTCTCTGTCCCCCCTCTCTCTCTCAGCATATCTCTCACACCCCTCTCTCTCTCAGCCCCTCACCCTCTCTCTGTTCCCTCTCTCTTTTAGCATATCTCTCACACCCCCCTCTCTCTCTGCCCCCTCTCTCTCAGCATCTCTCTCACACCCCTCACTCTTGCTGCCCCCCCTCTCTCCCTCTCTCTCTCTCTCACACACACCCCCCTCTCTCTCACACAACCCCTCTCTTTCGCTCAGCCCCCCTCTCTCGGGAATTGCAATGTTGGCACTTTGCAACACAAAACTAATGTATTTATTTCAGTTTGGGCACTCAGACTCAAAAAGGTTCGCCATCACTGCTCTAGTGGGACTTGGAAATCACTCCAAAAATATGTATGTAAAAATATGTATGAAAATATCTAAGTTTAATAATACAAGATCTAAAAATATAGACAGAGCATTGGCTACATCCAACAGATTATAACATTATGTTAAAAATAAATGTTTCATTTTGTTCATAATGAGATCAGAAACCACTAATTTACATCACTCATGTGCATTTGGACAGAGTGATACTCAACATGTTTCAAGGTCATGTGTTTTTCCTCTTCATCAGGAGAAAGTGGCATGAATATCTATGATATCATTGTAGATGCAGGTGTCTTGGTATGACACATCAAGAATTTTAAAAGCAAGGAAGTATGGCTGGCCCTACAACGCCCAAGAAGAATGGAGACGGGTGAGGCCACCCTGAACGACGGCCAAAGAAGGGGGAAACTCGATCCCGGACCAAGCAGTCCACACCAAAAGATGCACAACATAGAAGCTGGAACAGTTCCAAGTTGGAGGATCCAGGGACCAGAAAGTAAGAAACTTACTATTGGTAAGTTTAGTTTAGAGATTGATGTTGCAGGGGAAAAAATTGTCCTCTGAATAAGGGGCCTGGGGGATTGCCTTTATTTTATATGTCTGTATTTTTAAATAGTAAATTATACCACATAGGTGGCCTTTCCTATGAATATCTCAGGTCAGGAAGGGTTTCTTTTTACCAGGGAGCCAGACCATTGACATAAAGTGGTCTTTAGTCAGAAAACTAAGTCCTACTAGATCACTTCAGGCTGGCCTCTTTTGCAGGAATAGCTATGTAAAACATAACAAATAAGTGCCTATACTGTTTATAATCCAATAAAATCCAATAATATCCAATAATATAATGTTTGACCCTGCTCGGCACATGCTTGGTTGCTCTTTTTTAGGCACTGCTGAGTTTGTAGAGGCTGATTCTGCTAAATTAAGCTCTCCTATTCTTTACAGCCAAGGAAGCTGCTTCTGTGTGATCTGAAACTGCCACAGTGCTGCACATATGATCAGTTATGACTCCAGCCATTTGATGGTTTGACAGTTTGGTTGAGGACACAAGCAAATCTGACAGTTAGCAATTCCAGCATTCCAGGTATGTAAGGCTCCATTCCCACCTGAGCATATTGATTTACTGCCGCTTTCAGGTGTTTTTAAGACCCCTTTTACAGTGGGGCGGGTTTTAGCGGCGCCTTGCCGCTTTACTGCTGTTATAGCGGCGCTTTACCGCCGCTAGCGAGGCACTTTTAACCCCCCAGAAGGGATTCAAAAGGGGTTAAAAGCGCCCGCTTAGCGCTGCTTTCAAACCGCTTTTACGGCAATTTGAAAGCGGCGCCAATTCATTTCTATGGGCAGGGGCAGTGGAGGAGCCCCACCGCCCCAAAGGTGCTACTTGCAGGACT
Organism: Lithobates sylvaticus; assembly: GCA_028564925.1. NCBI lineage: Eukaryota > Metazoa > Chordata > Amphibia > Anura > Ranidae > Lithobates > Lithobates sylvaticus. The sequence continues at coordinate 95,991,700 of CM053038.1, forward strand.
TTTTTCCTGTCCTGCAAGCACACCGCCCCAGTGTGAAAGCAATGGGAAGGCATAAGAGGCGTTTTACAGGCGCTTTTCAGGTGCTATTTTTAGCGCAAAAACACCTGTAAAGCGACTCAGTGTGAAAGGGGTCCTAAGCATTTTTGCAGCTTTTTACAAGCTCCTTTAAAGCATTTTAGAAGTGTATTACAAGTGTTTTACAACTTCAGGCATTTTTGTTTAGCCAAAAGAAGGCACCAGGGGGAGGAGAGGAAATTAGGGGTGGAGAGCTGCTATTGGAGCAGAAAATGCTTGTAAAACGCTTGTAAAATGCTCGTTAAATACTCAAGTCAGGCGTTCCTATTGAAGTCTATTGGGCCAAAAATGCTTGTACTTTTTTGAGCTTTAGCTGTTTTGCTTCAGACGACAGAACGCTCAGATGTGAACAGGGGCCATTGAAATTAATGGGATTTGGCTTGTTGAGTGTTTTAGAGCTACAAGCTTCAAGCAGAAATGGGGTGTGAATGGGGCCTAAATGTTTTTGAAACCGTTAAATCAATGGGTTTAATTCCACTTTATAATTTATTGCTGTTCAGGGGCTCTGGGCTTCAGCAAAATGGCAGCCTCCAGCAAGAAGACGCAGGAGCAATGCTGGAGGCAATTTACAGCTCACACTCATTTTGGTAGCATAATTATTCATGTAGAATGTGCTAAAGAACTTTATTTTTTTATCAAGTTGCACTTTAAAGTGCACCAGTACTCAAATTATTAACATTAAAGAGAAACTCCACTTTTGTTGAGAAAAAGAACAATCCCCTCTGGATGATCAATGTACATTTTAGGGATTTTAGCCAATTTTGTTGCACGGTCCTACCTGTTTTTGTACTGATTAATAAGCTGTTTGTTGTCTGCCCAGTGAATTTGAATGAGAATTACTTTTTCATCATAAATCAGCTGAGGCACTTGCAGGGTTCTAATGAGGAAAGTCGCAGTGTTTGCATCCCTGTAGAAGTGATTAGCCTTTAGGAGCATCTCACCAAAATTTTACTTTTATTGCAGAGCATGCCTAAAATCTGACTTCCAGAAAAATCAGTGCAGACTTCCAGGAAAATCAGTGAGCCAATCACACAAGCAGGAAATTACATTTCTTGGGGGGGGGGGGGGGGTGTTCTGTATACCAATGGTGTATGGAACACCTCCAGGGTGCCATATTGCATTGAGTTTTATATAAAATTACAGTGGCTGCAGAATGAAAACGGAGAGGTAATTTTTAATAACATTCAATTACAATATGGCTTTTGTAGAAAGTGTATATTATTATTATTATTATTATTTAAGGTACTTATATAGGGCTGTCAATCTACGCAGCCCTTTACATACAGTGCCTTACGAAAGTATTCGGCCCCCTTGAACTTTTCAACCTTTTGCTACATTTCAGGCTTCAAACCTAAAGATATAAAATTTTAATTTTTTGTGAATAATCACCAACAAGTGGGACACAATTGTGAAGTGGAACGAAATCTATTGGATTGTTGAAACTTTTTTAACTTATAAAAAATTGAAAAGTGGGGCGTGCAAAATTATTCGGCCCCCTTGCGTTAATACTTTGTAGAGCCACCTTTTGCTGCGATTACAGCTGCAAGTCGCTTGGGGTATGTCTCTATCAGTTTTGCACATCGAGAGACTGAAATTCTTGCCCATTCTTCCTTGCAAAACAGCTCAAGCTCAGTGAGGTTGGATGGAGAGCGTTTGTGAACAGCAGTTTTCAGCTCTTTCCACAGATTCTCGATTGGATTCAGGTCTGGACTTTGACTTGGCCATTCTAACACCTGGATACGTTTATTTGTGAACCATTCCTTTGTAGATTTTGCTGTATGTTTGGGATCATTGTCTTGTTGGAAGATAAATCTCCGTCCCACTTTCAGGTCTTTTGCAGACTCCAACAGGTTTTCATCCAGAATGGTCCTGTATTTGGCTGCATCCATCTTCCCCTCAATTTTAACCATCTTCCCTGTCCCTGCTGAAGAAAAGCAGGCCCAAACCATGATGCTGCCACCACCATGTTTGACAGTGGGGATGGTGTGTTGAGGGTGATGAGCTGTGTTGCTTTTACGCCAAACATATCGTTTTGCATTGTGGCCAAAAAGTTCGATTTTGGTTTTATCGGACCAGAGCACCTTCTTCCACATGTTTGGTGTGTCTCCCAGGTGGCTTGTGGCAAACTTTAGATGAGACTTTTTATGGATATCTTTGAGAAATGGCTTTCTTCTTGCCACTCTTCCATAAAGGCCAGATTTGTGCAGTGTACGACTGATTGTTGTCCTATGGACAGACTCTCCCACCTCAGCTGTAGTTCTCTGCAGTTCATCCAGAGTGATCATGGGCCTCTAGTTTAGAGGGACAGCCAGGTCTTGGTATATTTGCAGTGGTCTGATACTCCTTCCATTTCAAAATGATCGCTTGCACAGTGCTCCTTGGGATGTTTAAAGCTTGGGAAATCTTTTTGTATCCGAATCCGGCTTTAAACTTCTCCACAACAGTATTACGGACCTGCCTGGTGTGTTCCTTGGTCTTCATGATGCTCTCTGTGCTTTCAACAGAACCCTGAGACTATCACAGAGCAGGTGCATTTATACAGAGACTTGATTACACACAGGTGGATTCTATTTATCACCATCAGTCATTTAGGACAACATTGGATCATTCAGAGATCCTCGCTGAACTTCTGGAGTGACTTTGCTGCACTGAAAGTAAAGGGGCCGAATAATTTTGCACGCACCACTTTTCAGTTTTTTATTTGCTAAAAAAGTTTAAAATATCCAATAGATTTCGTTCCACTTCACAATTGTGTCCCACTTGTTGGTGATTCTTCACAAAAAATTAAAATTTTATATCTTTATGTTTGAAGCCTGAAATGTGGCAAAAGGTTGAAAAGTTCAAGGGGGGCGAATACTTTCGCAAGGCACTGTATATGCTACATTATTTATTATTTGCTATTTTCTTCCTATGAAAGAGGAGTTTCCCTTTAGAACTTGTTCACACTATGTGCGGGGGACCTGTGAGGGAAGAAGGGGGGGGGGGGGGGTCACTGGATAAATGCAGGTCATTGCTAGGGCACATAGAAAACAATCGTTTTCAATATGTCCCATTCACACCAAAACATTAGGGGGTGCACACTTGTAGAGTCCAGCCTGCCCTGCATATAGCATGATGGAGGGGGTTCCAGGGGCCAGCGGTTTCTATGGAGAGGTCCCCCATGGCTTCATATGTAAAGGAAAACAGGGGCAACATTTTAAAATGAGATTTATGTGATCTGGAGCTGCATAAGGGTATTTTTGTAAAAATGACTTAAGGTGAACTTACCTTTTATTGGCTAAATTAAAGTGTATCACCAAAACTCTGCATTAATCAATGGCTGACACAATACTCTATAACTGAATAAAAAATACACTCACCGCACACTTTTTTAGATATACCTTATCAGTATCAGGATGTTCCCCTTTTTGCCTTCAGAACTGCCTTAATTCTTCGTGGCATAGATTCAACAAGATGTTGGAAATATTCCTCAAAAAAATTTTGGTCCACCACATCCCAAAGGTGCTCTATTGGATGGAGATCTGATGAGTGTGGAGGCCATTGGAGTACAGTGATCTCATTGTCATGTTCAAGAAACCAGTGGTGAGATGATTTGATCTTTGTGACATGGTGCATTATCCTGCTGGAAGGAGCCATCAGAAGATGGGTACACTGTAGTCATAAAGAGATGGACATGGTCAGCAACAATACTCAGGTAGGCCGTGGTGTTTAAACAATGCTCAATTTGTACTAAGGGGCCCAAAGTGTGCCAAGAAAATATCCCCCACACCATTACACCACAACCAGCCTGAACAATTGATACAAGACAGGATGGATCCATGCTTTCATGTTGTTTGCCCCAAATTCTGACCCTACTATCTGAATGTTGCAGCTGAAATTGAGGCTCATCAGACCAGGCAAAATTTTTTTAGTCTTCATTTGTCCAATTTTGGTGAGCCTGTGCGAATTGTAGCCTCAGTTTCCTCCTTTCTGCTTCACGTTTCGATGTGTTGGTTGTTCAGAGATGGTATTCTGCATGCCGTGGTTGTAACGAGTACTTATTTGAGTTACTGTTGCCTTTCTATCATCTCAAACCAGTCTACCCATTCTCCTCTGACATCAACAAGGCATTTTCGTCCACACAACTGTCGCTTATTGGATATTTTTTTATTTTTCGGACAATTCTCTCTAAACCCTAGAGATGGGTGTGCCTAAAAATCCCAATAGATCAGCAGTTTTTGAAATACTAAGCCCAGACTGTCTGGCACCAACAACCATGCCACGTTCAAAGTCACTTAAATCTCCTTTCTTCACCATTCTGATGCTCGGTTTGAACTTCAGCAAGTCGTCATTACTACAACTAGATGCATAAATGCATTGAGTTGCTGCATATGATTTAGCTGATTAGCAATTTGTGTTACCAAGTAATTGAACAGGTGTACCTGATAAAGAGGCCGGTGAGTGCAGGGCCGATCCGTCCCGGGGTGCACGGGGTGCAGTGCACCCAGGCGCCACAGAGGTGGGGGCGCTGGAGCGCCAGAGTGCTCCGCTCCCTCCTCCTCTCCTTGTCCGTAGGCGGCGCGGCTCTCTCCGCCTGTCACAGCCGCGGCCGCGGGAGCGGCCGCGCAGTGACGCCACGGGGGGTGGGGCGCTCCGTGGCCGAGCCCGACTTGTTTAGAACAGAGCGTGTGTGATGCTGGTGCTGGTGGGCAGGAGGCGGAAGTTAAACACAGGAGGAGTCCTGTGTTTAACTTCCGCCTTCTGCCCACCAGCACAAGCATCACACACGCTCTGTTGTTCTCCACCCGGGCGGCGCGGCTGCACACTGTCCTCTCCAGCTGCCGCCCGGGTGGTTTTAATTAGCCTAGTGGTGGGGGGTGGTTTGTCTAGGGGCGGGTCTATACCAATGTGGGGGGGTGGTTTGTCCTGGGGGGGTCTATACTAATGTGGGGGGGGGGGGGGTGGTTTGTGTAGGGGGGTCTATACTAATGTGGGGGGGGGTTGTCCTGGGGGGGTCTATACTAATGTGGGGGGGGGGGGGTTTTGTCCTGGGGGGTCTATACTAATGTGGGGGGGGGGGGGTTGTCCTGGGGGGGTCTATACTAATGTGGGGGGGTGGTTTGTCCTGGGGGGGTCTATACTAATGTGGGGGGTTTGTCCTAGGGGGTCTACTAATGTGGGGGGGTTTGTCCTGGGCGGTCTATACTAATGTGGGGGGGTCTATACCAATGTGGGGTGGGGGGGTTTGTCCTGGGGGGTCTATACTAATGTGGGGGGGGGGGGTTTGTCCTGGGGGGGTCTATACCAATGTGGGGGGGGGGGGGGGGTCTATACTAATGTGGGGGGGGGGGTTTTGTCCTGGGGGGGTCTATACTAATGTGGGGGGGGTTTGTCCTGGGGGGTCTATACTAATGTGGGGGGGGGGGGGGGGGTTGTCCTGGGGGGTCTATACTAATGTGGGGGGGGGGTTGTCATGGGGGGTCTATACTAATGTGGGGGGGGGTTTGTCCTGGGGGGTCTATACTAATGTGGGGGGGGGTTTGTCCTGGGGGGGTCTATACTAATGTGGGGGGGGGGTTCGTCCTAGGGGGTCTACTAATGTGGGGGGTTTGTCCTGGTTGGGTCTATACTAATGTGGGGGGGTTTGTCCTGGGGGGTCTATACTAATGTGGGGGGGTGGTTTGTCCTGGGGGGGTCTATACCAATGTGGGGGGTGGTTTGTCCTGGGGGGTCTATATTAATGTAGGGGTGGTTTGTCCTGGGGGGTCTATATTAATGTAGGGGGGGGTTGTCCTGGGGGGTCTATACTAATGTATGGGGGCTGGTTTGTCCTGGGGGGGTCTATACTAATGTGGGGAGTGGTTCGTCCTGGGGGGTCTATACTAATGTGGGGGGGTGGTTTGTCCTGGGGGGGGTTCTATACTAATGTGGGGGGGTGGTTTGTCCTGGGGGGTCTATACTAATGTGGGGGGTGGTTTGTCCTGGGGGGGTCTATACTAATGTGGGGGGGGGGGGGTTCGTCCTAGGGGGTCTACTAATGTGGGGGGTTTGTCCTGGTTGGGTCTATACTAATGTGGGGGGGTTTGTCCTGGGGGGTCTATACTAATGTGGGGGGGGGGGGGTTTGTCCTGGGGGGGTCTATACCAATGTGGGGGGTGGTTTGTCCTGGGGGGTCTATATTAATGTAGGGGTGGTTTGTCCTGGGGGGTCTATATTAATGTAGGGGGGGGTTGTCCTGGGGGGTCTATACTAATGTATGGGGGCTGGTTTGTCCTGGGGGGGTCTATACTAATGTGGGGAGTGGTTCGTCCTGGGGGGTCTATACTAATGTGGGGGGGTGGTTTGTCCTGGGGGGGTTCTATACTAATGTGGGGGGGTGGTTTGTCCTGGGGGTCTATACTAATGTGGGGGGTGATTCGGCCTGGGGGGTCTATACTAATGTGGGGGGTGGTTTGTCCTGGGGGGGTCTATACTAATGTGGGGGGGTTTCGTCCTGGGGGGGTCTATACTAATGTGGGGGGGTGGTTTGTCCTGAGGGGGTCTATACTAATGTGGGGGGGGTGGTTTGTCCTAGGGGTCTATACTAATGTGGGTGGCGGGCTGGTTTGTCCTGGGGGGTTTATACTAATGTAGGGGGGGTTTGTCCTGGGGGGTTTATACTAATGTAGGGGGGGTTTGTCCTGGGGGGTCTATATTAATGTAGGGGGGTTGTCCTGGGGGGTCTATACTAATGTGGGGGGGTGGTTTGTCCTGGGGGTCTATACTAATGTGGGGGGTGGTTCGGCCTGGGGGGGTCTATACTAATGTGGGGGGGGTGGTTCGGCCTGGGGGGGTCTATACTAATGTGGGGGGGGTTTGTCCTGGGGGGGTCTATACTAATGTGGGGGGTTCGTCCTGGGGGGGTCTATACTAATGTGGGGGGGGGTGGTTTGTCCGGAGGGGGTCTATACTAATGTGGGGGGGTGGTTTGTCCTGGGGGTCTATACTAATGTGGGTGGCGGGCTGGTTTGTCCTGGGGGGTTTATACTAATGTAGGTGGGGTTTGTCCTGGGGGGTCTATATTAATGTAGGGGGGGTTTGTCCTGGGGGGTCTATACTAATGTGGGGGGGGGGGGGGTGGTTTGTCCTGACGGGGTCTATACTAATGTGGGGAGTGGTTCGTCCTGGGGGGTCTATACTAATGTGGGGGGGTGGTTTGTCCTGGGGGGGTCTATACTAATGTGGGGGGAGGTTCGGCCTGGGGGGTCTATACTAATGTGGGGGGGTGGTTTGTCCTGGGGGGTCTATACTAATGCGGGGGGTTCGTCCTGGGGGGTCTATACTAATATGGGGGGGGGGTGTTTTGTCCTGGGGGTCTATACTAATGTGGTTGGCGGGCTGGTTTGTCCTGGGGGGTTTATACTAATGTAGGGGGGTTTGTCCTGGGGGGTCTATACTAATGGGGGGTTTGTCTTGGGGGGCTATACTAATGTGGGGGGGGGGTCTGTACTAATGTGGGGGGGGGGGTGTCCTGGGGGGTCTATACTAATGGAGGGGGTGGTTTGTCCTGGGGGGTCTGTACTAATGGAGGGGGTGGTTTGTTCTGGGGGGTCTGTACTAATGGAGGGGGGGTGGTTTGTTCTGGGGGGTTGGTACTAATGTAGGGGGGGAAAGGTTTGTCCTGAGGGGGGGTCTATACTGATAAAGGGGGGTGTTTTTGTCCTGGGGGTCTATACTGATGGGGGGGTCTGTACTGAGGGAGGTATTTATACTTAGTGAAGGGTCTGCACTGACAGAGGGGGGGTCTATACTTAATGGAGTGGGGTCTGTACTGAGGGACGACTATAGTTGGTGGAGGGGGTGATACCATGTTTTACTGCACCAGGTGACACCAACCCTAGTGATGCCACTGCAGCTGCGGGCTCTTATTTCCCCTCTCCCTCTCCTCCTCGTGCGCTGCTGTACTAATGAGCGGCACACTATGTTTCTTCCCTGCCTTCATAACGGCCAGGGAAGAAAAAACAAAGGAGCAAAGAAAAGGATTGTGGGACATGTGGTCCCAAGGACTGGCAGCCCCACTGTAACACGGAAACTGCAGCCCAAACAGCATGCTCAGCGGAATGGGAGAGAGAAAGCCAGGAGCCCGGGAAAGCTTTCAGGGAAGGGCACCCAGGACTCCAGAGGGAGAGGGCAGTGCTGAGAGAACACCATCAGAGAGAAAAAGCCACACAGCCTGGCGCCATCCCTGGTGGAGAAAGGAATGGAGTCATTGCAGGAATACAGATCTGGGCTCTACCCAGCGGAGTCGCCACGGGCAATTCAGAGTGAGCTGACTCCTGATCAGAGGAACCGTTGTTGCTGTATCGCTGCGTCAGGTGAGAGGGCCGATCGGCCATTATTTACTACCATCTCTTGTAACATGTCTGCAGTCTCTGACCATCTCTTGTAACATGTCTGCAGTCTCTGACCATCTCCTGTATTGTGTGCAGCCTGACCATCTCCTGTACTATGATTGCAGTCTCTGACTGTCTCTAGTATCATGTCTACAGTCTCTGACCGTCTCCTGTACTATGATTGCAGTCTCTGACTGTCTCTAGTATCATGTCTACAGTCTCTGACCATCTCCTGTACTATGTCTGGGGGCTCTTTCTAATAGACTCTCTAACAGAAGCCCCCTCTGTGTGCATCAGAGAGACTCCCCTCCAGGTCTCATTAGTGTACGCTCTTCCTGTATTTTCTTTATTGGTAAAATATCATGGGAGGATCCCAGGGTAACGAAGACTTCTTACGGGAACATCTCTGTGTTGAAGTCGTTGTCATAGAAACATTTGTAAAGGGGAGGAGTTGGTAAGATGACCACGCCCACGTGGGGGCACCAGAAATATTTCTGCACCCAGGCGTCTGTGACCCTAGGATCGGCCCTGGGTGAGTGTATATGCCCTAAGGTTGAATAGGATATTTTAAAGGCTGCTGTATAACATATGAGATGGGTCCTCTTCAGATTTTACATCAGGACCACAGAGCAAACTGTGTAGAGTGTTCCTACTGCCGCATTAGCTAAGCCTAGTATATGTGAATTCTCTAGGTTGTCTCTCCTTATTTCAACCACGGGTATCAGAGCCATAAAAGACTGACATAATGTGCCCTATGGTCATCCAGGATGAATTTCAGATGACACAACAGAATGATTGTCAGGTGACAACTGAGGTGTTGAAAAGTATATTCAGCTGGTAGCTATTCAGACAAGGTTTTTGGTTTAAGTGAAATCATTGGGTCACTAAGACAACATGTATGGTGAAAACTATGTGGTCCTAGGATGGCCTGCAGGCTCACCAGAAGAGAAAGGTCAACAGGAGGCAATATAAAAGGTCAAGTCACAGTATCAGTGTTCTATTTAAATGGACATGAGAATAAAAAGGACACGTCTTTAGTCTGAAGGTAAAACGAGGAAATCCTAATGTCGATGGAATCAGAACTGGAGAGTGCTATATTGTTGGATTCTAATGTAATGCACACTATAGTAACTTTGTAGTAATTTCTTCCTGGGTGCAATGTTGCAGAATAAATTTTATAGACATTGATAATCAACCTGGAAAAAAAATTCAAAGACTGACACAACTAATCTTCACTACTTCTGAACACTCATTACTTGTCTCCTTCTCTTTAACCACTTCAATACCAGGCCCTTTCGCCCCTTCCTGCCCAGGACAATTTTAAGCTTTCAGTGCTGTCGCACTTTGAATGACAATTGCGCGGTCATGTAACACTGTACCCAGACTCAATTTTTATCATTTTCTTCCCACAAATAGATCTTTCTTTTGGTGGTATTTGATCACCTCTGGGGTTTTTATTTTTTGCTAAACAAACTAAAAAAGACCAAAATTTCTGAAAAAAAGTTTTTCTTACTTTTCTTTCTAAAATGTTGTTTTCCCCTTCACTGACAGGCACTGATGAGCCGGCACTGATGGGCACTGATGAGTTGGCACTGATAAAGTGGCACTGATGGGCACTGATGAGGAGGCACTGATATGTAGAATTGATGGGCACTGATAGGCGACACTGATATGTAGCACTTATAGGCACCAATAGGCGGCACTGACATCCAGCACTGATGGGCACTGACAGGTGGCACTGATGATGAGGTACTGATAGATCACTGACAGGTGTTACTGCTAGGCACTGATTGGCACTGTGGTGGGCACTGATTGGCACTGGGGTGGGCTCTGATTAGCACAGTGGTGGGCACTGGGAGACTTTATTATTGTGTGTGTTGCTGGGGATTGATTGGCAGGTGATTGGGACAACTGAGGGGGCTGTGCTGATAATCAATGTGCTGATTATCAGCACAGACCCCCTCTCTGACAGGGAGAGCCACCGATCGGCTCCGATCTGCTCTTCCTGTCAGTGCAAACCGAGGAACTTACCATTTACCGACACTTCCTGGTTCATGCGATGATCAGCTGTGATTGGTCACAGCTGATCACGTGGTAAGAAGCCTCTGAGAGAGGCTTCTTATCACGATCGGGGATGCAGCGTGTCAGACTGACACACCGCACACAGTTTTTTTCTAACACCCTAGAGAATAAAATGGCGGTTGTTGCAATACTTTCTGTCACACCATATTTGCGCAGCAAACTTCCAAGCGCGATTTAAAAAAAAATTATACAACAGTAAAGTTAGCCCAATTTTTTTTTTCAGATTGTGAAAGATAATGTTACGCCGAGTAAATTGATAACCAGCATGTCACGCTTCAAAATTTCACTCGCTCGTGGAATGGCGACAAACTTTTACTCTTAAAAAATTCTACAGGTTTCATGTTTTGAGTTACAGAGGAGATCTAGGGCTAGAATTATTGCTCTCGCTTTATCGTTCACTGCAACACCTCACGTGTGGTTTGAACCCCGTTTTCATATGCGGGCGCTACTCATGTATGCGTTCGCTTCTGCATGCGAGCTCGGCGGGACGGGGCGTGTTTAAAATGTTTTCATTTTATTTCTTATTTTTTTAACTTTCATTTTAATTTTTTACACTGTTCTTTTAAAAAAAATTGTGTCACTTTTATTCCTATTACAAGGAATGTAAACATCCCTTGTAATAGAAAAAAAGCATGACAGGACCTCTTAAATATGAGATCTGGGGTCAAAAAGACTTCAGATCTCATATTTACACAAGCATGTTGGCTCTCCTGCGCAAACTGACGTACCTGTACGTCAGTCCGCAAGAGCAGGATAGCGGGCGCAGGCCCCCTGGCGTGGGAGCGTGCCCACGGTTCCCGCTGACTCAATGTCTGCCTAGTGACATGGCAGAGATCTTCTGTTCCCAGTGATTGGGAACAGTTATCTCTGTCATGTTTCAGTAAGCCCATCCCCCCTACAGTTAGAACACGCTGAAGGAAAACACTTAACCCCTTGATCGCCCCCTAGTGTTAACCCCTTCCCTGCCAGTGTAATTTTTACATTGCTCAGTGCATTTTTTTTTAGCACTTTAATAATGTCACTGGTCCCCAAAAAGTGTAATTTGGGGTCAGATTTGTCCGCCGTAATGTCGCAGATCGCTGCCATTACCAGTAAAAATAATAAAAAAAAATAAAAGTCCCTAAATCTATCCCGTAGTTTGTAGACGTGATAACTTTTGCGCAAAACAATCAATATACGCCTATTGCGATTTTTTTTTACCAAAAATATGTAGAAGAAAATATATCAGCCTAAACTGATGAATAAATTAGTTTTTTTATATGTTTTTTTTTATATGTATTATAGCAGAAAGTAAAACAAATAATTTTTTTCAAAATTGCTGTTCTTTTTTTGTTTATAGCACAAAAAATAAAAAACACAGAGGGGATCAAATACCACCAAATGAAAGCTCTATTTGTGGGAAAAAAGGACGTCAACTTTGTTTGGGTACAACGTTGCACGACCGCGCAGTTAAAGCGACGCAGTGCCATATCGCAAAAAATGCTCTGGTCATTAAGGGGTAAAACCTTCTGGGGCTGAAGTGGTTAAGTTGTAAAAGTTGGTGCACTGAAGGACTCGGTGAGATGGCCAGTGGGTGGATTTGGTAAGACAGCCAGTGGGTGGGCTCATGGGAATGTTGGTGGTCAAGCCCTGGGTGGCAGGCCTAAAACTGTGTAAGGGGCCCCAAAACTTCTGATGGCTGCCCTGAGCCCAACAGATCTACAGCTGTCCTATTTTTATACCCTGCCCTCCTACCCCTTCTCCCATCTTGCGCTATCGTTTTTAATCTTTATGTCATGGGGAGTCAGCTGCCTCCTCCTGGTTCCTGCAGCTGGCCCCCCTAATGATGCAGCACCAGATCTCTGCACATGTGCGAGATCTGGCATTTGAAAGGAAATGCCTTCTGGGATATCTGACGTCAGTATTCCAGGAGGCAGCAGGAGGAGAATAAAACATGCTGTTAGGGGGCGGAGCCAGATGAAACAATTTAAAAAAGGTACATAAATGAAAGAAAGGGCATCTTTTTTTAATTGAAATATTTTTTTTTTTAACTAAATTGTGAAGTAATACAAAAGAAAAAAATAGGCTGGTCAACTTTTTTACAAAAAAGAAAGACGGAGGTTTAGATTGCAGCAAACTATAATTTTTGAGGGAAGGCCTGCTTTAAAGTGAACCTGTTGATTCCCCCTGCATGGGCAAAGCTTAGATTTGGTTTGTGATGGACCTGCTCATAGCTAGGCTACCATAGGAACATAAATCGCACAGCGCTCACACACAGGGCTGAACAAGCTCGATATACCCAGTCTGAAGGGTCATTATTGGGCACTTTTTAAAGTGTATTTCCACTTTTGCATTCAAGTATGAGAAACCCTCACTATATGTTTACTGTGTGTTCCCATTCACACAGCATACCTAAAAATAATTTAAAAAAATATCTTCTTAATGACTTGCGGACCGCCCACCGTACATTTGCTGCCAGGTTTGGGCCGTGTACGATGTCTGCCAGCACCCACGATTAGACAGGACACAGGCAGAATGACAATCTGCCCATTTACCCACTTCAGCCCCGGAAGATTTGGATGCTGAATGACCGGGCCATTTTTTGCAATATGGCACTGCGTCGCTTTACATGACAATTGCACGGTCGTGCAACGCTGCACCCAAACAAAATTGAAGTCCTCTTTTTTTCACAAATAGAGCTTTCTTTTGGTGGTATTTGATCGCCTCTGCGGTTTTTATTTTTTTCGATATAAACAAAAAAAGAGCGAAATATTTTGAAAAAAAAAAACACAATATTTTGTACGTTTTGCTATAATAAATTTACCCATTTTTTTAAAAAAAAAGCTAATTCTCAGTTTAGGCTGACATGTATTCTTCTACATATTTTTAGTAAAAAAAAAATCACAATAAGCGTATATTGATTGGTTTGCACAAAAGTTATAGCGTCTACAAAATAAGGGATAGATTTATAGCATTTTTATTATTATTATTTTTTTTACTAGTAATGGCGGTGATCTGCGATTTTTATCATGACTGCGACATTATGGCAGACACATCGGACACTTGACACATTTTTGGGACCATTGTCATTAATACAGCGATCAGTGCTATAAAAATGCACTGATTACTGTAAAAAATGTACTGATTACTAATTACTGTAAACCCCAGAGTAGCTTTCACTGAGCAGTGCTGTGGGCACTACACATCCAGCCCACAGCGCTGGTCCCATCTCTCCCCTCTCCGCTTCTCCCCTGTCACTGTACCGATCGGTACAGAGAGGGGAGGGAGAAACCGGCGTCATGACGTGACGTACATGTGATCGCTCTGTCATTTGACGGAGCGATCACGTGGTAAACGGCCGCTATCAGCGGCCGTTTACCGTGATGCAGGGTCACGGATGTTCCCGAGTGCGCGCCCCAGGAGGCGCGCAGGAGCCAGTTTCTGGGAGGACGTCCTATGGACGTCCACCCAGAATAAGCCGACCGCGCTGTAGCCGTCTTTCGGCTATGGCCCGGTCGGCATGTGGCTAAAGTTACGCTTTGTGAATGGGAACGTGTAACAAATATAAAGAAGGTGTTATCCCGTTTTGGCTGAAAAAGTGGAAATCCACTTTAAGCTAGGAAATAACACAGAATGGTGTCACTATCTGGCTTTTTATGGTTGACTTGGCAAGGATACCATAAATCCAGGAAGCAAATGGTGGCCAAGGATGGTTTGTCCCATCACACTCTTTGACTGTACAATTCACTCATCTTGGGTGACAGATTCTGTTTGCACTGTTGGTTCTTCTTTTTGTGTAAACATGATAAGATCTTTCTTTGAAGTTTACTGGAATGCACAATCAAAACTTCAATTAGAGAATCCTATGTGACTTTCACTGACTATTATATTTGACTGATTATTTTATTTTACTTTGGTTATTTTGTGTTACATCTTTGCTTTTAATTTCATATTCTTTTAGTTTTCTGTTAAATTCATTGTTTCTGTTTTTTCCACGAGAAATGCTATTATGTTGCTAGTTCTCCACTTATCTGGTCCTCATGCTTTTAATCCATTAAACTGATATTTTTTTCTAGTTAAAAGGAACACTTATCAACAACACATTAGAAATAAAGGGAAAAAATCAATCTAATGATAGCAATCTGTTGTTATCTCAGTTATACAGTGTCCAAACACAAGACTACAAAAGCTGCTTACAGTGTTGGTGTAGTAAAGATAGAATCCCTAAAAGCACCTTCTTTTTTTTTCTTCTTTTTTGTTTTCTTCTTTGTTTTTAAGCTGCCTGTTTTTTGTCAACTTCAAACAGTTCCAAAGTGCCAACTAGATCCTAAAGAGGACTATTAGGTTTAGATTACAGTCTTCTGTTATTGGCAATTTAAGAAGACAATCTAATGTCTATGTGCACCATCGCTGTTTAACCACTTGCTTACTGGGCACTTAAACCCCCCTCCTGCCCAGACCAATTTTCAGCTTTCAGCGCTGACGCACTTTGAATGACAATTGCGCGGTCATACAACACTGTACCCAAATGAAATTTTTATAATTTTCTTCTAACAAATAGAGCTTTCTTTTGGTGGTATTTAATCACAGCTGGGATTTTTATTTTTTGCTAAACAAACAAAAAAAAAAATCATGTTTCATAGTTTGTTATAAAATTTTGCAAACGAATAATTTTTCTCCTTCATTGATATGCGCAGATGCGGCGGCACCGGTGGGCACTGATAGGCTGCACTGATGGGCACTGATAGGCACAGTTAAGGCGGCACTAATGGGCACAGATACGGCAGCACTGATGGGTGGCACTGATGGGTACCCCTGATAGATGGCACTGATGGGCACTGATAGGTGGCACTGATGGGCAGCACTGGTAGGTGACACTGATGGGCACTGATAGGTGGCACTGATGTGCAGCACTGTTGATGAGTCACTGATTGTGGCACTGTGGGCACTGATGGGTGGCGCTGGTGGGCACTGGTAGGCGGCACTGTTGTGTACTGCTAGGTGGCACTGGCAGGTGGCACAGGTGGGCACTGAGGAGCTGGCGGCAGCTCTCCGTGACTGATGTCCCTCTCACAGCCGGTGATCGTTTTTTTTTTCCTCACGCTGTCGAGAGGAGAAAAAATAGCTGATTACCGGCTCTGTTTACATCATATAATCAGCTGTCATTGGCTGACAGCTGATCACGTGGTAAGGGGTCGGGATCTCATAGACTCGCTGATCACAGAGCGCGCCGCACGTGCCCTGCAGGAGGCGCGCAGGCCACTCGGGGCCGGGAGGATGTCAATAGACGTACTCCCGGTAACTTGCTAAAAAATAATGTTCTTTAGCAAGAAACATACATTATGCTACCATAATTAGTGTGTGCTGTAAATTCTCTCCAGCATTGCTCCCGTTTCTTCTGCGATTTTGCTAAGCCCAGAGCCCCTGAGCAGCAGTAAATCTTTAGGATGTCAGCAGATCGGCCTCTACATTTTTGGCACAGTACCAAAAAATAGAGAGCAATGAAGCATGTGCAGAGCAGAGTGAGGCAGTATATTACTGGATTTTAAACAGTATAGACCAGTGATGGGGAACCTTGGCACCCCAGATGTTTTGGAACTACATTTCCCATGATGCTCATGCACACTGCAGTGTAGTTGAGCATCATGGCAAATGTAGTAAAAAAAAAAAATCTGGGGTGGCAAGTTTTGCCATCACTGGTATAAACACTTTTTTATGTTTTACACAGCTATACCTGCAAAAAGGGACAGCCTGAAGTAATCTAACAGGACCTAATTTTCTGACTAAAGTTCCACTTTCAAGCAGTGCTCCAGCCCCCCCACGGAAAAATTAAAAGTCAGCAGCTACACGTGTAGTTGCTGAGTTTTAATATTGCCTGTTACGGAAACTGGCAGTGAAGTGCCCTACTTTGTGGAGCCTACTCCCTACTGCACATGCACTAAGCGCGCTGCACTTTCTGAAAGGCCCAGTGACGGGGAAGGAGGAGGGGGTCGAACTTCTGACGTACCGCGCCACGGTGAGGTCCGACGGAAGTGGGGACAGGTACCCGTCAAAAACAGGTACCCTTTCCCCCTGAAAGGTGCCAAACAGATAAGTGGAGCTTCTACTTTTGGGTGGAACTCCGCTTTAAGTAGCAAAGTCAAGTGCTGCCCCTTATAAAAACAGTTTGCTGCACTTAGGGTTGATCACATTCCTGAAAACATGCAGAACACACAAAAAATGTATAAAGTCCCATTAGGTGATGAAACAAAGTGCTTAAATTGACATCTCCTGCACAATGGTGTTCAGACTGGGTGCCCCCCATAGATGTACACTCACCCTGGATGTTGACCAATTATCACTAGTATGGTCGTTTAGGCATATGGGGATACCCCTGGGAGACCTGTTGAAATGATGTCTCATGCATGAATGCACCTCATAATTATGGATGGAAATGACAAACGGAGAACCTTCATTGCGCAATGCCGTAAAACCAGGTTTATTAAATACACAAATTAAAATAATTCACTCACATTTAAAAGTGCCTTATAGTCCTGGCACCCGGCATGTGTAGCAGTTAATTATTAAGGGTAATTGGCCCTGATAGGAAAAGCCGCCGTTTGCGGCGTTCAGCTCGATTCCCGGGTAGTTTCTTAACGCGATGACGCGATAAAACCTTCAACGTTTCGGCATGTCACAAAGCCATCATCAGGAAGTGGTCAATCCGCCATATTTATTGTGGGCATTTATACCCTTACTACAGGTTTGTTTGGTTGAATCAATATAAACACCTTGCCCAATCTGAGTGCTGCTGTACAGGGAATTACAAAATTACACTCTTACGCTACTTGCACTTTAACCACTTCCCTACCATCCTGGGCGGGCATCATATGACGTCCTCCCCTTCCCAGCTGTCTAGGGGGAGCACGCGCCCGCCACGTCACTCTGGACCCAGTGCGCGTGCGCGGGGGCTGCGATGTCCGCCGGCACCCGCTATTGCCCGGGAACACAGCAGGACCGTGGATTTGTGTGTGTAAACACACAGATCCACGTCCTGTCAGAGGATAGGAGACCAATGGTGTGCTCCCAGTACAGAGGAACACCGATCGGTCTCCTCCCCTTGTGAGTCCCCTCCCCCTACAGTTAGAATCACTCCCAGGGAACATAATTAACCCCTCCCTAGCCCCCTAGTGTTAACCCCTTCCCTGCCAGTCACATTTACACAGTAATCAGTGTAATTTTATAGCACCGATCGCTGTGTAAATGGTCCCAAAAATGTGTCAAAAGTGTCCGATATGTCCGTCACTATGTCACAGTCATGAAAAAAATCGCAGATCGCCGTAATGGCTAGTAAAAAAAAAAAAATAAAAATAAATGCCATAAATCTATCCTCTATTGTGTAGACGCTATAACTTTTGCGCAAACCAATCAATATACGATTATTGCGATTTTTTTTTACCAAAAATATGTAGAAGAATACGTATCGGCCTAAACTGAGGAAAAAAATAGTTTAAAAAAAAATGGGATATTTATTAGAGCAAAAAGTTAAAAATATTGTGTTTTTTTCAAAATTGTTGCTCTTCTTTTGTTTATAGCGCAAAAAAAAAAAAAAACGCAAATACCAACAAAAGAAAGCTCTATTTGTGGGAATGGCAATTTTGTTTGGGAGCCATGTCGCACGATCGCGCAATTGTCAGTTAAAGCGACGCAGTGCCGAATCGCAAAAAGTGCTCTGGTGTTTTGCCAGCCAAATGGTCCGGGGCTTATGTGGTTAATAAATACATGGCTGCAATATTTGGTGTTTTTCATATCTGCCAGAAAATCTGATTAAATCTGCTAATTTGGGAACTCTTTATTCTTTGATGCCTATTCTGATGTATCATATACAGTGATCCAGTGGCGGTGCGTGCATAGAGGGCGCAGGAGCGCCACCCCCTCTCTCCTGCACCGCTCTATCACCAATAGATAGATTCATGCATTGCATGAATCTATCTATTGTCACCGCTGCCGCCCCCTATTCAGGTGTCCGGGCCCTTGTAAGGCGCCGGGCATCTGAATTACCGCGGGGGGGGGGGGGTGTTTTCGGAAGCGCCCTATTAGAGCTGTAAGCTCTAATAGGGGACCTGATTAGAGCGGTGGGCTCTAATAGGCTTCCATAAGTGTAAACAGCTGGCGCACTGCTGTGCGTTCGCTGTTTACACAGTATTGTGTTGGAGAAGCGAATACATCGCTTCCCTAACACAGACCCGCCTCTCAGCCAATCACGTTGCCGGGTCTGTTACCTGTCACCTGATTGGCTGAAGTCACAGGCGCTTTGATTGGACGCTAGGCGTCCAATCATAGCAGAAGACAGGAGGAGCGCGGGAGAAGACATCGGACGATGAGGAGACACCGATCGCCGCCTGACGCCGTCACCAGCTGCACACCGAGACAAGGTAAGTGCACTTAAGGGGCACAGTGGCAGCACTTAAGGGGCACAGTGGCAGCGTTTGGAGCACAGTGGCAGCACTTGGGGCACAATGGCAGCACTTGGGGCACAATGGCAGCACTTGGGGCACAGTGGCAGCACTTGGGGCACAATGGCAGCACTTGGGGCACAATGGCAGCACTTGGGGCACAGTGGCAGTACTTGGGGCACAGTGGCAGCGTTTAATGGGCACAGTGGCAGCGTTTGATGGGCACAGTGGCAGCGTTTGATGGCACAGTGAGGCTGTTTGTTTGCGCCCCCCCCCCCCCAAAAAAATTTTGAGCACCAGCCACCACTGCAGTGATCATCACTTTTGCATTGTACAAATTGCATAGTATATGGCAAGCATACATATATAATCTTTCCCAATCGTTTTCTAATTGCTTGGTATGTTCTCTGGTACCATGTGGTCTATATGCTGGTTTGGTGTGTTTAAATAAAATCCCAGTCCGGTTTCCTCCTCCATGTGTGCAATATTTGTCTGTCATTGTCAGGCACTGTTTACAAAATCCCAACCTCGTGTCAAGTTACTGCCTCTTCAGATTTCATCCTTCAAATGGAAGAACTAAACAAACTTGCACGCCTGTTGCTAATTAATTTTGGGTGGCTCAGGAGCTTTTGGGAAGATTGCTGTTTTCAGTAGTCCGGGCTATTAATGCATTTTAAATGACTCTCTTTCATCTCTCAATCCTTTCGCTATTGCTTCTTTTCCGCCTTTATATTTAACTGCTTTGTTACTGGGCAGAAGAATAAAAGGCAGAAGTGGACTGATCAAAGGATAAGCTGGAGTAATTACCATTTTTTTTCTTGGAAGAGAAATGTGCAGAAATACAGTATATTATTTATTTTTCTGATCTTGTTGGCCCTTAAAGGGCAACACCAGCAAAAGCTGAAGAAGAGTGGGGAGGATAAGCATACAGTGTATATATAGGGGGAATTACAAGAATTGCAGGGGCAATAACTACACAAGGGCCCATGGCGATGCTCACAATTATCGGGTGTTGCAGGATATAGTGATGAGCTCAGACGTATTCAGATCCAAGGTTGAACCCACCTAAGCTATCCCAGCGGGAAGCTGCCACTGTCCATAGCCAATCATCCAGCTGTCTAATAACAAGGGGCATGTATACGTGCGACTGTGGGGTGGGGAATGACTGAGCTGCTTATAATTGGCCAAGTCCTCCTAACAGGATCGCTCAGGTGGGTTTGGACTAGAATCTAAACACTCCTGCGGTCATTTCTACTGTGGAAGGGAAAAAAAGTGGAGGTTCAAATATCTGCTTGATATAATGGCTTCTATTGAAAGAATACTTTTATAGTGTGAATGAATGACTTGTAGAGCGCAACATATGCAAACTAAATCGCCTCAGGGTGCTTTTGCCACCAGTGTCCGTCTGGGTTTTCAGAAGAGATAGGTCTTGAGCTTCTTCCTGAAGGCCAGATAGTTTTCTTCCGAGCAGATGTTCCACCGGTAGAGCATTTCATAACCGTGAAAAATAGTGAAAAGAGACCTCCGCGCTCTACTACTGGATAGTGGAACTGAGTAATCCACACGTGTACAATATTGTAAATGTTAATAAGTGCCTGTGCATAAATATCCCTAATATGCAATAAAACTTGTAAATAAATAAGGTGTGTTGTCCAATAGAGATAAAAATCTTCCTTGGACTAAATAGCAGCCAAACCTAATAGTGTTCACTAAACACAAAACCAAAATAAATAAAATAAAGTGATCCAGCGCATAAATTTAAACACAATCCTAAAAACATGTGCTAAAAATGTGCCACCATCAGTGGTAGTGCATCCATAAAAATATACAGTGCATCTAATAAACAATCCACAAGTGCACCAGCAATCATAAAACAAGTGTATGAATAAACGTGAATGGTCTCTAGTAGTGGTTATAAACAAAGTCTCTGGGCAAAAAATCAAATGTATGAACAGTTCAATCAATAGATCATAGTGGGTAAAATCTCCCAAATAAAGGAGATAAAAATGAGTGTAGAAAAGGTTCTTTGTTGGAAGTTCTCTTAATTGATGTCACCAGTAGGAGAAAACAACTGTCAGCAAACAAATTATCTGCAATCCAACAACGGGCTATCTAGCCTCTCACCTCATATACTCTTTCATTAAGCGTGTAGTCTGGGCGAATACGATCCTCCTTTACTCTTTGGATTTCTTCCCTTGTATAGGGGAGCCTTCCCCGGTGTATTGGAAGCTATCTTTCGGACCACTGTCCTCTGCGTGATATTAGAGCCAGCCGAGATCTAGATGGATAGGTATGGCCACTCTCCAATTGTATAAGCCGCCAACCGGGGAAATGGCACGGGAAAAAAACAAAAAGGAATGCCTCCAATGGTGAAGTATGTTGATAAAAGGGGGCTTTATTCATCAATTAAAACATATGAAAATGTAAAAAATGGACTCTTACAATGTGCAAAAACCAAATCAAGCAAGTAGCAAACAAATGGCGTCTGAACGCCGATCTCACGTCACTTCCGGTTCAAAGGGTGACTGTTTCCGATCCCTCCCTACGCGTTACGTCATGTGACTTCATCAGGGGAACCGGATTGGTTGAACCCTTGGTTAAACAATGAGGGTTCAACCAATCCGGTTCCCCTGATGAAGTCACATGACGTAACGCGTAGGGAGGGATCGGAAACAGTCACCCTTTGAACCGGAAGTGACGTGAGATCGGCGTTCAGACGCCATTTGTTTGCTACTTGCTTGATTTGGTTTTTGCACACTGTAAGAGTCCATTTTTTACATTTTCATATGTTTTAATTGATGAATAAACCCCCCTTTTATCAACATACTTCACCATTGGAGGCATTCCTTTTTGTTTTTTTCCCGTGCCATTTCCCCGGTTGGCGGCTTATACAATTGGAGAGTGGCCATACCTATCCATCTAGATCTCGGCTGGCTCTAATATCACGCAGAGGACAGTGGTCCGAAAGATAGCTTCCAATACACCGGGGAAGGCTCCCCTATACAAGGGAAGAAATCCAAAGAGTAAAGGAGGATCGTATTCGCCCAGACTACACGCTTAATGAAAGAGTATATGAGGTGAGAGGCTAGATAGCCCGTTGTTGGATTGCAGATAATTTGTTTGCTGACAGTTGTTTTCTCCTACTGGTGACATCAATTAAGAGAACTTCCAACAAAGAACCTTTTCTACACTAATTTTTATCTCCTTTATTTGGGACTTTACCCACTGTGATCTATTGATTGAACTGTTCATACATTTGATTTTTTGCCCAGAGACTTTGTTTATAACCACTACTAGAGACCATTCACGTTTATTCATACACTTGTTTTATGATTGCTGGTGCACTTGTGGATTGTTTATTAGATGCACTGTATATTTTTATGGATGCACTACCACTGATGGTGGCACATTTTTAGCACATGTTTTTAGGATTGTGTTTAAATTTATGCGCTGGATCACTTTATTTTATTTATTTCATAACCGTGGTCCTTGGATTGCGAACCTCCATTCACCTTTTAATTTATAACGGGTCTTGGGGATGTGGAAGAGGTTCTGGTTAGTTGACCGGAGAGTGCGACCTGGGGTGTAGTGCTTTATTTTGTCGCAAAGGTATTGTGGGGCTTTTCCTTGTGTACATTTGTGAGTGAGGCAGAGGGTCTTGAATGTAACTCGATCCTTCACGGCTAGCCAATGGAGGGTCCTCAGGGACAGGGTGATTGATTGCCAGGGTTTTTTTCCAGTTACCAGTCTGGTTGCTGTGTTCTGGACGGTTTGTAGACGTGAAATTTGGTATTTTGGAAGTCCTAGGTAGAGGGAATTTGCGTAGTCGAGTCGGGAATTGATGATTGTTCCAACAACTGCTGCTGTATCTCCTTCTGGGATAAAGGGGATGAGTCTACGCAGTAGGCGAAGAAGGTAGTGGGATCCGCTGACTACTGATCCTGTTTGTGCATCCATCGTCATGTTTGAGTCAAAGATGACTCAAACATGTGGGGCTGGACTTAGAGCAATGAGCCATGATTGGATATAGTCATCATGTCAGTGTCCAATTATTGCTCTGACAGTGCTCTGTGTCCTGATTGGGCAAAGCTTTCATTGCTTCAGCCAATCAGGGATTCCAATGCACTGTGCGGCAGTGCAGTGCATTGTTATCATTCGGCGGGCCGAACAAAGGGTTGAACGCCTTGATAATTCGGGTGTGTGTCGAATGGGCGAACAGCCAATGTTCAGCCAAAACTCACGCTTGGGCCAAACCATTCACCCATCCCTATTCAAAGGAATCTGTGAATGAGAAAACTACAAGTCCTATCTTCCACCGCAGCAGACAGCTTGTAGTTCTCAATGGACTGCGAGCGTGCTAATCAGCACACTTGTAGTCTATTTTCACTGCCTACAACTCTGTAACAGAAGGCTCGTACAGAGGTACGGGCACCAAAGTTCTGGGCAGTGTGTGCAGGAGCCTGACATTGCAGTGGATCGCAGGTGGAAATACTCTCCAGGCTCCTTTTAAAAAAATATAATAAATGCAAATTTTTTTTCCATGCCAAAATATGTACATTTATATTTTTTTTAAAAAAGGTGAATGTAGTCTTTAAGGGGCTATCCCCCTTTTTTTTCACCTGGTGATCTTACAAGTAACACACTTCATGTCTTTTAGCAACAATGCTTACTCACTGTGCTGTATCTATGGAGGAGCAACATTGTCCCCCTAGGTCAGGGCTACAGAACACCTAGCTTTGCTTCTCTTCTCTTCCCCGTAACATGGGGTTGGAGGTGTTTTGGCATCCACAGAGATAGCTGGAAATAGTGGCAGCTGATAACAGTCAGCACAGGCAGAGAACACAGGACATTAACAGTTCACAAGAACTGTGGCAGAATTAGTAGGAACTTTTTTGCACTAATGAAACATATATAATGCCCTGTACACACAAGCTAAATTTCCGACAGAAAAAGTCAGACAGGAGCTTTTCATCGTGTATATTCTGATCGATTGTATGCCCCATTGGACTTTTTACGTTGAAAATTCTGATGGACCTAGAAAGAGAAAATGTTGTAAATTTTTCCAACAGAACCAATTCCTATCGGGAAAACCGCTCGTCTGTATGCTGTTCCGACGTACCAAAAACGACGCATGCTCTGAGGCAAGTACGAGATGGAAGCTATTGGCTACTGGCTATTGCACTTCCTTTTTCTAGTTCCGTCGTACGTGTTGTACGTCACCACATTCTAGACGGTCAGACTTTGGTGTGACCGTGTGTAGGCAAGACCGCTTGAGCGGAATTCCGTCGAAGAAACCTTCAGAGTTTATTCCGACGGCAAAACCACTCGTGTGTACGCGGCATAACAAAACACTTAATCAACAAACCAAAAGGGTGCAAATAAGAGGAGTTCTTAGCTAGGATTTACATATACTTTAAGCCAGTCATGTTGCAGGTTATTTCTCTGTTTACATATTTTTCCCTAATGACTCCGCTAAATGTAAATTGAGAATAATTAAAACTGTTTTAATTAAGCCTCTAATACACCTGCATGTAGTTAAGAGCTAATCAATTCCAGACCTTGGAATAAATTTACTTTACAGAGGACAATGGCTTGCTTTCAAATGATGAACAATAATTTAAAACCTCCTTAAATGGAAGTATGAGAAAACAAACACAGTCTTTCAAAGTACTTTACATGACGAGTTGACAGGTTTTTACTGTTTCCAGTTAAGCAGCTCTATACAAATGCAATATTAATCATAAACCATACATAATTAAAAGTTGTTTTAAAGCCTATTTTTTTTTACCTAATGCAATTTCTGTATTAAGGTAGAAAACTCACTACTATCTTTCCTACCCCCACCCATCCCTAAACACTTACCTGACTCCCTTCAGCGATGCAGTGCTGTCACAGTTGCAGTTCCGCTCCCCTTACTTCATGCTTTCAGAGGAGACTCCGAGGGCAGCGGGAGCCACAGGCTGTTAGTCAAACGTCTGTGAGGCGTGAACAGGAGTGTAGCTTACCAGCACTGTGTGTGTCTATGGGTGCACACTGCCCAGCTCAGAAACACATTCATGCAGGGGTGCCCCCATAGCACACAGCTTGCTAAGAAGGCATCCTGAGGAAGAGGAGTGGACAGCGCCAGTGGAAGACTGCCAAAGAGGAGAGAAGAGACATGAATACATGAAGGGCCTTGAGCCTTTAGAACCACTCTGTAAAACCTCACCTTGTAAAATAAAAACCCTGTTCAGGTTAAAATAGAAATGAAAGGCAAAACATTTGTGTACCTTTTTTTTTTATAAGTGATCACATTCCCTCTATTCTCAGCTGCATAAGAGCTGGGGCAGGAGAAGCAGCAGTAAAATGAGCTTCCCAGTGGAAGGCTGTGAGGGGGGTGTGTGTGTGTCAGGACAGGTTTTATCATTTGAGTAGAGCACACTGGAGTTGACTTACTAAAATCGGAGAGTGCAAAATCTGGTGCAGCTCTACATAGAATCCAATCAGCTTCCAGTTTTTTTTTGTCAAAGAGTAATGCCGCGTACACGGAATTCTCGTCGGAAAAAGCTCTGATGGTTTTCCCATCGGAATTCCAACGGAACTTTGCTCAAACTGTCTTGCCTACACAGGGTCACACCAAATTCCGACGGTCAATAACACCACGACATACAACACGTTCAACGGCACTATAAAAGGGAAGTTTAATGCTTCCGAGCATGCGTCAAATTATTTCCGAGCATGCGTCAGAATTTTGCGTGTCCGAATTGCATACACACGATCAAAAAATCTGATTGAAAGGTTTCCGTCTGAAAAATTAAGAACGTGCTCTCAATCCAAAATCCGTCGGGAATGCCGACAGAATAAAAAAAGGGGACACAATATGGGTCCACTTTCTTGAGATTGTGGACTCCCCCTTTACAGGTA
Organism: Lithobates sylvaticus; assembly: GCA_028564925.1. NCBI lineage: Eukaryota > Metazoa > Chordata > Amphibia > Anura > Ranidae > Lithobates > Lithobates sylvaticus. The sequence goes on from CM053038.1 coordinate 96,017,525, forward strand.
GCTAGCATATAAGTTTAGTTTATTAATAGGGATGTGGCCCCTTTAAGGAAGAAAACATAGGATTCAGGAAGAACCAATCAGGTGAAAGGGAATTTTCTGGAAAGCAGTGGTGAGGCTATATAAGGTTAGCAGGAAGGGGGCTTTTCCTCTTTCCCCTTGGATCAGCAAGAACATTGGAGCTCCCTCCGTCCCGCCCCAGTCGCGAGCATCTTTTATGTGGTAGGGTCACCCCGGATTCTGGGGGGGACTGTTATTTATATTTAAAATTGTGCTACTGCTCGAGTTCTAAAAACTGAGCAGATAGAATTCTGTGTGGTTAAGTTATGTTAACCGCCCTGGCGGTATTCCCGAGTCTGGCTCGGGGCAGGAACTTCCGTACCAAAAGCGGTAACCCCGAGCCAGACTCGGGCTTGCGTTGCAGGATACAGGGGGGGGGGGGTTACTTACCTTATCCCCTGGATCCTGCGATGTCTCCCCGCTGTGTGAGCGAGCTCCTCCGCTCGATTCACACAGTGCCGAGTGCCGCTGATCTCCGTTCCCTGCGACGTTACGACGCACGGGAGCGGAGATCGGCGCCAAATTCAAAAAAGTTTAAAAACACAACACACATACAGTACTGTAATCTTACTGTATACAAAAAATACACATCCCCTTTGTCCCTAGTGGTCTGCCCAGTGCCCTGCATGTCATTTTATATAATAAAAAGATTTTTTTATGCCCAGTGACCTGCATGTCATTTTATATAATAAAAAGATTTTTTTATGCCTGGAAACTGGAGATTGTCCATAGCAACCAAAAAGTGTCCCTTTATGTCAAAAGTGGTTTTAGACCAGCTAGAAAACAGCGATAAAAAATTAGAATCACAATTTATCATCAAACACTAAATTTAATGACAGCGACTATTCTGCAACTGAGCAAATTTCAGTGTTTTTGATTTGATTGCATTATTGAATCATTTTTATATATATTTTTTTATTATATTATAATTTATGATTTTGTGTTTCAAACTTTATCATACACGGGATGTCTACTAGACTCTGGTTCGGACAGATTTAAGTGAGTTATTCATAAGAATTGCATGCCTACAATATAAAAACGCCAAATTTCCATGCAAAATAATTGTACCGCTTTCAGCACAAAATTCCAGACAGAATCATACCGCCAGGGAGGTTAAATACATTGTTTAAAAAACAATAAAGGTGCCGCAGACAATTTTTTTGCCAAAATATGGTTTTGTTTGTTTTAATTAAATTATGGTATTTGGGGATTATGGGGTTGAAGGGTGTGTCCTACAATCTCAAAAGTTTCTATCGGAAATTCCGACCGTGTGTACGCGGCATAAGTCAAAGCTGGAGTTAGAACCTGTATTGCTACCATGCACAGCTGGACCAGATTTTGCACTCTCCAGTTTTAGTAAATCAACCCCTCTGAGTTCCCAGCATAGCTAGAGAACTGACCACGCTGTGCTCTCATGCCTGATGACTGACACAAAGGAAGCAATACAAAGAGAACAGGATACTTTCTCATACAAGTACATGGTACAGCAGGCACATATTAGGAATATTAAAGGATGGGTTAACATATTCTTTAATGTTACTATGTGCAATTTGAGAGAATACAAATAGGATTTGAAAGGATGGCTGGTTGCTATGGATTTCACACTACAAACAGTGCTTACTCATATGAGTAAAGGTGGAAAAAGTTCTGAAATTATTTATCTTTGTCTAATTTTTTTACATCACAGAAAACTGATATTTTAACCGCTTCAGCCCCGGAAGGATTTACCCCCTTCCTGACCAGAGTACTTTTTGCGAAACGGCACTGCGTCGCTTTACCTGACAATTGCGCGGTCGTGCCATGTTGCACCCATACAAAATTGACGTCCTTTTTTTTCCACAAATCAAGCTTTCTTTTGGTGGTATTTGATCACCTCTGCTGTTTTTATTTTTTGCGCTATAAACAAAAAAATAGCGGCAATTTTGAAAAAAAAAACAACATTTTTTACTTTTTGCTATAATAAATACCCCCCAAAAATATATAAAAAACAAATTTCTTTCTCATTTTAGGCCGATATGTATTCCTCTACATATTTTTGGTAAAAAAAATCACAATAAGCGTATATTGATTGGTTTGCGCAAAAGTTATCAAACTCATCTACAAAATAGGGGATATATTTATGGCATTTTTATTATTACTATTTTTTTATTAGTAATGTCAGCGATCTGCAATTTTTATCGTGAATGCGACATTATGGCGGACACATCGGACACTTTTTTGGGATCATTGTCATTTATACAGAGATCAGTGCTATAAAAATGAACTGATTACTGTGTAAATTACACTGGCAGGGAAGAGGTTAAACACTAGTGGGCGATCAAGGGGTTAAGTGTGTCCTAGGGAGTGATTCTAACTGTGGGGGGATTGCCTCACTAGAACATGATAGAGATCAATGCTCCCAATGACAGGGAGCAGTAGATCTCTGTCACGTTGCTAGGCAGAACAGGCAAATGCCTTGTTTACAAAGGCATCTCCCTGTTCTGCCACTCCGCGACACGATCGCAGGCCCCCGGCAGACTTCGAGTCCACAGGACCCGCGGGCATGGTCACAGAGTACACAGTGGGCGCTCGTGCTCCCACAATGCTGCGATTTAAAGGGGAAGTGCCTGTACGCCCATTTGCCCACCCGTGCCATTGTGCTGACATATATCGTCGTGCGCTGGTCGGCATGTGGTTAATAGGGGTGTGTAGGCTTTTTATATCCACAAATATGAAAACAGATATGATCCCCGAAGACACTGTAAGGGCTTATGCACACTGCAGCTCAAAGGAGCTCAAAGAAGCTGCTCCTACGGGCTTTTGAACTGATTTGAGCAGTTATATTTTCTGCCTAGAAACTTCCCTCCATGTTAGTCAATGTGTCCATGCACACTAGGGCTTTTTCAAGCATTTTCAGACATATGCTCATACAGGCAGAAAAAAAAAAAATACCAAACTTGCGTTTTTGAGAGGAGCTAGTGCCCCAAAGAGCTCAAAAGAGCACAAAAAAAAGCTCAAAAACACGCAAAAACACGTAAAAAACACGCAAAACCGTTTGTTCCAGCTTTTTGTTTTGTTTATATAGTGGTCAAGAAAATACTATCTAGGAGGGTTTGTGAAAAAAACGCTTATGCTCAAAAAAGCTCAAAAAAGCCCAATAAAAAACGAGAGAAAGAGCACAAAAAAAGAACAAGCTTCTTCAAGATTTTATAGGCAGAAATAAAAGCTCAAACACCTGTAAAAAGCAGCTTATCTTTTGAGCTGCAGTGTGTATGAGCCCATATAGACAAGCTCTATATGTTGTGTATATATAGGTTATTTTGATTGGTAACTGCTTTTATACTTTATTAACACCTAGAGATGGCTACAGCTGTTATAGTGAGGCCTTCTTTACTGCTGCAGGCAAATTTATCAGCATATCATTTGTACAGCAGGATATTGAGAAGCAGGTGTGAAAAAATTATAACAATCTATGCATACCCCCCTATGATCCAGGATTCCATGGGACTAGATACAGACTCTACACCAGATTTTAACTGCAGAATCAATGGATATTTATTTATTATTACAGGTACTTATATAGATGTATGCAGGTAAACACGCTGTGTAGACATGTGCACAACAAAAAAATTCGTTTATTTTCGTTTCGTTTTTTTCGTTTCCGAAAAAAAATCATTTTTTTTCGTTTCGTTTTTTTCGTTTCCGTTGATTCGTAACTATTCATACATTCGTAAGTCGTTGGTGTTCGGATTCGTAACGATTCGTACATTCGTAAGAGTTATTTTTTCGTTGATTCGTTTTTTTTTGTTAGTTTAAATTTCGGACGCATTCGTATTTATTTATACATTCGTAATCGGAGCATAATTCATAATTTTATGTAATGTGTATGCTATTATTACTTTTTAATAATTTACTAATCGAAAAAAAAAGTTACGAATCGAAAAAAAAGTTACGAATGTACGAATTTTTTTGTTCAATAGAGACACGGAAAATTACAAATCGGAAAAAAAAAAAAAAAAAAAAAAAAATAAAGTTACGAATCGAAAAAAAAGTTACGAATCGAAAAAAAAAAAGTTACGAATCGAAAAAAAGTTACGAATGTACTAATTTTTTTGTTCAATAGACACGGAAAATTACAAATCGAAAAAAAAAAAAAAGTTACGAATCGAAAAAAAAAAGTTACGAATCGAAAAAAAAAGTTACGAATCAAAAAAAAAAGTTACGAATGTACGAATTTTTTTGTTCAATCCATTCGAAGCACGTTTAGCATCACCATTGTAAGGGACATGGAAAATTACCAATTCAACAAAAAAAAAAAGTTACGAATGTACGAATTTTTTCGTTCGTTTTCGTTTTTCGGATTTTCTTCATTAGTACATTCGTTGTTTCTAATTAGTTTTTTCAAATTTTCGTTGTTTTTCGGATTCGTTCGATTCGAATGATTTGTTAATCGGATTCGTACGATTCGAACGATTCGTTACGATTCGTTATTCGGATTCGTACGATTCGAATGATTCGTTATTCAGATTCGTACGATTCGAATGATTCGTTCATTCGTACGAAAACGAACGAACGAAAATAACGAAAAAAAAACGAAAAACGAAAAAAAACGAAACGAATTGCACATGTCTACCCGTGTGAAGGAGGCCTAAAAGTGGATCTAGCATGAGATATAATGTTCATGCAGAATAATGTGTAAAAAAATATATTATCTCAGACAGAGATCACATTACTACCCCTAAAAATGCCTCCATTTGATTTTTTATTCCAGAAGGACCGATTCATATTTGTTCAGGCATTACAGTAAAAGCTTAGATTACGAGCATAGTTCGTTCCAGAAGAATGCTTGTAATCCAAAGCACTTGTATATTAAAGTGAGTTTCCCCATAGGAAATAATGGAAAGACAATCTGTTCCACAGCCACTGCTTGTCAATGCAGTACAGCAGTCTCATTTCCCAGTCGATGCCTTCTACGGGGAAACGCGTTGGGTGGAGCTATAGGTCTTGACGTCATCACGCATCAGCTGGCTGGCTGAAGCCGCGGCTCCTTTGAATTTGTGTATACCGTTCGTGTTGGATGTCAGTGCCAGATGGAAAAACTGTTTTGTGAATAAAACTTTGTTCCCCTTGGAAGATCCAGAATAATACTGTAGCAGTGCTGAGTGGGAGTAGGAGTTTTTCTTTGATGCGTCCTGGTGCCACAACTTACAGCAGTCTATGGACTATATTGCATAGGATTGTTCTTTCTCTGAAATTTAATCTCAGTTATTATTTTTCTGTTATAAGCAGCTAACTGTTAAGCCCCATACACACGCGTGGACAATCCGTGGACCAGGTATGTCGGACCATGTCCGTCATACTTTGTCTGATGTTGGTTTTGCGTACACACGATCGGACAAAGTTGTCGGAAAATCCGATCATTCTGAACGTGGTGACGTTTGTTGCCTACGACGGGACTACGTAGAGGCTAGTAGCCAATAGCTTTGGTCTTGTAATGTGATCTGAGCATGCGTAGCACTTTGTCCGGTCGGACAAGCGTACACACGCTCGGATTTGGTGTGATCGGACCGGGTTGACGGGAAATCTTTCCAGCAGGAGATAAGACTTTGTCCGACGGACAAACCGACGAACACTGTCCGATGGTGCATACACACGGTCTGATTTTTCAACAACCTTGTCCGATCGGACCAAATTGATGAAAAAGTCCGACCGTGTGTATGGGGCTTTACATTGTTGGTAATATACATTCTTTTCATTTTTTTACATCACTTTATTTTATATAAAATTTTTGGTTGCACATTTTTTCTTTATACAGTACTGCATATGCCAGAGGTGCGGGGGTGCCGGAGACACTCAGAAACACTCTGAGACGCTTGAAGACCACTCGGAGACACTCGGGAACAGCTGAAAGCCGGCGGGTACACAGACACAGGGCATTGTTCCTGTAATTGCTTCCTCCGCCCTGTTCTGCCTGATTCTGATTTCCTCTGTGTGCCCACCTGTCACGGGGCTGCCCCCCCCCTTAAAAAAAATAACAAATTGTAACAATATAATTTAAAAAATTGTAATAATTCATTTTAAAAAATTGTAAAGTTAAATAATTTTTAAAAATGTAAGCATTTAAAAAAAATTTTTTTTAATGTATATGTTTTTTTTTTTTGTCAAATTTGTTTATTTAATTTTAACAATTAGTATAAATAAGTACATATGGTGGCAGAAAAAGAAAAGATCACATATATGGTAATAATATTGAGTTGTAGTTCCAACATAAACTAAAAGTAGTTTAACTTAACGATTTTTAGCATGGATCTAACTACTCAAATGATTGCGTCATACATTGTATAAGAGAGGATAAAACCAGCTTAGACCAGGTTAATATAAGGTGACCTCAGATAAAATAAAAAAAGGTCTTAATTATTATCAAGAGTATAGTTTTTAAATAAAAAGTAAAAAAAAATGTTTTAACGAATGTAAAAAAATATTTTAAAAAGGGCCAATTCATACAGGTAATCTGTTGTGTTTGTGTGTACTAATAATGATTTTAGTGTATTTTTAGTGAAAATATTTTTTGATATATTCAGGAAGGGGGGCCCTGCCAGGTAGGGTGTATGGGGTCCTGTGATTTCTAACAGCAGCCCAGGATTTCGATGCTGCAATGTGTGTGGCCACCTTAAGCCTGTAGAAAGACCTTATAGTGGAACTAAACATAATGAATGGTGTACGTTGTCTTTTTGTAGAACAATTGTTTTTAATGAATTTCAATCAGTACTGAGCCCAGCTGCCTAAGTACATTTAACCTGTACCTGCAACTTAACACCTTTGCTTTCCCGTTTTAGAAATGTGCAAGATAGAGAAAGGCTGGGAAAAAAAACTGTGAAAAGAGCTAATAAGGTCAACTAATGAACAATGGATGCAGGTGGGACAGGAGAGGATTATCTGGGAAATGTAACCTCAGTGTATCCACTTTCCATGTACTAAGCTTGTACCTCAATGGTGTAACCTGTCAGGTTTTCTGCCTGTAATGAATTAGTTCAGAAGCATCCGATGGGGCCAATCATGTACTGTACAAATACCAAGAGTACATTGTGCATAAAGAGTTAATTGTACCAGTTGTTTGCTTCTAAGTCAAGAATACCACCCTAATGCTGAATTCACATGACTGCGGTCTCCACCTGCTCTCGCAGGCATTAGCGAGCGATATTCACAGTATCCCCGATTAGGCATGTTAAGCCCCGCCCACATGCCATGCCAGTGAATGTTACTTGACCACTTTCTTAGACATTGTTGCTGACCAAGTACACCTTCATGAAGACAGTATTCCCTCATGGCAGTTGCCCCTTTTGGCAGACTACTGAAAAAATGATTCAGGAATGGTCTGAGGAACATAACGAATTTGAGGTGTTGACTTGGCCTCCAAATTTTCCAGATTTCAATCCAATTGAGCTTCTGTGGGATGTGCTGGAAAAACAAGTCATATCCACGGAGGCCCCACCGTCCAACTTTCACCAGAAAATGACAACGGGCTGCATTCCCAAAAGCAGTCCGCATGCAGTATTTAGGTGTTTTCCCAATTACTGCTTGCGATCCTGAAAATGTCGATTCACTAAAGGAAAAAAATGCATGCAGTAAATAAGTAGTGGTCTCTGCAGTGAGTTTTTTTTTGGGGGGGGGGGGGGGCGCAAAACAAACTGAAAAATTCTGAAAAATACTGAAACAATAACATCAAATGCAGCCACTTTGCCCATGAAATGCAGCCACCGTGCCCATAATATGCAGCCTCTGTGCCCATGAAATGCAGCCAATGTGCTCATCATATGCAGCATCTGTGCCCATGAAATGCAGCCTCTGTGCCCATCATATGCAGCCACTGTTCCCATCAAATGCAGCCACTGTGCCCATCATAAGCAACCTCTGTGCCCATGAAATGCAGCCTCTGTGCCCATCAAATGCAGCCACTGTGCCACATCAATTGCAGCCACTGTGCCCATCAAATGCAGCCACTGTGCCCATGAAATGCAACCACTGTGCCCATGAAATGCAGTCACTGTGCCCATAATATGCAGCCTCTGTGCCCATGAAATGTGCCCATCATATGCAGTTGATGGTATTAGACGCGTGCCTCCTGATTGGCGGAGAGGCGATTCAGTGTTAAAAAGGCAAATATTCATTTGCTTTTCTAACACACCTGGGCGGACTGCGAGCGCAATGCTCTGCGCTCCAAGTCCACTTTTTTGACGCCTATTAGAGCCTATGGCTCTAATCATGTGCTTCAAAAAAACACGCCGCTGGAATTCAGATACCCGACGTCTGAAAAGGGTCCAGATGCCTGAATAGAGGGGTGGCAGCCATGGCCATGGATAGATTAATGCAATGCAATGCAATGCATGAATCTATCCATTTGTCATACAGGGCACGGCGTGACAGAGGGGGCGGTGCTTGTGCGCCCTTAACCTCCCTGGCGGTATGATTCTCTCCAGAATTTAGTGCTGAAAGCGGTACATGGAAATTTGGCGTTTTTATATTGTAGGCATGCAATTCTTATGAATAACTCCACGAACTCTAACGAACCAGAGTCTAGTATACATCCCGGGTATGATAAAGTTTGAAACACAAAATCATAAATTATAATATAATAAAAATATATATAAAAATGATTCAATAATGTAATCAAATCAAAAACACTGAAATTTGCTCAGTTGCAGAATAGTCGCTGTCATTAAATTTATTGTTTGATGATAAATTGTGATTCTAATTTATTATCGCTGTTTTCTAGCTGGTCTAAAACCACTTTTGACATAAAGGGACACTTTTTGGTTGCTATGGACAATCTCCAGTTTCCAGGCAGAAAAAAATCTATTTATTATATAAAATGACATGCAGGGCACTGGGCAGACCACTAGGGACAAAGGGGATGTGTATTTTTTGTATACAGTACTGTAATCTGTAAGATTACAGTACTGTATGTGTATTGTGTTTTTAAACTTTTTTGAATTTGGCGCCGATCTCCGCTCCCGTGCGTCAGAACGTCGCAGGCAACGGAGATCGGGCACTGTGTGAATCGAGCGGACGGCTCGCTCACACAGCGGGGAGACATCGCAGGATCCAGGGGAAAAGGTAAGTAACTTCCCCCTGTATCCTGCAACGCAGCCAGAGTCTGGCTCGGGGTTACCGCTCCTAGACTCGGGAATACCGCCAAGGAGGTTAATGGGCAGGCCACCCCTGGGTCCCTGCATGCAATATTTAAGGAACCAGCAGCAGCTAGCATCCTTAACAAACATTAACAACAAGGTTGATAAGGAGCGGACAGTCGACACGTCCTTAACAACTGATGAGTCATCAGCTGTCAGCTCAGGTTTCATGAAGAAAAAAAATTACCCTATGGGTCTGGTATGAATTTTAACGGGAAACCCCATGCATAAAAAATATGATATGAGGTGGTATGAGGTGGTATGAGGTCCCCGGATACCAGACCCTTATCTGAAGCAGCCCGGCAGCTTAGGAAAAGGGGGGGGGGTGAGCTAAACCAGGCCACATGCCCTCAACATAGGGGGGTGCTTTGGTATACAAGGGCCTCTTCCCCACAAACCCCAAGGGCGTGACATCACCAAGTGGCACTACCCCTTAGTTTATTTGGTCAGATGGCGGTGGCGGCTGGCATCCTGATTGACGATGGATCTACACCGGGAGACAGTTTTTTTTATAAAGGACTTGTCAAAAACATCCCTTTATACTCATTCACATGGGGGGGATCTGGGGGCACCCTTGTTAAAGGGGACTTCAAGATTCTAATAAGCCCCCTGCCCACAGACCCCCACAACCACCGGCCAGAGTTTTGGGGAAGATGCCCTTGTCCCCATCAACATTGGTACAAGATGCTTTGGTGGGCATAAAGCAATAGTGAATTGACATTTTCAGGATTGCATGTTGTACTTGGGAAAACACCTAACTACTGCATGCGATCTGCTTTTATTAATGGAGCCCCATGTTGTTTAATGGTTATTAAGGAGGTTGGCGTTTGCCCATCCTTAACAACCAGCTATTAACAAGTGTTTGTTAAGGGCGCCGGCTGCCGACAGCGCATGCAGTAGTTTAATAGCGTTTTTTAGTGAATGACAATTGTTTTTTTCCAAAAACGCTGTGAGGTATCTTACCGCATACTCGGATGCGGTAAGATACTACTTTGTGAATGGAGCCCATTATGTTCCTGAACTCTGGGACTGCAAACCTAGGAGCTTTAGGCCCCTTTCACACCTATACAACTTGTCCCACGATTTGGGATGGCAAAGTAGCATGACAAGTCGTTTCCCATGATTTTCCAATGACAGCCATTCATATTAGTACAACTTCAAGTCCATCCGACTTCAAAGTAGTCCCTGCACTACTTTGGTCCGATTTTGATGCCACTTACACAGGCATTCCTTGAAATCGCGCCAATATCGCGCGACTTTGAAGTCGCACAATTGTGAAAGGGGCCTTAGGATTATTTATACTGACCTCTTTTTCCCCAAATCATGGGTCAAACCATCACATCTTATGATATATGTCCAGCTGCATGTTGTTGCTTTTGTTGCATATACATTATCTCACAAGAGTACACCCCTCACATTTCTGTAAATATTTTATTATATCTTTTCATGTGACAACACTAAAGAAATTCCACTTTGCTACAATATAAAGTAGTGAGTGTACAGCTTGTATAACAGTGTATATTTGAATGTCCCCTCAAAATAACTCACACAGCCATTAATGTCTAAACCGCCGGCAACAAAAGTGAGTACACCCCTAAGTGAAAATGTCCAAATTGGGCCCAAAGTGTCAATATTTTGTTGGCCACCATAATTTTCCACCACTGCCTTAACCTTCTTGGGCATGGAGATCACCAGAGCATCACAGGTTGCCACTAGCGTCCTCTTCCACTCCTCCATGACAATATCACAAAGCTAGTGAATGTTAAACACCTTGCGCTCCTCCACCTACCATTTGACAATGCCCCACAGATGCTCATGTAGCAAATTCCCGAGGCTCTTTAGGCCTAATGGTTACCTCCAGAGTTAAGGAGAACTGATGTCCTTCAGTGTAGAGTTGGTTACAAGGCATGGTGGGTGTAATGTAAGATCAACAGGTGGGTGCTAGACACCTTTCGACTGCAAAGAGATTTATTGTCTTTTGAAAAGAACTGTGGGAGAGTGGGTTAGGGCCAGGACACCCTTAGGTAGATGCAAAGATAATTAGTAAACTCCAAAACTTTTATAGGTGGACAGCTATACAGGTGAAGGCTTCCAGCCGGACATCACTTCTGTATAGGTAGGACCTCTGTCTCCTACGACAACAATCTTGTAGCTGTTACTAATGGTAATGATATTCAACTATTTACAAGACGAACAGTTCTCCTTATCCCACACTCACTCACTGTGATTCTTCACTCAACAAGCTCAGTCTCTCTCACTAGACTTCAGATCCACTAGCCACTGGATCCCCTGAGCGCTTTCACTTTAACACTCAGTATCTTCCTCAAGCGTCACCCCCGCTTCCTTTCTGGGTCCTTGGCTTGGTACGCACAGATATTCCTCAAGTTTCACCCCCCGCTGACACGTTAGGTCCCTGGCTTGGCACTTCCTGAAGTTTTCCCACTTCTTCACCGTCCCCGGATGGTCTAGTACTGGCCTCAGCTCACTCACTGTGGTCTTCAGTAGCAAGGTGGATGGTCCCTTATTGGCGACAGCTTCCCCTCTACCTCCAACCACAACAGGTTCCCCAGCCTGCGGAACCGCTACTTCTGGTTGGACTACAAGCCTGCAGTTCCAACCCTATGCTTCTCTCCTGCTTCTGGATAGGCCCTCAGACAGCCTAGCAGCCTGATGTCCCCGGGATAGGCCTAAGGCTTATGACCTAGCAGCCCGGGGCAACATGACACACGTCCACCCAGACAGCCATCCAGGTGGCACAGAACCCCGATCACCTGACTCCACCCAAATAAATAGGCTCTCCCTGCAGGCCAAGGGACCCAAGAAAATCCCTGAACATTGGCTGAGACTCCCCATTCATTCATAATCTGTCCTTGCTATGCTCTTGTCTTATCAAATATCACCAGCTGACCGAGAGAAGAGAGAAGTGCAGCAATTCTAGAATTAGGGGGAAATCAATTGATCTCCTAACAATTGGCCAAGTCAACTATCGCCTGGCAACAAAATTTACTAGCAGCCCTGCCTAAACATCATGGTGCTACACTCAATAGGGTTTAGGTCTGAAGACATGCTTGTCCAGTCCATCACCTTTACCCTCAGCTTCTTTAGAAAGGCAGTGGTCTTCTTGGAGGTGTGTTTGGTGTCATTATCATGTTAGAATACTGTCTTGCGGCCCAGTCTCTGAGGCTGCATTCACACCTGAGCGTTTTGTAGCTTGAAGCCTGAAGCTACAAAACGCTAGAGGGGAAAAAATACATTGTTCTCTATGGAGATGGTTCACATCTCCACTCCAAAACGCCTGAAGCCCTACGCCTGAAGCTCAAACAAGTTCCGGACCCTTTTTTGACGCACGAATCGGGCAGATTTGGGCGTTTTTATTCTTTTTACATTAGTGACCTTTTGCTCTGCACAAAATTCACGGCAAAACGCGGTAAAAAACGCTGCGAATCGCGGTAAAAAACGCCGCAATTCGCGCAATTTTCTGCCTGAAAAGCTACGCTCAGGTGTGAATGCAGCCTGAAGGGAAGGGATCATGCTCTGCTTCAGTATGTCACAGTACATGTTAGAATTCATGGTTCCCTCAATGAACTGTAGCTTCCCAGTGCCGGCAGCACTCATGCAGCCCCAGACCATGACACTCCCACCACCATGCTTGACTGTAGACAAGACACACTGGTTGCCTCCACACACGCTTGACACCATCTGAACTAAATAATTTAATCTTGGTCCCATCAGACCACAGGACATGATTCTATCCATGTTCTTAGACGGCTTGTCTTCAGCAAACTGTTTGCAGGCTTTTTTGTGCATCATCTTTAAAAGAGGATTCCTTCTGGGACGACAGACATGCAGACCAATTTGATGCCGTGTGCAGTATATGGTCTGAGCACTGACAGGCTGACCCCCCCACCCCTTCAACCTCAGGGGCAGCACTCATACATTTTTTTCCCAAAGACAACCTCTAGATATGACGCTGAGCACGTGCACTCAACTTCTTTGGTCGACCATGGCAAGGCCTGTTCTGAGTGGAACCTGTCCTGTTAAACTGCTATATGGTCTTGGCCACCAAGCTGCAGCTCAGTTTTAGGGTCTTGGCAATCTTCTTATAGCCTAGGGCATCTTTATGTAGAGCAACAATTCCTTCTTTCATATCCTCAGAGAGTCCCTTGCCATGCGGTCCCATGTTGAACTTCCAGTGACAAGTATAAGTGAGAGCGATAACACCAAATTTAACACACCTGCTCCCCATTCACACCTGAGACTTTGTAACACTAACGAGTCACATGACACCGGGGAGGGAAAATGGCTAATTGGGCCCAATTTGGACATTTTCACTTAAGGGTGTACTCATTAAAGCAGTTTAGACATTAATGACAGTGTGTTGAGTTATTTTGAGGGGACATCAAATTTACACTGTTATACAAGTTGTAAACTCACTACTTTACATTATAGCAAAGTGTTATTTCTTCAGTGTTGTCACATGAAAAGATATATTAAAATATTTACAAAAATGTAAGGGGTGTACTCACTTTTATATATATATATTAACATATATATTTGTTTTAACATTTTTAGCTTCCCAGAGGTTGGAACATTTACCTGTGGTACAAAAAATAAATTCAAGTAGTTCACAAATCAAATATACTGCTTATATTATATAATAGTTATCATAGGTATTATGCCCCGTACACACGGTCGGACCATGTTGTCGGAAAATCCGCCCGTGTGACGGATTTTGTGGTCGGAATTTCCGATCGTGTGTACGGGGGCTTAGACATAAGTGTTTCCTTAATGGAAATATTCAAGTGTAGTTCAAGCAAAAAAGTGGATGCAACAGTGTAGGTTAGTACTTGTTAAGTAATTTTTAAGAAAGAAAAAAAAGCAGTGCCCATGCTTTTCATAATATATCTGATTTCATACTGGATAGTGTTTTTATCGCACAAATTCTGTGTTTTTCTGCCAAAGTAATAGCAAAAACATGTAAATGCTATCACAAAGGTCAAGCTTTTATATACTATGACAGCCCATCACAAGCCTTATTTTAAATTCTTCCTTAAATCATCAAATGACTAAAGATGGTGAAGATAAATGTGAATGCCAATGTCTTTTTTTTTTTTCCTCAAGATGGTATTTAATTATCTATGCATCTTGATGGAAAACATCTCTGATCCAAAATGGCAGCTTTAATTGGCAATTCATTTTACTGTCAAGAAACTCCCTGACTTCTCACGCATGACTGATGTTTGACTGCAGGTGACTGCTAACATGATTTCTGAGGTGCCAAAATTGTATTTTATTCAAAATGTAAACCTAATAGATGTAGACAGTGGTTTACAACACATTTTTTAAGCATGGTACCAACTGAAATCTATAGATGGTATGTAATAAATGCATTTTAGAATCGCTATTGTGCCCCATCTATAATTTTATTAGACATCCACTGTGAGGTCAAACTGCAAAAAGAACCTAACCGGACTTCGGTGTGAAATATGATCAAAGTCTTATTATTCTTTACACAATATAACAAACCTGTGAGCACAAAAGTCTACTCTAGCTAATAAGCATAAGACAATGGCTTACTCTTTGTTCATCTCTAGTTGTCCTGACAGTTCATTGGCTTTTTCTGGATTGGGAACAAATAGTAAAAGTGTAAGGGCGCTAGTCCCTGTACTCCTCCCTATAAAAACAACTCAGTAGTGGCAAAACTTTAAAGGGAGGTGTAGGGCACTTTCAGTGAGCGTGTTTAAAGTGTATTCCCACTTTTGCAGTCAAATTTGAGAAAATCTTGCTATATGTTTATGTGTTCCCATTCACACAGCATGCCTATAAAATGTTTAAAAAATGTTTCTTACCTTTTAGATGTTTCTCAGAAGGAGGTGTCACAGCTGACTGCAAGGATTTTGAACAATGTTAAAGTGAGCCTGTCCCAAGTATGTCCTCATCAACATATATTTGCAAGCCTTTACACCTTTAGGCCTGGCTCACACCTATGCATTCAGTTTTGCTGAAACACACCACAGTCCATTCAACATGGTTTCCCCTGGGTCTTATTCACATCTGTGCATTTTATGGAAAGGGCCAGGGACCAGCAGTTTGTGTTTTTGGTTCCATAGACTACAATGGATCAAAAACGTATATTGAAAAACGCAAAATCCACCTGGAATATGCAAACTGCAACCTGCATAGTTGTCAACCAGGCTTTAACCCATTGTTAGGACAGTCAGTGTTTACAACTAGTTACAACTGATAACGAAGATCTGTCTGCACAGTACAGACAGGGTTAGTTATGCCAAGCACAGCTACCCAGCTCCCTCATAACAAAGAAAACTACCTAGGAGTTTTCCTTGCTGGAGGGTCCAGAATAGAGCCTCTAAAAAAGGTAAGCTCCAATCTTTATATTTTTTTGTAAGTTATGTTATGTGAATGAGTAACAAATATAAAGTAGGTGTTATCCCAATCTGACTGCAAAAGTAGAAATACACTTTAAAGGATAATGGCAGTGTTTAACGGGTATGTCAAAGCAAAAAGCTATGCAATCTCAGCAATACATGCAACGCTCTAGGTTCCTAGAGACCCCAATGGAAGAGAAGTTTCTCGCTTCCCTGCCTGAGCAGAGAGCCACACATGATGAGGCAAAGGTAGCTAGGCAAGTAATCTGCAGCCAGGTGAGAGGTCCTCCTCTGTCAGAACCGGTGTGCAGGTAGCTAGGCAGACGCCTAATAGCATGCAGCTCCTCCAGAAGTCGTAGGTACTATGAAGAGCATCTTCCAATTGCTCCCAGTGTACTCAAGTTCCAGTGGGATGACCCAAAACAAGCAAGCAACAAGTGTAGTCAGAGCTTCTGAGGTATGTAAGGGCCGATTCAAACTACTGTGAATGGCACCTAAATGCACTTTGCTGATGGATGTGCATTGCAGCACATTTAGTATGGAATGCTGCCAAAAATGGTATGTACACCTTATTTGGTGCATTGTGGTGCATTTGTCAGCCCATTGAAATTAATGGGTTGCCTTGACAGAATTCACATTACCTTGCATGTGCTGACGCGTTGCCATTGAGTAAATGGGCCCTCACTCAGAAAGGACTGAAGCCATTAAATGAACTTGAGAGCCCCTCACCTATAAAGAGTAGTCAGCAAATATATATTTCCTGTAGCACAGTTTTTTAATTTACTGGTATGATTTCAAATTGTAAGAGGAAACTGGGGTACTCTGAAGAAATCCATGCTGAAACTGTAAAAAGTTCGGGCAGCCGCATTGCTGGATTGTGGGACAGCTGAGTGTGTGTTTATTAAAAGTCAGCAGCTACACTTTTCGTAGCTGCTGACTTTTATTAAACACAGAAATGGATGGAACTCCGCTTTTAGCCCTGTTAACCTCCCTGGCCGTATGATTATTTCAGATTTTTGATGCTTAAAGCGGTACAATTATTTTGCATGGAAATTTGGCATTTTATATTGTAGGCTTGTAATTCTTAGGAATAACTCACTTAAATCTGTCCAAACCAGAGTCTAGTAGACATCCCGGGTATGAAAAAGTTTGAAAAACAAAATCATAAATTATAATATAATAAATAACTATAAATAATTATAACAAATAATAATATAATAATAATAAAATGTATTCAATAATGTAATCAAATCAAAAATTTGCTCAGTTGCAGAATTGTGATGATGATTTTCCCCACAAATCACTATCACTTAATTCTGTGAGTGATTCTAATTTATTATCGCTGTTTTCTAGCTGGTCTAAAACCACTTTTGATATAAAGGGACGATTTTGGTTGCTATGGACAATCTCCAAATTCCAGGCAGAAAGAACAGTATTTATAATATAAAACTGCATGCAGGGCAATGGACAGACCACTAGGGACAAAAGGAATGTGAAATAAATTGATACAGTAATGTAATCTGTAAGATTACAGTGTACTGTATATGTATTGTGTGTTTTACTTTTTGAATTTGGCGCCGTTCTCCATCCCCGTGCGTCGCAACGCTCGCAGGGAACAGAGCTCGGCTCCGTGATAGATCCGACGGAGGATGGCTCGCCCACAGAGTCTGATTGATCAATCTACCTACCTATCTATCTATCTATCTATCTATCTATCTATCTATCTATCTATCTATCTATCTATCTATCTATCTATCTATCTATCATGTCTAGCACTCTCGCCTAGCAGTAAAAAGGGTTGCTGGTTCGAATCCCAACCACGACACCACCTGCCTGGAGTTTGCATGTTCTCCCTGTGCCTGCGTGGATTTCCTCCGGGTACTCCGGTTTCCTCCCACACTCCAAAGACATGCTGGTAGGTTAATTGGCTTCTGTCTAAATTGGCACTAGTATATGAATGTGAGTTTGGGACCTTAGATTGTAAGCTCCTTGAGGGTAGGGACCGATGTGAATGTACAATGTATATGTAAAGCGCTGCGTAAATTGACGGCGCTATATAAGTACCTTAAATAATAATAATAATATATGCGGTTCTGTAGCAGCACACTTGTGTAATGACTTGTAGTTTAATATGTCAAATATATTCAGACTTAGCCCAGTTATAAAATGCACATTTTACCACTGCAAAATACATAAACATAAATGAAAAGGCAAATAGACTTGATTTAGTGATGTTTCTTCCTCGAAGCGCTGAAATTCTAGCGTATGTTTCTTTGTTCTCTTGGTTTTCAGAGCCAAGAAAGGCTGATCTGAATGCTAAGAGGCTGTGCTGTCTGAGCCTTCTAATTCATGTGATTTGCTGGGCAACATCCACCTCACTGAAGCATAATGCATATATTTTAATGAAAACTGATTTATACAAAACCAGAGGTTCAGACTGCACAATGAGCTGGGCTGATATTAACATTTCCGCTGAGCCATCTATATTTTCAGTGACATCATCAGCTTGCAAATAAAAAGTCAATTAAAAATAGATGTGTTGAGTAGATTAAATATCACGGACAATCTGAGTCATACCTCTCATCGAGGCCAATACTTATAATTACAAACCGCTAACTTGTTTTTGGTATTTCAGGAAAAGGATAGTACCATAGGGGATAATAAACCACAATGTTCACAATTATAAGTTACCAAACATATACTTCTGTTGAGCAGGGCTTAAAGGAATACTCCACTTAAAATAAAGATTATACCAAATAACTCTCCCTTGAGAATAGAGTTGATGGGGTTCTGCTGACTGTCTTGATAACTTAGAAATTCCACATTATCAGCTGGATTTGATAGAGCTGTTATTTTTGAAAGAAATCTGTATAAATAGGTAACTTAGATAATTGTCATTGCTATTCCCCGGTCCGGTGACACCTGACATGTGACCCCCCCTTCTTGTTTCAAGACCCTTTTCCCCAGAAATAGAGTTATGAATGAATGAATGATTTATATAGCGCTGCAACTGCGAACTGAATCGCCTCAAGGCGCTTGATCCGTTCTGTACTTCCTGTTCCTTAGAAGAGGTGGGTCTTGAGTTTTTTTCTGAAGGCCTGATGGTTTTCTTCAATGCGGATGTTAGTTGGTAGAGCGTTCCATAGCCGTGGTCCTTGGACTGCGAATCTTCATTCTCCTTTTGCTTTGTAGCAGAGATTTCGGGATGAGGAGGAGGTTTTGGTTAGTTGATTGGAGGTTGCGATTTGGTGTGTAGTTTTTTATTTTGTCGCATAGGTATTGAGGAGCGTTTCCTTGTGTGGGTTTGGTGGGTGAGGCAGAGGGTCTTGAACGTGATCCAATCTTTACGGTTAGCCAGTGTAGGGTCCTAAGGGATGGGGAGATGGATTCCCAGGTTTTTCCCAGTTTTTTTTTCCTGTGACTAGTCTTGCTGCCGTGTTTTGAACAACTTGTAGGGGTGCAATCTGGTATTTGGGTAGTCCTATGTAGAGGGAGTTTGCGTAGTCAAGTCGGGAATTGATGATTGTTCCAACTACTACTGCTTTCTATTTTTCTGGAATGAAGGGGATAAGTCTACGTAGCAGGCGTAGAAGATGGTGAGATCTGCTGACTACTGATCCTATTTGTCCCTCCATCAACATTTCTGAGTCAAAGATGACTCCAAGACTTTTGGCTTTGGTGCTTGGGGAGATGGTCTGTCCAAGGATGGTGGGTGGTGTCAAGGGGGTCTTTGTTTTTGTATTTCTGTTTGCTTTGAGGAGAAGAAGCTCTGTTTTGTATCCATTGAGTTTGAGTTATGTTTTTCTTATTTGCTCTTCTTTACGACAATTTCTGTTTAGCTGAGTGAACATAGGCAATTTTTACTTGTGGGATCATCGCCTTAAATGCTCCACAATTAATTTGCTAGCCTTTGCTTCACACAGGAAAACAATTTAATAGAGCATAAAGTAGCAAATAATTGATAATAATAGCACAATGTTCTAAATGTGTGCGATTGATTTCAACATACAAATACATGTATAGGTATTGCTAGTGATCAATGACTGGCAGTCATTGATCATTTTGAAAACTATAACCATCCATATGCTCCCAGCTTTACTGTTTTTTTCTATTTTCCATCACTCCCAGCCTAAACAAATTGAAGCAGAATTCTGCAGAAGATGTGACCACGTCAAAGCAATAAGCTGGCAATACATGTGACAATTTGAGCAACTGAAGGTTTGGTTCAATTTTGTGTCACAATCATAGAAGACATAAAATGGTAGTTTTGACCAACCAAAAGAAATTGGAATCATAATTTCCCCATCAAACTTAAAAATCAGATTTCTTTTGATGAAATTGCATAATTTTTTCCATTTGATCTTTACATAAATTGTATTAAGGCTGTAAATTTATTGCATTCTTTTTAACTTCACCTTCTATCGAATTTTTGTGGCCAATCAAACTTCTTAGTAGTAAATTGCTTAGTTTCTGTCAATTACATTTGATTGTTGATCATATTTGCTATCTAAAGTGGTTCAAATTGACTTGAGGGTGAATAGTGGGATTTATCTGGCCCTTGTCACTTCACAATTGTATTTAAAGAGGAACTGCAGTCTGCTCACATAATTTGTAATAAAAACATCTTTGCCATTCTGAAGCTTCCCTCCAACCACTGCATATTATTTTATATATACTGTGATTCTGTACTTGCCAAATATGCTGCATAAATCTCCCTCCACTAAGTCTGGCTGCATCCATTTTAACTGTGAGCAGCTGAAGCTGCTGCCTGTTCACTTCCTGGATTTACACAGACACACAGGGGCACACCTCCAGCTCTTATGACTCACCCCCGCCCTTCCTGTCAAGCTCTCACGAGAGTGAGGGCTGTGCATGATGTCATAAGCCTTTTACCAGACAAGAAACACGAAGTGGGCTGTATAAGTATTTACTGGCAGAAAAAAATGTTTTACTATCCAAAGTTAAAATAACAAGGGTAGAAGATTTAATAGATGGAAAGATGAAAAATTGACTGAAGGTCCGCTTTAAGGATTAAAAAAAAAGAACAAGCTTTACAGAAATGTCTTCAAGCACAACTAAACTATATCTGAGCACCACAAACTGAAATGGCAGTTTAATTCATTTTTTTATTTTAGCCTAGGTTCAGAGTAGTGCGATCTCAGACATCGCATGTGATTGGCACCCGCACCACAGGCGCCGGTCACATGTGATGTCTGAGAAATGTGAGTTTAGCCATACAGTTGTATGGCTGAACTCACATTCGATTCGCACAGAAAAAGGTGCAGGGGCTTGTTTTTCCCTGCACTGGAATTGGATTGCATGGGTGTTCTCACCCATGCAATCTGATTCCTGTACAAATACACAGTTCGCACTGCGATCTGTGAACCAATTTGGGTGGGGGTGTCATTAACAATGTATTGACACCCGCAGTGGTTCGCAGAGGGCAGTGTGAACTGCCTGTGGGAGAGAAGTGATGCGGGAACCGGCACTGTAATCGCACTGGTTCCCACATCGCACTAGTCTGAACCAAGGCTCAAAGCAATTTCACATGTCCATCCATCTCTCTATGGTTCTTTTTTTTATTGAGAATTTGCTGCGAAATACACCCCGTAGCATTTCTAGCTGTGGCCATCTTGAGTAAGGGCAGATGGTTCATGTAGTATTTACTTCCTGAAATCCATCTGCCCTTAGCTAAGGCATGCAGGCACGAGGGTGTGCTTAGCTGAGGAAGCCCCTCTTCCTCTCCTCCAGATGAATGAAGAAAAATGCCCATGAAGACTCCTGGGATGTATGATATCATTTTGGCCTAGGCCCGAAACCAGGAAGCAACTGAAGAAATGTGTAAAAAAAAAAAGTTTAATTAAAACAAGTAAATATAATATACAGTACCTTCCTATCTATATACTAATGCTAGCAGCATAAAGATTAAAAAAGTTTATGCTGTTTGAGAGAGTTTAGTTAAAACCACAAATCTCACACATGTGAAGTAAAATGACTTGGATTGAACCCCACCTGTGAGATCTGGTTCAGGCCCAGTTCACCATGGCCTGGGACTGGGATTGGCCTGAAAGTATTGTAGGAGTATTATGGGGTAGTCACACCTGCAGGTTTTTTATTGCTTTTTTGTTTTTTTGGTTTTAAGACAGTTGACCAACTTTGAATTTTGTTTCTTTGACAGAATTCAAGTCTAGGGTTTTTTTATTTTTTTATCTTTGCAGTTATGACCTTGCATGTTCCATGATGTAGTATAATAGTATTCTGATGAGTTTACATATAATGGGACAGTCGATATTTAAAGGTCATAAATGAGATAAATGACTGTCCACTAGGGATGAGCCGAACACCCCCGGGTTCGGTTCGCACCAGAACCTTCGAACCGACCGAAAGTTCGCGCGAATTTTCGAACCCTATACGTTATAATGGACGCGAACGTTCGAAATCAAAAGTGCTAATTACAACGGCCAATATGCATGTTAATGTCATAAAACAGGTTTGGGGACCCGGGTCCTGCCCCAGGGGACATATATCAATGCAAAAAGAACTTTTAAAAACTAACGTTTTTTCGGGAGCAGTCATTTTAATGATGCATAAAGTGAAAAAAAAAAAGTGAAATTTTCCTTTAAATATGGTACCTGGGGGGTGTCTAAAGTATGCCTGTGAAGTGGCATGTGTTTCCCGTGTTTAGAACTGTCCTTGCACAAAATGACATTTTTAAAGGAAAAAAAGAAGCCATTTAAAAACACTTGCGGCTTTAGGTTTGTTCTTAAGTAGAATCTGAACAGGTACATTATGAAGTGTAGCTCCATCCCAAAAAAATCTATTTTTAAGCTTTTTGGAGAACATAGGGAGGGGTTATCACCCCTGTAACATTTGCTGTCTTTGCACATCTGTTCAGAACATGTCACCTCACTTTCCGTCCCAATGACAAATGTTTTTGGAAAAAGTGGGGTTTTAATTGAAACAAGGATTGGTGATAAAGTATCAGTAGAGAGGAGATACCTTTTTCCCAAATTAAATCTAACAGGATAGAATTTCCCTTCCTAGGGGTAGATTTCCTCTCACTTCCTGTTTTCTCTTTCCGTTTGCAAGTAGGAGTCGTTTGTAAGTTGGATGTTTGAAAGTAGGGGCCTGGCGTATATACTCTGCAGAAATTTGCCCTATTAGATGTTGGTGTAGCCACAAGACTGGTGGGCACAGGAATGGGCCCTGCTGTGAGTTTATAGATCAAGATTTGTAATTGCATGCACCTGTTGAACAGGGCAGAAAAATTGGGGGTGGTGGTGGTGGTGGACGGTGTTGCCACAAGACTGTAAGCTCTCACAGTTACTCTTGGTGGGCGCAGGAATGGGCCCTACTGTGAGTTATTAGATCAAGATTTGTAATTGCAAGCACCTGATGAACAGGGCAGAAAAATTGGGCCTTTGGCGGTGGTGGTGGACGGTGTTGCCACAAGACTGTAAGCTCTCACAGTTACTCTTGGTGGGCGCAAGAATGGGCCCTGCTGTGAGTTATTAGATCAAGATTTGTAATTGCAAGCACCTGATGAACAGGGCAGAAAAATTGGGCCTTTGGCGGTGGTGGTGGACGGTGTTGCCACAAGACTGTAAGCTCTCACAGTTACTCTTGGTGGGCGCAGGAATGGGCCCTGCTGTGTGTTATTAGATCAAGATTTGTAATTGCAAGCACCTGATGAACTGGGCAGAAAAATTGGGCCTTTGGCGGTGGTGGTGGACGGTGTTGCCACAAGACTGTAGGCCCTCATAGTTACTCTTGGTGGGCGCAGGAATGGGCCCTGCTGTGAACTATTAGATCAAGATTTGTAATTACCCGCCCCTGTTAAACAGGGGCTGAAAAATTGTGCCTTAGGCACTGGTGCTGGTGCCACAACACTGCAACCCCTCACAGATACTGTACTTGGAGCACAGCAGTCACACGTGTTGCAAAGCATTTTTTTAAAAATTGTAATTACCCGCCCCTGTTAAACAGGGGCTGAAAAATTGTGCCTTAGGCACTGGTGCTGGTGCCACAACACTGCAACCCCTCACAGATACTGTACTTGGAGCACAGCAGTCACACGTGTTGCGAAGCATTTTTTAAAAAATTGTAATTACCCGCCCCTGTTAAACAGGGGCTGAAAAATTGTGCCTAAGGCACTGGTGCTGGTGCCACAACACTGCAACCCCTCACAGATACTGTACTTGGAGCACAGCAGTCACACGTGTTGCGAAGCATTTTTTTAAAAAATTGTAATTACCCGCCCCTGTTAAACAGGGGCTGAAAAATTGTGCCTTAGGCACTGGTGCTGGTGCCACAACACTGCAACCCCTCACAGATACTGTACTTGGAGCACAGCAGTCACACGTGTTGCGAAGCATTTTTTTAAAAAAATTGTAATTACCCGCCCCTGTTAAACAGGGGCTGAAAAATTGTGCCTTAGGCACTGGTGCTGGTGCCACAACACTGCAACCCCTCACAGATACTGTACTTGGAGCACAGCAGTCACACGTGTTGTGAAGCATTTTTTTATAAAAATTGTATGTACACGCCCCTGTTAAACAGGGGCTGAAAAATTGTGCCTTAGGCACTGGTGTGGTGGCATGGATCATTGAGGAGGAGGAAGAGGATAGTCAGTGAACATAAGAGGACAGTCACTCAGCATCAGCATAGGCAGTCTTGAAGGGATGTGATATTAAAAATTATTCGGTTATATCCGCCTCAGGTGCCTGGTAGCTGGTGGTGATCCAAGACTGATTCATTTTGATGAAGGTCAGTCGATCAACCGAGGCGGTGGACAGTCGCACCCTATGATCGGTGACAAATCCTCCAGCAGCACTGAATGTGCGTTCGGAAAGAACGCTGGAGGCAGGACAGGCCAGTAGCTCAATTGCATACTGTGCAAGCTCTGGCCAGTGATCCATCCTCAGGACCCAGTAAGCCAGAGGATTTTCGGTGGGAAAGGTGTCCAAGTCTGACCTTGCCCCAAGGTATTCCTGCACCATGTTTATCAGACGCTGGCGATGGTTGCTGGAACCGATCATACCTTGGGGCTGCGGACTAAAAAATTGTCTGAACGCATCGGTCAGACGTCCACCTTCCCCACCGCTCCTTCTGCTACTGACCGAAGCCTCAGTAACTCGTCGCCCAGGACCAGGAGTTTGTAGCCTCCCAGTTTCTGGGAACGCGTTGCACAGACCTTTCTGCAAGGCCTCCCTGAGATGTCTCATCCTCTGCTCCCTCTGCGACGGCAAGATAAGGTCCGCAACCTTACCCTTGTACCGCGGATCAAGGAGAGTGGCCAGCCAGTAATGGTCCCTCTCCTTGATCCGAAGAACACGAGGATCCTTCCGCAGGCTTTGCAGGATCAGGGAGGCCATGCAGCGTAGGTTAGCTGAGGCATTCGGTCCGGAGTCTTCTGGGTCACTGAGGATGACATGATCGCCAGCCACCTCCTCCCAGCCACGTACAAGTCCACTGGTTTGTTGGGACTGTACATCATCCCTAAAAGACTGCTGCTGCTGATGCTGAGTGCCAGGCTCCACCTCCATGCTCACACAATCCTCCTCCTCCTCCTCCTCCTCATCCTCTTCCTGTGTGATGGGTGGGACAGGAGGAACACTGTCCGGATAAAGGGGGCCTTGAGAGGCAAGGAAGTCCTCCTCTTCCTGCTTCTGTTCTGCCTCAAGTGCCCTGTCCATTATCCCACGCAGCGTATGCTCCAACAGGTGGACAAGAGGGACAGTGTCACTGATGCATGCACTGTCACTGCTCACCATCCTCGTGGCCTCCTCAAATGGTGAGAGGACAGTGCATGCATCCCTGATCATGCTCCACTGACGTGGGGAAAAAAAACCAAGCTCCCCTGACCCTGTCCTGGTGCCACAGTCGCAAAGGTACTCATTGATGGCCCTCTGCTGCGTGTGCAGTCGCTGCAGCATGGCCAACGTTGAGTTCCACCTGGTGGGCATGTCACATATTAGGCGGTTCTTGGGCAGGTTCAGCTCCTTTTGCAGCTCAGTCAGCCGAGCACTGGCATTATAAGATCGGCGGAAATGCACACAGACTTTCCTGGCCTGCCTCAGGACATCCTGTAAGCCTGGGAACCTGCCCAAGAACCGCTGCACCACCAGGTTGAGGACGTGAGCCATGCAGGGCACATGGGTGAGCTGCCCCTGTCGCAGGGCGGAGAGGAGGTTGGTGCCATTGTCAGAAACGACCATTCCTGGCTTAAGCTGACGTGGCGTCAACCACCTCTCGGCCTGCCCCTGCAGAGCTGCCAGAACCTCTGGCCCAGTGTGGCTCCTGTCCCCCAAACACACCAGCGCAAGCACGGCATGGCATCTGTTTGCCTGCGTACTTGCGTAGCCCCTTGTACGCCTACGGAGCACCGCTGGTTCCAAGGACAGAGCACTGGAGGAAGAAGAAGAGGAGGGGGTGGAGGAGAGAGGTGTGTCACAACCAGTAGCAGTAGTAGCGTTTTGGAGGCGTGGTGGCGGAACAACCTCCAACACTACTGCACCTTGTCCTGCATCCCTCCCAGCTGCCAATAGAGTGACCCAATGGGCCGTGAAAGAAAGGTACCGTCCCTGTCCATGCCTGCTGGACCATGAGTCAGCGGTAATATGCACCTTACTGCTGACCGCCCTGTCCAGCGAGGCATGGACATTGCCCTCCACATGCCGGTAGAGAGACGGAATCGCCTTCCGTGAGAAAAAGTGGCGTTTGGGAACCTGCCACTGAGGAACCGCACATTGAACAAACTCACGGAAGGGGGCCGAGTCTACCAACTGAAAAGGCAGCAGTTGAAGTGCTAGCAATTTAGCCAGGCTAGCATTCAACCGCTGGGCATGTGGATGGCTGGGAGTGTACTTCTTTCTACGGTCCAGCAGCTGGGGCAGGGAAATTTGCCTGCTGCAATCGGACGTCGGTGTACTGCAAGTACTTGGTTGTGACACACCTAATTCTACACCTTCAGTCCTCTCAGAGCAGCTTTCAGAGAGGACTGAAGGTGTAGTGGGGATGGAGATCCCAGCTGAGGAGGAGCAAGGAGAGGTCCGCTTAGTTCTTTGGTGTGGGTCTTTTATGTGTGCCTGCCAACGAGCTGCATGGCAGGTCGCCATATGTCTGGTCATGCTTGTGGTGCCCAAGCGGCTGATGTTTTGGCCACGCGAGATACGCTTGAGACAAATATTGCAAATAGCAGTGGTGCGATCTGCTGCACTCGTCTCAAAAAAGGCCCACACCAAAGAACTTTTCTGATAACGTGCAGAGGCAGCGCCCTGCACAGGCGGAGCTCTGCGGTGTTGTACAGTTGCTGTGCTGGCCTCTACCTGGCCTCCAGGGGGCATCCTGCCTCGTTGGACATGTGACGCCGCATCCTCCTCCTCCTCGTCCTCCTCCTCATCCTCTCTCCCTTCAGGCACCCACGTGGAGTCAGTGACCTCATCATCCCCTCCCTCTTCACCACTAGAGCAAACCTGGCAGTAAGCTGCAGCTGGTGGAACAGTACTGCCAGATTCCTCAAGCTGGGTATCATCTTCCGAGCCTTCGAATCGTTGGGCATCCTCCTGGAGCATGTACCCAACACTGTGCTCAAAGAGTTCGGGGGACTCCTCAGGAGGACATGGTGGGTCTAGGGAAGGGGTGGCTGATGATGCTCTGCCAGTACCCTGAGCCTGGGTGAGAGAGGATGAGGAGGATGAGGAGGGCTTGGTCATCCATTCTACCAAGCCTTCAGCATGATGCGGCTCCACATGTCCAGCTGCCGAAAACAAAGACGCGCGTGTCCCATGGCCACGTGCTGATGACGATGCACGACCACGTCCACGTCCACGGCCACGTCCACGGCCACGTCCACTAGAAACAGAGCCTGCCTGCCCTGTGTTCTTGGCTCTGCACGCTCTGCCTCCCCTTGGCGGTCTTCCAGCCATTGTAGTCGGTAGTCCTGTGGGTGCTGCTGAGAAGAATATATAGGAGCTCTGTGTGATGCCACTAACACACTAGAAGTCCTATGGGTGCTTCTGCAAAGAAAATAGAGGAGCTCTGTGTGATGCCACTAACACACTAGAAGTCCTGTGGGTGCTTCTGCAAAGAAAATAGAGGAGCTCTGTGTGATGCCACTAACACACTAGAAGTCCTGTGGGTGCTGTTGAGAAGAAAATATAGGAGCTCTGTGTGATGCCACTAACACACTAGAAGTCCTATGGGTGCTTCTGCAAAGAAAATAGAGGAGCTCTGTGTGATGCCACTAACACACTAGAAGTCCTGTGGGTGCTTCTGCAAAGAAAATAGAGGAGCTCTGTGTGATGCCACTAACACACTAGAAGTCCTGTGGGTGCTGCTGAGAAGAAAATATAGGAGCTCTGTGTGATGCCACTAACACACTAGAAGTCCTATGGGTGCTTCTGCAAAGAAAATAGAGGAGCTCTGTGTGATGCCACTAACACACTAGAAGTCCTATGGGTGCTTCTGCAAAGAAAATAGAGGGGCTCTGTGTGATGCCACTAACACACTAGAAGTCCTGTGGGTGCTGCTGAGAAGAAAATAGAGGAGCTCTGTGTGATGCCACTAACACACTAGAAGTCCTATGGGTGCTTCTGCAAAGAAAATAGAGGAGCTCTGTGTGATGCCACTAACACACTAGAAGTCCTGTGGGTGCTTCTGCAAAGAAAATAGAGGAGCTCTGTGTGATGCCACTAACACACTAGAAGTCCTGTGGGTGCTGCTGAGAAGAAAATAGAGGAGCTCTGTGTGATGCCACTAACACACTAGAAGTCCTATGGGTGCTTCTGCAAAGAAAATAGAGGAGCTCTGTGTGATGCCACTAACACACTAGAAGTCCTGTGGGTGCTGCTGAGAAGAAAATATAGGAGCTCTGTGTGATGCCACTAACACACTAGAAGTCCTATGGGTGCTTCTGCAAAGAAAATAGAGGAGCTCTGTGTGATGCCACTAACACACTAGAAGTCCTGTGGGTGCTTCTGCAAAGAAAATAGAGGAGCTCTGTGTGATGCCACTAACACACTAGAAGTCCTGTGGGTGCTGCTGAGAAGAAAATAGAGGAGCTCTGTGTGATGCCACTAACACACTAGAAGTCCTATGGGTGCTTCTGCAAAGAAAATAGAGGAGCTCTGTGTGATGCCACTAACACACTAGAAGTCCTGTGGGTGCTGCTGAGAAGAAAATAGAGGAGCTCTGTGTGATGCCACTAACACACTAGAAGTCCTATGGGTGCTTCTGCAAAGAAAATAGAGGAGCTCTGTGTGATGCCACTAACACACTAGAAGTCCTGTGGGTGCTGCTGAGAAGAAAATATAGGAGCTCTGTGTGATGCCACTAACACACTAGAAGTCCTATGGGTGCTTCTGCAAAGAAAATAGAGGAGCTCTGTGTGATGCCACTAACACACTAGAAGTCCTGTGGGTGCTTCTGCAAAGAAAATAGAGGAGCTCTGTGTGATGCCACTAACACACTAGAAGTCCTGTGGGTGCTGCTGAGAAGAAAATAGAGGAGCTCTGTGTGATGCCACTAACACACTAGAAGTCCTATGGGTGCTTCTGCAAAGAAAATAGAGGAGCTCTGTGTGATGCCACTAACACACTAGAAGTCCTGTGGGTGCTGCTGAGAAGAAAATATAGGAGCTCTGTGTGATGCCACTAACACACTAGAAGTCCTATAGGTGCTTCTGGGAAGAAAATATAGGTCTGTGTGATGGGACTAACACACTTCAAGTCCTATAGGTGCTTCTGGGAACAAAATATAGGATCTCTGTGTGATGGGACTAACACACTTCAAGTCCTATGGGTGCTTCTGGGAAGAAAATATAGGTCTGTGTGATGGGACTAACACACTTCAAGTCCTATAGGTGCTTCTGGGAACAAAATATAGGATCTCTGTGTGATGGGACTAACACACTTCAAGTCCTATAGGTGCTTCTGGGAACAAAATATATGATCTCTGTGTGATGGGACTAACACACTTCAAGTCCTATAGGTGCTTCTGGGAACAAAATATATGATCTCTGTGTGATGGGACTAACACACTTCAAGTCCTATAGGTGCTTCTGGGAAGAAAATATAGGTCTGTGTGATGGGACTAACACACTTCATGTCCTATAGGTGCTTCTGGGAACAAAATATATGATCTCTGTGTGATGGGACTAACACACTTCAAGTCCTATAGGTGCTTCTGGGAACAAAATATATGATCTCTGTGTGATGGGACTAACACACTTCAAGTCCTATAGGTGCTTCTGGGAACAAAATATATGATCTCTGTGTGATGGGACTAACACACTTCAAGTCCTATAGGTGCTTCTGGGAACAAAATATAGGATCTCTGTGTGATGGGACTAACACACTTCAAGTCCTATAGGTGCTTCTGGGAACAAAATATATGATCTCTGTGTGATGGGACTAACACACTTCAAGTCCTATAGGTGCTTCTGGGAAGAAAATATATGATCTCTGTGTGATGGGACTAACACACTTCAAGTCCTATAGGTGCCTCTGGGAAGAAAATATAGGTCTGTGTGATGGGACTAACACACTTCAAGTCCTATAGGTGCTTCTGGGAACAAAATATATGATCTCTGTGTGATGGGACTAACACACTTCAAGTCCTATAGGTGCTTCTGGGAACAAAATATATGATCTCTGTGTGATGGGACTAACACACTTCAAGTCCTATAGGTGCTTCTGGGAACAAAATATAGGATCTCTGTGTGATGGGACTAACACACTTCAAGTCCTATAGGTGCTTCTGGGAACAAAATATATGATCTCTGTGTGATGGGACTAACACACTTCAAGTCCTATAGGTGCTTCTGGGAACAAAATATATGATCTCTGTGTGATGGGACTAACACACTTCAAGTCCTATAGGTGCTTCTGGGAAGAAAATATAGGTCTGTGTGATGGGACTAACACACTTCAAGTCCTATAGGTGCTTCTGGGAACAAAATATATGATCTCTGTGTGATGGGACTAACACACTTCAAGTCCTATAGGTGCTTCTGGGAACAAAATATATGATCTCTGTGTGATGGGACTAACACACTTCAAGTCCTATAGGTGCTTCTGGGAACAAAATATATGATCTCTGTGTGATGGGACTAACACACTTCAAGTCCTATAGGTGCTTCTGGGAACAAAATATATGATCTCTGTGTGATGGGACTAACACACTTCAAGTCCTATAGGTGCTTCTGGGAACAAAATATATGATCTCTGTGTGATGGGACTAACACACTTCAAGTCCTATAGGTGCTTCTGGGAACAAAATATATGATCTCTGTGTGATGGGACTAACACACTTCAAGTCCTATAGGTGCTTCTGGGAACAAAATATATGATCTCTGTGTGATGGGACTAACACACTTCAAGTCCTATAGGTGCCTCTGGGAAGAAAATATAGGTCTGTGTGATGGGACTAACACACTTCAAGTCCTATAGGTGCTTCTGGGAACAAAATATATGATCTCTGTGTGATGGGACTAACACACTTCAAGTCCTATAGGTGCTTCTGGGAACAAAATATATGATCTCTGTGTGATGGGACTAACACACTTCAAGTCCTATAGGTGCTTCTGGGAACAAAATATATGATCTCTGTGTGATGGGACTAACACACTTCAAGTCCTATAGGTGCTTCTGGGAAGAAAATATAGGTCTGTGTGATGGGACTAACACACTTCAAGTCCTATAGGTGCTTCTGGGAACAAAATATATGATCTCTGTGTGATGGGACTAACACACTTCAAGTCCTATAGGTGCTTCTGGGAACAAAATATATGATCTCTGTGTGATGGGACTAACACACTTCAAGTCCTATAGGTGCCTCTGGGAAGAAAATATAGGTCTGTGTGATGGGACTAACACACTTCAAGTCCTATAGGTGCCTCTGGGAAGAAAATATAGGTCTGTGTGATGGGACTAACACACTTCAAGTCCTATAGGTGCTTCTGGGAACAAAATATATGATCTCTGTGTGATGGGACTAACACACTTCAAGTCCTATAGGTGCTTCTGGGAACAAAATATATGATCTCTGTGTGATGGGACTAACACACTTCAAGTCCTATAGGTGCTTCTGGGAAGAAAATATAGGTCTGTGTGATGGGACTAACACACTTCAAGTCCTATAGGTGCTTCTGGGAACAAAATATATGATCTCTGTGTGATGGGACTAACACACTTCAAGTCCTATAGGTGCTTCTGGGAACAAAATATATGATCTCTGTGTGATGGGACTAACACACTTCAAGTCCTATAGGTGCTTCTGGGAACAAAATATATGATCTCTGTGTGATGGGACTAACACACTTCAAGTCCTATAGGTGCTTCTGGGAACAAAAT
This sequence comes from Lithobates sylvaticus, assembly GCA_028564925.1. Lineage (NCBI taxonomy): Eukaryota > Metazoa > Chordata > Amphibia > Anura > Ranidae > Lithobates > Lithobates sylvaticus. Next base: position 96,049,487 of record CM053038.1, read on the forward strand.
ATATGATCTCTGTGTGATGGGACTAACACACTACAAGTCCTATAGGTGCTTCTGGGAAGAAAATATAGGAGCTCTGCCTGCCTGCCACGAACACACTACAAGTCCTATAGGTGCTTCTGGGAACAAAATATAGGAGCTCTGCCTGCCTGCCAGGAACACACTACAAGTCCTATAGGTGCTTCTGGGAACAAAATATAGGAGCTCTGCCTGCCTGCCAGGAACACACTACAAGTCCTATAGGTGCTTCTGGGAACAAAATATAGGAGCTCTGCCTGCCTGCCAGGAACACACTACAAGTCCTATAGGTGCTTCTGGGAAGAAAATATAGGAGCTCTGCCTGCCTGCCACGAACACACTACAAGTCCTATAGGTGCTTCTGGGAAGAAAATATAGGAGCTCTGCCTGCCTGCCAGGAACACACTACAAGTCCTATAGGTGCTTCTGGGAACAAAATATAGGAGCTCTGCCTGCCTGCCACGAACACACTACAAGTCCTATAGGTGCTTCTGGGAACAAAATATAGGAGCTCTGCCTGCCTGCCACGAACACACTACAAGCCCCTCTTTCTAAATCAATCTTTGTAAATGAATCTATCTAACTCAATCTCTCTAAGTAAATCTCTCTAACTAACTAAATCCAGCAGAGTGTCACAGATCTATCCTGCTCTATCTGCGCCGGAACAGCATGTGACCGGCGCAGACGGCGTGGCGGCCTTTTATAGGGGGGGGCGTGTACTAAAGCCCCTGAGCTGTAATTGGCTACAGGCGTCCTGCCTGTAGCCAATTATGGCTCTTCGAGTTTCCGGGGCTGTGATTGGCCAAGCATGCGGGGTCACAGTGCATGCTTGGCCAATCATCAGCCAGCAATGCACTGCGCCGGCCGCGCCGGCCGCAATGCATTGCGGGGTCGCTCGCATCACACGAACGTGATGCGAGCGGCCAAAATAGTTCTGGGCTCGCCGAGCGAGCGAACGCCCGGTGCTCGATGCGAACGTGGGTTCGCATCGAGCACCGGGCCCATCCCTACTGTCCACACAGTGCTAACACCTTTCTAGTACATACAGTAGATCAAGTGTATTATTACCTACCATATGTATGACCAAAATCTTTAATTAAAAAAAAAAGATATGGCAACTGTATGCCAAATATTGTCATGATAATGCTATCTATAGACAATGTATAGAGATTTGTTGTTGGGAGACAATGGGGCTGATTTACAAAAGGCAAATAGACTGTGCACTTTTGAAAGTTCAGTTGCTCCAGATCTTACTAAATGGGGTAAAGCTTCACTTTACGAAGAACACCCAATCACATGCAAGGGAAAATAAAAAACCACAACATTTTGCTTGCACGTGATTGGATGATGGAAGTCAGCAGAGCTCTCCCTTATTTACTAAGCTCTGGGGTGTCAGGAACCATGAATCAGGCTGAGACAGAAGAGCAGTAAAAACCATACTATTTAATAAAATGGTAAAATGGTAGAAACAGAGCAAACATAGATAGTCTGGAGGGTGACTTTGTGCAAGCCCACCGAGCATGGTGGTAGTCTGGCTGGGCCCTCTGTAAGCAGTGGGGTCAGTCTTTAGTTAGTCAGTTAGTAGAGTGACATTCGGGTCGCTGTCAAGGAGGGTTCTTCCTTCATCGGAGAAGATAAAGACGTGCCATGGTGACCAGGTCTTGGAGTATCGCTCCTGTTTGTGTCGAGCAGTTAGTACTAGGTCTTCTAGTCTACTTATTTCTTTAACTTTTCGGATCCACATCCCTATTGTTGGGGGTTGCGAAGATTTCCACTTAAGAGGGATGCAAGCTTTAGCAGCATCAAGGTGTCGGATAATAGATTTTTTGTATATTTTCCCTGGTATATTGGTGGCGTGTAGGAGGAAGAATGCTGGGTCATTCGATATTACCCGTTCCGTGAGTTTTTGAAGGATACGTTGGACCTCTGTCCAGAAGTGTTGTAATTTGGGGCAGGTCCAAAAAATATGTAAGATGGTGCCCTTGTCCTTCTTGCATCCCCAGCACTGGTCAGAGGTGTCTGGAAATATTTTCTTCAGTTTCACAGGGGTTCTGTACCACCTGGTTAGAATTTAAAAGTTGGTCTCCTGTGCCTTCGTGCAAATAAAAGATTTGTATGTAAATCTTAGGATGTGTTGTTGTTGTGTTGTGCTGAAAGTTCTACCTAAGTCCCGTTCCCAGTTTTGTATACAATTCAAAACAGGAGGTTCTGCAGGAGTAGGGATGAGCTTCGAATTCGCGTCAAACTCATGTTCGACTCGAACATTGCCTGTTCGCCTGTTCAGTGAACAGCGAACAATTTGGGATGTTCGCGGCAAATTCGAAAAGCTGTAAAAGTCTATGGGAGAAATCTCAAGTGCTAATTTTAAAAGCCTATATGCAAGTTATTGTCATAAAAAGTGTTTGGGGACCTGGGTCCTGCCCCAGGGGACATGTATCAATGCAAATTTTTTTTAGAAACGGAAGTTTTTTCAGGAGCAGTGATTTTAATAATGCTTAAAGTGAAATAATAAAAGTGTAATATTCCTTTAAATTTCATACCTGGGGGTGTGTATAGTATGCATGTTTAACAAGGGGACCCCCAGATCCCGGCCTCCTCCCCTGTGTGAAATGGTAAGGGGGTACAACAGTACCCTTACCATTTCACCAAAAAAGTGACAAAAATGTTAAAAATGACAGGAGATGGTCTTTGACAATTCCTTTATTAAAGTCTTCTTTCATCTTCTTTCTTCTGGTCTTCCTTCTTCCTTTCTTCATCCTTCGGTTTCTTCATCTTCTTCCATCTTCTTCCATCTTCTTCTTCCTCCGATCCGCTTCTTCTTGCTCTGGTCTTCTCGTTCCGGCATCTCGTCCGTCCACGCCCCTCTCTGACGTCATGGGGAAAGCCATAGGGAAGTCCCCATCAAGTCCCCGTGCGTCAGAGGGGGGCGGGGTCACCAGGTGGCCCCTCCCTCTGTTATAAAAGACCTGTCAGAAGAAGTGAAGCCTCTCACAGCGGGAGCCTCCCATTGCGAGGAGCGGCCCGATACAGAAGAAGAGACGCCGTGGAAGAAGATGCCGGATGAGAAGACCAGAGCAAGAAGAAGCGGATGGGAGGAAGAAGAAGATGGAAAAAGATGGAAGAAGAAGATAAAGAAACCGAAGGATGAAGAAAGGAAGTCATTCAATGAATGACTGTTCTCTGTATTACGGGAGCTGACAATTCATTAAAGCCGCAAGTGATTTTAAATAGCTTTTTTTCCTGCAAAAATTACACTTTGTGCAGGGACAGTTCTAAGCACGGGAAACATGCACCCTTGTACAGGCATACTATACACACCCCCCAGGTACGAAATTTAAAGGAATATTACATTTTTATTTTTTCACTGTTCATTATTCGTTATTAAAATCACTGCTCCTGACTTTTTTTTGCATTGATACATGTCCCCTGGGGCAGGACCCAGGTCCCCAAACACTTTTTATGACAATAACATGCATATTAGCCTTTAAAGTTAGCACTTTTGATTTTGAACGTTCGAGTCCCATAGACTTTAATAGGGTTCTAAAGTTCACACAAGCTTTAGGTCTGTTCGCAGGTTCTGGTGTGAACCGAACAGGGGGGTGTTCGGCTCATCCCTACACAGGAGTAATAAGCAGCTCGTAGTTAGCAGAAAGTGTCTGGGGTATTGCCCCCGTCTCTGAGCAGAACCCCTCGAAGGTGGTAAGGGGCCGGGCAGACATCCCCGGAGCTGGAAGTGTTCTGAAGAAGTGGGAGAGCTGGAGGGCACTCCAAAAGTCCAGCGGAAAGATCCTGACTGGTCCATCAGCTCCAGGATCGTTGGCCACCCCCCCTGTACAAATCGTGCAGCCTGTGTAAGGCCCAAGTCTTTCAGGTTTCGGAAGTTGGGACTGCCACTTCCCAGGGGGAAAAGGGGATTCCCCAGGATTGGGTATAGGGGTGATGTCTTCGAGGATATGTTGGGGGATGACAGTAGGACTGAACATAGCTTGGCTGTATTACCTATTAGTGGGTGATTCTTCATCTCCCGAGAGAGGGAGGTATAGCACCATGGAACTCCCCTTAGAGGAACGTCTGATTGTGCCTGTTCAATACGAACCCATAGCTTGAAATCTGTGTGTCTGTTACAATCTACCATCCTACTCAAATGTACAGCTTTGTAGTATTTGCGTATGTCCGGCACTGCCAGTCCCCCATATAGCTTAGGTAGCATTAGTTGCTTACACTGCAATCATGGGCGTCTATGTGCCCATATGAAGTAGACGAAAGTCGTTTTGAATTTGTTTGAAGTAGCTAGTCGGGATATGGACCGGGAGTACCTGTAGGAGATGGAGAAACTTGAGGAGGATGCTCATTTTAATAATATTGCAGTGGCCTATCCAGGAATGAAGACCGGTGTTCCATTTGTCTAAAAGATGTTTAACTCTACGCAGTAGTGGTGGGAAGTTTAGAAATTCCCACCGTGTATGGCCTGTATTACTCTATTAAATAATCAGCTTCTGCTCATTGCTTGGTACCACTGTACAATGTTGTATCTTGGCTAATCTCACTATGAGTGCACTGACCAGGGTTTGACTGACTCAAACAATAGACTTCCTGCAGTCTTTAACCTCCTAGGTGGTATTCCCGAGTCTGGCTCGGGTTCCGTTTTTTCTGCTAGGAGCGGTAACCCCGAGCCTGACTCGGGCTGCATTGCAGGATACAGGGGGAAGTTACTTACCTTTTCCCCTGGATCCTGCGATGTCTCCCCGCTGTGTGAGCGAGCCGTCCGCTCGCTCGATTCACACAGTGCCGAGTGCCGCTGATCTCCGTTCCCTGCGACGTTACGACGCACGGGAGCGGAGATCGGCGCCAAATTCAAAATAGTTTAAAAACACACAACACATACAGTACTGTAATCTTACAGATTACAGTACTGTATACAAAAAATACACATCCCCTTTGTCCCTAGTGGTCTGCCAAGTGCCCTGCATGTCATTTTATATAATAAAAAGATTTTTTTTCTGCCTGGTAACTGGAGATTGTCCATAGCAACCAAAAAGTGTCCCTTAATGTCAAAAGTGGTTTTAGACCAGCTAGAAAACACCGATAAAAAATTTGAATCCCAATTTATCATCAAACAATAAATTTTATGACAGCGACTATTCTGCAACTGAGCAAATTTCAGTGTTTTTGATTTGATTACATTATTGAATCATTTTTATATATATTTTTATTATATTATAATTTATAATTTTGTGTTTCAAACTTTATCATACCCGGGATGTTTACTAGACTCTGGTTCGGACAGATTTAAGTGAGTTATTCATAAGAATTGCATGCCTACAATATAAAAACGCCAAATTTCCATGCAAAATAATTGTACCGCTTTCAGCACAAAATTCCAGCCAGAATCATACCGCCAGGGAGGTTAATGCTGTAAAACACCCACAGTCCCCCTTTTTTGGCAGAGACTATGTGATCCCTAGCTAGAACAGAGGGAATGATCTATAATTCCTAAAATAAGGTTTTCTAAAAAGACGCACTTTGATACAAGATAATATTGGGGTTGATATACTAAAGGCAAATAGATAAAAAATACATATAAATACACTGTTAGACTATGGGGTTGATTTACTAAAGGCACCAATTTTCCCCAGAGTTTAGTAAATTGGTAAAGCTCTAGACCAGTGGTTCTCAACCTCGGTCCTCATTACCCCCAAACAGGCCATGTTTTCAGGTTTTTCTTGATCTTGCACGGGTGCTCTAAATCAGTGTCAATGGCTTGGTAATTTGGACAGCTATTTTATCTAAGAGAAATTACCAAAACATGGCCTGTTTGGGGGTAATGAGGACCGAGGTTGAGAACCACTGCTCTAGACATATGCGGTTAGTTTCGTTCCGAATTGAAGTTCGGAGAAATTTTCGTTTTTCGGGAACTCGGATGTATCTGAATTTCCGAATTTACAATAGTACCAAATTTAAACGAATCCGAAAAAAAAAATATTTGAATAGTTTTCGAATACTTTTCAAATACTTTTTGAATTCAAATATTTTTTCAATTTCCTAAGAGAATAAAATAGAAAAGAAAATAAAGGAATAGAATAGAAAAAAAAATAGAACAGAAAATAAAAGAACAGAATATAATAGAGTTAAACGGAACAAAATAGAAAACATAATAAAAGAATAGAATAGACTAGAATGTAATAGAAACAAATAGAATAGAAAAACATAGAAAGAATGTAACCATCTTCTGAAAATCCAATTTCAAATAGAATCAATTTTAAATTGAATACATAAGAAAAGAATAGAATAAAAAAAATAGAATAGAATAGACTACAATAGAATAAAAAATAATAGAATTAAAAACCAATAGAATAGAAAGAATATAGCCATTTCAAATAGAATCAATTTGAATTTGAATTGAATAGAAAAGAATAGATTAAAATAGAATAGAAAATAACAGTATAGTATAGAAAATAACAATAGAAAATAAAGAAACAAATAAAAATAGAAAAAATTTGAATAGAAAAGAATAGAAGAGAATAGAAATGAATAGAAACAAATAGAATAGAAAATAAAATAATAGAATAGAAAGAAACAAATAGAAAAAAAATAGAAAAATAATCTAATATATTTTTTTTTTATAAAAAAATAGAATAGAACAATTTCCCAAAATTCTAATAGAATCAATTCAAATTTGAATAGAATAGAAAAGAACACATTAAAATAGGAAGATGGTTATATTCATTCTGTTCTATTCTATTTTGTTTTATTTTTCTATAGTATTGTGTTATTTTCTATTCTATTCTACTCTATTCTATTCAAATTTAAATTGATTCTATTTGAAGTTTGGAAAATGTTTATATTATTTCCATTCTGTTCTATTTTTTTCTTTTTAATTATATTCTTTTCTATTCTATTTGAATTTCAGAAGATGGTTATAATCTTTCTAGTTTATGCTATTCTTTTTTTTATTCTATTCTATTCCTTTCTATTCTATTCCATTCTATTCTGTTCTTTTATTTTCTATCCTATTTTGTTCTGTTTTACTCTATTATATTCTATTGTTTTATTTTCTGTTCTGTTCTTTTTTATTATATTATATATTTTTTCTATTCTATTCCTTTATTTTTTATTCTATTTTATTCTCTTTGGAAATTAGAAAACTATTCGAGTTCGAAATCTTTTCAAATTCATAAGCTATTCTAATTCGAAAACTATTCTAATTCGAAAACTACGGTATTCAAATTTGAAAACTATTCAAAATTAATTTGAAGACTTTTCAAATCGATTCGAATTTGAAGATTCTAATCTATTCGAATAAACAAAACAAATTCTGAAAACAAATTAAACTGATTAAATTAATTTAACTAAATTAATTTATGTACTAATCGAAACAAAACATATTTTTTCATTCTGCACGTTTATAAAGCTCTGCTTATTTCCATCATCCAGTCATATGTAAACAAAAATGCTTTTTTTTCTTATTTTCTTTGCACCTAATTGGTTATTCTTTACAAAGAGAAGCTTTACCACATTTACTAAGAAAAAAAGAGCGCTTCTGCCTTGGCAAAGTGCATAGTCTATTGACTTTAGTAAATCAACATCATTGCATTGTAGTTATATTTAAATGGACAGAATACAGTATACTGGAAATCTGCCAAAACATACCATTAGTCTAACGGTGTATTTGTATGTTTTCTTTTTTTACTTTGAACACTTTCTGGAAATATTAAAATTTACCCCAATGGATTTACAATTTAATGAAACACATGTCATGTATATTTGATTAAGTGATTTTCATTGACGCTTTTGTCGGCGCCGAGCACACCTTGCAAATCACGCCATCTGTTAAAAGATCGTACTGAAATTTGGTTTTAAGAAAAGCAAACATCTTTTATTTACCTTCCTGGTTCCTGGCAACAAAGACATCCGGAGGCCGAGAGCGCTATCAAAAGATCCACATATTTATGTTTTATGTGTTTCTAGGCTTAACCTTGTGTTTGGCTGTTAAAGCTTGTAATGTTTTCCTGAGAAATGTGTTAAAACTCCCTCGGCACATAATGTATGGATTAAACAGCTTGTAAAAGTGGCACCTTGCAGACATGACTGTTTCAGGTGGATAGTAACACATTTATATTTGAACAGCCATATGTTCATCTTTGTGTTTCATAGACTCAATCATGGACATATCAAAACAGCACTTATACTAACTGCACTTGTAGCCCCCCCCCCCCCAACTTTTTGAGATGAGAAAGAAGGACATCTTCTACTACAAGGCATATAGTCAAAAAGAAACCCCTGCCACATCCCCAGTTGCATGGACTATTAATTTATTACTGGTACTTATATAGCATATATTGTACATTCACATCAGTCTCTGCCCTCTGAGCTCACAATCTAAGATCCCTAACTCACGTATATTAGGGCCAATTTATACAGGATCCAATTAACCTACCATCATGTCTTTAGAGTCTAGGGCAGTGGTTCTCAACCTGGGGGTCGAATGACCATTCGCCAGGGGTCACCGAATCCTGGGCTGTTCCTGAAGCCCCCACCACTGTCCCAGTCTCTTTGCAGCCACCAATTCAGTTCACAACATGGGTGGGGGGAAGAGACTAGAGGTCAGCTGACTGTTGAGGAATGTGAAGTGGGAGGGGCTGGAGGATGTCCCATCTCCTGATTTCGGCATAGGTGTCACTGCTGCGAGACACCACAAAGCTGGAGACACAGTGAAGCCGGAGACACATTGAGTAACACTACCTGTGATTAGAGTTGCCATTAAAAGTCCCCACTGTAGTTCTCAGATCAGTAGATAACCTTGATCAAGAGCACCTAAGTTGGCTGATCAGAACTCCCTGAACACTGCCACTGATCCCAACTCCCCGCCAGCATTGCCACTGATCCCAACTCCCCGCCAGCATTGCCACTGATCCCAACTCCCCGCCAGCATTGCCACTGATCCCAACTCCCCGCCAGCATTGCCACTGATCCCAACTCCCCGCCAGCATTGCCACTGATCCCAACTCCCTGCCAGCACTGCCACTCATCCCATTTCCCCCCACCAAGGAGTAAGAGAAGGAATAAAAATAGAGAATACACGGAAGGGAGAGGAAAAGAGGGGGAGGAATAAAGAAAAAAGGGAGAGAAAGAATAGTAGAAAGGACAAGAAAGACGATTAGAGAGAGGGATGGGAAAAAAAAAAAGAAATTAGTATAGAGAGAGATAAAAGAGAAAGAAAGGAGAACAAAGAGAAAGAGTACTAAAGATGACTAGAGAGAGGGATGGAAAAAAAAATAAAAAGAAATTAGGATAGAGAGAGATAAAAGGGAAAGAAAGGAGAACAAAGAGAAAGAGTAGTAAATCCTGTACCCTAAGGGGTTTTAGTACTGTATGAGTGGAAGGGACTCAGGGAGCGCTAAACGTCCGTGAGTTAGGGGTGCAAATTACTTGTCTTGCCTTGGGTGCTGACAACCCACGCTACGAAAATAATTTTACTGTTAGGGGTCCCCACAACAATTTTATTAAGGGGTCACGGCACTAGCAGGGTGAGAACCACTGATGTAGGAGGAAACCCACAAAGGCACAGGGAGAATATGTAAACTTCAGGCAGGTAGGGGGGGATTTACAAAAATTGGAGATTGCAAAATCTGGTGCAGCCAATCAGCGTTTCAGTTCGAGTTCGGGGCGCGATTTGGGAGATATTTTTGCAGGTTCATGCACAGATGTCTATTGATTTTGCCCCCGAAGTCCCCAAAAGTAGTGCAAGAACTACTTTTGGGAATCTGTGCGGTGCCGCACTGATTCGGATGGTGCCGTTGCCGGCAGTAGGTTGCGATTTGACATGCCAAATCGCCCGGGGTTTGTTGTCAAAGCTTAATTGAACAAGCTGATTGGCTACCATGCACAAGATTTTGAGTGGTCCAGTGTTAGTAAATCTCCTCTGTAGTGTCATGGGTGGGATTTGAGCCAACAACACTAGTGCTACTAGGCAGAAGTGCTAACTACTTAGCCACTGTGCTGCAGACTACAAAGGATTACTCTCTTAACCGCTTCCCGAGCGGCGCACGCCGATGTACGTCTGCAGAATGGCACGGACAGGCATAAGGGCGTACAGGTACGTCCCTTTGAATTTTCTGCCATGCCATTGGGTGCATGCCGCTGGTTGGGACCCCCGTGAGTCTGATCGCGGGTCCTGCAGACTCGATCGCCGTGGGGATACCCGCGATCATTTCACGGGGAGGAAGAATGGGGAGATGCCGATGTAAACAGCAACAAGTGACACTGATCTCTGCTCCCTGTGATTGGAGCAGAGATCAGTGATCTGTAAAACACAGCCACACCCCCCACAGTTAGTAACACACCCCTAGGGCACACTTAACCCCTACACTGCCACCCCCTGGTTAACCACTTCACTACCAGTGTCATTTACACAGGAATCAGTGCATTTGTATAGCACTGATTGCTGTATAAATGACAATGGTCCCAAAAATGTTTAAAAAATGTCTGATGTGTCTGCCATAATGTCGCAGTCACAATAAAAATCGCTGATCGCCGCCATTACTAGTAAAAAAAATTATTAATAAAAATGCCATAAAACTATCCCCTATTTTGTAAACGTTATAACTTTTGCGCAAACCAATCAATAATCGCTTATTGCGTTTTTTTTTACCAAAAATATGTAGAAGAATACGTATCGGCCTAAATGTTTTTTTTTATATATTTTTTTGGGATATTTATTATAGCAAAAAGTAAAAAATAATGCGTTTTTTTCAAAATTGTTGCTCTTTTTTTGTTTATAGCGCAAAAAATAAAAAACGCAGGGGTGATCAAATACCGCCAAAAGAAAGCTCTATTTGTGGGGAAAAAAGGACGTCAATTTTGTTTGGGCGCCCCGCCGCACGACCACGCAATTGTTAGTTAAAGCGACGCAGTGCCGAATCGCAAAAAGTGCTCTGGTCTTAAGCCAGCAAAATGGTCCAGTCTGAAAGTGGTTAAGGACCAGCCACCGCAGTTATACTGTGACAGATTGGCCTTCCTGTGCAAATTGCCATATCTGTACGTCGGCTGTTTTAAGAGCTGTAGGGGGCTCGGCGCAATGCCGGAGCCGATGCATGTGGCCGGCAGTCGCGATACCCGCCGGCCACCCGAGATCGCTCCTGACAGAGACAGAACGGAGATCTGTCAATGTAAACAGACAGATCTCCATCCTGTCAGGGAAGGAGAGACAGATCTTCTGCTCCTAAAGATTAGGAACAGCAATCTGTCTCCTCCTGCAGGCAGTCACATCCCCCCACAGTTAGAACACACTGAGAAACACAATTAACCCCTTGATCGCCCCTAGTGTTAACCCCTTCCCTGCCAGTGACATTCATAGAGTAATCAGTGGCTATTTTTAGCTCTGATCGCTGTATAAAATGTCATTGGTCCCAAAAAAGTGTCAAAAGTGGCCGATCTGTCTGTCGCAATGTCGCAGTCCTGCTAAAAATCACTGATCGTCGCCATTACTAGTACAAAAAAAATAATAATAAAAATGCCATAAATCTATCACCTATTTCGTAGACGCTATAACTTTTGCGCAAACCAATCAATATGCGCTTATTGTGATTTTTTTTACCAAAAATATGTAGTAGAATATATATCGGCCTAAACTGATGAAGAAACTTGTTTTTTTTTTTTATTTGGGACATTTATCATAGCAAAAAGTAAATTTTTTTTATTTTTTTTCAAAATTGACGCACTATTTTTGTTTATAGCGCAAAGAAAAAACAAACAGCAGAGGTGATCAAATACCACCAAAAGGAAGCTCTATTTGAGGGGAATAAAAGGACGTCAATTTTGTTTGGGTTCAGCATCGCACGACCGCGCAATTGTCAGTTAACGCGACGCAGTGCCGTATCGCAAAAAATGGTCCTGTCATTAAGGGGGAAAATCCTTCCATGGCTGAAGTGGTTAAATCTACTGACAAACAGAAAATGGCCCCAAAGCACTGTCTACCACAAAACAACTCAGGAGAGACTAGGAATATATATTTTTTCCATCATGTTTTCTTGAAGTGCAGAAAGTTTGGCGCCTCACAGATAGGTGAACATTATAAAACAAGTCAAATGTTTCCTTGACCAAGATGCCTATCAGCAACTGAGAGCAATTTGCAGCAATTTAGGTGAACAAGTCACACGCTGTGTAAATCATTTCAACCTTCTGCTGCAAAGTACTTTGTTGAAGTCTTGTTGTAGCTTGTAATGCCTCCAGCGGAGTGCTCCAACTCCAGAAGACATATGTTATATATACATTTGTGGTGCACACTGGCACTGTACATACACTACATCATGTCACAACAAATGCTTCAAATAGAACGTGTCTGTGGTAAGTTTGTTACATGTCCTATAGTGTAACAAGCAACTGTTTACACCAGGGGGTCTCTGTTCTGTCACATCTTCTTTAACTTATCAAGAGTTCACTGACTGCTTTGACATGGTAACATAAGAATTAAAGTGACACTAAACGATATCCTTATTCTCCAAAAATAATCTATAAACATCCACTACTTAATTGCCCTGTAATCTATTTTTCATGAAGTAGATTCTTAACTGCTTGCCGACCAGCTGGCGTCAGTATACGGTGGCAGGTTGGCATGGCCGTGCGAATCGGGGCCGCTGTAAGAGCTATAGGGGGCGCGACGCCGGAGCCGATTGCGTGTGGCCAGCAGCCGGGATGTCCGCCGTCCACCCACGATTGCTTCACAGAGAGCCAGAACGGGGATCTGTCAATGTAAACAAACAGATCCCATTTCTGTCAGGGGAGTAGAGAGAGATCGTCTTTTCCTAGTGATCATGAACAGCGATCTCTCTCTACTCCCAGTCAGTCTCCTCCCCCCAGTTAGAAAAACCTCCCTAGGGAATACTTAACCCCTTGATCGCCCCCTAGTGTTAACCCCTTCCCTGCCAGTGTCATTTAGGCCCCTTTCACACGAGGCGGAGTCCGCTTCCACGGAGTCCGCCTCTGTCCGCCGGCTCAGCGGGAGATCTCTGAGCGGGGAGGGGCTTGCGATCGCCTCTGGTCTCTATGGAGAGATCAAATGAAAACGGTCAGTGTGTCCGTTTTCATCAGATCTTGCCCAATCCGATCCGCCAGCGACGGATCTGGACGTAGAGCCATACGTCTGCTTTTGGCGGATCGGACCGGGTCGGATGTCAGCGGACATGTCCCCGCTGACATCCGACGCTCAATAGACTAACATGGAGCGCCCGTTCAGATCCGCCGTCAAAACTGACAGGCGGATCTGAACGGTCCGACCGTGTGAAAGGGGTCTTATACAGTGATCAGTGGCTATTTTTTTTAGCTCTGATCATTGTAATAATGTCACTGGTTCCAAAAAGGTGTCAAAAGTGTTCCGATCTGTCCGCCGCAATGTCACAGTCCTGCTAAAAATTGCTGATCACTGCCATTACTAAAAAAAAAATCTATACTAAAAATGCCATAAATATATCCCTAATTTTGTAGACGCTATAACTTTTGTGCAAACCAATCAATATACGCTTATTGCAATTTTTTTTACCAAAAATATGTAGAAGACTACATATTAGCCTAAACTGATGCAGAATTTTTTTGTTTTGGGGGGGGGGGGGGGGATATTTATTATAGCAAAAAGTAAATAAATATTGTTTTTGTTTTTTTAAATTGTCAGTATTTTTTGTTTATAGCGCAAAAAAATAAAAAACGCAGAGGTGATCAAATACCACCAAAAAAAAGCTCAATTTTGTTTGGGTACAGTGTCAAACGACCGCGCTATTGTCAATTAAAGCGACACAGTGCTGTATCGCAAAAAATGGCCTGTTCATTAAGGGGGTAAATTCTTACAGGGCTGAAGTGGTTAAGTCGTTTTTTTTTTTGCCTCCTTGTAATGTCCTCCATGAGTTCCCAAGCCTTGTCTTTTCACCATCACGTCCATATGTTTGGAGTACACTATGCATGTTAGTTGTGGTCATTTGTACTGCCCTGTGCACACTACAAATCCCATAATTCCTAGTCCATCCCAGGAATAAGTAAGAGAGGGTGGCTACATTATGACATACAGTGGAACTATTGGGAACCAATGTAGCTACCCTCAGAAGGAAGTCAGACCACAGCAGCAGAAATTTTTTTTTTTTTAAAGTCAGCAGCTACAAATACTGCAGCTGCTGACTTTTAATAATCGGACACTTACCTGTTCCAGGGTCCAGCGATGTGGGGGATCGAGGCCCTGCTCGTCCCCCCATACACTCGGCTGCGCCGGCATTGTAACTGTGGGCACCCGGCTGTGGCTTCACAGCCGGTCACCCACTGCGAATGCACGAACGGCGCTGCGCGCCGTGATTGGCCACCCAGTCATCTGGGACCTGTCACGTGTCCCAGATGACTGACAGGAGGGGAGGGGGCAGAACTGAGCCCTTCCTGCGCCAAGGGAAAGTGATGTCACCAGCCCAAGCACTGAAGGAGGCAGATTACGAGGGACCCCCTGGCAACAGGCATTTAGAGCTGAGTTAAAAAAAAAATTCCAAATGTTTTTTTTAGGAATGTTAATGATTTTTTTTTTTTTTGTGTGTGCAACCCCACTTTAAGAATACATACTTGAATAGAATTTCCATTTTTTTAACCAGATTTTAATGAGCTATTTAAAATTAAAAAAATTTAAAAAAGCTCAAAGTTTACCTAAAGCTATATAATTAAAACCTGCCTGTCAATTTTTTGTCTGCGCTCTAGTTTGGGTGATTTCCCTTCACTTCGTATCCCATATAGACAATAGGAAGTAAAAACAACTCTCTTCAAAATGAAGGGAAGTCTTCTTTTGCCAGTCCAAACATGAGTCGTTTTTTTTTTTTTGTTCAGCCAGTGGGTTGTATGAATAAAACTGACTCGATTGCTCCATCCACACATTTGAAGTACATACATCGTACGGGCAGGCAATTTTACACTGAAAGGAAGAATCAATGAACTACCTAGAGAGCTCAACAGTGCCCTAGTAGTTCATTGCGAACTACAAGATGACAGCTGCAAAGGTTGTCGGTACTTGTAGTCTTCACATTCACAGAACTCTGTAAATGAATGACAAGGCCAGGCAGGTGGAGCTCCGCACCGCCGCCATTTTTTTTATTGTAACAGCGAGCAAGGGCAGAGGATCCCCCGCTCGCTGTCACAACGAGGGATCAAGGGGTCTGGGGCCGGTGCTACAGTACCATGTTACACTGTGAATAGGGGTGTAACATGTAACATGTTACTCAAGGTGAACTTATCCTTTAACACGCAACATAACACTCATTAATATATGTGTGCTAAAGCGAAATCATAAATCCACAAAAAAAAAAAAAGAAAAAAAGTAAATGGAGCTTTATGCACAGCATATTAGCACATTATGACAGAGTAACCTGACAAGTGTTCTCCTCCAGTGCTACTGTGTCAGTGCTCTTGGCTGTTTTGGTTGCTTCCATCTTCTCCCAGTCTTCTTTCAGGGCTGAGATTCGGCCAGTTTAAATACAAGCTGGCACACAGTTTGCAGCAGACTGAGTGGATGAGCTCATAGTGCCTCTCCTCACTTCTTTTTAGAGGCACAGAGTTCAATGGACAGCTTGGAGCCTTGGACCAATGATAAAGTACCATTGGTCCACACTGCCTAATAAAAATGCTGCAATGGAGGCTGTCCTCTCACTGTAGTGTCATATAATAAATATTTGTATATTACTTATGGAAATTAACCCCTTGCCACCCAGGCCAATTTTGACAATTCCTACATGTAAGAATCATAATTTTTTCGAAAATTACTCAGAACCCCCAAAAATTATATATATTGTATTAGCAGACACCCTAGGGAATAAAATAGTGATCATTGCAACTTTTTATGTTACACGGTATTTGCGCAGAAATTTTTCAAATTTTTCATGAAAAAACTAAAAACGAAAGTTAGCCCGATTTCTTTGTATAATGTGAAAGATGATGTTACGCCAAATAAGTAGATACCTAACATGTCACATTTTAAAATTGCGCACACTCGTGGAATAGCACCAAACTTCCGTGCTTAAAAATCTCCATGTTTAGAGATACAGAGGAGGTCTAGTGCTAAAAAAATAATTCTCTCGCTCTAATGTTCGAAGCGTATGTAACCTGTGCGTATCTGGCTCTGATAACAGCCAGTGCCTCACCAGCCACTTACCTCACCGCACGTCCCTGGTAAACAGGGTCTCTGATGGGCTCAAGTTTATTTGGAATTTCTTTGCATTGTTTTGCTGATATTTTTTTCTCTGTTGTTCTAAATCATGTCATCCTAATTCCAAAAGAGCTCCAAGTAAAATGTATTCACTCATTTAAGTATTATTTCTTCATTTCATTCTTCAAAAATATTCTGAAAATAGACTAAAAAGTTTGTAGACCCTGGCTGTGGAAAAAAGTGAACGTTTCTTACTTAACATAACAGATGATTTAAGAGTTTGAAAAAGGAAGACGTTATGTAAAAGAATACTTTGCTGCCTCATATTTTCCAAAATAGAGAAGCTTTCTTTGAATTTGCAGACTAGAATAAAGCTGGAAATACACTGCTTGGATTTCAGCATATTCCTGCTGGCTCAGCCGAAATAAGAGCAGTGTATGGCTCTGCCGGCACCACTTTGTTCAAGAAAAGGTGATTTTTCAATTGCTTTTGGTTGAAGAAGCCTGCCAGAAAATTGTCAACCATATAGCGCCCTCATGCAATCACATGCAGGCAATGTTTAGACATGCAAAGAAATTTGAGAACCCATTAATTCATCTTATGTGTTTAAGATGTGTTAAAAAACTATAAATGCCATGGGGGTGTTTCCTGAGGGTTTACATTGACATCAGTGGAAGTGTTTGGAGAAAGGTAGAGCCTGGGAAATTACACATGTTGGGTCAATTTTGATGCAATGCAACACAACAGCGACCATGTGGACACTACTGGGCCCTGCAATAAACGCAATTTTGACAGGCATCTGTGGAGCTTTACAAACGTAGCCTTAAGCCTCGTACACACAATAGGATTGTTGGCCAACAAAACCGTGGAATTTTGTCCGAAGGGTGTTGGCTCAAACTTGTCTTGCATACACACGGTCACACAAATGTTGGCCAACAATTACGAACATACGTGGTTTTTCAGCTCTTTAGCGCCACCCTTTGGGCTCCTTCTGCTAATCGTGTTAGTAGAAGTTTGGTGAGTGTTGATTTGCGCTTTTCTTTTCAGTTTGCGCTTTTCAGTTAGTTTCTTAATGGCCGTTCATCAACCAGACATGTTGCGGAATCAGAGGAGATAACGTGTTATTTATTATTGGCCTTGGAGTAGAGTTATTGCTTTGACATCATTTTTTTGGTTGAATAATGATTTGATTTGGTATATTTTCTATATTTTTGGATGCATAGAATGCACTTTTTGGTTAAGTTCTATTGGCAGATAGCATGTCTAATTTTTATTATTGTTTATTTTTAATGCACAATAAAAAAATTGTGGAGAATATTACTTGGCTATGTGTTTTACTTCAAATGACAGTTTGGGAGTAGGTAGTTACATTTTAAAAAATACAATGTAAAATTGACAAGGACACCAACATAGTTGTATCTTTGATCTTAAAAACTACTGGATAATGGTGTTGTGGTAACTTGCACAAATAAAAAAATAAAAAAATAACATAATAATATTATTCTTGATATCAGTAGAAAAAAAAAGCCTTTGACAATTTGTTTGCAATAACTCCATCAGTATCACCAGCAAAGCAGCTTCATTATTATCCCATTAAAGAAAAAGAGAATTGTGCGCTGCATTTGGAGATTTTATAATTTGCCACGTCACGAATGTTAATTCTCCATTACGAAGGCTAGTTTACAAGACCGATCGCTTTTGCTTCCAAGTATGCGTGTTTGTACGTTGGACTTTTGTCCGACGGACTTGTGTACACACGATCGGAAAATTCGACAACAGACATTTGTTGGCGGAAAATTTAAAAACATGCTAGCCAACATTTGTTGGCGGAAGGTCCGACAATAACTGTCCGAGGGAGCATACACACGGTCAGATTTTCCGCCAACAGCCTGACATTTCCCATCGGAAAATCCGATCGTGTGTACGGGCCTTAAGACCTGAATTGTGAGAAAGAGCAATATAGCAAAGGTTTGGGTAGAGCTGGAAAGCAGGAAGAAGAGCCTGGATATGTAATAAGCATCAATGGCTGCCCCCATGCAATATATTGATTTAAAACTTTACATAGGAAGGCTTTAAAACCATTCAGCACTTCCCAGTGTCCCTTTAAGTGGATCTTTGCGCCTGTGGGACAGGACAGACTGCCTGATCACATGACCATGTGATTGTCTGTCACAGTAGTCACATGATCAGGAGCCCATTCTGGTGGCTCCCGATCATTACTAGAGACTGGGAATTGTCTATGACAGCTCAGTCAATGTTCTAGGAGCACGCTCTCAGCACAGAAATCTCTGCCCGTCTATGGACGCATCTGTACGGTGCGTGGGAGTTACAGCCCACCCTCCTTGCCACCGTACATAAGAAATTGATAGACATTGATAATATTATTTGTATCAAGCTGGTCTCATTAAATGTACAATCTGTCTGAAAACATTGAGGAGATCCTACGCTCCCTTTAACACTTGTTGACTAATGAGCTTTCTTTTTTTTATCAAAGCTCTTCCACCTGTAAGTATCGGAGGATTGTTTTGCCTAAAGTAATTGCTGCCACTAAGGATTATCATTGCCTAGTGCAGCGCTTCCTGGATGTTCAGTGATTTTATCACGTATTTTAATTGGCTTAGCCAAACGCAATTAACCCATCAAATCCCATAAGAAACCTTTTGATGCTTAGATCCTCAAATTAGCCCCTTGTGAGAAGGGCTCTCTCCCACTGCCATGGCAACTGTCTTGGTACCCATATGTAAAAAAACGTGTCGTGTGAAGAAACCCTCACTTACAAACCTCTCACCTCTGCAATTCATTAGGGAATAATACAGCGCAAAACATCATTAGGAATGAGACAACTTTCCAGAAAACCAAAGACAATTAACTTTCTCTATTTAATGGAAAGGCAAGGTGCTTCCTAGACTCTCACTTATATGCGTCTTGTTATCAGTGAATAAAAGCACCATTTTCAAGAGCTAATTAGAGGGAAATGTAGAACTTGAAGTCATTGTCTCAATTAAGCCACATTTAGGCAATTTTAGTTATTTTTTCCAAAGTAACAAGTTTGATTAATGAATTTGAATCATTAACATGACACAAAAAAAATAAAAAATCGACAGAAACTTTCACACCATTGAACACACGGAAACCAGCAAGGGCAGAACTTCTGTGTGAAGACAGCTAAACTGACAAAGTAACATATTTTAGCTACAAAACACGTCTTTGGTGTTAAATTATAAATAAATTCTATGTCTGAATTAAAAACAATAAATTCGACCCATTCGTTTACATTAACACACCACGGCCGTTCAAACAGTCAACTGCATTTTTTTCTCCTCTATAAACCAGTTTGCCACCCCCCAATGTCCACCATGAGGTTCCCTGAGGCATCAAAAGTGACCTACATTTTGCATCGCTTGAAGACAGAGGTATTCTCCACATCCATACTTGGAAGGTTGTGTCTACCATACCATTTGGTCATTTGCGACCTTGCCAAATGTAAGTTGTTTCTTTTTTTCATAATCGACATTCTCAACCAAAACCATTTACATACTGCGCCATAAAGGTTCTTTTCTTCGAACATGCATTAAACTGCGCTCATACTTTCCAAAAAATATATAAAATTAAAAATGTATAAAGTTTAAAAAAAACAATTCAGTGAAATCACACTCTCACTATGGTGTCCTTTTATGAAGCAGTGAAATCTATTCACTGCTTCATTCTCCGGCATTCACAGAGGAGATCTTTCTCCTATGTGTGCCTGTTTATGAAGCGGAGTAGATCGCTTCACCCTTGGAGGAGTGGATTGATCTACAAACGCTTCCAACACTGGAGAACGGCCCCTGATACTGGAATCTCGTGAGACTTTATGAGATTACAGTACCAGAAATTCACCGAAACACCGAGATGTCAGTTTATTAAGCAGTGATAAATTATCACAGCTCAATACACGGACAGACGGTGTGATTAATGTTAATAAAATAAAGAGTCCCCCTACATTGTATATACATGTATACACACACACATATATACATGTATATACACACACATTATATATATATATATATATATATACACATATACACATTATATATATATATATATATATATATATATGTATACACATACATATGACAGGGGGACATGGTTACAGTGTTGGGGGGTCTGAACGAGGCATAAGGAAGCTAATAATCTTCCTCTTTCCTCCTCAGATCCCCCGAGATTCTCTTTTCACTCCCCGCTTCACCACCTCTGAGATGGTGAATCGGGGAGTGTGAATTCTGACACAGATCGCCAGTGAAGCACTGAGATCGCAGCTTCATAAACTGGCCGTTACTGTGTCAGTCAATGAGGATTCTCCATGTGCAGAGATAATCGGCGGGAGAACATGTTCAAACACTTCTCCCCCCGATTATCTCTGGTTCATAAACTGTTTATGGGCTGTGATCAGTGGCGATCCTCGGGATCTCCGCTGATCACTGCTTCATAAAGGACACCTATTTACAGATAAACTGAAACAGTTGTGAAAAGTCCAGTGAAATTGTGACAAAAATGCAATGTGCTTTTGAAAAGTTACAAAATTGCACCCACCAACACCAGTAGATTCTACACCAACAGCGATCATTAGTGTCTCCTCTTCACCAACATACAAGCACACATCCCACTCACCAGAATTTTTTGACCCCTATTACAGACAGTCAAAAATGGCATTGGGTATCTTATGGTTCCACCTGCATTGATCTACTGTCAAAAAGGTGCATCTCAGGAGTCAGGACAAACCATCAGTATTGGCAGTCCCTTGCCTTTAAAGAGGAAGTAAACCTTCCTCAAAAAAAAAAAAAAAAAACGGAACCTGCAAGGCAAAGGCATAATGAGCTAGTATGCATTAGCATACTAGCTCATTATGAATGACTTACCTGAGAACGAAGCCCCCGTAGCGGCCCTCATCCACGACCTTCTCTGGCGCCATCAAGCCCGGAGTGACTTCCGGGTCTCGCCACTCCGGCGCTGTCATTCGCTGGAGCGGCGATGACGTCACTCCCGCGCATGCGCACGAAATCGGCATATCGCTGTGATCTTGGCATGCGCAGTGCGCCTGCGCGCTGCTGTCTACAGCGCATGCGCCGTAGACAGCGATGCCTCTTTTTTTCTAAATATCTCCTAAACCATGTAGGTTTAGGAGATATTTATTGGACCTACAGGTAAGCCTTAATCTAGGCTTACCTGTAGGCCAAAGTGGTTTGTAAGGGTTTACAACCACTTTAAGCTCTCATACCAGGACATGTCCAAAGGAGGAGGTAAAAGAGAAGCCGCTCATAGTATAGTATATTCAGGTTTAATAAAATTATAATTAAAAATGCACTTACAATAAACAAGATGAGTCACAGCATTAAAATCAATCCAGGAACACTGGTTTGCGCTCCACCTGCGTTCCACAATGGCGGAAGTGACTTGTCACATGGATCCCACCCTGTACATTTTGGCAGTAGCGCCTGACGTCATCAGGACCCCTGATGACATCAGACACTGTGATGAAACGTACGTAGGGATCAATGTGACACGTCACTTCCGCCATTGTGGAACGCAAACCAGCATTCATGGATTGATTTTTTAAATTTTATACATTTTTAATTTTATATATTTTTTGTAAACTGAGAGCACGGTTCATTAATGTATATTCTAAGAGATCTTTAAGCTATAATCAGCTTTCCTAACGAGCAGCTCTCAAATTACATATAATAAATTGCATTATAATTTACTGATATTTACCTTATTTATTGGTTTACACAATTTTGGTGTGTATTCACATTTGCGCAGTTGTAAGGTTTTACTAAACCAATTCATTGTCTATAAAGGCTCCTTTGCCTTTAATTTTTTTTAGTGGACCCCTTGGAGTCTTGCTTTCTCCTTTTTTTGTTGTACACCTTTGAGGACCACCACCCCACAATCAATAAATAATGTAATTTGCACTTGCTGTGAATCAAAAAATCTGCACATCAATGCATTACTTAAAAAAAAAAATAAAAAAAAAATAAAAGCTTATCAACATAAAGCAATTTGGTGACAGCTTTAGCCTGCTGTTGGCTGATTCTGGGTCACAGGAGAGCACAAGTATGTTAGAAATCATGGGGCCCCGTACAGCCTAGCTGACAGTAACAGTGAACCATGCCTAACAGGCAGCTCCAGCCCCATGAACAAACCACTCATCCATGCAACCAGAAAAGCTGTGAGAATTAACCCTTATTTATGTTTTTCATGTTTTACATTTTAACAGCCCTGTAAGGGTTGGGGAAATATCAGGGGTCTAAACAGACACCCAATGTCTCACTTTTGAGACAGAGAAAGAGACCGAGGACACAGATTCCTCAATCCTTTCTTTGCAGCCTCAGCTGCAGAGTGAATGAACAGGAAACAGTCTCTACAGAGGCTCCCTGTTCATTCACAGACTGAAGCATAGTAAACACAGGAAGGGCCACAGGGAGATTTATTCCAGTATTTGCCCACTCCTGCTGCTTGAGGCTCCCTGTGGAACTTATGGGGCTTGGGCCCTGTACAGAGAGGCAGCTGTTACCTCCTTATCTACGGCCCTCCTGTGACCCACAAGAGAAGTATGGCCAAGAAAGCTTTGGCTATACTTCTCTTTTAGCTACAAGATTAAATGTTTTAAAAAAAGTGGTAAATTACTTTTAAAGCATTGACCATTTTGATGGCACACACAGTGGAGCTCTTCATTCTCAAAGTTCACAGCAGATGCACTGACTTTCTTGTTTCAGAAGGCTGGAAGGTTGGAAGGCAGCTGGTGAGCCACTGCCAGGAAAGGGAGCAGGGGGAACCAAGCTACTAAAGCTGGCCAAACATGGATCAAAATTCAGCCAGTTCAACAGAGACTGCTGTATGGACAACCTGGTTGTACATAAATAGATCTATCAATCGATTTGTGTACAACCAGCCAGTCTAGTTTTTCCTGAACGATTAGTGCCGCTGACTAAAACGTTGAATTACTGTCTATGCTGGCCCAGCTCCTTCAAACCTTCCTTCACCTCCCTTACCTCTCCATATATCCTTTTATGTAGCTTCTGGGGGAGGAGCAAATGTGAATAATATAGAGCAGGGATATGCAGTCCCATCATGTCTCTGCCTCTGGGTGTCATGCTTGTGGCTGTAAAAGTCTTGCTATGACTCATGGGACCTGTAGTTCTGCAACAGCTGGAGGTCCGCTAATTGCATATCCCTGATATAGAGTGTCACTTTAGATACATCTCTGAGTTTGCTTTCCAAGACTGTGGCCCCCTGCAGCAGTCTTAGGCCTCATGCACACGAGACGCTGTTAAATGCGCGTTCAGAGGCAGTTGGGCACTTTTTTCAACTGCACCTGAACGCATGCAATGTTATCCTATGTGTCCATGTACACAGTCTCATTTTTTCCCGTTTTTATGCAGTTGCGTTTAACCTCGTTTTTCCAGAAGCAAAAAAATGCTTTCACAGACACTTTGCTTTTTCGCGTTTCAGACGCAAAACGCAGCTAAACGCGGCTAAACGCAGGCACCTGCGTTTAGTCGCGTTTGCGTTTGTAAGCCTTTTTAAAGGAACCCAATTTTTTGGACCAGAAAACTCAGAAAAATACTAGAAAAATTGGTTTAAAATGTCGTAATTAGTTTAGATAGTTCATAGAGCATATATACTCGCTGATGCATACATGTTTGTGAAATGCATACATGTTTGTGAAATATCCAACGGACATTCGCTGTACCATCAACGGATGGGTCCAATATCGACAAGCTCTGATTCTGGACCTCTCATGCAAATTTGCGACGACGTTGCTGCCTCATCAAAAGCATTTCCTGACATATATTCAATATGGGATCCATTTCCAAAAAAAAACACAGAGAGAGAGGGAAATGCAAGCGTACAACGGCTCTCTCTGCTGCTGCTGCTCACTCTGATCAAAATGGCAGAAATAGTTAATAATACATGCTTTCTGAGCATTGCTCTATATGATGTTATCTTTACAAATGCTTATAGACGCAAACGCGGCTAAACGCGGCTAAACGCGGCATGAAAACACAGCAAAACGCGCGTTTTTAAACGTAGGTTTCTGCTTTTTAAAACATGCGTTCAGCAGAGTTTGCATCTGCCTCTCGTGTGCATGGGGCCTTAGAGTTTTTGGATGCGTACACAAGGGAGACAGGTAAATAACAGGCATACTATATATACAATGCACATAGTATCTTATAGGAAAAGGGTTCATGAAATGAATGGTCATGTTTTTTTTAATGTTTGTTAGTGACTTTACTGTAGTTTTCTTACTTTACAACCTGCTAAAGTCTTTTATTGCAACAGGATATTAGCATTTTATAAAACTAGAAACCAGGGTGGAATATGTCCTTTATACATATATAATTTCGTATTATTTCTTTCATAGAAAGGTTTCTCACCTGTTAAAGACACAATAATCATCATTCTATCAGTGTTGGGTGTCACCTCTGATTACACTATAGAGCAGCGGTCGCTAACCAATGGTTCTGCTGCAAATCAACATTGTGGTGGATGTATACCACCCAATGTTGTTTCCAGTGTTGTTCTCAATGTGCTCTGGCAGTCAATACTGTCAGCATGCATTGATACCCGATGCCTCCTCTGTAGTTCCTGTGAACTCAGAGGGAGGCACCGGGAGTAGTGCAGAGAGCAGGAGGTGAAGAAGGAGGGAACTTCCAATAGCATCGCTGATCACAGACTGTGGGAGGGAGCACAGAGCTCAAGCACATGGCTGGATAAGGAAGCAAGATCCAATGATGATTTGTAAAGCCTAGTACACACAAGCCAAATGTTGGGTGACATTCAGCCCATGTGTATGGCAGCCAGTCAGTTGGGACAGCTTATGTCGAAATGGTGAAAATGGTGAAAATGGTCTGACGATCGGCACCTGATCAGCATTCTGAGCCAATGGCTGAAAGCTCTGACCGGAGTGTTCTGGTGGGGGTTGTCCCCCTGTCAGAACCAAATAGCTCAGCAGGGGAGAATGCTGTACTAACATCAGGTTGTTATTGAGCTGTCAGGTTTTTTTTTTTAGCCCGCTGGGTTAAACAAAAAAAAAAACTAGTAGAGCCTAGAGAGCTGGAGCATTGTGTATATAAGGCAGTAGTGTGATCGCAGTGTGATCCAGGGGAAGGGGGGCAAAGAGCCAGAGCATTGTGTGTATAAGCCAGTATTGTGATTGCAGTGTGATCGAGGGAAAGAGGGACAGAGAGACGGAGAATTGTGTATATAAGGCAGTAGTGTGATCGCAGTGTGATCTGGGGAAGGGGGGCAAAGAGCCAGAGCATTGTGTGTATAAGCCAGCAATGTGATTGCAGTGTGATCCAGGGAAAGAGGGACAGAGAGCCGGAGAATTGTGTGTAAAAGGCAGCA
This sequence comes from Lithobates sylvaticus, assembly GCA_028564925.1. Taxonomy (NCBI): domain Eukaryota; kingdom Metazoa; phylum Chordata; class Amphibia; order Anura; family Ranidae; genus Lithobates; species Lithobates sylvaticus. The sequence goes on from CM053038.1 coordinate 96,075,054, forward strand.
GTGTGATCGCAGTGTGATCTAGGGAAAGAGGGACAGAGAGCCGGAGCATTGTGTGTGTATAAGGCAGCAGTGTGATCGCAGTGTGATCCAGGGGAAGGGGGGCAGAGAGCCAGAGCATTGTGTATATAAGGGAGCAGTGTGATCCAGGGAAAGAGGCACAGAGAGCCAGAGCATTGTGTGTATAAGGGAGCAGTGTGATCCAGGGAAATAGGGACAGAGAGCCGGAGCATTGTGTGTGTATAAGGCAGCAGTGTGATCGCAGTGTGATCCAGGGGAAGGGGGGCAGAGAGCCAGAGCATTGTGTATATAAGGGAGCAGTGTGATCCAGGGAAAGAGGCACAGAGAGCCAGAGCATTGTGTATATAAGGGAGCAGTGTGATCCAGGGAAATAGGGACAGAGAGCCGGAGCATTGTGTGTATAAGGCAGCAGTGTGATTGCAATGTGGTCCAGGGGAAGGGGCAGAGAGCAGGAGCATTATGTGTATAAGGCATGTCAAAGTCATGTTAGTGGTCCATGGGATTCAAAATTGTGAGTTTATTGGTCCGTGAGGTCTGAAAGGTTGGTGTCCACTGCTAAAGAATGCTGCATGATAAAATCGCCATCACATGACAGGAGTAACCTGCAAACATTGTACTGACACTATGGTATATGAAATACAGAAAACTGTGTATTAACTGAGAACCTGCAAATTACTACTCAACTCTGAACATAATAATCCAATTAACATGTGACAAGAATGCTGTTACTGGATGACACTGAAAACAAAGAAAAAAAATCATATTTTTTACAGACATTACTTTTTTTATTTTTATCACAGCCTTTACTGGCAACATTAATTAGCCTTGGATACTTTTTAGATTTTCTATTAATTTCTGGATGGTTGGAAGCCAATATTTAATTTATACATTCAAGGCCAGGACCCGCATTCTGAACATCTTTTTTCCTGTTGAATTCTTTTGTATCATTAATCAGCACAGGTCGTTTTTAACATTTTTGAAGGTGTGAACTGTCTAGTAAGGGAAGAGCCAGTGATGTATGAATTCTCTGAACCAGAAGAGATTTCATTTATCTATGGAAAACATCTTCCTTCCAGCAGACAAGATGTATAGTCTGTGTAGCGCCTGTGCTTGAAAAGAACTAACCATCTGATTAAATTACATAGGTGTAAGGAATTCCTTCCTATCTCTGCTACAGGATGTGATTGTATTGATAAATTTTATAGAACGCTATAAAACGCCAATAAATGCCTACGAGCTTATTTAAAATGGACTCTACAAAGCTTTTTTTTTTATGGATCTAAGGGGAAGATAGAAAGGTATCTATAAAGCTGGCCAGGGCATCTGAGCGATCCAGTTTGAATTAAACCATTGGAGAATACATTTTTTACTTGACTTTTATATCCACTTGAAGGTGCATCTTTGGTGATTTTATAAAATGATAATTCATTTTCAGAGATCAGAAGATATAGAAACATTTTCGGCTCCCCCAACTAGATCAGATTTATTTACTGTGATTCTTTTCTCTTTATATCCACTCAGCTCATATCAGGATCATTCGTTAGTGATGGACGAACCTGCTTGGGTTTGATTTTCCAAGGGTTCAACCAATATTGCTCAAAGTACCATGAACCTGAACTTAGAGGAAAATCTAGTTAAAGTCTATAGGAGGGAAATCTTGGTAAATTTGGGCTATTTTTTGTTTCTATTACGCCATTCCGCTCCCCCTTTTGTTTTTTGCGAAACTAATAGGCAAATTGTTGTTAAAAAAAGAAGCATGAGAAGCTGTGCACTTGGCGACATGTATGCAAACATTTTTATTTTTTCAAATACTATACAGTGGGGAGGAAGTCTGTTTATGCAACTTCAGCTGCAACATTGAAAATACATAAATCTTTTAGATAACCTATTTTGTGGATGCCCTTAAGCTATACATAGTGTTATGGATCAGTAGGATTTTCAATGGCAGCCTCAGCAAAAGCATATACTATGAGCGCATATTTGGCATTGGAATACATTTTTTTCATTTAGAATTCACTTGACTTGCATACAGCAACAGCAGCCCAATTTGATTAATTTCAATTTGACAAAAATACTTTTTTCAGGTGGCTTTAGCAGTGGCACATGCTGTTTCATCAAACAGTAAAAGACCAATTTTAACCACTTCAAGATTTTACCTCCTTCCTGACCAGAGCACTTTTTGCGATTCGGCACTACGTCGCTTTAACTGACAATTGCGCGGTCGTGCGACGTTGCACCCAAACAAAATTGACATACTTTTTTCCCCACATTTAGAGCTTTCTTTTGGTGGTAATTGATCACCTCTGCGTTTTTTATTTTTTGCGATATAAACAAAAAAAGAGCGACTATTTTGAAAAAAAACACAATATTTTATACTTTTTGCTATAATAAATATGCCCCAAAAATATATAAAAAAATATGTTTTTCCTCAGTTTAGGCCGATATGTATTCTTCTACATACATTTGGTAAAAAAAAAATCACAATAACCGTATATTGATTGGTTTGCGCAAAAGTTATAGCGTCTACAAAAGGGGATAGTCTTATGGCATTTCTATTATTAATTTTTTTTTTTTTTACTAGTAATGGTGGCGATCTGCGATTTTTATTGGGACTGCGACATTATGGCAGACACGTAGAACAATTTAGACACATTTTTGGTACTATTGGCATTTTTACTGTGATCAGTGCTATAAAAATGCATTGATTACTGTAGGGGCGATCAAGGGGTTAATGTGTTCCCTAGTGTGAGTTCTAACTGAAGGGGGAGGGGGCTGTGTAGAGGTAGAGATAGATTGCTGTTGATACTCTATGAACAGATGATCTGTCACTTCTCCCCTCAGAGAACCGTAAACTGTGTGTTTACACACACAGATCCCGGTTCTCCTTGAGCCCCGAGCGATCGCAGGATCCCGGCAGTGATTGCGACCGCCGGGCACTCGCATCGGCTCCATGAGCGAGCAGGGGGCGTGCACGCACGTGCCCCTAGTGGCCACAGGGCGAAGCGATGTTACATAACGTTGTTTCGCCCAGTTGTGCCATTCTGCCGCAGTACAACTGCGGCGGCTGGTCAGCAAGTGGTTAACTGACATATAGAATTTGGCCAGTAGTTCACTGCGATTGTTCCTGTTTTTACTGATGCAAAGCTGTCTTACTTCTGGCCAATTTATTTCAAAGTCTCATTTAAAATTAAGAGGCCGCAGATGATACAGCAGTGTAAAATTGGTCAGCAGCAGTATATTCTTTAGTGAGGTAGATGTGGTCAAATATACTAGAGAAAAAGATTACAAGCTGGTAATTACTATATGAATTTAGGTGGTTCTAAAGCATGAAGCTAAAAAAGCTTCTTTGTTCAGCAGCCCCCCTAATACTTACCTGAGCCCCATCACGATCCATTAATGTGCATGAGAGCCTCAGCTCTTCGGGCTCTTCTTCTTCATTGGCTGAGCAAGCCAGTGAGCCAATGAGGAGAGAGAGGGGCTCTGTATGTGAATGGACACGCATTGGGCAGAAGGATCACCAGCGGGGGAAGAGGAGGATCAGGGCTGCTCTGTGCAAAACCACTACACAGAACAGGTAAGTATGACATGTTTGTTTTTTTTGTTTTTTAATTGCCTTTAATATCATTTTATCACTGTTGACACGGCAGTATGAAATTGTCCAGCAGTACAACAATTTTAAATAATAAAGCTCGGCCTAAATTTACAAGAGACAAAGTGTACAGGCTGTTGCTTTACTACAAGAATTATGATATCACAGAAGATACAACAGTGTAAAATTGACCAGTAGCAGGGCAGCTTTAATTAGAAATAGTAGGCCTAACTGGTGTATGCCTGACTTTTATTTTATCTATAGGGATAGGAAGTGTGGTGAATGTGCGTGTTATAATGTGAGTTGATTTAATTGCACTCTTCTTGATTGTAAAGTGACAAACGCTGCTTTAAAAAAATATTCTTTTGAAGTATGTATTCCTAACACAGAACAGGACCTTCTATTGCTCTCAGCCACCTCCAAATCTCCAAACTACTTATTTTTTTTGCTACTGTGATCGAATTTGTGGTTAGAGGGTGGCTACGTTCATTCTCTATGGTCCCGCTGTTTGTAGAAACACCCTCTCTTGCTTGCTCATGAGATGGACATGAGACTATGTAATGTGTAGTGTGCATAGAGCAGTGCAGCACTCATTTCAAACAAACAGCGGTGAGGAGGAAAAGGAGAAGTTGTAGATCTCACAGAGGCAAAAAAACACAGTAAAGCCACGTACATGTGATTGGATTTTCCGACGGGAAATGTATGATGACAGGCTGTTGGCGGAAACCCAGGCGCGCACCCAGGAACATCCATGAACGCCGGGTCCTGAGGACCTGGCGCATCATGGATCATGGTAAACGGCCGCTAATAGGAATCGTTTACCACGTGATCGCTCCGTCAAATGACGGAGCATTCACTTGTAAACAAACCGTCATGACGCCAGTTCCTCCCTCCCCTCTCTGTACTGATCGGTACAGTGAGAAGGGGGAGGGGGAGAGTTTGCAGCAGCGCTGTGGGCTGGATGTGTAGTGCCCACAGCGCTGCTCAGTGACAATACTCTGCCCATACTCTGCAACGCTGTGCAATACTCTGCCAAAACTCTGCAACACTGTGCAATACTCTGCCAATACTCTGCAACACTGCAAAACTCTGCCAATACTCTGCAACACTGCAATACTCGCCAATACTCTGCCATTACTCGCCAATACTCTGCCATTACTCGCCAATACTCTGCCATAAATTTTAACAGAAACAACGTTTTTTTTTTTTTTACTGAATTTTCAGTCTTTTTTGATTTATAGCACAAAAAACACAGCGGTGATTAAATACCACTAAAAGAAAGCTCTATTTGTGTGAAAAAAGACAAAAATGTCATATGGGTACAGTGTTGCATGACTGAGTAATTGTCATTCAAAGTGTGAGAGCACCGAAAGCTGAAAATTGGTCTGGATGGGAAGGGGGTTTAAGTGCCCAGTGGTCAAGTGGTTAATGGGATAATAATGAAGCTGCTTTGCTGGTGATACTGATGGAGTAATTACAAACACATTTTCAAATGCTTTTTTTTTTCTAGTGATATCAAGAATAATATGATTATGCTTTTTTTTTTTATTTGGGCAAATTACCACAATACCATTATCCTGTAGTTTTTAAGATCAAAGATACAACTATGTTGATGTCCCTTGTCAATTTTACTTTGAATTTTTTTAAATGTAACTGCCTACTCCCAAACTGTCATTTGAAGTAAAACACATTGCCAAGTATTATTCTCCAAAATATTTTTATTGTGCCATAAAAAAAGAAAACAAATAAGATAGACATGCTATCTGACAATAGAACTTAACCAAAAAGTGCATTCTATGCATCCAAAAATATAGAAAATATAACAAATCAAATCATTATTATTCAACCAAAAAATAAAATAAAAGCCTCATGCATGTGTCAGCTTCTTAATATAGGGGGTCAACAATGCCAAGAGTTGGTGAAAGCAAGGGTCCATCATCCGGAGATAATTCCAAAAATAATTTGGATTATTCTCCTGGAGCTCCTGCAGCAAAGGCATATCACATACCGTATTTATCGGTGTATAACACGCACTTTTTTCCCCTTAAAATCAGGGGGAAATCGTGGGTGCGTGTTATACTCCGATCCTCGCCAATCCCCCGCTGATTGTGAGCGGAGGAGCGAGTGCCGTCGGCATACACAAAGCCGAGTGTACTCCTCTCGGCTCCGCTCACAGTCACGCCCGGTCCTGCCATTGGACCTGTGTTATGTCCATCATAGGGGTAGGACTTGGTGGGACTGCGAGAGGAGCCAAGAGGAGCCGAGCCTAGCCGAGTACACTCAGCTTTGTGTATGTCGGCGGCGCTCGCTCCTCTCTGCTCACAGTCAGCAGAGATCGGCGCCAATTTTAAATAACCTGCAATGAGGCTGGGCAAGACAATGACACACGGCTGCAAAGAAACAAGGCTGCAATGACACAAGGCTGCAAAGACACAAGGCTGCAATGACACAAGGCTGCAAAGACACTGGGCAAGGCTGCAGATGGACACTGGGCAAGGCTGCAGATGGACACTGGGCTAGGCTGCAGATGGACACTGGTTAAGGCTGCAATGATGGACAAGGCTGCAGATGGACACTGATAAGGCTGCATTGATGGGCATTTAAATGTACGTTTTTTCCTTAAACTTCCCTCCTAAAAGTTTTTTTCCTTAAAATTCCCTCCTAAACGTGGGGTGCGTGTTATACGCCGGAACGTGTTATACGCCGATAAATACGGTAATTGGTCACGATTAATAAAGCAACCAATTGTTGGTCCAAGAACTCCTCCTTCTCCTGTTCATGGACTGGACTTGGGTCAAAGCAATAACTCCAAGGCCACGTTATCTCCTACGATTCCGCAACATGTCTGGTTGACGAACGGCCGTTCAGAAACTAACTGAAAAGCACGAAATGAATAGCGTGAAATAAAAAACGTGAATCAACGCTCACCCAACTTCTACTAACACAAAATTAGCAGAAGGAGCCCAAAGGGTGGCGCTAAAGAGCTGAAAAACCACGTAGTACGTCTGTACATTCATGTTTGATGGCCAACAATTCCTTACCGTTTGTATGCAAGACAAAATCCAGGCACACTTCGGACAAAAGTCAGAGGTTTTGTCTGTGGAAAATCCGATCGTGTGTTCGAGGCTTTAGAAACTATTTCATGAAAATGGAAAATTGTATCAAATAACGTAATTTTCCTTTCCAATACATGGTAGCATGCATATGATATAGCTCCGCCCCCTATATCCACCCACAGGACCTGTTTAGCTCTATAAAAGCTTGACTGAGAGCAACCTCCTTCATTCTCCGTATAAAGCACATAGATCAGAGGGAGGGTGCGTATACTGCCATGTATTGGCGTCAGGAAAGGAAAATTACAGTAAGTATTTGATACAATTTTCCTGACGCCAAACATGGCAGCATACATATGATACATAATGAGCTTTTGAGATGGAGGATTTAATGCTACAGACTTAGTCTTTATTTGACAATAGTCCTAGAAGCTTGGATAGTTTTCCTCCCAAACTCCACTGTAGTAAGAGCTGCTGGATCCACCCTGTAGTTAATGAGGAACATATGATGTGATGATCGGCTAGCCGCTTTGCAGACTGTCTCCAGAGACACTCCTGCCCATGCCACCCAAGAAGAAGACATCACCCTGGTTGAGTGAGCTCTGACCACATTCAGAGGATCCTTCCTGGCCGCTCTATATGAATAGTGAATAGTTTTTACTATCCAGGCCAAGATGGTTCTGACCGAGGCCTCTTTCCCTTTAAATCTTCCGGTAGGGCTGGGCTGGGTTGGAGTTACCTCTGAAGTGCCTGGTACATCTCTAGAGAGGGTTGAATGGCTTGGTTTGAATCCGGTGCAGGGCCCATATTCTGTTTGTCCGCTTATGTCCCTGGTTGTCCGAGATGACTGGAAAACTCTGCCACAGAGTCGCAGACTTCTTTCTTGAGCAAGGTTGACACTTGCTGACTCTCATACTCCTGGTCACTGGCAAGCTGCCTAAAGCAGTTGCTGCAAATTAGCTTTCCTGGCATGGGATCATCTCCACATGAACAATATTTGCCTTTCTGGCATTGAGCCCTTGGATGAGAAGCTTTGTACTCGGGTCTGCCAGGACTAAAAGAGTCACTCTCTGCCCTGGAAAATTCCTGACGATCCAGAGGGTCTCTGGACCTCCTAGAGCGTGAATGTGAGCGGCCTGGCTGAAATAGACAAGAAGTCATGCTCGTCAGGGCATATCGCACTATTTTCTCCCACATCTTCTTACTTACCCAAAGTTGTCCATTACCTGATAGTGCGGTGGTCTTGGTTGTGTGGTGGTAGGCTCATGCTGGTGGAAGAACCAAAAATGTGCAAAGGGGACTGCATGGCAATCGAAAGAAAATAAGAGAAGAAAAAAAACAAAAAAATATGCACATATAAATACACATCCATCCCTTTCTATATTTCACAAAGATGCATATATACAAGTATATATACACATATCCCCGTCCCTAATATCATGACTTACCTGGTCTCTGGCTGCTCCTTCAAGATTCTGCCTGTCCAGATGCCTAAATCAAACAGCATCCATTGCTGAACCTGTGTGCCTTTATAAATAGGGCACCTTTTGTTAAACTCCGCCCCTCCATCCATCCTCCTATCCAGGAGTTCCGCGGCATCTAAGGGAAGCCTTTTCCCTCTTCCAAGATGGCCGCCACGTCTTTGCGGTCCATCACACATTCGCTGATGACTCTAGGCTCCAAAAACATGGCCACCGGAGGCCCCCGAGTCCACCGCAATGCGCACATGAATGGGGACCCACAAGGAGGGAGAAAAAAAGCCAGAGGGGCCCCTGCACAAGCGCAACCTCCCCCTTAGCCCATATACATAAAAAACAAATGCATCACCTGAGACATTACAGATTAAAAGGTATAAAAAGAAAGGCCAGACCTGAAAGAGTTCCATAGAAAAGCCACAGACACCATGCAGTTCCAGTCGCTAGATCCAGACCCCACAGCAGGCATGCCACAAGAGGATTACCGTCTCTGATTAGCGAAAACCTCAGCTCCAAAAGACCACCAGAAGGGGCTCCCTACCTTGTTGGTGCATTTAGCAGCCTAAGATGTGGGATCGCGTTTGGGAGAGGCTGAACCCAAACGGACTCCGATGTAGCCGGCAGGTAAGAGCTTTATCCTGAGTGTAACGGTCTGTAGGTGTTGATCTTTTGAGGACAAAAAGGAGAATGGGGGAGGTAGCGCTCAGTCAGACTTTTATAGAACTAAACAGGTCCTGTGGGTGGATATAGGGGCAGAGCTATATCATATGTATGCTGCCATGTTGACATCAGGAAAAACAGATTACATAGCCATTAATTGGTGAATGTGTATGGATTATTTTTGTAAAATAAGGATATTGTATAGTGTCATGTTATTTCCTTTCAAAAAAGTGAATGCTGCAATTTGAGCACCCCAAACCCATACCCCTATTAACATAAAAGAAAAAAAATTGGACCAGTACACGCAATACCCTCCGCTGTTATCCAGTGCATCTGCATCTAGAGCCCTAGTTAGTCAGCCCTTATAATCTGGAAATGTATATGGACCTTTGGGTTATCCCATTCGGTCGCCCCATAGACAGCTAATACCTTCAAAAGTTACTTGATTTTTATACTCATGGCACTATACCCCTGTGTGGGTGAACATTTGTCAAGATGTTATTCTTATTACCAAAAAATTATTGTACCAGAAAAAAAATGTAAACTTCAAAATACTACCCCTGAAACAAAAGACAACTTTTCATTTTTAAAAGGGAAGCTTTGGATGGAGCAAAAAACAAAACAAAAAACAATAAAGGCCATATCTATATAATAACATATAATATATTCTATATATCTATCCATATCTATATAAGACAAAAAGACACCAATAATAAGAACAAAGAAGGAATCAATTAGGTTTATACTTACTATACTTACTATACTTACTAAGAGCTAGCAATCAAAATTAAAGTACAGTTTCCTAGCTGATCCTAATCTCTCCTTATATGGTTTGTAAGCTTTCTAACTGCAACTGCTTCCAAATCATAGACACTATGTGCACCCCCTTTTTTATTAAGGGCAATGGATTAAATACCCCCCCCCCACCCCCATATTGATCCTTCTAAGCTTTCTTGCCAAAGTTCTAAGGCCATGCATTAAAGTTTAAAAAAAAAAAAAAAACTATAAACTTGAGAGGTAGCTCTAAATCAGATTTAAAAACAGGCTAATTGATGGCGCCCCTAGATTCCTATACTACTAGGTCCAGACCTGTTTGGTCTGCTCACAAATCCAACATGATATGGTCCTCATAAAATGCTAAAAATATAAGTTTTAGACCCAGAAAAAAAGCACACCAAAGAAATCAAAGCAGATTTCTTTAGAACAGACAAGAGATGAACGATTCAAGGTGTATACACATGTCCATTGTCCATTCGTCTATAATTAACTTGTGAAGAAGAGACTGGATGTCTGGTTGAAAAACATATTCTTTTCAGCCTGAGCAGTAAAACCTTGGAATGTAGTCCTACAAGAACTGCTAAGGATGTTGTAGTAGACATTAAAATAGAAAAAAGAGGGATGTATCCATTTACATACAAAAGCACAGGAGTAGCCTATTGACAGATCAGGAAATCACTTTTCTTCTTTAATGGTAGATTATTCAGTTGCTTATATGTTGGGTGGAAGAACTTGATTTTTCTTACTGCATTTGGGGATTTGGGGAAGACAAGCTAAACTTGAGACTTGTACCCTTTTACAAGCTATTCTTATTGATATGTGACCAGTACTTTCAGGAGACATGCCCTCTTGGTCCATCGTTATATTTTAAATAAAATACCTGGTATGCACAATATGGGCAGTGTTGGAATGTAATGCTGGTAGCACAATGAATTGGAAAACTTCCTCTTGAGATCTCTGATCTCAATGTTGTGGTTATACAAAAAGTATCAGCAGAGAAACAAGTACTGTATATAGGTACCTCTTCTTCCACAGGGTTAGGTTTCTTTCAGAAACTGTCACTTCCAGGTGTGTTGATCTTCTTTGCCCTCATTGTGCTCATTGTTTCCTCCCGCCATCCACCACATTACTACTGTATACTGTAGTGATGCAGGGGCATGTGGGCAAAACCACTAAGCCCAGTGAGGTAAACAGGAAATTGACACTCCCGGAAGAAAAAGATTCAAACTTGACTAAGGCACCACAGATGTAAACATCACCCACATAATAATGACCACTAACCTACCCGACCCTATTACCCCAACTAAACTGCAAAAACCGTAGCGACCATTTATGAACCAATAACCAAATATAACAAACGTTCCTTAAAACAGGAACAATAAAATGATAACAATAAACATAAGGTTGTCGATCTTTGGAGGCACCAAGTGTCAATGATCCACTTTGTATCTGCGTAATTACTTACACAGTCCCCAGCCGTACCACAATGGCTTGGGGACAACCTCAACATTCTGCAGATACCTCTAAGTTTTAACATACCAGTTAACCCACCATTAACTGGCATTCCACAAGGGACTCAATACCTTAGATGGGTCCCTAATATGATAAGCACAGCAGATTTTTTAAAACGCCTCCAAAGATCCCAAATGCCAGGCCGTTATGACCACTTAAAGATGAACTGATCCAGTGCAGGGCAGGAATGTTCTTCTCCACATGCCTCACTGGATGCCAGGAACTTTCCCAATCCTCCTGAAAGACCCCCTGCAGCTCCTCCTCCCTGCTGAAACCCACAAGTCACAGTAAGTGACCTGCAACTTTTTACTTAAAGTGATTGTAAAGTTTTTTTTTTCCCTTTAAAAATAACTAACATTCACCCCTACAACCCTTCTTCTCCTTAGCTGGTTCCCTCCTTTTCTATTGCTTCTATCTTTTTCTAGCTTCTCTGTCTTTGGTTATTCGTAAACTTTTCGGAACCATTACGAATGTTTGTTATGATGAATTTATCATTATGAGGGGCTCCCACCATCCCTGTGCTGTGCTGACTTCCTGGGGTTTTTAACTTCATCATAACGAATAATCGTAGTTAACGAACATTCTGTCCGATTCTGTTGTAACGGAATTTGGATCCGAAGTTCGTATACAAAATTTCGTACAAAATTCGTATGCATAAAAATTTGTATTTCGGATTCTTATGAATGCAGGAATTTCTAATTCGTACGAAACTAATCGCACATGTCTACAACGTATATGGGCTCTTAGTTGGCAATGTTTCTGCATATGTTCTCTAAATTCTGGATGTAATTTAGCTTTCACTACAACAAGATACAGTGTCAGGTAACCACGGGTAAAAAATGGTTTAATTATGTTAACTGATTTAGGAAGCAAATATTGGTAATTGAGGAAGAGCTAGCTGGAGTTCAACAAAGCAATTAACAAGGAACTAAACAAGTGGTAAATAATTAAACATTTAGAAAGCAATTCATTTAGGCTCAAGCCACCTAGGTGGACTCTCCACACTTTTGAATAACCCTGTGAAAAATACATGGCTGCCATTGCTGACCTCTTTCTGCAAATGCTAGTTGCTTGGTTGTTAAGCTTCTAGCCAATAGTTTAATATTTTCTGATTCACCGAGCTGGGTCAAGTATGCAGATCAGCAATGTTAGAGTCCCTTATTTGTATACTTGTTTCATGTTTTTCAAAATATTCTATATACAATTCTTTTTTTTTTTTTGCGATGGACACATTGGATAAGTACCAATACTAACTAATTGTTAGTTTTTTTTATATTTATATTTATGTCTCAATTAGTGAAATGTTCCTGAACGTCCTGTCCTCAGAGCCACAGCCAGAAGCACTTTCGACAAAATCGACATAAAATCCCACCTGTCATCGAAACAGGTGTCCCCATGGCAAGATATCCTCACTACCCTTTTTTGGGTGACAATGGTAGCAGTTTGGATACCCATCAATTTCTGCCCCTTTGACAGGTGTCACCAGGATAAATAATGATTCTGTGCCTACACAGGTCTTCCTTTACTTACTTCCTAGGCCTATGCAGAGACTTTAGAGGATAAATAAACTCAAGAACTGAGAAATTCAATATATTTCAGCTTAGAGTCCTTAGTGCTGGCTGCATTATATTTAGTTTTTTTTTCAGCTAAGAACATTTTCAGCAAATACCCGTTGATCTTGCCAGAAATGCAGCATTTTTGTCACTTTCCGTGAGCTGCATCGAATATCTTCCATCCTGGCTATCATCTCTAATCTACCAATAGACCTTCTCCCATGTAATGTAGATGAAGATATACGGACATCTTGTAGTCCTATCAGGCTAGCAGCCTAGGGGACAGCTATGACTCCCTCCATAGACACAGTGTGAAAAAGGAGGTAGCCGCACAGAAACAGTAAGTGTGTTATTTACAGGATTACCAGGTGAAAATAAAGCAAAAGAAGCCTCAAAAATTAAAGCAAATGCAGATACCACACCAAGGACTAGCAATCTGCAATATAATAGATTTTTGGATTTGGGTTTAGATGCACTTTAATGTGAACTTGTTGCATTGTCCTAAAAGGGCAAAGCACATGTTCATTTTACATTCTGATTATACACTCACCAGTCCCTTTATTAGGTTCACCTTGCTAGTACCGGGTTGAACCCCCTTTTGTCTTCAGAACTGCCTTAATTCTTGGTGGCATAGATTCAACAAGGTGTTGGAAACATTCCTCAGAGATTTTGACATGATAGCATCACACAGTTGCTGCAGATTTGTCGGCTGCACATCCATGATGTGCATCTCCCATTCCACCACATGCAAAAGGTGCTCTATTGGATTGAGATCTGGTGACTGTGGAGGACATTGGAGTACAGTGATCTCATTGTCATGTTCAAGAAACCAGTGGTGAGATGATTTGATCTTTGTGACATGGTACAAGGAGCCACCAGAAGATGGATACACTGTAGTCATAAAGGGATGGACATGGTCAGCAACAATACTCAGGTAGGCCGTGTCATTTAAACAATGCTCAATTGGTACTAAAGGGCCCAGAGTGTGCCAAGAAAATGTCCCCCACACCATTACACCACAACCAGCCTGAGCCATTGATACAAGGCAGGATGGATCTATGCTTTCATGTTGTTTACACTGAATTCTGACCCTACCATCTGAATGTCGCAGCTGAAATCGTGACTTATCAGACAAGACAATGTTTTTCCAATCTTCTATTGTCCAATTTTGGTCAGCCTGTGTGAATTGTAGCCTCAGTTTCCTGTTCTTAGCTGACAGGAGTGGCACACGGTGTGGTCTTCTGCTGCTGTAGCCCATCTGCTTCAAGGTTCAATGTTCAATGTGTTGTGCGTTCAGAGATAGTATTCTGCATACCTTGGTTGTAACGAGTGGTTATTTGAGTTACTGTTGCCTTTCTATCATTTCGAACCAGTCTGCCCATTCTCCTCTGACCTCTGGCATCAACAAGGCATTTTTGCCAACAAAACTGCTGATTACTGGATATTTTCTCTTTTTCAGACAATTCTTTGTAAACCCGAGAGATAGTTGTGCGTGAAAATCCCAGCAGATCAGCATTTTTTGAAATACTCAGATCAGCCTGTCTGGCACCAACAACCAAGTCACTTAAAGTGGTGGGACACCCTGACAATGAAAACTTGAAAAAATGTTAGTAACAATTTAAAATAAAAAAAAAAAAATTTACTTACCAGAAATGGCTGTTGCTAGGCAGATTGTCCTAATCTGCCTCCTCCAGCGCCGCGGTGATCTTCTCTTCTTCCGTCTTCAGGTGAATGGGGCGCGGTGTGTTATGGGAATGGTGTCCCACAACACATTGCGTTCCCCATTCACAAATCCCACTCGCACATGCGCAGTAGGCGTTTCCCTTACTGAGGATGGCGGCGCTGGATCCGGAACGCCGAGGGACATCTCGGCATCCACGAACAGCATCGCGGGCGCCCTGGGAGGGTAAGTGTACTTATTAAAAGTCAGCAGCAACTTTTTTTTTAGCTGCTGACTTTTAAAAAAAAAAATTTTAAAGCTGAAACACCGCTTTAAATCCATGTCTTCCCCATTCTGATGCTTGGTTTGAACTTAAGCAAGTCGTCTTCAGCACGTCTAGATACCTAAATGCATTGAGTTGCTGCTATGTGATTGGCTGATTAGCAATTTGCGTTACCAAGCAATTGAACAGGTGTACCTAATAAAGTGGCTGGTGAGTGTATATTAATGTATGCTTTTAAATACTTTTTTTTTTTTATAAAATCATACTTATAACTCTTTTTTTTATCACCTTTATAGTTTAGACTTAATGTTTCTTTGTGTTCTAAGCATTGAAATAGTCAATACTTGTGTCATGATATAATAAATCGACGAAAGAGATATTGCTTGTGCATTCTAAGCAAGCTGAATTATCACGCTGGGTTTTCAGATTGTGACCAGTTTCAGCTTTTATGTTAAATGAAAAGCTGAAGTCCTAGAAGATTATCTGCCATATAACACTGTGAGGTTTTTTTTTTTCTGGAAGGATAACTGATTGTAATGTCATTACAAATCCATTTCCCTTGCTGAGCCAGGCTTCTCAGAGATTAAATGGTGCTAATTAAGGGTTTGCTGCACTAGCTTTGTCCCTGCTGAGTGCCAAGTATGGTGTATAAGGTTAATTTAGGGATAATGGTTGTAGGAAATCTGTTGTAGGGTACTGACTACTCTGGTCCTAGACTTTAGAAGTGCAAACACTTCTGGAAGGCTTTATCCGCTTGATGAAAATAATTGGTATTTCATGTCTATGGGTAGCTTAAAATGTATCTAAACCCAAGAAAAAAAAATCTAACATACTACAGATTACTAGTTCTTAGATGTGGTGACTGTATTCGTTTCCTCTATAAATGCTACAATATGTAGCACCTTCCTAGCGTAGGATGTTAGGAAAATTTAGTTTTTGGATCCTTCTGCAGTTAAAGTGCAAGCCTCAGTTTTGAAGTAAAGCCTCAGTTTTTTTTTTTTTTTTAAATGGAACCTGCAAGGCAAAGGCATAATGAGCTAGTATGCATAGCATACTAGCTCATTATGAATAACTTACCAGAGAACGAAGCCCCCGAAGCGACCCTCGTTCACGTCCTCCTCCGCCGCCATCAATCCCGGAGTGACTTCCGGGTCTCGCTGCTCCGGCGCTGTGATTTGCAGGAGCCTCGATGATGTCACTCCCACACATGCGCACGGGAGCCGACAAGAGCGGCATGCCGCCGTGATCTGCAGCTTGCTCAGTGCGCCTGCGCATGCGCCGTAGACAGCAGTGCCTGTCTTTTTGTAAATATCTCCTAAACGGTGTATGTTTAGGAGATATTTATTGGACCTACAGGTAAAGCCTTAATCTAGGCTTACCTGTAGGCCAAAGTGGTTTGTAAGGGTTTACAATCACTTTAAGGGAGCAGTGGTTCTTTGTTTTGGTCTGTTCAGGGTTTTACAGGCTGGGAATTTGATTGCTTTCCCCTCCCTCTGGAAGAAGCTTCTAGAACATAGGAAGGAATATTCAAATGACCAGCCTGCAAATTTATAACGCCCTAGCCAATCTCTTGAGAGGAGCATTCACAGTGTGGCTGGGGGGGGTGCGATGGGGGGCTGATAAATAGTCTGAAGCCCTGATGACAGTGGCGTCGCTAGGGGGTGGCTTTTGGGGCTATAGCCCGAATCTGGGGCCCATAGCCCCGAGTCTCTGCAGGGGTCCCCAAGGGGATGGGAGGCTCTCTGGGGACCCTGATGTAAGTGGGGGGGGCTCTCTGGGACCCTGATGCAAAGGGGGGGGGCTCTCTGAGGACCCTAATTTGAAGGGGGAGGCTCTCTAGGGACCCTGATTTTAAGGGGGAGGCTCTCTGATTTTAAGGGGGAAGCTCTTTGGGGACCCTAATGTAAGGGGGGGGGGCTCTCTGGGGACTCTGGTGTAAGGAGGAGGCTCTCTGGGTTTTTTGACTTTCTTTACTAAGCTGTTATGGGCTTTAGCCCCAGATCTTTTGTAGACCTAATAACGCCCCTGCCTGAACAGTTGGTTCATTTCTCAGCAGGGAGGGTTTCAAAAGCCTCTAGGACTGCTGTCCTAGGAGGCAGCCCATGGACTGTATATCTGTTCATAATAATAATAAAATAATAAACTTTATTTTATATAGCGCTTTTAAAGGTGGCTTCTCAAAGTGCTTTCCAAGGAAAACACAAGAAATACACAGTATAACATAATATAAAGGAAAAAGGGACAGTTAAGTGAAAGCTTGTCTACAGAAAAACATTTCTAGATTTGATTTGAATTAAATGATTTGAGTTTAGAGAAGATGACTCTCTGACGTTCTTAGGAAGTGAATTTCAGAGTTTTGGAGCAAAGCAGGAAAAGGCGCTTGAGTGTAGGTGACTAGGAGGGACACACAGTAAACCAGAATTTGAGGAGCGGAGGTTACGAGGGGGGGGGGGGGGTAAGTTGATAAAAATTCAGAGAGATAATGGCGCCAAGCCATGAAGAGCCTTGTAGGTGAGCAAGAGGATCTTAAAGACTATGCGAAACCTGATGGGTAGCCAGTGCAAGGACTCCAGGATAGGGGTAATATGATCACTTGCACCAGACCCAGTCAGGATTCTGGCTGTAGAATTTTGAACATGTTTAAGTTGATTAATAGTGGATTTAGGTACACTAGCGAGTAGAGCATTGCAGTAGTCAAGTCGGGAGAACACAAATGTATGGATCAGTTTTTTCAGCTACAGTGTATGATAACATAGGACGGAGCCGAGCAATGTTTCTCAAGTGGAAAAAAAAGATGTTCTGACAACATTTTGTACATGTGGCTCAAAGCTTAAACTAGCATCAAATATTCCCCTAGATTTTCCAATCTAGACTGAAGCTCAAGTAGAGTGCCATCTATAGATAAACTATTGGGACTGGCCTTACATAATTGATGGAGGGTGCCAATAAGAAAGACTTCAGTCTTGTCACAGTGTTTATTCGAAGGAAATTATGGGCCATCCAAGTTTTATATCACAAATACAGTTATATAGGAAAGAAGCAACCAAAGTAGAATCCGGTTTAGTGTGGATGTATATCTGAGTGTCATCAGCATAGAAGTGATAATAGGTCTTGGCATGTAGGTTTTGGCTGTGGCAGTGGCAAAGCTGGGGACCTGGAGTGATCTTTCTGAAGAGCTGGCTGTAGGACTTCACCACAAGAGATTGGGTCTGGAGAAGGATTTTCTTCCTCATTGGACAGCAGTGGTGACTGGTGAGGTTTTTTTTTTGGGGGGGGGCAGCATACAACCACCCCCGGGGTACATCAACACCCAAACCCCGCCCTCCCGCTCTCTGTCTGCCGGTCCGGCACTTACCCCATCTAGATGTCGGGCATCCAGGCAGCATGCAGCAGGCATTCGGGCAGCGGGCAGCGGCGCCTATTTCCCTGCTTTCTAATGGACTGGGAGGAGGATCAGTGTTACAATAGCGAATATTCATTCACTATTTTAACACACCTGGTGGGCTGAGAGCACACTCTCTCCCCCCCAAGTCTACCCTATTTTGAAGCCTATTAGAGCATCTGGCTCTAATCACTGCTTCAAAAAAACACCCCGCCATAGGAATTTATGCACCAGGCATCATGCAAGGGGCCGGAACTATTGATGGGGGGTGGCGATGGATAGGGGGGGGGGGGGCGCGCCCGTGCACCCTTAATGAATGGGCTGCCCCTGTTGAACAGTGTCTAGAGGAAGCTGGAAGTTGTGTAGATGTCTTGGTGACTTGTTAGTAATGACCCTGAATTAATTTCTGGTGACTGTGTGGGTTTTTTGGGTTGTAAGTGCCAGGGGGACATAGAGACTGAGATGGCTCTTATAGGCTCTCAGAATATTGGCCATTCCCCTCTCCTCAGTAGAATCCTGGAGTGTGAGCTTAGAGAAGAGTGTCCTCTGTTACTAAAACAAAAAAAGCAGAAAGATGTTCGGCGCTACAATGCACCTTTCCCCTTTATCTCGGCGCAATGACTTGTGCAAAATTACAAACAGTATTTAAAATTCTGTAGGTTTCCCTATAGCAGCCACTTATATCGAAAATGTATACACTATGTGTTAATGGTAAAAAGAGATCATAAAATTCATTTAGAGTACCTTTACCATTTAGCGGCGCTCTCTTGATTATTTATAAAACCAAATATATATAATCACCCACACTATATAACAGGGATGTAAATATAAAACCAGTGATTTTTTGTGAGAATTTCTAAGCAAAACAAACTGGTCATCAACTATTTCAGTACATAATAAATGTCAAGAAAGTTCGTATGTTAAACCAGTGGTGCAAATAAACGCATTGACTGCTGACAGTGTGCACTTCCACCAAGATGCTTCACCCGTGCTTCACACTCCCCTCTGGGGTTTACACTCACCGCAATCCAATTTCTTATCGGCATTGAGTACAGATCTCATCAGCGGCAAACCCTTTAGAGCGTCTCCTTTGTTATACAGCACCTCCAATCCTCAGGAATCAGCAATCGGCCAATGTATTTAAGTATATGGAAATAGAAAAAATCCAGATGGTCCAGTACGTTTTGAACTGTCTTTATTTTTCAAACTTGTTCCATTAAAAGTATTTCTCCACAAAAAACGCACAAACAACTCTTGTTCTCTTATTGAGGCTCCTTGCAGTGTGACCAATCCTTGGTTATCTCACAAAGGTTGCAAATCCAAAGCTTTTACCAGGCATTGCGGATAGTAGGACAATATAGTGAGCACTCTCACTGTTCACCAGGTGTCCTACGCTCCTTCCGGTTTGTTTGTCTGCTCTTGGAACGCAAGGAGCGTCAACGTCACTTCCGGTCGTCGTATAGGTCACGCCCTGACGCGTTTCGTCATCACGACTTTCTCAAAGGGCGCCCTTTGAGAAAGTCGTGATGACGAAACGCGTCAGGGCGTGACCTATACGACGACCGGAAGTGACGTTGACGCTCCTTGCGTTCCAAGAGCAGATAAACAAACCGGAAGGAGCGTAGGACACCTGGTGAACAGTGAGAGTGCTCACTATATTGTCCTACTATCCGCAATGCCTGGTAAAAGCTTTGGATTTGCAACCTTTGTGAGATAACCAAGGATTGGTCACACTGCAAGGAGCCTCAATAAGAGAACAAGAGTTGTTTGTGCGTTTTTTGTGGAGAAATACTTTTAATGGAACAAGTTTGAAAAATAAAGACAGTTCAAAACGTACTGGACCATCTGGATTTTTTCTATTTCCATACACTTAAATACATTGGCCGATTGCTGATTCCTGAGGATTGGAGGTGCTGTATAACAAAGGAGACGCTCTAAAGGGTTTGCCGCTGATGAGATCTGTACTCAATGCCGATAAGAAATTGGATTGCGGTGAGTGTAAACCCCAGAGGGGAGTGTGAAGCACGGGTGAAGCATCTTGGTGGAAGTGCACACTGTCAGCAGTCAATGCGTTTATTTGCACCACTGGTTTAACATACGAACTTTCTTGACATTTATTATGTACTGAAATAGTTGATGACCAGTTTGTTTTGCTTAGAAATTCTCACAAAAAATCACTGGTTTTATATTTACATCCCTGTTATATAGTGTGGGTGATTATATATATATTTGGTTTTATAAATAATCAAGAGAGCGCCGCTAAATGGTAAAGGTACTCTAAATGAATTTTATGATCTCTTTTTACCATTAACACATAGTGTCCTCTGTTACTGTTCAGCGTTTTGGAGAATCCCATGCACTAACCCCTCTCCTGTTTAAAGTTCTTCAAGCATAACATTTCAAAAAGAAATCCCCTAGGCTGAGAATTTGGAGCTGTAGTGCATCGACTGGTGCTTGTGATGGTGGGCTGCCACTATACTATTTGGGAAGAACCTGCTATTACCAGTGGCCCCTGTAGGGGTAGCGCTAGAGTAATTTACTGTTATTTTAACCTGGCAATCTTGCCAATAACATATCTCATGTCCTAGGGCAACAACATTCACTCACTGTATTGTATTTATGGAGGAGCAGCGTTGTCACCATAGACTGCTCTCTCTGCTGATCTGGACTACAAACATCTCCCCTTTTTTCATCTCCATTATATAGAGACAGAGTGTTCTGTAGTTCATAGTTGGGAAAGCTAATAACATGGTTTGAAGTTTCGCTTCAGAACACAAGTAGTTGCAAGGATACTGGATTTCTATGAAGATCAATAGGTATTTTTCTGTACTTGCGGAAAATATACGTAACCTGAAATAAGAAAACAAATGCAGCCACCACATTTAGGGCGGGTAAGCTGCAATATATTACATTTTTGTTTTTGTGTTTACATATACAAGATATTCTGTAATTTTAAACATGCTCACAAACAGTACCCAGAGGTCCCCGCACATACCTGCAACTGCTTTCAATATCAATACTTTGGCCGCATGCCCAGAAGTTACAGTCAGGCAAAACTCTGACACTTCCAGGTAATGTCAGAGCTTTCCCCTAAGTCCCACCCCCACACATTGGCCTAGCACTCTGATGGGCTACCTCATTGACCACTAGGAATATGTTGAATGAACAGGGAACAGGCAAGCATCACCACTATCAGGAATTATGAAAGCTTTGCCATATGTTCGACAGTTAGGCTTGCCATAAAGTGGTCATTTTTTTGTTTGTTCAGCCAGCGGGTTGAACAGTGGTGGCTCGCTCATTAGGGGCGCAGGAACGCTGCTCCCCTATTTCATGCGCCCGGCCCCTAATCTCTATGCAGGGCGCTGGACGCATGGATTTCAATGGGTTTTTTTTTTTTTAAGCACATGATTAGAGCCCGAGGCTCTAATTCGCTTCAAAAAAGGGTGGGCTTGGGACACAGTGCTGAGCCGACCCACTTGTATGACATTAGCAAATTCGAATTCTCTTACGTCTTACTGCTTTTCCTCCCAGCCAATTAGGAAGCGGGTATAGATATAAACAGAGAATGTATTTCTCCTGCGCTCGTGAAGGCGGTATTAGTATGGAATGGTAGTACTTTTAAATGGTGGGAAGTAGAGGATGATCATGCGTGTCCCGCTGCCTAAACTGACCAGGGGTGGTCCGAAGAAGGCAGAGTGAAAGAAAGGAGTGGAAGGTGCGTGATCTAACGCTTGAATCAAGATGATACAATTTATTCTTATACAAAGTGTATAAATATAAAAAAGTTACTACGTATTCATAAAGAATAGGTTACAAAGTATACATTAAAAGTTAGACATGCCCATGCAAGGGCAAGTGCTCAAAGGTAGGCTGACGTGTTTCGAGGGGTTTCCTCTTCATCAGAGCCTTGGAAAACAAAAGAAAGTCTGTACAATGTGGTAGACCAACATACAGAGGAGTGGCTGATTAGGAGGTGTATCACATGGTGAGTGATGGATTCTCCTTTACTCTAGAACTGTCCACGTCACAGCACTCTACATAAAATAAACACCAAATGTATGTATAGTAAAGGACACATATATAGAAAGTGTTGGAATTGTATACTACACATTGTTGTTACAGACCAGAGACATATAATTAAAATGTTAAATTATTAGACCGTTGAAGTATTAAAACATTAGACAATAGAGCCTTAAAAGCCATTACAAGCCATTAATGATTGTTGTTTTTCTTAAGGTATTACTTAAAAGGTATTAGAAACTGTGTTAAAAAGTTTTGCAAACATTACTACTTACTAAAATACCCATTTTAGTAAGTAGTAATGTTTGCAGAACTACTACTTAGTATGGACGGATGGATTAGGGGACACCGCTGGATAATTGTCATTTAAAACATGCATTTGGAAGATTCTTTTGCAGTGAATGCTTGGTGAATGTCAGATTTACTGCTTTGTAAATCTGCCCCTTAGTATAATTTGCATAAATAATAAACTCTAATGAAAAGTCAGCTGACAAATATAGACATGATATAGATTTGATAAATGTATATCATTGCGAGTTGTAAAAAAAGAAAGAAGATTTAGTGGTCAAATTGATTGCAAATGACCAACTGATTTCTAATGTCTATGGTTATCTTTACTGAAGCTTGGTTTGTGCTGAAGATACCGCTTTGGTTACTAT
Organism: Lithobates sylvaticus; assembly: GCA_028564925.1. Classification (NCBI taxonomy): domain Eukaryota; kingdom Metazoa; phylum Chordata; class Amphibia; order Anura; family Ranidae; genus Lithobates; species Lithobates sylvaticus. The sequence goes on from CM053038.1 coordinate 96,097,695, forward strand.
CTGAGTGTGTATACTGTACGTGTGTAGAGATCAGATTGGCACACAGTAATTGGACAGATAGCTGAAAACATTTGTTCGTGTTTTATACAACTACAAAAGTGTATCGTGTTTTCTTCAATTGTTCATCGAAATTTATATGATCTGGTAGAATAATGAAAGGGACAGAAATTATTGTAAATTAGCGTTTTCCCGTTTCTGTGTGTCTACTACAAGGAGGCAAACATTTCTCTCTAATATATAGTAATGTTGTTTGCAAAAAAACTCTTTCACGCTTAATGAACTATTGTTTCCCCCTGGGTAAAGATTAAGCCAGTCATAGATTGTTTGAATCTCGGATAGTTCCTGCTGAACCGGCCGAGATTCGAACATGTATGGGCAGGCAGAATTCACTCATGTTGATTGATCAACTTGGATACAACCAGCCTGATGGATTTTACATGTGATTATTGCAAGCAGCTGTTATAGCTGCTAGCAATAATCACTGTCTTCTTTCAGCGGGGATAGTTTCCCCCACCAGGAGAACACAATGGCTCGGCAGGAGGGATTCCCCTGTAAACCCATGGTTGCAAGTAAGAAATTTTCACCATCTATAGCCGGTCTTAAAGGTCAAGTATACCTTTGATACACACTGTCCTTTAATGAATGCAGCCTCCTTCCTGAATACAACCCTCTTGGTCTGATACTCACCTTTGTCCTCAATGCAGTGATCTTCACTGGGCTACCATAGTGGGCCTTACTTCTGAGAACACCCTAGCCGGGCCTTCTTCAGCATACAGACCGCAACCTCATTCACTCACTCATAGTAGCCTCCAGTGGTCCTGCAGAGAACAACTGCATTCACATGCTGAAGAGGACCCAGCAAGGATATTTTCAGAAGCAAGGTTGTTCAGTACTCAGCATAGTGGAACAAAGTGAGAATGAAGGTGGGTATTGGATTAGGTGGGCTGCACTAAGGGGGTGGTTTCAGTAATTAAAGAAAAACTTGTACCAAAGGTACAGTTGTCCTTTCAACTGATTCAAACTGGGCATTATAATAAAAAAAATATACAGTAAAAGCTACTACTAAAGCCTGGAGAGCTAACAACAAACCCAATGCCTCTCGAAAACAAAAATGTACAGTACGTGCACACACAATTCTTTGAAAATTGCATGTCAAAACAATTTATAGATACAGAGGAACAGGCAGAGGAGGTGAAATGCAAATATGTCCTTTTCCTGTCAACCCTTGTCACACCTGTTCCTGCATAGTAAAGTTCCCAGTTGAACACTGACCACTAGTGAGGTGGCAAAGATGGGACTACAGGTATTCAAGTAGTGTCAATTACTTGCCCTGCAGGGCAAAAATCTGATTTCTCTGGCGCTATTGTCCACTTAAAAGTTGCTAAGGAGAAGAGCTACCACATAGAAATATGGCAAATAATATATATATATATATATATATATATATATATATATATATATATATACTGTATATATATACTGTATATATATATATATATATACAATTAATATAAAAAAAAATGTTGTTGGTATCAAACCCCAGATATTTTTCATTACATCTACCCAACAACCTCCACTACATGCTGCCATTGCAAGAAAGATCTTGGCTTCCTGCAACACTTATTGGGAGACAGTGCATACCTTGATCCATCATGTGTTTGACACCTGGAACCCCTTCTCCTACAAAACCTACCTTTTGAGCCTACTCCCAAAAGTATTTTTTCAAAGCAGTGTATAAACTACTAACACACATCTTTACAGCAGCAAGAAACGTTGTATTCCTCAAATGGAATGATGTATAAGCATCTGAGAAGTCAAATTGATAGAATACCTTACAGCCTGCTCCACAATACTCTAGACAACTACAACAAGGTTTGGAAACTGTGACTCCCCATGGGAAATCCTACATTAACAAGTTGACTTACAACTCCTTTATCCTGTCTATTGTCAGCTACCTCATGGTGTTCTGGGGAAAACCATCCGGAACAGTTTTTCTAATTCCATTCCACCCTTCCCTATCCTCCTCCTTCTATCCTCCTTTGCTCTTCTTCCTTAAGCTGAAATGTTAGTGTTTTTTTAAACTCACCCATTGAGCTGAACGAAAAAAGATAACAGATACCTCTATCCACACAAACAAGGTGGATTGAAGGGTCCCGCCATAGAGATAATATATTCTGGCTGCACCACCCCAGATTATTATCCCCTGATGAAGTCACGTGATTTGATGACGCAATGCGTTGGAAGGATCCGGTGACGTCACGCCGCTAACCTGAAATGTGCGGCCGGACATTTTTTGGAAGTTATTCATAATACATGTCTGGATACTGATGTGCACCAGTATTGGTGCACAATATAAGTTAAGTACATTATAATTTTTTTATAAAAATACAGTTACCTATACCGGGAGCACTATATGTTTTATTATTTTATGAGAGAATCTTATACATATATCGTGGGGTCGTGGAGGATGGAGGGGGATTGAGAACACCAGTATACAGGAGAAAGGCAGAACAACCGTAACAAAGGAGACCCAACTTTAAGGAGCAGACACATGAGACCTAATATTAGGTCAAAAGGTGGTAGTATATGGAAACTGGTAAAGGCATATACACACGTGGTGATCAGAATATAATTAATGGAATTTAAACCATCTAGAAGTTGGAACTGTTTTGGGCATTTTTTAGTATTGAATGAATATATGATTATGAAAGTAGGATCATAAAACAACATGGCCATTTGAGACTTTGCTTAATAGCTTTTTTACTATTCATTTTTTTATTCCTGTGGTATATGTTGTATTGTGATGTGGCCATTGGAAAATTTATGACAGCACTTTATTTGTTTGCACATTGCTCTTATACTGCGTGGCACTGTTTGAGATTTATTTACTTCCTTTGATAGAAATCATTGAAATGATTGGGTCAAAATGTGTCCGGTTCATCAGGGACCGAATAAAGTTTGATCAGTGTATAGCCAGCTTAAAGAGGAGCTCCACCTTAAAAAAAAATATTAAAAGCCAGCAGCTACAAATACTGCAGCTGCTGACTTTTAACAAATGGACACTTACCTGTCCAGGGTGCCCGCGATGTCGGCAGCAGAAGACGAGCAATCGCTCGTCTCTCGGCTGCCCCCGCAACTGTGTGTTTCCCAGAACACAACGGGGGACAGGAAGTGGCGTATCTGCGGATATTATGCAGCTGTCTATGCCCGGAAGTGGGTGCAGATACCTGTATTATACAGGTATCTGCACCCCCCTCCGCCTAAATGGTGCCAATTGTAGCACCGGAGCGCGGGGGGGAATCCGATGAGCGGAAGTTCCACTTTAGGGTGGAGCTCCGCTTTAACTTTCCTCATTTCTTCAAGTGGTATGCCCTGTTCTGCCCTTTACACATACCCATTAGCAATGCATGTAAGACACAATCAAAAACTTAAAGCTCTTTCTCCTTTTTTTAACAACCACACTGGACTCATTGAAATATGTTCAAGTATTCACTTGTTTTCCTCTAAAATTGTAAAATGTAATTCTTAACACGTTGAACTATTGCCATTAACATCATAGCTACTCATGTTAGATAGTTTGTCTTACTATTTAATGTGATCTTGCTTTATTGTATAGAGCTATCCCTGCAGGAGTCGCTGAATAGGATGGGTTCCTCTGTTCTTTGCCTCTACCTCCTTAAGAACCTCAGCCCCCCTGACAGGTTTAATGTACAAACATACAATATCACAGGAAATCACTGAAAGTAACACTAATGCCGCGTACACACGATCTGACTTTTCGATGGACTTGGTCCGGCGGACAATCCGACGGACTTTGTAGCTGAGGTCCGCCGGACTTTCAAATGAACGGACTTGGCCACACACGATCACTCCAAAAGTCCGACGGATTTGAACGTGATGACTTAGAATAAGGAAGTTCATAGCCAGTAGCCAATAGCTGCCCTAGTGTCGGTTTCAGTCTGTCGGACTAGCACACAGTCGACCGGATTTTTCGTCCGGACTCGAGTCCGTCGGAAAGATTTGAAGTTTTATTTCTAGGTCTGCCGGACTTTTGGGAAGAAAAAAAGAGCCCACACACGATCGAATTGTCCGACGGATTCAGTCCGCCGGACCAAGTCCGTCGAAAAGTCCGATCGTGTGTACGTGGCATTAGTATCCAATGGTAGTGGCAGTGCTATATCAAAGAAAACAGGCACCAAACCAGGTAGTAAAAGCAAACTTAATATATTGTCAGCCAATATGGTTGGTAACTAGGCAAGCATAAAATGGATTAACAATGGTACTAGCACAATTTAGCATACAAAGTGATTAATAGTAAGGACTAGACATAAGATGATATTTTTGTGCCCAGATCAGCATAGACAGTAGCAAATTCACAAGCATCTCGAGTACAGCAGTGAGTAGTAGTAACTACTGCTCCAGACCAGGACCTCCAGGTACATTTGCATGTTTTGAAGCACTGAATACTGCTACTTAACTAATTGCTGTACGGCAGTGGTTCTTAACCTCAGTCCTCATTACCCCCCACCAGGCCATGTTTGCAGGCTTTCCTTTTCCCTTGCACAGGTGCTTTAAATCTAAGTCAATGGCTTCGTATTTTGGACAGCTATTTTATCTAAGGGAAATTCCCAAAACATGGCCTGGTGGGGGGTAATGAGGACTGAGGTTAAGAACCACTGCTGTACGGCTTGAATCTTTGTTCAGTGTTGACTCTATAGAAAATTAGTAAAACCCTATAAATGTTAAAAAGAGCACTACCATCGTTGATCACCCAAAAATGTATCTTGATTTTATTATGACAGCGGAGTATGGCGTGAGCAACCTTGTTAGGCCCCTTTCACACATGCGGACCGTATGCCTCAGTTTTTTATCCAATCCGTTTTTGGATGAAAAACGGACATACATGTACCCCTATGGGATAGCGGGTGTCAGCGGATGAGCATCCGCTGACACCTGCTATTGTCTGCCTCCGCTATTGTCCGATTCTGCAGATGGAGGAAAACCCTATTTTTCCATCCGTCTGCAGAGCGGATCGGATGAACACGGACAGACGGTCCGTGTTCATCCGATCCCCCATAGAGAAGAGCGGAGATCTGACAGGGCGGTCCCTTCACAGTGTGCAGGGACAGCCCTGTCATCAGCCGGCTCAGCAGGGATCAGCTGAGCGATTCCCGCTGAGCTGCGGATCTTCACGGGGCGGATCAATACGGATCTGTCCCGTGTGAAAGGGGCCTAACATGTAATCTTGACAAAGAAGCATAGTTAAATGGTGGGCAACTGCCATTGCTAATGTGTTTTTTTTTTTTTTTTATCACGTGTTTTTGTTTGGTGACAGATTTTCCATATCCTCAGATTATGAGTGTTGCCTGGAATTTCCTATGAAGTGCAAAGATACAAGTCTGAACATTTTATCTTTCTGAACAAGTGTAGTTCATTTGTGAAAATTACCTATATTGTGTGCAAATAAATATTGCATTCTGTGCATAGGAAAACTATCATTCCATTTTATCCCTTCTTCTGCCCTTGACTGGGCACCGTTGTGGCACTTCTGAAATACTTATGAATTCATGCAAGCCTTCCTCTGTCTTGTTTCAGCCTGTCTGGGTGGTGGTAGGCCAGTAAACACCAAAGGATAGTAATCCATTCTGCACATATAAAGTGAGTTTCCATGGTGACTAGTGAAACAATGAAGAAAAATATTACATCAAAAAGCCTGTTAAAATGACACAAATGAATGGTGTATCTCTGAGTGTGAAGAAAGCAGCTCCTAAGTGGCTCCTGGTGTTAATATGCTTTATGATAACCAGAAAACCAGGCAGTTTCCTCAGATCACCAATGTTAAAGCGGTTCTGCACCCATTTCATTTAGTAAATCACTTTGCCTTCCAAATCAGGCAAAGAGTACTAAATGAAATGTTTTTTTTTTTTTTTTACTTACCTTGTAATTGATGACTTCCGGTCTTCTCTCTCTTCGGCGGCGGGCGGGGTCTCTGCGTCGATCGTCGTCACGCCGCACTGTCTCCTGGGATCTGGTGTCATTGATCCCAGGAGTCAGTGCGGGCATCTTCCGAAATCTCGCGAGATTTCGGCCACATCTTCCGAAATCTCCCGAGATTTCGGCCACATCTTCCGAAATCTCGTGAGATGTCGGCAGATGTGCCGTTACTGCGCACGCGCGAGTAACGGCGGTGCATGCTGGGCCATCTAAAGTGCCTGTGGGGTTTCACATGCCCACAGGCAAGATGGACCCCAGCAGACAAGAAGAAGACAAGAAGAAGATGAAGATGAAAACCGGCGGCGATCGAGATGGAAGATGGAACAGGTAAGTCCCCCAATTGAGCTATATGCCCTTGGCATATAGCCCAAAAAAAAAAAAGAGTGCAGAACCGCTTTAAATACAGGTAGCATGTTGTTCCCTATTCTTTGCTTGTAATTATTGTAAAGGGGACAGGCTTTACTGGTTATTTGCGGTGGTAACCATACATAGGATAAGGACACTCAGGAACAGTCCAGACAGGTGTGTCCTGCTGAACAAATGCAGTTCAATGCATGAGGGCCTTGTAGAGCAAGTATAAAGCAAACAAAACACTAAAGCTGGCTATAGACTAAGCGATTCCCTTGATTCCGCCATCAACACAGTCAGTGTTGATGAGGGAATCCCTCCCACATAGCCATTGTGTTTTCCCAGCAGCGGAAGCCATCCCCGCTGGGAAAACACAGTTATTACTGCTAGCAGCTATAATGGCTTCTAGTAATAATCGCATGTAAAACCCAACAGGCTCGTTATACCCAAAAACACATATTGACAGACAGTACATACCTTGATCCACCATGTGTTTGACATCTGGAACCCCTTTACCAACAAAGCCTACCCCCAAAAGGTTTTTCCAAAATAGTGAATACATTTTTAACATACATCCTTACAGCAGCAAGATGCCTTGTATTCCTCAAATGGAATGATATATGAACATCTGAGAAATCAAATTGATGGAACACCTTACAGCCTGCTCCACAATAATCTAGACAACTACAGCAAGGTTTGGAAACTGTGACTCCCCATGGAAATCCTATCTGAACAAGTTGACTTACAACTCCTTTATCCTGTCTATTGTCAGCTACCTCATGGGGTCTGGGGAAAACCATCTGGAACGTTTTTTCTAATTCCATCCCACTCTTCCCTATCATTCTTCCTCCTATTCTCTTCTTCCTTAAGCAGAAATGTTAGTGTTTTTTTACCAATTGGGTTGAACGAAAAAAGATAACAGATACCTCCATTCACACAAACAAGGTGGATAGAGGGATCCCTCCATAGAGACAATGTATTCTGGTAGCCTGTGAATGCCCATTACAGACTTAGTATGTTCATAAATCAAGGTCTTTTTTAGGAAGAGTACTGGAACCTCCACCAGTAGAGACCAGGAGCAAGTCAGGCTTATTTTTCAATAGAAACAAGGCATGTGCACCTGTCCATTTGCCATCTGCCACTGGGACCTGCTTTTCGGCTAAAGTACCAGGCTGTTCCTGCCCTCCATGGCCATCTGCCATACTACTCAACCGGCAGCCCAGCAGCAAGCATGTTTACTGGCACTTATGCAAACCTGCACTCCTGCGCCACCTGTATACTCTACAAGGGGCCCGAGTCGGAGGTGTAAGAAAGGCTTTCCTCTGCATAAACCAGGCTGCCCACCAGGTACGCGACACCTGCACACTGTACATAGAGCACTCCTGAACCCTGCAATCTGTATGTAGTGCACCCCTGAACTCTGCACTCTGTACGTAGTGAACCCCTGATCTCTACACTCTGTACGTATTGCACCCCTGATCTCTACACTCTGTACATACTGCACCCCTGAACTCTGTACTCTGTGCGTAGCACACCCCTTTTTAAATGTAAACCAGACAAATTACTAGACGTGCACACTGAAATTTCAATTTCGTCCTTAAAATTTATATATTTTGTTACTCCCGAAATTGTTTTTTATTTATTTTGTTTTGTTAAAAAATGCATTCGTACGAAAATCTGAATTAATTAAGGTCAAATCTGACAATTGAAGGCTTATGGTGTCTGTCAGATGTTCTAAGAAGATTCGACGAAGAAGCTAAACTTTACACCACCGCAATCGTAGAGTAGAATATAGCTATAGCTATAGTAGAATTCTAATGTTGTTTGACTAGTAATAATTATAATTATACATTTTTACTACTAGTCAAACAACATTAGAATTCTTCTATAGCCTACTGTAAATGTCTGCTTGCGGAGATGGTATGTTTTTAGCTGCTTCGTCGAATCTTTATGTCGAACGATATTAATTGTAATTGAAAGTAAGGTGGATGTATGTGTGTAGCGTGTGTATGTGTTCTAGCTATTTTACTGCTCCTCCTCTTTGGTTACAATCAGCCAATAACATTCATCATCATCATTTTATTTCCCCTACGCATTCCAGCAGCGACCACTCTTTTACTATTGTCTCTAGAATGTCAAATCTTTTCTCTCTATGTCGAATAATCTTGGACTAATAGAGTTATGTTAGGCACATTGGACCGCAGGTTCGATAGACACAGATCACTATTGTCACCGTCATGCCGAATCTTCTATCCATCTATATCGAACTGTCGCAACAATACGAAAATATAATTAATTTGAAAATAAGCATTTTTTTTTATTCGGATCTTTCGGATTTTGGATTCTGTGCATTCGTGGTTGTTTTGTTAAAACGAACACGAAAATCCCAGAAATTCAGACGAAAATGCATTTGGACGATAATGAATGCACATGTCTACAAATTACTGGTTCTGGGTATTGTCTGTGTTTTCATATTGTGTTTATACTGTTTAAATACTGATTGTCTTGTCTTAGTTTCTAATTGTTCTGTCATTTTTTTAGGTTGTCAGTAGAAAATGTGCTCTGTCAGTAAATTTCCAGGTTTTTTGTCAGTAAAAAAAGATGTAGGTGGTTGGAAACCCAGCATCCCCCTAGTTCATTCTGCTAGATCACTGATATTCCTAAAAATCTACAAAAACTACACATAACTTTAAAGTGACACTAAAAAATGATATTCAAGTATGTATGCTTAACTCAAAAAAGTACCTTCTCTTGCTCTGCCACCACCAAATCTCCAAATTCCTTTTTTTTTTGCAGCTCTGATCCAGCTTCCTGTTAGAGGGTGGCTACATTCATTCTCTATGGTTCCATTGTTTGTAGGAATGTAGCCACTTTCTCTTGTGTGCTCACTTGATGGACTATGGACTAAGAGATTTGTAGGGTGCATAGAGCATAATACATGGCCACAACTAACGTGCACTACTCCTTCCAAAAAACGGAAGCAAAAGTGAGATTCGGGATCTCACGAAGTATGTTACAAGGAGACAGATAAACACAGTAAGGCCTTTCACACAGGATTTCTGATCAGGTACACCTGTCAGTTTTTCAGGCGGACCTGATCGGATGCTCCATTCACTCCTATGGAGCAGTGGTTGTTATCTATGACATGTCCACTCACACCTGCCGCTATCTGATCCGATCCTATCTGTAAAATCCAGATGGATGGAGACCCTATTTTCCATTCACCTGGCGGATGGGATCGGATGGAAAAAGACAGGCGGTCCGCTTTCATCCGATCTTCCCATAGCGGAGAGTGGGGTTCTGACGAGTCCGTCTAAGCACAGTGAGCGGAGATGGACCTGTCAATCAGCGGGAATCAGCGGAGTGATCTCCCGATGAGCAAGTGGAGTCAGCTGGGCAGACAAGCCCACATGAAAAGACCCTAAGAAATGATTTCATGAAAAGTCCACTTTCTGCTGACGTCCCCGATATCACTCCAGGCACCGCGTTATCGTAACAATAAAGTCTGGATCCGCCAGATGCCTGGACTGACACCCATCACAGCCTCTCAGCGACCCGCTAAGAGCCTGAGACGGCTGCTCCGCCCCCTCCACAGCTCAGTGCTCCGGTGAGCGAGGAAGGGCAGAGCAGAGAGCTGTGACTGATAGTCACCAGCTCTCTGCTCACAGAGCTCTGAAAACCAAGTGATCGGTGGAGTTCGATTGCTCAGTTCCCAGTGCAGAGGCGCTGGGTGACAGATGCTGCATCCACCAAGGTAAGCATGTGTATTAATTATTTTCAGAACACAAGGATATCATTTAGTGTCACTTTCAGTAAATTTTCAGTTATACTCAGCCTTAGGCTGGCCATAGACGGTGCAAATTTCTTTCCTGCAACCATGGGTTGCAGGAAAAAAATTTGCACGATTCCTCCATCAATACAGACAATGTTGACAGGGGAATCCCTCCTGCCAAGCAATTGTCTTCTCCCGGCGGGAAGAAGACAGTGATTATCACTAGCGGCTATAGCAGCCACTTGCGATAATCGAAGGCGAATCCGGCAGGCTGGTTGTACCCAAGTTGTTCGATCATTCAACTTGGTACATTCAGCCTGCCCATTAATGGTTTGAATATCATCCGGTTCAGCAGGAACAAGATTCAAACTGTCTATGGCCGGCCTTAGTTGTTTTGGAGTCTTTCCTATTCATACAGTATATATCTGGTGATCTTCTTCCCTAGATATAAATATACATAAATGCTGTATATATTGTGTGTCATTTACTGCCTATTTTCCAAAATGGTATGTGACACATTGCAAGTTATTGCATTAACAGGTAGATTAAAAATACTTGCTGGGTGTGCTAATCTTTATAACTGGTATCATTAACTGGAATTTGAAGTTGTTAAAGTGACACTGATGATAAATGATTTATTTTGAAGATTATTTAGGAGACGAATGGGGCTGATTATGAGCAAAGTTCAACAGTTGAGAAGACTATATTGGGTATTGACTTTTATCAGGTTGCTGCATTTGCACATCAATTCGAATTTGATCAGCAGCAGTAGCTGTGTGCACCTTTGATGGTTATTAACCTTTTTTTTGCTATTTTAGCAAAAAAAAAAAAAAACTGTATATGCAAACATTTCTAATTTTAAATACATTTTAAAGGAAGAGTGTGTTGTATTTTTACTAACTAGCATTTTGATTTCATTAGTGTATTTTTTTACCCAAAAGTAATTTTTGCAGTGACTGCATTTTTATCGCTTGCTTGCCATAATTTTATCACTAACGAAAGTGTAAAGGATTAGAGTGCGACAAATCTATAAAGGGCCCATTAAAAATACACTATATTACCAAAAGTATTGGGACACCTGCCTTTACATGCACATGAAATTGAATGGCATCCCAGTCTAAGGGCTCTTTCACACGGGGCGGATCAGTGCCTATCCGCCCCGTGGATAGCCGCTTGCTCAGCGGGGATCGCCGGAGCGATCTCCGCTGTGCAGGAAGATGACAGGTCCGTCTCTGCACTCCGTGCAGGGACGGACCTGTCAGAGCGCCGCTCTCCCCTATGGTAGATCGGGTGACGACGGACCGTAGAGTCCGTCGTCATCCGATCCGCTCTGCAGACGGATGAAAAATGGGGTTTTCCTCCGTCTGCAGAAACGGAGCATAGCGGGCACGGACGAGAGCGGGTGTCAGCGGATGCTCATCCGCTGACACCCGCTATCCCATAGGAATACATGTATGTCCGTTTTTCATCCGAAAACGGATGGATGAAAAACGGACATACGGTCCGTCCGTGTGAAAGAGCCCTTAGTCTGTAGGGTTCAATATTGAGTTGGCCCACCCTTTGCAGATATAACAGCTTCAACTCTTCTGGGAAGGCTGTGCACAAGGTTTAGGAGTGTGTCTATGGGAATGTTTGACCATTATTCCAGAAACGCATTTGTGAGGTCGGGCACTGATGTTGAAGAGAAGGCCTGGCTTGCAGTCTCTGCTCTAATTCATCCCAAAGGTGTTCTATCGGGTTGAGGTCAGGACTCTGTGCAGGTCAGTCAAGTTCCTCCATCCCACACTCGCTCATCCATGTCTTTATGGAGCTTGGTTTGTGCACTGGTCCAAATCATTTGGTGGAGGGGGGGATTATGGTGTGGGGTCGTCTTTCAGGGGTTGGGCTTGGCCCCTTAGTTCCAGTAAAGGAACTTTTAAGGCGTCAGCATACCAAGACATTTTGGACAATTTCATGCTCCCAACTTTGTGGGACAGTTCAGGAATGGCCCCTTCCTGTTCCAACATGACTGCGCACCAGTACACAAAGCAAGGTCCGTAAAAACATGGATGAGCGAGTTTGGGGTTGAGGGACTTGACTGGCCTGCACAGAATCTTGACCTCAATCCGATAGAACACCTTAAATAAATTAGAGCGGAGACTACGACCCAGGCCTTCCCGTCCACATCAGTGCCTGACCTGAAAAATGTGCTTCTGGAAGAATGGTCAAACATTCCCATAGACACACTCCTAAACCTTGTGGACAGCCTTCCCAGAAGAGTTAAAGCTCTTAAAGCTGCAAAGGGTGGGCCAACTCAGTGTTGAGCCCTATGGACTAAGACTGGGATGCCATTAAAGTTCATGTGCATGTAAAGGCAAGCGTCCTAATAATTTTGGTAATATAGTGTATATTATTCTTGATAAAAAGTAAGCAGGTACAGTTGAAATGTTTCGGGGGCTCACAAATACCCCTTGTGCTGGCAGTGATAGAGGAAATTATTGGACAATAAGGAAAATAATGACAGTGTGGATGTTAGACTGGCACCCACACTGTCATCAATCCTTTATCTCTGTTCTTGGTGTAATTAGACGCATGCCTGTGTGGGTGTCGTGTTTGGCCGCACGGCAATGTGCAGGTGCTCCATGCATCCCCGCACAGGCATTTATGTCAATTGGACACAGCCGCTGCACGAATGCAGTCGCTGTTCCCAATTTGAGAGCCCTGCAAGTGTGAGTGCGTGGTCCCAAGTGCAGACAGTGTGCGTTCGAGACTGCATATCTGCCTGGCTGTCAAACTGATAACAGCAGCTGTGTCCGTGCGGCTGTGTCCGTTTTTATCATTGGATGTCAGTTGCTTTCCTTTATCATATGATCTCATATAATAAAGAAGCCATTTTTGAAGTACTGCACAATGAAGTCTTTTTTCTGCCTTTCCTAAATACGCTCCACGAGTTTCGTCCTGATAAGGATTCCATGGAACTAAGCTATAGCAACAGCAAGCAAAGTGTCAGCAAAGAAGATATTTCCAATATCGAGTGATCGGATGAATACACCGCCTTGAGTTGACGGATCCCTCCTGCCTATGCCTATATGATCTCTATAACCTGAGATCCAACAGATCTGGTAAGCGGCCATTTGGTCTCCAATTCCTTCCTCGGCTGTGTTTTGGTTGCCCTCTTTGAAGTGTGGGGGGAATAGAATATTTGTTACATTTTTTGAAGAAGCTGTGTTTTATTTCAATATTTTTGTGATTTCTACACATTTTTTACATATTTTTGGTTGCGCAATTGAATCTGTTACATATATCTATAAGCCGAATATTTAGGTTTTCGTTTTGCAGCACCATCTTTTTATGTTTTTTGTTAACAGATATACCTTTGTGTCACGTTTTATATATACACGTATTTTTAAATATAGGTATATGCGAGTTTATTAGAGGGTTAACGCGGATATTTCACTTCATACACTCATGGGGGAAAGTCTGGAAAGCTTATCACCACTGTATCAGCACTGCACGATATTGAGGGAGTGGCTGAGTTAACCACTTCTGGACTGCCACATGCCGATATACGTCCTAACTTTGACGGGAGATATCATTGTTATGGCAGCAGCTAGCTGCCATAACCCCAGTATCCTCATGTTTGGTGGTCCGGTTTCTGATAAGAGTTGTCTCTGATTCCCTGAGAGATCACTTTTATCGGCGGTGCACCCTCCCACCGCGCTCCGGTGCCCTCCGCTGCTTACCGGATGCATCGGCAGCGGCGGAGGCAATCGGATCTTCACCCTGGCTGGGCATGGAGACGAGGGAGGGGAAGATGGCCCCCACCCGTCTCCATAACAATGCAGGGCGGAAGTGACGTCAAAAGGTCACTTCCACCTACAGCTCTTAAAGGGCCATTTTTTTCTAATTATTTTTTTAAATGACAAATTTTTTTTTCATTGCATTTAAGTGTAAATATGAGGTCTTTTTGACACCAGATCTCATATTTAAGAGGTCCTGTGATGCTTTCTTTTCTCTTACAAGGAATAAAAGTGACACCATTTTTTTTTTTAAAACAGTGTAAAAATAAAAGGTAAAATAAATAAGAAAAAAAAAAACATTTAAACGCGCCCCGTCCTGCCGAGCTCGCGTGCAGAAGCGAACACATACACGAGTAGCGCCCGCATATGAAAACGGTGTTCAAACCACACATGTGAGGTATCGCCGCATTCGGTAGAGCGAGAGCAATAATTCATGCCCTAGACCTCCTCTGTAACTTAAAACAAGCAACCTGTAAAAATCTTTAAACGTCGCCTATGGAGATTTTTAAGGGTAAAATTTTGTCGCCATTCCACGAGCAGGCACAATTTTGAAGCATGACATGTTGGGTATCAATTAAATCGGCATAACATTCTCTTTCACAATAAAAAAAAAATGGGCTAACTTTACTGTTGTCTTATTTTTAAATTCAAAACAGTGTATTTTTTACAAAAAAAGTGCGCTTGTAAGACCGTTGCGCAAATACAGTGTGACAGAAAGTATTGCAACAACCGCCATTTTATTCTCTAGGCTGTTAGAAAAAAAATTATAATGTTTGGGGGTTCTAAGTAATTTTCTAGGGGAAAAAAACAGTTTTTAACTTGTAAACAACACATCTCAAAAAGAGTCTCGGTCCTTAGGTGGTTAATGAATTCCAAACATATGGGCGCAGCCCCGTCGCTCTGTCTTGAAGGCATTAACACGTTTTAATCATCAGCAAATGTCATTTGCCATGCCAAAAGTCATTTCATAAAGAATAATCTTTTGACCTGTCATTTTTAATGAATCATAAAATATGGTTGTCTCTGAAATAGGGAAACTGACATAAATGATGTCTGTATGCAAATCAAAGAGCAGCCAAGCTATTATTATAATAACTGCTTATTTCCATATTATCTTGTCACAGCTAAGTTCTGCATTACGTCTTATCATGAGTAATTAATCTGATTATGGCTGTGTGAACAACACAACAATTTATATAAGCATACTAAAAGATATAACTAGAGGGGGTAAGAAGGTTTCAGCTGTGTTTGGGTCCATGAGGTCAGAAGTGCCCCTAGGGTGACCACTTCTACCCTTTATTTACCAGCTGTGTGCTTAGTTCATTATAGAATATAATAGAATTAGAGAAATCCCATTTTTTTTCCTTCGTACCTTTCTTATTTTTTCTTTCTTTGCTGCTGCAACTGCCTGGTAGAAGATTAAAGCCATGGGCTGGCTATATATATGAACATTTGTGGCAATTTCAACCACTATTTAAAGTGCACCCTCACCCTATATAAAAAATGTATTTCTCCCACCTTCTTCCTCTCCTTCTCCCACCTTTGAAATTATAATTTTTTTGACCATATAGGCGAGAGTGACTTTCACCACCCTCCCCAGAATCTACACATTCTCAGATGTGCTGCAGGGCTTTGGATTGTGACAGAGCCCTGCATGAAGATGGAGTGGTATAGAAGTTCCAAACCTTGCTGCGTCTGCACGTGGTTGGTGCCACAGCTGGCTTTCCAGCTTGTCTGCAAGTGGCAGTGCCGTGGGTGCATGTTGGTGGGAGATGATATGGCTATGCTATTTTACCTAAGCTATGGGAGATGCATTGGTTGCATTGGCCAATCCCTAGACAACGTCCTATTGCTGACGAAACACGTAGGGTGGAGCCTTGACGGTGACATCATCACGTTCATTCTTTCGAGACGGTGGATGAGCGCGTGATATATGAAGCAAAGAGAAAATAATGGCGATAGCACAACTGTGGCTAACATACCCCATTGTCCGTTCCGCTGATAGATGACTAAATTTCTGTAAGTGCAATCTTATCTTTTAATAATTTTTTTTTTATCAACGTACTACACCATGGAAGCCTTTTTTGCTTTATGTGTATATGTGTATTTTGTCCTACTTCATTATTTATACACATATTCATTGGTGCCGGTAACACTACAGAAGTTTAGCTGCTTTTGCACTTTATTTAGCACTTTAAATACACTTATTTATCTCTTAGTCCTTTAATATTTAAAGTCAAGCACTTTGTAGATAAGCGCATTAGTACTCTACTTTTCCAACTTTTTTGCTTTATGTTTCTGAGTACCCCTAGTAAACAGCAGGAGTTCCGGACTGTCCATAAGGGTTGAGGGAGACCTTTTCTTCCCTAGAGTGGGCAAGACTGCTGTGGCGGTCATCGCTTTCTGGTAAGCAGGCAATTCATACACTCTGGTGGTGATTTGGATGCACTTTGTTTGCTTTGAGGATTTTGTCACGATTGTCACAATTATTTCTTCACAAATTGATTCTTGTGGACACCATTTTTTAAGGATCTATGGACTTTTTTCTTTGATGGGATTTGCTTTAGTTTTTCTTTTTGACACTTTTTTCTTTTTTAATTTTGTTATTTTCTTTCTTTTATATATATTCACATTTATATATTTATTAGTTTTTAATTAGCGCTACATCCTTTTGTTATTGCATTGAATAGTGGATTGTAATCAAAAAGCCTACAGTGAAAAAAGATAAAATTGCAAGAGATTTTTTCCTTTTAGGTGGCATTGCAGAAATGTACGTTTTACACATGGTACCATAATCCAAACCGTACTACGGTATGGATGGCAACCAGCATAATATTACAGTAGTGGGAAAGGCAATTGCATGTGCATTATGGTGATCTGTGTTATTAAAAAAAAATAAAAAATGTCTGCTTTCTGTGGTGCTGCCATGCGTTAGCAACCAAAAACTGGCTAACTTAACATGCACCCCTTAATAGTATATGTGATCCCATACCCATACCTCCCAACTTTTTGAGAAGGGAATGAGGGACACCTATCAGCAAAAGTATGTAGGCATAGGACACACCCCTTGCCACACCCCCCTAAAGGAGAATTGTACAAAAAACAAGATTGGTTAAACTCAGTTTTTTTTACCACTACTATTCCTTTTATTGGCTTTTGGAATTTACAAATGCAGCAATTTAGAAATCAGGTGAAAGGTTTAGCACTGGGAAACACCTTTTGATAGATAAAAAGTGCATTTTATATACATCTATATAGATCAGATCAAAATGGGGGACAAATGAGGAGGAAAGAGGGACAGAGGGACATTGCTCCAAATCAGGAACAGTCCCTCGAAATCAGGGACAGTTGGGAGCTATGTGTACCTTATAAGACAACCCAAAAACATTTGTGTGTGTGTGTGTGTATATATATATATATATACAAATCTGTCTAAATCTGTGTTAGTGAGCATTTCTCCTTTGCCGAGATAATCCAACCACCTCACAGTGACAGGTGTGACATATCAAGATGCTGATTAGACAGCATGATTATTGCACAGGTGTGCCTTAGGCTGGCCACAATAAAAGGCCACTCTAAAATGTGAAGTTTTATCACACAGCACAATGCCACAGATGTTGCAAGTTTTGAGGGAGCGTGCAATTGGCATGCTGACTGCAGGAATGTCCACCAGAGCTGTTGCCCTTGAATTGAATGTTCATTTCTCTACCATAAGCCGTCTCCAAAGGCGTTTTTAGAGAATTTGGCAGTACATCCAACTGGCCTCACAACCACAGACCACGTGTAACCACACCAGCCCAGGACCTCCACATCCAGCATCTTCACCTCCAAGATCGTCTGAGACCAGCCACCTGGACAGCTGCTGCAATAATCAGTACACATAACCAAAGAATTTCTGCACAAACTGTCAGAAACCGTCTCAGGGAAGCTCATCTGCATGCTCATTGTCCTTGGGGTTTCGACCTGACTGCAGTTCGTCATCGTAACCGACTTGAGTTGGCAAATGCTCTCATTTGATGGCATCTGGTACTTTGGAGAGGTGTTCTCTTCACGAATGAATCCCGGTTTTCACTGTACAGGGCAGATAGCAGACAGCGTGTATGGTGTCATGTGGGTGGGCGGTTTGCTGATGTCAGTGTTGTGGATCGAGTGCCCCATGGTGGCGGTGGGGTTATGGTATGGGCAGGCATATGCTATGGACAACGAACACAGGTGCATTTTACTGATGGCATTTTGAATGCACAGAAATACCGTGACGAGATCCTGAGGCCCCCATTGTTGTGCCATTCATCCACGACCATCACCTCATGTTGCAGCATGATAATGCACGGCCCCATGTTGCAAGGATCTGTACACAATTCCTGGAAGCTGAAAACATCCCAGTTCTTGTATGGCCAGCATACTCACCGGACATGTCACCCATTGAGCATGTTTGGGATGCTCTGGATCGGTGTATACAACAGCGTGTTCCAGTTCCTGCCAATATTCAGCAACTTCGCACAGCCATTTAAGAGGAATGGACCAACATTCCACAGGCCACAATCAACAACCTGATCAACTCTATGCGAAGGAGATGAGCTGCACTGCATGAGGCAAATGCTGGTCACACCAGATACTGACTGGTTTTCGGATCCCCCAATACAGTAAAACTGCACATTTTAGCGTGGCCTTTTATTGTGGCCAGCCTAAGGCACACCTGTGCAGTAATCATGCTGTCTAATCAGCATCTGGATATGTCACACCTATGAGGTGGATGGATTATCTTGGCAAAGGAGAAGTGCTTAGAAAAAGTTGTAGATCTTTAACTTCAACTCATGATAAAAAAGGGGGGAAAAATAAAAGTGTTGCATTTATAATTTTGCTCATATAGATATATACTATATTGTTAAAAGTATTGGAACACCTGCCTCTACACACACATGAACTTTAATGGCATCCCAGTCTTAGACCGTAGGGTTTAATATTGATTTGGACCACCCTTTGCAGCTATAACATAACAGCTTCGGCTCTTCTGGGAAGGCTGTCCACAAGGGTTAGGAGTGTGTCTATGGGAATGTTTGACCATTCTTCCAGAAGAGCATTTGTGAGGTCCGGCACTGATGAGAAGGCCTGGCTCGCAGTCTCCGCTCAAATTCATTGTAAAAGTGTTCTATCGGGTTGAGGTCAGGACTGTGCAGGCCAGTCAAATTCCTCCACCTCAAACTCGCTCATACATGTCTTTATGGACCTTGCTTGGTGCACTGGTCCAAATCATTTGGTGGAGGGGGGATTATGGTGTGGGGTTATTTTCCAGGGGTTGGGCTTGGCCCCTTAGTTCCAGTGAAGGGAACTCTTAAGGCATCAGTATACCAAGACATTTTGGACAATTTCATGTTTTCAACTTTGTGGGAACAGTTTGGGGATGGCCCCTTCCTGTTCCAACATAACTGTGCACCAGTGCACAAAGCAAGGTCTATAAAGACATGGATGAGCGAGTTTGGGGTGGAGGAACTTGACTGGCCTGCACAGAGTCTTGACCTCAACCCGATAGAACAACTTTGGGATGAATTAGAGTGAAGACTGCGAGCCAGGCCTTCTGATCCAACATCAGTGCCTGATCTCACAAATGCGCTTCTGGAAGAATGGTCAAACATTCATATAGACCGGGGGGTCAGCAACCTGTAGATCACGATCTACCTATAGATCTCGGACAGGTGACTGGTAGATTACGGTCTGGGCTTGATGACCCGCCATTCCAGAGCATCAAACAGAGGGCAATGCAGAGGGACTACTTGTAAAATTAGAGCTGTAGTGGGAAGCAAGAGCCACATAAGCCAATGTCTCCTCTAAAGTGCTGGCTCCTGTCCCATGCGGAGTGATACCAACTGCACTCCACCTCTTATCCCAGGTAGCTGTCTCCAGAGTGGTGCCAGCAGCAGAAAAGAAGATATCTTCAGGTCAGTGTACTACACCGGGCATAATAGCATAGGGCTGCTTTCACACTGATGTGCTGCGGTTTACCCACATAGTGCATTGCAGTGCATTGTACCTGCAACTTTCCTGCGGGTTTTCTGCGCTTAGCCATAGACTTCCATTATATCCTGCTGTTTTACCACCCCCAACTTTACATGTGAACGAGCCCTAAGGTGCAGCTGCTGAATGCTACTAAGGGCTCATTCAGGGGCTGTTCCTCTGAAAAGTGATCCGAGTTTGTGTTGATAGGTGGTGAGGAGGCGATATGTTGCCTTCTCACCACCTGATTTAAACCCATGATTGGGGTGCAATGCACATGTTCGCAACACGGTAGTACAGAAATCAGAGGTTTAAATCAGGTGTGAAGAGGCGACACTGTGCCCAGTGATATTTGACTTCTCCCACATTGTTCTGGTTGATCTCCACTACTTCTTCCCAGAAGAGTTGAAGCTGTTATAGCTGCAAAGGGTGGGCCAACTCAATACTGAACCCTATGGACTAAGACTGGGATGCCATTAAAGTTCATGTGCGTGTAAAGGCAGGCATCCAAATACGGGTGGCAGCGGCGGCCATAGATAGATTCATGCAATGCATATATCTATTGGTGCTAGATGGGTGGCTGGAGAGAGGGGGCGGCGCCCGTGCGCCCTTATGGACGCACCGCCACTGTGTCTGCAGTCTTTGACCATCTCCTGTAACATGTCTGCACTCTCTGACTATTTCCTATAACATGTCTGCACTCTCTGACTATTTCCTATAACATGTCTGCACTCTCTGACTATTTCCTGTAACATGTCTGCACTCTCTGACTATTTCCTTTAACATGTCTGCAGTCTCTGGGCATCACCTGTAGCAAGTCTGCAGTCTCTGACCATCTCCTGTAGCATGTTTGTACTCTCTGACCATCTCCTGTAATATGTCTGCAGTCTCTGACCTTCTCCTGTAATATGTCTGCAGTCTCTGACCATCTTCTGTAGCAAGTCTGCAGTCTCTGACCATCTCCTGTAGCAAGTCTGCAGTCTCTTACCATCTCCTGTAGCAAGTCTGCGGTCTCTGATTATCTCCTGTAGCATGTCTGCAGTCTCTGACCATCTCATGTAATAGTTCTGCAGTCTCTGACCATCTCATGCAATATCTATGCAGTCTCTGACCATCTCATGTAATATCTCTGCAGTCTCTGACGATCTCCTGTAAGATTTCACAGTCTCTGACCAACTCCTGTAACATGTCTGCAGTCTCTGACCATCTCCTGTAGCATGTCTGCAGTCTCTGACCATCTCCTGTAGCATGTCTGCAGTCTCTGACCATCTCCTGTAACATGTCTGCAGTCTCTGACCATCTCCTGTAACATGTCTGCAGTCTCTGACCATCTCCTGTAGCAAGTCTGCAGTCTCTGATTATCTCCTGTGGCATGTCTGCAGTCTATGACCATCTCATGTAATATCTCTGCAGTCTCTGACCATCTCCTGTAGCAAGTTTTCACTTTCTGACCATCTCCTGTATCATGTCTGCAGTCTCTGACCATCTCCTGTATCATGTCTGCAGTCTCTGACTATCTCATGTAACATGTCTGCAGTCTATGACCATCTCATGAAATATCTCTGCAGTCTCTGACCATCTCCTGTAGCAAGTTTTCACTTTCTGACCATCTCCTGTATCATGTCTGCAGTCTCTGACCATCTCCTGTAACATGTCTGTAGTCTCTGACTATCTCCTGTAACATGTCTGCAGTCTCTGACCATCTCCCGTAACATGTCTGCAGTCTCTGATTATCTCCTGTATCATGTCTGCAGTCTGACCATCTCCTGTATCATGTCTGCAGTCTCTGACTATCTCCTGTAACATGTCTGCAGTCTCTGACCATCTCCTGTAGCAAGTTTTCACTTTCTGACCATCTCCTGTAACATGTCTGTAGTCTCTGACCATCTCTTGTACTATGATTGCAGTCTCTGACCATCTCCTGTATCATGTCTGACCATCTCCTGTATTATGCCTACACTCTCTGAACATACATGACCCTTAGGTGATGTCAGGGTCACATTGAGCCCCCCATACCAGGAAAGTTCACCCCCATCACTCCAACCTTCCCGACTGTACAAAAAAAAAAAGAATCCCTTGCCCAGCCCTGACATACTTTATACACATATACATTGTGAGTAATTTGCACCTATTGCTCACAATGTAACATTTCTATGTTTCAATAAATGACATTTTCTCCGATGTAGCCAATGTGGTGTTTGGGGTGGGCGGGGCTGGACTGACGTCACGGCTCCGGTTACTTAGCTTGACTTGGTGTGTTGGATGCTCTGCAGACGGATAGAGTTGGTCGGAGAAGGTGGAGGAGCGGAGTGCAGAGTATACATAGTATATAGAGAGTATATAGAGAGTATAGAGGAGATCTCCGCACAGCATGCTGCAGACCAGGCGCTGAGCGGACCGCCTCTGCTGGGAGTATTGGGATCTTCGGAGGGTCCGGTCCATGGTGGAGCGCAGAGCGGAGAGCGCACCGGGCGGGCAGCGGATGCTCTGGTTAGGATGAAGCCGCTCCTAGGCACATCGGAGCTCTCCTCGGGCCAGGACGGCTCTCCCCGGCGCAGGGACAAGGCGGAGGACTCGGAGCGGCACCGGACCCGGGAACGCCTGGAAGCCACCCTGGCCGGGCTGGGCGAGCTGGAGTACCTGCGGCACCGGCAGGAGATCCTGGTGAAGACGGCGCTGAGCCCCGGGGTGGCCGCCGCTTGTACCGACCCTACCGGCAAAGGTGACAACCCCCGGAGCCTGGAGGAGCGCTACCTGGAGGAAAATATTCTGCTGCTCAAAAAACAATTGGTAGGTAGTCCGCCGGGTGGTGGTGGTGTGTGTGCTGGGGACCCCCATCCCTGTGCAATCTACCCCTTCCAGATGGCTTCAAGAGACAGCTTGCTGCTCGTGTCCAGAGACCATTCATCCTGAGAAACCTATTTATTTATAAATACTGATGGAAATTATTCTGCAACTGTCAGTGCTGAAAATTGGGGACCAAAAAAAAAAAAAAAAATTGGGGGTCCCTGCTTACACCTGTGTGATTTATCACATGACAAGACATGGCCTGTTATTGGCTTGGGGGCTGTTCACACCCGTGCAGCGCACTTTAGCGCCACGTAAAAAAAAAAAAAAATCGCAGGCGCTTCTTTTGGGGGGTGTTTTTTTTTTTCTTCCCTAGAAATTACAACTTCTAAATGAGATAGAGATAGATATATATATATATATATATATATATATATATATATATATATATTTTATTAAAAATTTGCTTTGCAAGCTGTGTGTTTCTGCACATGTATCTACCTTCGCATGTTTTTCTTGGGTTGGGCAATAAGAGAGCCCCTTCTAGAGGAGTTTTTTTTCAAATGCAAGAATTTTGACGCACCCATTGAAATCTACGGGGCAAAAGAATGCTTGCGTACGCTGTACTTTTCATTGAGCGTGGGGCAACTTGAGTGCACACGACAACTGGAAAGAATGGGATTGTGCATGTTGAGTGTAGTCAGGCGTAGGCAACCGAGCATGACAAATGTGAATGGGGGGGCTTATTGTCTAAGGGGGCCCGGTCACACCTATGCAGCCCTTTTTTTTTTTTTTTTTTTTTTTTTTTTTGTGGCTTGCAAAGCGGTTCCGGCGCTTCTTTTCGGTGCAATGAGTGAACGTGACAACTGGAAAGAATGAGATTTGTGCATGTTGAGTGTAGTCGGGCGTAGGAAACCGAGAATGACAAATGTGAATGGGGGGGCTTATTGTCTAAGAGTCCTGTCCACACCTATGCAGCACACTTTCTTGCAGCTTGAAAAGAGGTGTGGGCGCTTTTTTTTTTTTTTTTTTCCCCTATAGAATTTTAAGAGTGCATGAAAAATTGTGATTTTTTTTTTTTTTTTTTTTTTTTTTTTTTTTTTTTTTTTTTTTTTACAAAAGCTGCAGACGTGACCAGAGACAACTGGGAGAAGGCGTACATGTCTAAGAACATTCTCAGAGGGCAGGACTACTCATGCGATTTTATAGCTGTGCGAATCAGCGTTTGAAATCTGCTGTCTCTTGCGATCGCTTGGTTTGTGTCCAATAGATTTCTGTGGGGCATAGACACTGAAGTGATCTAATGTCTACAGTCATGCAGCTCAAGGTTATGGCATAAATAGGGTCTATAGACTAAAATGCAAAGGAAAAAATCCCCTATATCTTATTAGACCTTTCAGAGAATTGTATATCTAATCCTAGTCACTAATATCTAATAAAAAAAAAAAAAAAAAAAAAAATGTATATATATATATATATATATTATATATATATATATATATATATTTATATTATATATAAAAAAAAATAATTCTTTTTATATATCGGAATCTGTAAGGTTATGAATTGCATGTTTAGTTGTGCTCTTAAAGGATTGATCACTAAGATGGGGCATTTAGAATGGTTTGAAAATTAAACAGTACATTATATCCTTTTTGTTGGGTATTTAAGCCAGGTGAGCAGTTTTGCTTGCAGACTTTTATGGGTAAATGGCATAGGATTGTATTCTGGCAGCTGATAGGGAAGGGGGGGGGGTGGTTTAGTTGTGAGCATTCACTGTAATATATATTTATGCAGGGGTCTACTAATGCACTTTGGGTCTGGACTGCAGGTATTTTAGAGGGAACAAAGCCTTGTGCTGCTCCACATACTGCTGAGGCTGGTCTTCTCAATGACCCTCTATCCCCAGCTGATCCTTTCAGTTGTCCCCCCATGTAATCCAGAGGTTAGCCTGACGCCCAGCAGTCCTGCACAGGGAGCTGCTAACCCTGGCCGGCTTCCCTTTCTGTAACATGACCGTCTGGGGATTTGTAGGCATAATTTGCCAGTAGACGATCTTTTTCACTCCAAACAGCACAGTTAATGTAACAGAAGATATTCTGAAATTTTGACATTGGAAAGGTCTTAATTCTGCCCAGATAACGGACTTGAGGTTTCTTAGAGAAGAGAAAAAAAAAAAAAACGGAGTCCTTATTTGGAAGCGAATCGACAAACGAAATGTGGCCACTAGAGGATGCCAGTGGGGCATTGTAGAAGCTAAGCGCCTATGATCCCTTCCATGAGAACATCCTTCTCTTTTAAGCCCAAGGCAGTTATTTTCAATAGGGTCCTATGTCAGCTGAGAGCATAGCCAATACAAAGGACTACCCCATACATACAAACCAATTAACTTCTTCTCCGTCTAGAGCACATAGCTATTGATTAGTCTGTCACTATGTACAATCTATGGTCTATCACCCTCCCCCCAACAAAATACATTTCAGATACGGTTGGGGATGAGATTAAACTACAACGTGCCTTGTTTCTCAGATTGCCTTTAATAAAATAATCCATAGCTATCAACTAAAAAGTGATCATAGTATTGTGTACATATATCAGCTATCAGGGGTATTTATTAAAACTGGAGCATGGAAAATCTGGTGAAGCTCTGCATAGTAACCAATCGGCTTCCAGGTTTTTTTGTCAAAGCTTTATTGAACAAGCTGGAGTTGGGAGCTGATTGGCTACCATGTACAGCTGCACCAGGTCCTGAGTGCTCTGAAATCTCCCACTATGTATACCTGGCTACGATGTAAACTGCTTCATTTTACTCATAGATTACATAGAACAAATTTTCTGGATAGGATCTGTAGAATTTTTATGTGTGTGATTAAAATGTATAATGATATTCTTAATAGTAGTAATAAAAAAAAGTTAATTTTCCTCAAATTCATTTACATATTTAAAATTCTCTCTCCCCCCCCCCCCTTTTTTATTTATTTATTTTTTTCCTTCATTTAGAATTGACCACCATGTTCTGCAGCTCCTGTAGATTTTGCTGTTTGGCGAAAACAAAACCCTATTCTATGCATACTTTTATATGTATAATTTTATTTCTATTTTACTTGTATTTTATATTGACCTTTCCTCTGGCAAATGCTAATCGTTGCACTCTCTCTCATAGAACTGTTTACGAAAGCGGGATGCTGGACTGTTAACTCAGCTGCATGAACTGGACAAGCAGATTAATGACCTGAAAATCGATGTTGAGAAGACGGCCGAGGAACATCTTGAGACGGACAGCCGGCCCAGTTCAGGTAAGCTGATACTTTGCAAATCTGTACGGTTTCCAAAGGAAATTCCCAAACAATCCTTTGTCTGAGGGGCTTTTTTCCCCCCTGCCTCCTAGCTTTGGTCAAAATCAAGCCTTAAATTAATAAGGCAATGTGTTCCTTTTCAAAGTATAAAAATGCTTGCCAACTAATCAGATCTGACTTCTGTGTCCTTATTGCTTTAAAAAAGAGTTGAGTTGTGTTTTGCTCCTGCATTTTCTTATTGCCTTGTTGACTAACACTGGCCTTCTAAATGGTCAGGCCTCTGCAAGATCAATTTATACCATGATATGCCCATGTAATGGACAGTGCCTGTCAAGAGATGAACACACAGGTTTTGCCCTGCACTGGATAAAGTCTTTGATGTAAAAAGGAATAACATGTTTTTTCTTGCTGTTATGAGGCCTAAATTTCCTCATTCCACAAAGTTGGCTTTGGCCAAAGAGGCATCTTCTCCATGGGAGGCTAGACATTGTATTGCTAGTCATCAATGAAAACAGACCTCTATGTAAGGTTTTTTGCACTTTATCACAATGGTCTTAAGCCAGGTTCGTGGTGAGGTGATCGTAGCAGGGGCATTTTAACTTGGATAAAAAAGGCCTCTATGGGTGGGTACTTGGCAGTGGTCATATCCTTCTCCTGGTGGCTTGAACTGCTTGGTCCTACTTTTCTAGGATTGTCATGCTTGCAGAATTTCTTGATGTCCTTCGAATTATGCATCAGGTCTACTTGGTTCATGAATTCATTTTAACATTAGAAATTGTACAGTGTAAGAATTGGACTCCCTTTTTAGAAGCAGCAGACTATGCCTCACTCCTGAAATCCATCTTCTCTGGAACTAGCCCTGCTTCTGGGAGTTGCCAGTGGTAGTTTCCATTGCAGAATGGCTTGGTGCCAGTGTGTGATGCCACAAAGGTCCTGGCTGCTTTTAACATTTGGTAGTGATGGTAACGAGAACTTCTGACATAATTCCTTTTTGGATTTTGATACTTTAACTAAAGGCATGGGCCACCAGGTTGTTTACGTGAGATGGTGGTTCCGTTTTATATTGCCTAGTGCATTATGTTCTGACAAGGAGAAGACTTGACAACTCAAACAAAACACTGACCATCCTTGGACACGGTTTGCTAGAACTGTTGTAAATTTTGAACAAAGGCAATTACTTATCTGTTCACTAGATATAATGTTGATACAATTTTTTTTTTTTTTCACTAAATCTCTGGTAATGAAGCACTTTTTTAATGTATTCTTTTGTTCTTTGTAAGTCAACAGCAATTCATTTTGTACATCTGCAATGGATTTTTTTTCTGAGACCTGTATTTTATTTTTAGGATTTTATGAGCTGAGTGATGGGACGTCAGGATCTCTTTCCAATTCTTCAAACTCTGTCTTCAGCGAGTGTTTATCCAGCTGTCAGTCCAGCACCTGCTTTTGCAGCCCTCTAGAAGCATCATTAAATCTTACAGATGGTCAGCCAAGATCAACAGGTAGGGTTATGTTCTCCTCCTCCCCCCCCCCCCACCCCCACTCCAGAGTAGTTTACGAAACTCAAAATAAATGAGTTCTAGCTTCTTATAACCTTTAGAGAATTATGGCCTTATCCCAAGGCCGTGGCAGCTGGGTGGACCTGAGGCCTCAACTGCAGGAATCTTGCCTCAAAATTCTGAAAGCTACAAGAAGCTAGTGGTGGTTTATTCCACTGGCAACCAGACAATGGTGGGGGGGAGCTTTGATAAGTGTTTTTGTGTATAAATGTATTGGCACACGATTTCTATTATATTTATAACAGTTTACATTTGCTATAATTAGAACATATGAAATTCTACAGAATTAACATTTGGCAAAACATTAACTCTTGTTAAATTTGAGAAAATACATAAAATTCTATTTAAAAGACAAAGTTGTGAACCACTCATCCCTAATAGAATATACTTGTTTGTTTTGGTTGATTAAATTCTGATAATGAAGACGATTACTGCTATTCACTTTTTATGTGTTTTTTAGTGGGAAAATATGTGAATGTTTGGAAAACAATGTAATATAGGTCAGATCTAACAGGCTGTTGGTATATTTGGACCTCAATGGTTATAGTCCAGTTCCTGCTTGGTGGTTTAGAAAAGTGTTTATTATACACGTTTCAGAATTTTGATTATTTGTATTGAGGCATCATAATCGACAGAAAGGGGCCTTTCACTATTAGTGCTAGTCTTGGGTAGCTTACAGTTTAATATCCCAATAAAATACAGTATAATAATCAAAAGCAAATTCTACTAGTTTGATTTGTAGGGTGTGGGAGAAGCTTTAATACAAATTGAGAAACCCAATACATGTATAGTAAATACACTAACTAAATACAAATGATAGACGGTTGGACAAGGATGTATATTGTGATATGCCTATTGCCATGTCTACTATTGCTATGTATACTATGTCATATTAATGCTTCTCGTCCAATATCTTTCAGATGACTTCTTTGAATGGTTGGACTACAGAGAAGGCCAGTGTGAAAGTACAGGCACGGTTAGGCGTTCTTTCTCCGCACCCCATTCTAACACCGCTGAAGTTGTTGCTGATGTTAATCCCAAGTACCAATGCGATCTGGTCTCCAAAAATGGCAATGATGTCTATCGATACCCAAGCCCTCT
The DNA here is from genome assembly GCA_028564925.1 of Lithobates sylvaticus. NCBI lineage: Eukaryota > Metazoa > Chordata > Amphibia > Anura > Ranidae > Lithobates > Lithobates sylvaticus. The sequence continues at coordinate 96,126,322 of CM053038.1, forward strand.
TCATGCGGTGGCTGTGCAGAGCCCAATGTTTTTGATGTCAATGATGGGTAATATGAAGGTGGAAGAGGGGGAGATGGGAGCTAATTTAAATGACTTAGTGCCTGAACTTGATGCACTTAAACCTGAAGACTCTTTGCTACAACAGAGTAGTTCCTGCTCAGTTCCATTTTCTTCCAGTAAAAAATTGGATGGGTACATTTTGGGTGTCATACAGAAGAAATCGCATCCCATAAGGACTAACAAACCTCGAACAAGTGTAAATGTGGACCCAGCCAAAGGCATTTTACGACATGGGAGTATATGTGTCAAACAGACTGGTGGCATCACTCATAACAGCACCACTAACCTGAAGAATTCTAAACAGCCATGTTTACATTCCTCTGGAATAATCTCTGTGGATAATGGCACTTACTCTGCTCTAAAACCATGCTTGAAAGAAACTCAAACTGAACAGGTGGAGAGTAAGAAAGTGTCATTGGCATCCTGCTACCAGCCAAGTAACATGAATGAACTACAAAGCCAAAACAATTCATGGAACATTGTGAAATCTGTCCCTCAAAATCTTGGCAGGGGTCCTGGGGCTGGCACAACAAACATTCAAAAGGATTTGCATGTTAATCCTAATCCAGTTACCAGTCATTTTTCCAATGGTACCAGTCCTCTTTGTAATGAATCTCCCCTGGGAACTCATAAGATCACTTCACTTCCTCAGGAAGTTAAAATTGTACAAGCACCAAAAAGAATTTCACCCAAAAACACAATCAGCTCTTATACATCTCACGATGAGAGGCCACCTCTTGACTTCAAGAGTGAAGGGTCTTCTTCTCAGAGCCTGGATGAAGGACTTTTGGTAAATGCTCATTATATACCAGCCCAGCAACAGGGTGTTAAACTCCATAAGTCAATTAAAAATGTGAAGATTGTCAAGAGCTCAACTTTAAAACACAGATCCAATGTGCAGCATGTTGTGGAAAATGGTTCTCAGACGCTGAAGGAAAAGGGCAAGGTAGCTAAAAAATGCCGTTTTCCTGATGACTTGGATACAAATAAAAAAGTAAGAAAGATCTCTCCAAGAAGTAAGAAGGTTGTAGAAAGTGGTATTGTGGGAAAAACTGCAGGTGCTAGCAAACCTACTGGCAAGCCTCATGGACATGCAAAGGATGTAGTGTTGGTTAAACCGAGACACAAGAGGGGTGATTACCGTAGGTGGAAGTCGTCAGCTGAAATTTCTTATGAAGAGGCCTTACGGAGAGCAAGACGGCGGCACCAAAGGGAGATGGTTGGGCTCTATGCACATGTGCCCCTTCCCCATCCCCTTCCCCATCCCCTTCCTTATGCCAGCCCATACGCTTACATTGCAAGTGACTCTGAGTACTCTGCCGAATGTGAGTCTCTGTTTCATTCCACTGTTGTAGACACCAGTGAAGATGAGCAGAGCAACTACACTACAAACTGTTTTGGTGATAGTGAGTCCAGTTTGAGCGAGGTTGAGTTTGTTGGAGAAAGCACAACGTCAAGTGACACTGATGAAAGTGGTGGACTTATCTGGTCACAGTTTGTACATACCCTTCCGATGCAAACACCCACAGCTGCTGCTCTTCAAACAGCCAAAGCTTTTGTCAAAATTAAAGCCTCACACAACTTGAAGAAGAAAATTCTTCGCTTTCGATCTGGGTCACTAAAGTTAATGACAACAGTTTGAAACATCAAATGTTTTCCTACTGTCCCTGACCCTTGTTGTCTTTGTAAATAAAGCTGTACCATTTGTGCAAATATTTAAAGTTTACAGTAACTTATGTGGACTTCTGATAACTTCTCTTCTTGTACTGCCTAAATTCTAAGAACTAGTGCAGACCCTGAATCCATTAGTTGGCTATTAAGCAGACTCTGGGAACTTTTCCAGAGTACCATCTTAACGTGTCTCGACAAAAGGCCTCCGACATCCATCAAAATGATTACTTCTTTGAGATTAATCATAAATCTTATTTTAGTCCTTCAGTTCTAGTATGCTATCTTAACATTCCATCTGAATCGGCACCTTTTCTGTTTGACAGAAGGAATTACACATTTGCTATACGTATTTCCATCTTGCTAGCTGCTCCTCCTTTTTTAGTGAAAGGGTTGTTTGTGTTTTTTTTTATTTTTTTTTTTTAAATCTGGTGATGCGTTGCAAAGTGGTTGAGTATTACACGGATGCACTTGGAGATTAAAGGCAGGGTCACTTTCATCAAACATTGCATTATGCATGAATAGTATTGGTTTCCATACGCTTTGTACTATGGCTTTCATGTATACTATAATCACTTGTATTTTATAAATTTTGTAAATTATATAACACATTTTACATGGTTTATAAACTATCTCTGCTTTAATGCTGTTTAAATTTATTAAACTGGAAAGGAAAAAATCTACACTGAGTTGTCAGCCTTTTCTCTTCCTTCGTAAAGTAGGTTGCATTCGCGATAACCATTTGGCACCCAGATTATCTGAGTTTGAGAATTGGTGTTCTTTCAAAGCAGTTCCACACCAGGTAACAACCAAGGGTACATTTTAATAGATAGTAAGAACTTGCTGGTGCTTCTAAATGTAATCTTCAGCCATAGATGCATTATTTCTTATCTCTTCGCTAAAATGGTAATCTCCATTAATACCAGGCAAAAAAAGCATATTTGAAATTGTATTTTTCAATTTACATGGAGAAGTCATGTTTGCTCATTGTATGCTTGGCTGTGATTTTGTTTGTTTTTGTTTGTTTTTTTTTTTTTTTTTTTGCTTGGTTACAAAGTAATATATTTAAAAGTTGCTTTTAAGAAACGCACTATACTGTTATCCTTCACCCTTCAAACCGGTTCAACAGGAACTGTCCGAATTTCGATATCATGTATGGGCAAGCTGGTTGCACAGAAGCCAATTCGATCGACTTTTTTGTAAAACCAGCCTGTTGGGTTTTTCCTGCTAGATCATTGTCGCCCGCTGTCAGAATAAAATATCTCTGAGAGGATTCCCCAACCACATTATGTGGATGGGGGAATCGGGAGAGAGAGAATAGAAAAATTGTGTGTGTGTGTGTGTGTGTGTGTGTGTGTTTTTTTTTTTTTTTGCCCTTGGGGGTGATTTCCCCCTCCTCAGTTATGTCTGGCATCCATCCTATAGATGGAAAGCGAGGAGACTTCTCTCAAATGAAGTGAAAAGTAGCAATTCAAAGTTGACTGAGGGTTTAGATAGATGGATCTCACCATAGAACACTTTGCATTTAAATGTCAATCTATTTCCTATATTCAATACTGGTTTAATTGTAAGCCATACAGGGTGTGTGTGTGTGTGTGTGTGTGTGTGTGTGTGGCGGGTTGTAATACTATCCTAAAGGTTTTTTTTTGGTAAGCGGGTTAAACATTTTATATACACACAACTCTTTTCCAGTGACCAGGACAAAGATTCATTTGTAGATAAAATAAAATGCCACATATTCTACAGTATAGGTAGATCTTCTGTTTTTTTTTTTTTTTTTTTTGTCCTGCAGAATGAATTTTAATTTTAAAAGCTGGTTGATCCCTTTTTTGCAAATTCTACATCTGTATCGGAATACTCACTTTCTACCCAGTGCTACGTTAGCACTTAGAAATCCTATACTGAAGTAGAAGCTTTAGATTTCCTGTCAATTGTGGAAAAAAACTTTGCTGCCTTCAGGCTATTTTCACATCCAGCCAGTCATAAATTACCATTTGGCTTATTTTTTTTTTTTTTTTTTTAAATCTCCTACCATTTTATACATTTAAACAAGGACAATTACACAGAGGTAATGGTATTGACTCTTTTTTTTCTAGATTAATAAAATACTAAATGTTAATTGTGTGTGCTTTCCGAAAAATCTCCAAAGCTGTGAGCAAACATGGTATTTACTTAGAAAGCTCACCGCATTGAAAGGTTTTGTGTGGCTTGTACACAGATTAGTGATCCTTGCTGTTGCTGTGAAAGGGACAACGCTTGTGCAAGTCCTTTTGTCACATAAAGGGGTATTGTGTCCCTGTTGCAAAAACACTTCACACTTTGAAATTTTAGGGCTTATTCGGTGGCCTAGTTCAAAGTTCACTTTAGCAGCAACCTTTTGAAAATTTAGTTTCAGTGTGTAGAAAATGCATCTGGAGCAGAAATCTATACCTTACTGAGAATGCAGACAGAAGGACCGCTTCATGTATGTGCATCTGGGGCCTGCCTTGCCTTTGGATTTGTCAGATGGGTGTGTGGGTTTTATTTTTTCCCTTCACATAGCAAAGAGACTGCATGATGATGGAGATCTATAAATTATTATTTATTTTTTAAGCATGTTGGGGGGGGGGGGGGGGCGTGAAAATCTTGGTATACCAACAGTCCCAGACACCATAACTGATGCTTGAGTTAAATCCACCTCTATATGGCTTGCTTGTCCCATGATTTGCTTTTACCAGACCCAGTAATGTAGCCAAAAGACTTCACTAATCTCACAGGAACACTTACCTCTTCTGTCCTTTCTCACATTCAAAGCTTCAGGATACTGCATTGCACATCTGCTAAGATTTCACTATAGAAAAGGAAAAATGGGCATCCAAACATGTAAAGAGGATCCACTTCTTTTTTTTTTTTTTTTTTTTTGTGTGGTTTTTTTATGCACTAATTAAATACATTTTATGCTTTTTTATTAAAAGTTTAACAACTTCACTCAAATTAGTGAATAATCACTTTAATTATCCAATCTATTGAAAAGGTCGTGTACATGATTGGTGAAGTAGAGAGGAATTTGCTTTTCACATGATTGGATAATTGAATTTAATGCTCACCCATGTTTCTGATTGAAGAGTCTTAAGTCCTTTTAAGAACATAAAGCTGGAGAGGCTTGTTTACTTTCGAGTGGTAGTAAAACGCACCATTTTCAAAAAAAAGCGGTGCAAGACAATGACATATTGTGTTTAGTATGCATTGCATTTCTTTTTAAAAGACTTGCCTTAGAACTAAGCCCTCCAGCAGCGTGCTGACAGGGCTTCCATCTTCACCCGGTCTTCCTTCTGGGTTCACGTGCTCCAGCTGTCTGGCTGTGCCGCAATGACATCACTCCCATCCATGCATGCAGAAGTCAGACTGTGGCACGGAGCTCTGGAGGCATGGAAAGGGTATGCCATTCCTTCAGAGTGCATGCACCAGTGACATCACCGGCTGCATGCACTGTGAATATCTCCTAAACAGTGCAGGTTTAGGAGATATTCACTGTACCTACAGTTATAGGCTTATCTGTAGGTAAAAGACAAAGCGTTTACTACCACTTGCCGACCAGACTCGTGTACTTTTACTGTGGCAGGTTGGCAGCACTGAATCGCCGTACCTATACGGCACCCCCGGCGATTGGATTAGTTACAGAACCGATCAGTCTACAGGTCCTGGCCAATGATTTCTGGCCTGGACCTGCTGATCAGTTCTGGCAAATGAAGAGCCTCCTCTGCCTGTGAAATGTAAACGCAGGCAGAGGAAGTAATGTCAACTCCCCCTCATGGAGCTGTTTTCGGTTCCAGAGAGAGGACATCTGAGTTGCACTGACACCAGTACACGTAGGCACACTTGTCACCTCCTGATCGCCTCCCCCAGTTAACCCCTTCACTCTGTCACCAAGTGCAGTTTTCAGAGTTTTCACTGTACTGGTGTCACTTGTGACACTAAGTAGTGTTAGGGCTGTTGGTAGTAGGCCCAGGTAAGTTTAGGGTACCCCCAAATTAAGGTTAAACCCCCTTGATCGCTCCCCAGTTACCCCTTTAACCCCCCTGTCACTAGTATAGTGTACAGATCTATTTTCTGATCGCCGTATTAGTGTCATGGGTGACTCTAGTTGGTTAGTTTCACCATCAGTCTTTTATAGCATCAGGGTACCTCCCCATATATTACCTAATAAAGATTTTTAACCCTTTCACCCCGTCACCAGTGATCCCCGTATTAGTGTCCATGCTAGTTGGGTAATATACGGCAGGTACCCTGACGCTATTTATAAAAATGAAGGTTTGATATTGACTGGTGGGGGACATCAGTTAGGTTTTAGCCTCAGTTAGTTAGGGTCTGTGTAAATCCCAGGCAGGGTCAGATTAGTCCAGGTACTCTAACACACACACACACACACACACACACGATAGCTTCATTATGGATCAATATCTTTAATTCGATCAGAACTATATTAGCATCCCCAGTATTTTTGTGTTCCCAAAAATGCTGCGTTAGTGGGATCAGCCTGGACACCTGCTAGCACCTGCCTTTAGCCCCTCTGTCCAGCCCACCCAAGTGCAGTATCAATAGATCACTGTCACTTACAAAACACAACACACATAACTGCAGTGTTCACAGAGTCACGCCTGATCCCTGAAAACGCTAACAGTTAAATTTTTTTTTTTTGGTAATGATTGAAGCAGGCTCGGACAACCATGTGCTCTTTTGCCTGTGAGTCACATTAGCTGTACCTATATATTTAGAGGCCAAAATGTCCAAACAGAGGTACACTAGTGAAGAGGCCTACAAGTTGCTAAAAATGACAGATGAGAGCGATGGGGATGCTCCACTGTCAGATTCAGGCTCAGTATACGAACCAGTAGAGAGCAGCGGCACCCTGATAGTTCTGACAATGGAGTAGTGGTCCCTGCTAAACTCAGGCGTACCTGACCCCCATTCTTCTGTTGTTGAGGTGCAAGAACCGCAGGGTTCTCATATGGAGCTGAGAGCCAATATTAGTGCCGCTTATCCTGGTGAACTGGCAAGCACCAGCGGCCTAGTACATTCTGGTCATAGACAAACCAGCACTGCAGTAACACTTGGTGACGTGGCGAGTCCCATAAGTGCAGTTCAAGCTGGTGCGGGGGCTAGCACAAATATTGTCCCGCAGCAACCAAGAAGACAGACAGGCTCATAGTGTCCTTCCCGCTGCATATGCCAATCCTGATTGGGAGCCCACCACTTCTGCAGCACCTGTACTCTCCCCATTCACTGGCCAACCTGGAATTCAGGTGGAAACAGTTGATCTTATGTCACTTGATTTTTATTAACTGTTTTTCACAGAAGATCCTCTATAGATCAATTGTGGACCAAAGCAGTTGGTATGCTGGTCAATTCATCACCACTAATCCCCATTTGACCCTTGCTAGAGAATGGAAACCTATTATGGTTTCCAAATTTAAGACCTTTCTGGGTCTATCCCCCCTCATGGGCATAACTAGAAAAAGTGAGTTGTGGTCATATTGGTTCACTGACCAAATTCACCATATGCCCGTGTTCTCTGCTACCATGACACGATACGAGCAGATCTTGCGGTTTAATGCATTTTAATCACAATAAACTGTCGTCCTCGGGGGGACCCTGGATTTCATCAGCTCCATAAACCACTTCAACCCACAGTTTGCAGCCTTGTTTATTCCCAATCCAGTTGTCTGCGTTGATGAGTCCCTGATTAAGTTTTCTGGCCGCTTGTCTTTCAAACAGCATCTCCCCAGCAAGCGTGGCAGATACGGGGTCAAGATGTATAAGCTCTGTGACGGCTACAGGCTATACATATAATTTTATGGTTTACGAAGGAAAAGATAGTCACTTGGAGCCCCCCAACTACCCAGACTACATAGGAAACGCTGGCAAGTTTGTTTGAGACTTGGTGTCACCCTTATTTGGAAAGGGGTACCACTTGTACGTGGACAATTATTACACAAGAGTGCCACTTTTTAGTCACCTTTTTGATTGTGGAATTTGTGCATGTGGCACCGTGCAATTTAATCGCCGGGGCTTCCCTTAACGGCTTGTAGAAACGGGGAAGAGAGCCTGCTTGAGATGTAATAATTAGCTTGCAGTGAAGTGGAGGGACATGTGGAATGTTTTCGTTCTGTCCTCCATTCACGCAGATGCAACAGTGCAAATTGCAGCGGCAACTGGTGTTGAGAAGCCCCTCTGTGTCCCCGATTACAACCTTAACATGGGAGGGGTGTACTTCAACGACCAATTAATTCCTCGCAAAGCCAGACGCTGGTATAAAAAAGTGTCTGTATATCTATTTCATCTGCTGAACACTTATGTGCTATACAAAGTGTCAGGACGAACTGGATCCCTCCTTAAATTCCTGGAAGTTTCCAGATGGTGCGGTGCCCCAACTTCACAATGTAAATGCAGATAGCCGGCTGCATGAGAGGCATTTTCCGTCCGGTTCTCCCTGGTACCCCTACCCAATGAGCAGAAGTCGTGTCTGTTGGAAATGCAGCTATAGGCATGACACTCGCTAATATTGTCCCTCCTGTCCTGACCATCCTGGTCTCTGCATCGGTGAATGTTTCTGTCGCCACCACGCACTAGTGGAGTATTAGCGTAAGGTACAGCACTGCACAGTTCTAGGGCACACTTTCACAGGGTCTCCAAAGATGCCATCGCATTTTGAGAGACCCGAACCTGGAAATGTTACAGTTACAAATAAAAGTGTAAAAAATATAAAATAAAAAAGCCAAAAATAGTTGTCAATTTCTTGTTCTTCTCTCTGTATTGTTCTGCTCTGTTTTACTGTATTTTATGCTTAACTGCAATGTTTTATTGTTACTATGTTTTATCATGTTTGCTTTGCACGTATGTAATTCTTTTATACTTTACTGTTTACTGTGTTTTTATTGTTAACCATTCAGCTGCAGCACTGATTTATTTATCTTGATAGCAACAGCGTTTGCTCTCTCACGATACGTAAATCGGCGACTCCAGCGCTGTAGAAGTGATTTTACCACCACAGTTAAAAAAGAGCATATATGCTGAAGCATGGGGCGGGGTGAAGGGGCGATTTGCCCCTAACATTAGTGGTTAAATAGGTGTTAAAACTTCCATAATAATGTAAAATATCAACACATAGCTGTCTTTCACATTCGTGCAATAAGTGATCATGTGCTTACAGTCAGGCGTAACTAGAAATCACAGGGCCCCATAACAGATTGTTGTATGGGCCCCCCCACAAAAAAAATTAACTAATGCCATTGAATAACAGATTACCACACTCACGTGGCACAGTACCCAGGCAACAGCTTATATTAATTTTGAACAACAAAATATGCAGTATACTTTATCTTGCCCCTGAAGGACACACATTGCTGACCTCCATGCCTTCTAAACAATTTCTGTTCTGATCAATTTTATTCTTAAGGTCTGAGGAACATTCTGCACCCTTAAACCTGCCATTGCTCTCCCTCTCTTTGTGCCGAAATGATCCTAATGAAAAAATAAAGCGAACATTTTCTTCACAAAAATAGCAAAACAGATGACAGTCTCCCACTCCCGTCCTCCTCATGTGCCGAAAAAGATGTCCCTTCACAGGCGCGCTCGAGCGTTCTGACCCACTCTGCTCCCGCCCACTCTGCTCTGTGCTCCTGCCTCCTACTGTATGCAGCTGTGTATGTCGGGACAGGGCTAGACTCGCAGGGCTCGGGAGGCTTAACCATAAACTTACATTCCTCATTCTCACCCAGGGGCGGATCCAGAGTCTAGTCTCGGGAGGGGCACTGCCAGAAAATACGTTTTTTTGGGGGCAAATTATCGGGGCAATGGCTGATGTTGGCGCTTCAATCATCACGGCACCATGGTTGGTATGGTGTCAGGATGATTGAAACACATTATTTTTATTATTACATTGTTATATAAAATGAAATAGTTCAACTCACCATAATGCAGAATCAGTGGGAGCCCCGAGTGTGTCACTTGCCACCGTCGCCTGCCACCAGATGCAGATTGTCACTTGTCACGCGTTGCAGATTGTCACTTGCCACGTCACCTGCCACAAGTTGCGGATTGTCACTTGATACAAGTTGTGGATTGTCACTTGCCACGTCACCTACCACGAATTGCAGATTGTCCACTTGCCATGTCACCTGCCACACATTGTGGATTGTCACTTGCCACAAGTTAGGGATTGTCATTGCTACATCACCTGCCACATGTTGCAAATTGTCCACTTGCCACGTCACCTGCCACACATTGCGGATTGTCCACTTGCCATATCACCTGCCACAAGTTGCGGATTGTCACTTGTCACGTCACCTGCCACACGTTGCAAATTGTCCACTTGCCACACATTGCGGATTGTCTACTTGCCACATCACCTGCCACACATTGTGGATTGTCCACTTGCCACATCACCTGCCACACATTGTGGATTGTCCACTTGCCACATCACCTGCCACAAGTTGCAGATTGTCACTTTCCTGCTAAGGTGGGGAATGGGGATTGTCACTTTCTGTGTCCCAGTCAGTCAGGCAGCAGAGAGATGATGTAATCTCTCTGCTGCCTGCACAGTTTCATAGTAAGGTTGAATAAAGACACCAGTCCATCCAGTTCAACCTGAGTGAGTGTCTACAATTGTCCCTATCCCTGTACATTGCACACTCACATCACATGTCCCTACCCTCAAGGAGCCCACAATCCAAGGTCCCCATTCATATACTAGGGCCAATTTTGGACAGAAGCCAATTAACCTACCTGCATGTCTTTGGATTGTGGCAGGAAACCGGAGTACCCGGAGGAAACCCACACAGGCACAGGGAGAACATGCAAACTCCAGGCAGGTAGTGTCGTGGTTGGGATTTGAACCAGTGACCCTTGTTACTGCTAGGAGAGAGTGCTAACCACTATACCACTGTGCCGTCGTGAGTGATGGCGGAACTGCCGGGATGCAGGGCGTGCGACGGGTGGTGAGAGATGATGTCATCTCTCTGCTCCGCCACCCGCTGATTGTACAGTCTACCCACCAAGCCTCCCAGCTGGCAGCTTCCCGTCCATTCTCTCCCCCGCCTGCTGAGCTGCCCAGCTGCGTCCGCTGGTACAGTCAGTGTGACTGTACGAGCGCCGAGCAGACGGGCAGCTCGGCGGCTCACCCGACGCCCGCTCACTTGCACACTAACTCACCGGGCCCCACTCGGCTGCGGGCCCCATAGCGTCCGTGTGGGTCGCTATGGCAGTAGTTCCGCCACTGCTTGCAGGGTAGCTTAAAGTAATTGTAGAGCCTTATATTGTATTTGATTAAAATAATAAACATGTCATACTTACCTGTTCTGTTCCATAGTTTTGCACAGAGAAGCCCCGATCCTCCTCTTCTCAGGTCCCCCGTCTGTACTCCTGGCTCCTTGCCCCGCAGAGTGACCCCATTGGAAGCTGCTTTCTATGGGGGCACCTGTGCGTGCTCAAACCCGAGCCAGGCTGTGTGTATCTATTCAGACACACAGCCCAGCTTGGCCTCGTCCCCCACTCTCTGCTCACAGGTTCTGACAGACAGCAGCAGAAGCCAATGGCACACGCTGCTCTCAGTCAAGCCTGTGAGAGCAGGGAGAGCGGAGAAGAGGTGCTGCAGACGTGCACAGTGCTGGATCAAGATTGAGCTTAGGTAAGTTTTTATGGGTCTGGAGGGGGAGCTACTTTTAGCAGGTTTTTTACCATTATCATAGCTGCTCAACCTGTGGCCCTCCAGTCCCATCATGCCTCTACCTTTGGGAGTAATGCTTCTAACTGTCAGCTTTGCAATGCCTCAGGGGACTTGTAGTTCGGCAACAGCTGGATGGCCACAGGTTGAGCACCCATACCATAAAGTATAACTAAAGACAAAACTTTGATGGTGGTGATGGATTAGAACACCTGTCACTTTTTGTTGCTGTCTGTGCCCCCCGTTGGGATGATTAACCTTCTATATTTGTTCTGTTTACTGTTATCATTGAAAGTAAAAGAAAATCACAATTTTTGGGTTGTCCCCATAAAAGTAATGAAGGGGAATCTTCCAATGGGGACACTAGTTCTGGTGAACTGGGGGTCCCCAAGGAAATTCTTTAATTTGCAGGGATTTCCTCTCACTTCCTGTTTTGGCTGTCGGACCTCTACCCAATGGGACACAGAGGGCAAGTCATTTTTTTTTAGAAGTGATCACATTCCTTCAGCTGCATAAGAGCTGGGGGAGGAGAAGCAGCAGCAGCACACTGAGCTTCACCGTGAATGGCTGTGCAGTGGGGGCATGTCAGGACAAGTCTGATCATTGAAGGAGTTCCCAGCATAGCTAGAAAACTGACCACGGTGTGTTTTCTTGTTTGGTGTGGTCGGTTTTTAATATAAAAACAGAGGGACTGGCAGGAACACCAGGGATTTCACATAAAGCAGTGGTTCTCAACTCCTGTCCTCAGGACCCACTAACAGGCCAGATTTTAAGTATTACCTTGGGGAGATGCAGAATAAAATACTGCAATCACTGAACAGCAAATGATAGCACCTGTGACGTATTTCCGTTATCTTGCAAACCTGGCCTGTTAGTGGGTCCTGAGAACAGGAGTTGAGAACCACTGACCTAAAGGAAGCAATACAAAGAGAACAGGATACTTTCTCATACAAGTACATGGTACAGCAGGCACATACCAGGAATATGAGGTGTTGGGTTAACAAATGCTTTAAGGTTAAAAAAAAAAAAGAAATTTACCTTTACAACCACTTTAAATCAATTATACCGCTAGCAGTTGACTTACTGGTCTTATTTAATGGTGCATTGCAAAGAGCAACTTCTATCAACCAATTAGAAAGCAGTCTTCGTTAGTGTGACGACACCACCCTATTTAAAGCTGGCTCTTGGGCATTTGCTATGGCCTGTTATGTATCATTGCTCTTTTCATTATATAATTAAATAAGCCAAACTGCGAGTTTGTAAATCGAAAAACTTTTAACTGGATGTTAAAACTGTGTCTAAACTTGTCACAGCTTGTCATGTGTTTCAGGCACATGAAGATTTAATTAGCACACAGGCACCAAGTGCTAACATATGGCTACCTTTTCAGAGTCCAGGCCTTCTCTTGTTATGGAAGTGGCTGTTTTGTCTTCCATTTTCATTTACAGTAGACATTTGCATAAGAAGGAAAGCACTTATGTTGACTCTAGGTTTGTCCCTTTTTTTAAGGCCTGAAACTTAAGCCTCGGATTTTTGGCCTGGGAATTGTGTGATGACAGACCTAAAATCCGACCATTGGTACGCTCCATCAGACAATTGTTTAACTTTCGGCCTTCAAATGTTGGATGGCAGGCTAGTACATTTTTGGAGGACAGTGGTCTGTTGTCAGATTTTTGTATCATGTGTACACAAGTCCGTCACACAAAAGTCCAAAGTACAAACACGCATGCTCGGAATCGATGCTCAGCAAACATGACATTAGCTGAAGGTGCCCAAAGGCTGGCACTCAAGAGCTGAAATTCCACTAAGTACGTCACTATGTTCATTTTTGTTGGCCGACAATTGTGTGCCATTAGTATGCAAGACAAGTTCCTGAAACACCTACTTCGGAACAAAGGTCTGACGGTCTGTTGGCCGACAATCTGATCGGGTGTATGAGGCTTAATTCTGTCCATGACCTGTGTACAAAATTTGTGTTTTGGATCTGTGTATATGAATTGAACATACAGTAATCCAAGAGAACATGGAAGGCTGTACAATTTTGGAGGTAGGTCCACCTTAAAAAAATAAATAAATGACAATAGGTTCTTAAACCTTAAAAGTGGTCCTAACAGAGATAGTTGGCAGACAGATGAACAGCACAATTGAGAGCAAATGGAATGTTGTGGTGCTGTTTGTCATATCATGTTTTTTAAAGTGTATCTAGTCCAAGAACAAAAAATGTAATATATTTAAAGCGGTAATAAATCCAAAAATGTAATATATCGCTGCTCACCAATCCTTAGATGTGGCTGCATTCGTTTTTCTTTTGTAGGCTTTGTTTCCCATTATTTTTACCTTGTGATCCAGCCAGTAACACACTTCCTGTCTGAGTATCTACACTCTGTATGGAGGAGCAATGGGAGATCCTTTTGGACAGCAGCATTGTCAGTCTGGGGAGAGGGTAGACTTAGGTAGGCCATATATCAGGGGTGCCAAACCTTTTGAGGAGCGAGGGCCACTTTAGTGACTTGGTAACCAGTCGCAGGCCACAATGAGCGGAGTGAGCAGATGACAGCCCGCTCTAATCTATGGGTCCTCCGATCCACCCAGACAGAAGGGGACAGATCCCCTTCTGTCTTTTTAAGTGGATCGCATTGGAGATTGGCAGGTGTAAACATTATAGATAAATGGAGGGTCCCCCTGAAAAATGAACAGGTGGACCCCGATTGGACCAATAATGTGAAAGGGGCTTAAGGCTGCTTTCACACTGATGCACTGTGATTTACCTGCACCTCAACTGACCTCAATCCTCACTTCTTCCTCAGCATTCCTGCAGGTATCGCTTGCTGCTGTCCCCCAGGCGGGTATGGCTGGTGGCTGCTGCTGGCTGTCCTCCAGGGTGGGTACTGCTGGCTGGTACTGCTGGCTGGTTCCCGACCCACCATCCCTGAGCATCAGTGTGACAGGAGCCGGCGCTGTAAAAAGCATGTTGCTGCAGTAGAGAGCAGAGCCGATGCTTCCTGTATCCTGAGGTGGGGGAAACCAAGTTACAAAAAGGTACAGTTGTACTTAGAGTATATTCCCACCTTTGCAGTCAAATTTGAGAACCTAGTGTCCTAGTTTATATCTGGTTAACAGCTGGTAATGAAGATCCTCCAGCACAGTACTGACAGTTTTAATTATAGTAGACATAACTCCCAAGTCCCATATCTTTCTGAAAAGATCACAACACCGTGCTCCCTTTTAGAGCCCTCAGTTCTGATGCAACCTGTGGGTTGGTTCTTAAGAAGTTATGCAAATATCAAAGGTCTTTGATGGGTGAATGAGAGTATGGAAGAGTGGGCACTCCTAGGCAGATTGTATTTACATGTACATAGGTAATGCCCACATGTGCTGCCGGGCCTCCATGACTGAAAGAAATGGAATCCAATGAGTTAAAGGAGAAGTACAACCAAAACCCATTTGGCTGTACTTCTCCTGTGGATCACAGGAGTGCAGTTCGTTTTGCACTCCTGTGACGTGTTTTCAGCAGACAGCAGGCTGAAGTCACAGAGCAGGTCTAGGCTCGGGAAAGATCACGACCATATGGTTAGGATCTGGCCACATGCCTGGACTGACACCTGGCTCAGGCTACCAGCATGCCGATGAGAGCCTGAGTGGGCCATTTCCATCTCTTCCACAGCCCAGTGCTCCAGTGAGCGCTGGAGGGACAAAGCAGAGCAGAAAGCTGACAGTCAGCAGCTCTCTGCTCAGGGAGTTCTGTGAACCGAGCGATCAGCGGTTCTCCGCATTAGAGCTGGTGGGGGACAGATGCAGCATTGGGCTGATGCTGCATCCACCTGGGTAAATATGATTCCAAAATAAAAATAAAAAATCCATACTTTTCTTTTAAAGGGGCAAAATAGAGAGAGAAAGGCTGATGTTGGTTGTCCTCCAAATGGGAAATAAGGCAGGCTAAATTGTGCAGTGAAATCAGAGTAAGCTATTTCAGTTTACGAGAGGAGACTGTACAACTGTGCCAGACTGAAGGCAAGGCTGGAGTTCAGCTTTAGCAATCCTATCCGCTCCCCTGATAGTCATGATTGTGAGTTTATATGAAGTATCTATAGAAGAGAAAGCATTTATAGTGGAGGTAAAACACAGGTTAAAGAGATATAAAAACTTAGAGTAGCTAAATATGCATTTAATGCCAACAATAACAATGTCACATGATGGGCAGACAGCCATAGGCTCCATGTCTACAAAATAAGAGACAATGCTTTTATATCTCTTACATACCCAGAGGTACACTTTAAAGAAAATGTGTCAGATGTGAGGCAACATCACAGAATTACAGAGTGGAAAGACAGAAGGTAGAAACTGTATTTTACTTCCATTAAAATTGCTTTCCACCCAAAAGTCATATTTCATTTAGATGGAGTCTGGTGGGCTCAGTTTCATATTTTTTATGCCGCATACACACGAGCGGACTTTTCGACGGACTAGGTCCGACGGTCTTTCCGACGGACTTTCGACAGAGTTCCGACGAACTTTCCGAATGAACGGAGTTGGCCACACACAATCACACTAAAGTCCAACGGATTCGAACATGATGACGTACGACCGGACTAGAATAAGGAAGTTCGTAGCCAGTAGCTGCCCTAGCGTCGTTGTTTGACTAGCACACAGACGAGCAGATTTTTTCGATAGGAACTGGGTCCAGCGGAGTTCCGGCAGGAAAATTTGAAACATGTTCTATTTCTAAAGTCTGTCGGATTTTTCGACAGCAAAAGTCTGATGGAGCCCACACACGATCGAATTGTCCGATGGATTTGTTCCGTCTGACCTTTGCTGTCGAAAAGTCTGGTTGTGTGTACGCGGCATTAGAGACTCCAGTGGCAAGATCTCACTGTCATTGTTCATGCCTTTCATGGGGTTATGGGTGGGTTTTGTCTACCTTGTTTGCTGCCACACCTCCTGTCAAATTTTCCAAAATATAACATAAAAAGCTGGTTGGCAGTGTGGGAGCTCCTCAATTGGACCATACAAATTGTGTATATGTTGGAATTCATGTAAAGCGATCACTCCACCAGAGTCTCTGAGGGATGGAACAAAACTCTT
Organism: Lithobates sylvaticus; assembly: GCA_028564925.1. Classification (NCBI taxonomy): domain Eukaryota; kingdom Metazoa; phylum Chordata; class Amphibia; order Anura; family Ranidae; genus Lithobates; species Lithobates sylvaticus. The sequence goes on from CM053038.1 coordinate 96,142,832, forward strand.
AAAGCGGAGTTCCACCCTAAAGTGGAATTTCCGCTTATCGGATTCCCCCCCCCCTCCGGTGCCACAATGTCACCTTTCAGGGGGGAGGGGGGTGCAGATACCTGTATAATACAGGTATCTGCACCCACTTCCGGGATGAGATAGCCGGAGCTGTCCTGCCCATATCCAAAGATGCCCCGTTGTGTCTTGGGAAACACAGTTCCCAGGACACAGCGGGGACCAATAGAGACACGCAGCGCGACTCGCGCATGCACAGTAGGGAACCGGGCAGGGAAGCCTTTGCGTCTTCACTTCCTGATTCCCTGACAGAGGATGGCGGCGGGGCAGCCGAGAGACGAGCGGTCGCTCGTCACATTCTGCCGACACCGCTGGAACCTGGAAAAGGGAAGTGTCCTTTTATTAAAAGTCAGCAGCTGCAGTATTTGTAGCTGCTGACTTATAATATTTTTGGTGCGGGTGGACCACCTCTTTAAGTTAGCCATACACATAGATTTTGTTCCCTAACAGATTCCTCCATCCAATGCTACATACCATGGACGTATGAATCTACTACTTCAGTTATGGCCTTGCCAGCTGTCAAAATGCCCTAAAAGTGCCTGCATCTGATTGGATGCAGGTGCTCTTCAGACAACAATTTTTCACCCATGTTCTTCGATTCATCGGGAACTCGCCAAAATTTGCTCAGTGTATGAACATCTTTAGGTCTCATTCACAGCATAACGAAATGCATGCTGCTGTGTGTTAAACAGCCCGTTCCAAATGAATGGGCTGAAATGCGCAGAGCTACGCATGTGAAAATGTCTCATTTACCAGAAAATAGAATATCATATTATTGGTGACCACCTTTCAGCAGTTTGGTGTAAATAGCAAAATAAGTCTTTCTGTTTAAAATCTCTAATCATCGAATACCCATAGAAGAATTCCCAGCAGAAGCTTGGTTTAGCAGAGATAGCAGTAATATACTGTATTATTTCAGTCTTCGGAAGTGACCGTCCTTGTGCCCTTGTTGAACTCTCATGAATAATGTATACTGAATGCTTGTCTTTAGGGATCGCTATAGAAGGCTATACAATGACTCTATGAACATTTTTCTTATTCTAGACAGGTTCCAGAGTAAGATGCATTCAAAGAAGAAGCTTACTATGTGCCCAAGCTCTGCTCACGAACACAAGAGGAGACCTTTATTGGTGCGATTTAGTATCCCTAATTGCAGTTCAATCGCATGTTTGACATAATCAATCTGCTGCTTCCTTTTGTTTCTTGACTTGTTTCCTTAGGAGAGAGAATCCCTTTGTGTGATGAGTTGCATAAAACGCAGGTCACACATTAGGTGCTTCCTACATAGCAGATCATGTCTGGAATAGGGCCAGCAAGGTTTTATGTGTCTGCTAGAAATGTAACTAAAGCATCTGGTCAGCTGTCTAGAACCTTTATAGCACAGTTAAAGGAACAATAAATGCACATCATGGGTTGGTTTATATTGACTAATATTTAGTACTTCAATCATGGATAAGTGTCAGTTTCAGGAGCTATTGAGGTCAGTGTGGTATGGAGAAGAGGCCATGTTGTCCTCCACGTTGTAGACTTCCTGTTCAGTAGTCACATAGAACTACAGATATACTGCAGACTATCACTTGCCAGTGACTATGGTAGTAACTACCTGCAGCCGTAGCTCACTCCCAACGTTCAATGTGGGTGCGGGCAAAGGTGAAGGGAAAATACAAAGGGGACCCAATCGTGAAGTATGTCAAAATAATAGCCAAACCTTTAATTCATAAAAATGCGCGTACATTCAAATTGATAAAAACAGCCAGAGAGAAACGAACGTGTCCGTCTGACAGCACTTCCGGTATCCTCCGTCCAGGGATTGGCTGGACGGAGGATACCGGAAGTGCTGTCAGACGGACACGTTCGTTTCTCTCTGGCTGTTTTTATCAATTTGAATGTAAGCGCATTTTTATGAATTAAAGGTTTGGCTATTATTTTGACATACTTCACGATTGGGTCCCCTTTGTATTTTCCCTTCACCTTTGCCCGCACCCACATTGAACGTTGGGAGTGAGCTACGGCTGCAGGTAGTTACTACCATAGATCCAGGAAGGGACGGCTTATCCTGGTATCCATTATTTTGAGGAAGTGACACCATCTCCCCCTATGTCTGGAACGGATTCGACCAGTTGATTGGGCGACACCTAAGGAGGGATCTGGAACTACAGCTCATCATCCACATTGGTTTTGATGCGTGTTTTGACCATTTGAGAGGTGAGAGGCTAGCGAGCACCATACTGAATTAGGTCCTCACCACCCACATCCCCCACTGTCTGAAGTTTATCCGAATAAGTTCTATAGAGACTTTGATAGTGACTATCAGACTATCACTTGCCAGTGACTATCACTTGCCTCAAGTTAGCCAAAAATGAATTTTGGCTGTATCAGCTCCGGGGCGGTGGCCAAGTAGTGAAGCAATGATGTGTAACCCCCCCCCCCCCCCAAGCCCTTCAGAGTGTAGCCAGTATAGTTAAAGCCAACCTTCACTCACTTTTTGTTGTTCCTTCCATGTTGCTTCTCTCCCCCCTTTAAAGCGGAGCGCCACCCGTTTTTAAACCCTATAAAAAAAAAAAGTACTCACCTTCCTCGATCCGAAATGGCAGTTTTTTTTTTTTTTTTTTACTTACCTTTAGTTGTTTTTCTTCTTTGCATCCATCGCTTCCTGGTTCTTGGTCCCTCGGATATGGGCGGGGATATTACGGCTATTATGTAATATCCCCTAGCCCCCACTGTCTCCTGGGAGCTTGTGTCATAGCTCCCAGGAGTCAGTGCGGCTGCCTGGCCTGAGATCACGACGCTGCTGACGGCGCTCCTACGAACGTTGTACTGCGCATGCGCGAGATTAGAAAGAGAGGCATGAATGAAATCCAGGAAGACAATGCCCTGGAGTATTCAAATGCCCACACGCAAGATGGGGATTAACCCGGAAATTGATATAAAGTGTTTTTAAGACATAAAATCCGAACGGCAAAACTGAGACAGACAGTACAGGTGAGCTAATGATTTACAAATCAATTTATTAATCAATCCCCATTTGAAAAAAAAAAACTTAGGGGCAGTGGAGCCCCGCTTTAATAAAATTGCAACAGTTTTTATTTTGCTGGTCGAATACATATAATCAGCAGAGCACAGGCCAGTGCTTCCATCTTTCTAACCTAGGCGAGAATGACTTCCACCCCTGCACAACACCTGGGATAGCCACATCACGCAGGCTTCAGGTAGAAAACACAGCATCATCAGGAGGCTGGCTACTAGGTCCTGGATGAGAAGTCACAAACAGATGATGGTGCTGGACCCAGTGGGGTTGATTTACTAAAAGCAAATAGACTAGGCACTTTTGCAAGAACAGTTGCTCCAGAGCTTGGTAAATGAGCAGAAGCTCTGCTGATTTCGATTATCCAATCATGTGCAAGCAAAAAATTAAATTTTTTAAAGTTTCCTTACATGTGATTGGGTGTTCTTTGTAACATGAAATTTTACCTCATTTACTAAGCTCTAGAGCAACTGCACTTGCAAACGTGCACAGTCTTTGGTGGCCTTTGGTGGGTTACAGTTACAGCTTTACAGTGCTGGATTCTCAGGGCAGGTGATTATGCTATTATAGCTCTACCAAGTGGACTAGGTAAGAAAGGGTTAAAATGAACTTTGATTGGGGGTTTTAAAGAGGAACTGCAATCTGCTCATATAATTTGTAAAAAAAAACATCTTTGCCATTCTTAAGCTTCCCTCCAACCACTTTGCATATTATTTTATATATACTGACGTTCTGTACTTGCCAAATATTCTGCAGAATTCTACCTCCACTAAATCTTGCTGCATCCATTTTAACTGTGGGCAGCTGAAGCTGTTGCCTGTTCACTTCCTGGATTTACACAGACACACAGAGGCACACCTCCAGCTCTCATTGGCCTTCTTATGGCTCATCCCCCCTCTCTTCCTGGCAAACTCTCATGAGAGTGAGAGCTGTGCATGATGTCATAAGCCTAGGCTTTCTACCAGACAAGAAACAGGCAAACAGACAAGACAAGGAAATGGGCTGTATAAGGTATTTACTGGCAGAAAAAAATGTTTTATTATCCAAAGTTCAAACAACATGAGCAGAAGATTTAATAGATGGAAAGATAAAAAAATGACCGAAGTTCCGCTTTATGTTTCTCTTTAAATACTCACCTTCATCCTTGCTCCCAAGTGCTCTGCTGTGCTGCCCTGCCCAGGAATGCACAGCATTTGCATCAAAAACATCCTGGTTGGGTCATTCCCACACAGTGAAGAACTTGGCGTGTGGATGAAGATATATATTTTAAAGCTGGCCATACACTGTAAGATATTTTTTTTAAACAGCATGGATGGAGGAATTCCCCTTGCCAACTATTATATTGTGACAGTGGGCACCCACAATTGTCAGAATACCCAAACAGTGGCTGTATCTGACTGAATGCACCCGATGTTGGGTCGATAAATTCCCACCTGACTCCTTCAATTTTCAGATCAAAGGACGTCAGAAGCAAAGGGTGCTGGAGGACCATTACAGCTCAAATTTTGTCTGGTTCATTGGGATCAAGGTGGAATTCACGCTTTGTATTGCCAGCTTTACTCTGCTGGTTTGAAATGGTTAAACCCATGGGTTTACTTCTGCTTTAAGTCAGTTCTCATATCTTTATCCTAACAAATTCCATGGAAGCCTTGTCAAATTGTAGTGTATCTTGTTAAAGACACCCTTGCCTATAGGTAGTATTTAGATTACAGTTTTAATTTGCCTAATAAAAGCTCAAATCTGGTTACTCTCGGTCACTTGTCAAACAATAGCTATATTTAGCGCTGCTTTACCGTCGTTTTAGCCGCGGTATTCGGCCGCTCGCGGGGCGGTTTTACCCCCCGCGAGCGGCCGAAAAAGGGTTAAAATCCCCCGCAAAGCGCTGGCGTAGCGGCGCTTCCCGGCGGTATTGCCGCGGTATTACCGTGGTATCCCATTGAAATCAATGGCAAGGAGCGGTATAGGAGCGGTGAATACACCGCTCCTATACCGCTCCAAAGATGCTGCTAGCAGGACTTTTTTTACCGTCCTGCAAGCGCACCGCTCCAGTGTGAAAGCCCGCCGGCTTTCACACTGGAGTGAATGGGGCCAGTTTTTTCAGGCGGTGTACAGGCGCTATTTTTAGCGCTGTACCGCCTGAAAACCGCCCCAGTGTGGAAGGGACCTAACAGATACAACCGGCCCTTTGAGAGCAACCATAATGCTGATTCGGCCCACAACGCAGTTGACACCCTTGTTCTTGGTCATCTATTCTCAACAAGGGTTCCTCCAGAGGCTGCTAGGGGCTTTCTGAGTTGTGGATAAAGGACCTCACATGGTTCCTGCATAGTTCCAGGGATTGCCTGGAGTAGGCAGCATGACACAAATGATCTTTTTAATTATCTGTAAGGGGGGCATTGTACCCACTGGCTACCAATGTAAGACCTGAAAATTATTTCAGTTGTTCCTCAGGGGTAAAAAAGTTGAGAAAGCTGTTCTAGGCAAACAACAGAACAGCAGCTAACCGTGGGGATCCGGTGGATCCAGTTAGCCCCGAGGATGATCCAAGAAGAAGAAAAGCTGGAACAGAAAGTAGTAATGTGAACTTTCTCATTTATATACAGAATTACAAATCTTTAACAGGTAAACATTAAAGAAATATGTATTTCAACTGTGTATTTAGCTAGGTCATAGCACCTCATTGAACGTACCACTTTTCCACTTTTGAGTTTATATAATAAGACAATGGACAATTGATTGTTGCAATGCTTTAATAATATAGAAAAAAAAGCTTTCTTTAAAAAATAAGCCATCTTATTTTTATTATTTTCATTATTATTTAACACACATATCATTTTTCACCCGTAATATTAAAGGCTAGATGTAAATTCATTTTTTTTGGATGCTTCACTATATATAATTTATGATGCCAATGACCCCAATGCCTAATTGTGGTCCTATCCCAAAATGAATGATTTCATTAAAACCCACGGTCTATTTTTAGGTCCTTCTGTGGTTTCACTAATGGGCTCTGTATTGGAGGTGTTCCATTAGACTGAATTTTAATGGCCATCAGTGTAATCTCAGCACAGTGCTTGATAAAGTGCCCACTGTAGGACTGTGTAACTTCAGTGGCCCCCCAGTGACCTCTCAGAGCTCCTTCTAGGGTGCTGTAATTACACAAGCCACAAATGCTTCTCTATGTTGAGTCTCCTGACGAGAGCTTTTTACGTACCTATTTGTTTATTTATGACTCTCTCATTTTACGTCCGTAATAATTTCACACAATTAGTGATACATGACACTCCACTGCAATCAGCATTACATTTTGCATTGTATTCATTTGCAAAATAAACTGACACTGTGTAATAAACATTTCACAGACCATGTGTTGTGTCTGGTGCACGCTGTTGTCTCTAAAAGGGCCCTTAGATTCGCAAACTACCCTACATGTCTCAGTGAAAGGGGAATCTTCACGAATAGTGGAAATTGCAGATAATAAATATCACGAGGTTCCAATAATACAACCTTAATAGACTCTAACTATAAGATGCTTTTGAAGTGGTACATGGTTCCTGTAATGCAGCGTACACGCGATCGGAAATTCGGCCAGCAAAAGGCCGATGAGAGCTTTTGGTCGGAAAAGGCGACCGTGTGTATGCTCCATCGGACTTTTGCTGGCCGAATTCCGGCCAGAAAAAGATTGACAGCAGGCTCTCAATTTTTCGGTCGGAAAAAGTTTTGATCGGAAATTCCGATCGTCTGTACCAATTCCGACGCGCAAAATTCCTACGCATGCTCGGAAACAAATTGATGCATGCTTGGAAGCATTGAACTTTATTTTCTCGGCTCGTCGTAGTGTTGTACGTCACCGTGAACTTTTGTGTGACCGTGTGTATGCAAGCCAAGCTTGAGCGGAATTCCGTCGGAAAAACCATCCAAGATTTTTCCGACAGAAAATCCGCTCGTGTGTACGCAGCATAAGAATAGCAAAGGCATCTCCTCAGGCCTGGCCTTGATGTTGTAGAGATTGTGGTTAGATGGGCACCAGGTTTCATATTTGGTGACAATCAGAGGCGGCTCTAGGCTTTGTGAGGCCTTAGGCATAACTTAGAAATGAGGCCCCACTCGTGTCCATAAGACCCCTTTCACACTGGGGCGGTGCGGGCGGCGGCAGTAAAGCAGTGCTATATTTAGCGCTGCTTTACCGTTGTTTTAGCCGCGGTATTCGGCCGCTATCGGGCGGTTTTAACCCCCACTTGTGGCCGAAAAAGTGTTAAAACCCCCGCAAAGCGCCACTGCAGCGGTGCGTTGCCGGCGGTATTGCCGCGGTGTCCCATTGATTTCAATAGGTAGGAGCGGTATAGGAGCAGTGAATACACCGCTCCAAAGATGCTGCTAGCAGGACTTTTACTTTTTTTTTACTTTTACCGTCCTGCTAGCGCACCGCTCCAGTGTGAAAGCCCTCCGGCTTTCACACTGGAGTTAAAGGACCCGCTTTTTTCAGGCGCTATTTTTGTAGCACCTGAAAAACGCTTAGGTGTGAAAGGGGTCTTAGGGAAAAAATAATTCAAGCAATAAAATTGAATTGCATATAAGAGTACTGGTCAGTGCTCTCAGTACTGGTGTCGGGGCACTCCCTCTCAGTGCAGTGTGCTCTATCTCACCGCTGATGTCAGCAACCTCTCTCTCGCTCTCTCTGTGCTGGTGTCAGTGTACACTCTGCTAGTGCTGGTGTCAGTGTACACTCTGCTAGTGCTGGTGTCAGTGTACACTCTGCTAGTGCTGGTGTCAGTTCTCTGTGTCTCTCAGTGCTGTACTTACATAGAGCTTCTTGAACTCGGCCTCATAGAAGAGAAGGGGCTGTGCGAAATTTCACCACCTCGGAGGTTTCATCATCCCTGTTGGGCAGCAGTAGGTCCCCTCGGACTCCTCATAGTGGAAGAGCTCCTGGTGGGAGATAGCCGTAGAGAAGCCGATCTTGAGCAGTGCCAGCGCAGAATGAAGAGCGCCTTGCCCACCATGGCTGAGGATTGGCACTGGGCTGAGCTGGGACCTCCCGACCACTGCAGTGGAGCCCTGGGTGGCTGGGGATGAGGGTGGGGTGGAGTCAGGTCAGGGGGACCCGGATTGTCAATCACAGGCTGGCACACTGGGACACTGGCAGAGGGCTGAGCAGACCTGACTGTAAACCCCAGTAACATGCACATCCCCCAAGTCGCATGTACCCCCCAGTCACATTTGCACCCCCGTCGCATGCACACCCCCCTAGTCACATGCACACACACCCCCAGTCACATTTGCACCTCCCGTTGCATGCTCACCCTCCCCCCCGTCGCATGCACACACCCCCAGTCGCATGTACCCCCCAGTCACATGCACACACCCCCCCGTCACATGCACACACACCCCCAGTCACATGTACCCCCCAGTCACATGTACCCCCCCAGTCACATGCACACACCCCCAGTCACATGCACACACCCCCAGTCACATGCCAAACCCCCGTTGCATGCACACACACCCCCAGTCACATGAACACCCCAAGTCACATGCACACACCCCCGTTACATGCACACACACCCCCATTCACATTTGCACCTCCCACTGCATGCTCACCCTCCCCCAGTCACATGCACACACCCCCTAGTCACATGCACACACACACCCCCGTTACATGTACCCCCCCAGTGACATACACACCCCCCTAGTCACATGCCAAACCCCGTTACATGCACACACACCCCCAGTCACATGCACAAAACCCCCTCAGTCACATGCACACACCCCCGTTACATGCACACACACCCCCAGTCACATGCACACAACCCCCCATAGTTACATGCACACAACCCCCCTAGTCACATGCACACAACCCCCCTCAGTCACATGCACACACCCCCGTTACATGCACACACACCCCCAGTCACATTTGCACCTCCCATTGCATGCTCACCCTCCCCCTGTCGCATGCACACACCCCCAGTCGCATGAACACACCCCCCAGTCGCATGCACACACCCCCGCCCCAGTCACATGCACACATCCCCTAGTCACATGCACACACCCCCTAGTCACATGTTCACCCCCCCCAGTGACATGCACACACCCCGCAGTCACATGCACACCCCCCCCTAGTGACATGCACACACCCCGCAGTCACATGCACACCCCCCTAGTGACATGCACACACCCCGCAGTCACATGCACACCCCCAGTCACATGCACACCCCCCCTAGTGACATGCACACACCCGCAGTCACATGCACACCCCCCAATCACATGTTCACCCCCCCTGTTACATGTACACACCCCCAATCACATGTTCACCCCCCTAGTGACATGATGATGCACACATCCCCAACATGTACACCCCCAATCACATGTTCACCCCCCAAGTGACATGCACACCCCCCCAGTGACATGCACACACCCCCAATCACATGTTCACCCCTGACATTCACCCCCCCCAGTCACATGTACCTCACACACAGAGGCTCTGTCCCCTCAGCCCAGTCAGCACATCCTCAGCTCGGCTGCACACAGACAGGCTACGAGTGAACTGGAATTGGCTCCGCCCCCACTGCCGATGCCCCGCCCCCTACCGCCGAAGCCCCTGCTGAATTGCTAGCTGTCCCTGGCCCTTGCACAATATATCGGCTCAAGGGACGGACAGCATTTGCTGGCGGGGTGGTGAGGGGCGGGGCAGTTGTCCAATGGAGTTTTATTGACAGGAGTGGAGAGTCCTGGGCAGTGATCTGATGGGGCGTGGTGTGAGCAGAGAGAAGGAGGACTGTTTGTAAACTGAACAAGGCGGGCACCAAGCTCCGCTGCGCTGACTGTACTAGGATTGATGCAGGAGGATAGCAGAGGCGGCTCTTTAGGCAAACTAGGGGGCGGCGAGGCCCCTAAGAGGGCGAGGCCTTAGGCCATCGCCTAATTGGCCTAATTAGAGAGCCGCCTCTGGTGACAATACCCCAAAATAGGAAGGATTTGAATTAGGATTCTCAGCTTGATCTATTCTATCAGTATAGGGAATCTTTTCCAAGTCCAAAACCAATCTATTCCTCAAATGTATATCTTATATATCCTATTGAAAGTTTGATGGTGTCTATTGAGGTTGTCAAACAGAAATGAAATGCTGCATAACACACAAAAGAAATCTGGCAAAATGTGGAACCCATGGATCCAATTATTGTCATAGAAAGGCCGATTCCCCCACTTCTTCTTTCTTCATGGCCACTGCCCCTGTTCATTTTCATGTTCTTCTCTTGTCTCATCCCTTTTTCTTTTCTTCACTTTTGTCTTTAAGGCGGACCCCAACTTAGAGTTGAAGGGGTTAAGCCTATTGATGCACAAGTCATGGTCTTCACCCCATTGCAAGGCCGAAACAACTGGTCCATCAGCACTGATATTGAATGAACATATACAGTAGATAACTTACCTCAGGTTTAACGTGCAATGTTCAAATGAGGTGTTAAGAGGCCTGTAGATGGTGTAATGTAGATTCATTAAAGACAGGACACTGGGCCCTTAGCCCTGAGATGGCAGTTGGAAGATTCAACTACTGATTGATCATACTTTAGAATGTTCAGTGCATAAATGTGTATTCTTATAGCACCTGCGTGGGCCTCTTTATGTAGGCAGATCCAGCTGTAGCCTAAATTTGAAAGAATAGGAATTGAATTAGGAAATCCTCCTAAGAATGGTCAACTAGGGTAATTTCTATATATGAAAGAAACAAACAAAAATTTCCAGCTCACTTACCAGACAGCCTGCAACAGACCAAATTGACCTTGTCTAACAGTTCACGTTAAACCCAAGGGTTTTAGGGATGCAGGCATTTGCACAATGGCAGCAAAGATATCCAGTGTGTCCCCTCGTCAATTACCAACAGTACAAACAAATGGCAACTGCCCCAATCTATAACTGGCCTTTGCAGCAAAGAGCACATGGGAGGGCAACACATGTCAAAAAACAGCAAACAAAAATACCCAGCTAGCTTACCAGCCAACCTGCAACAAACGGAATTAACCTTGTCTAACAATTCACGTTAAAATCAGGGGTTTATTTTGCACACATTTGCAAATACATGCGTAAGGTATCCAGTGCATCCCCTCACCAATTACCAACAGTACAAACCAATGGCAACCACCCCAACCTATAACTGGCCTTTGCTGCAAGGAGCACATGTCATATGCATATGGCCCAGGAACCGCTAGCGATTATGTCAGAGGTGGTACCTTCCTTCCTAACTGGCATTACTCCCTCCCAGGTCAAAAACTGCAGAATCTCCCTTGACAGCGAGGAAGCAATTTCTCACTGGATGGACTAGTGAAGGAGTGACATTGTAGAAACAGGTACGTTTTCTTTTCCCTTTTATGCAATCCCTATGCTGGCAAATTGCTGACTGTGACAGTTTTGCTAGTGCATCATAGGCCGCTAGGTGTTGTGGATTCTCTTTTCTCTGGTATAGTCGATCGAAAGGGTTATCCCCACAGTAGAGAGACCCTGATCTCCAATTGGGTGACACTAATAGGTGACTAAGAATAGGGGGAGACCCATGGAAGTACTGGCTGAAAAGGAGGGTGTGTGTGTGTTCAGAAGACCAGGACTAAGTGGTAGTATGTTAGTCAGGCTTTTGAAGGGTGCAAGTTGGACAGTGGGGTTGTGCAGTGTGAACTGTCATGCTGTAGTGTATCAGGTTAGATTCCTTCTATTGTGCCTCCCCCGCATGAAGAGCCATGGGACTGACACAGTTAAGTGTCGATTTAGTGTTATACGGCCATCACCTCATGAGACTGTTACTATTGTTAGGGCAGCATGCTTTCCTGTGAGTAGTGTGTTCCCAGCAGTTGGCCTGCAGTGAAAGTAAACAGGAGCAAGAGCAGCATGTCTATCATACTGAAGCATCTGTTCAGTATATGTGTGCTTCATTTGTAAATTGCTATAACATTGTTAATCGTGGAGGTGACAATGTGCAGTAAAGCAAGAGTACCTGTCGTCACACCTTCAGGATCCATCATGGGCAAAGGGGGCTCTGACTCCAGGTACATGAGCAAAGGTCTATATCTTGATTGTCCACCGACAGATTTCCTCCTGATCCAACCAAAATAGACCAGGTTGTTCGAAAATCAGTTCATGTCTTTGGTCTCCTTCAAGGAAACATAGTAGCTGCTATAGCCAAATTTTCATTCCGAAGATGCGACTTGCCTTGTTATATTGGGACAATACTTCAATATCTGACTGGTCTATAGTTTCCAAAAATATATTTTGGCCCTTCTTTGAATATTCGGTCGCCACTTCACCGGTCTGGAGATTTGAAATCCCAGTGGCTTAATCTCCTAAACGTGCCTCGTAAAGGTATATATAGGAGACATTCTAATTGGTTGGCGCCGGCCAATCAGAACCCGCCTAGCCCATCCTGTAAGTTGGGATTTCAAATCCCTGGACTGGTAAAGAGACGACCCAATGTCTTACAGCGGGTGATCACTGTCCACAGGTATGGAGGGACTAAGGAGATGGGGAGGAGGTGCAGTGTATGTTCACCTTAGAGATTTTCTGTAAAGGTGAACTTACACTTTAAAGTCCTTGTAAGCGTTAATTAAATTACCTGCTCTGTGCAATTGGTTTGCACAGAGCAACCCGATCCTCCTGTTCTGGGGTTTCCCGCTGGCGCTCCTGGCTCCTCCCACCTGCCAAGTAGCTTGCTAAGGGGGCACTTGTGCAGGCTCAATCCTGAGCCACTCTCAATTGACACATGCAGCGCGGCTCGGCCCCGCCTGCTGTTCTGTCCTCAGGATGTGTTTGACAGCAGTAAGAGCCAATGGCTTCTGCTGCTGCTTCGCTGTCCAGTGGGAAGAGAGAGGGGAGGGAGCCACTGCTCTCGGGCATAGCACTGGATTGAGATCGGGCTCAAGTAACTATTTAGGGGTAGGGGGGGCTAAGGGGAATCCTGTTCAGAGAAAGTTTTGTACCTTAATGCAGAGAATGCATGAAAGTGTATGTAAAGTCACATTTGGACTTTGCGGGTATCCCCTCTGGTTTACAACCAATATTAACTACAGTGTGTGGTTTCTAAAAAAATGACAAGGCTAAATACCTTTTCTCACACCACAGCTGTAGTCACTTGATCCCCCTCCACTCTCTTTTCCCTATCTAAGCAGAGCAGCAGAAGGGGCTTAGATTCCCCTCTGACGTTAGCCAGCCAGCAGAGGGAAGTCACGTGACCGCACATCGGCAGTGTGAGAAAAGGTATTTAGCCTTGTAATAAAAAAAAAAAAACACACACACGGTAGCCAACTGTTTAAGCCAGAGGGGATACAAGTATTTTTGATGCATATTGCAACGGAATAGTGTTAGGAGCAGCAGGTTTAAGATCAACTCTCACACTGACAGGCAGGGAGGGGGAGAGACTCAGAGCAGAGAGCAGGATGATGGGGGCAAGTAAACTGACCACAGTATCATGGCTCAGTAGCCATTATTACCATGGTCAGCACACCCAGGGGGAGACAGGAACTGGCAGGATCAACCAGGTATATTACAGCAAAGAAAGGTAAAAATTACATGGCACAAGCACCGTGCTATAGATCATGTTTTAAAGGCACAGGATCTTTTTTTTAGGGTTACAACCACTCGTTTGGCTGTACTTCTGTGGATAACAGGAGTGTAGTTCATTCTGCACTCCTGTGACCTGCTTTCAGCTGACAGCGGGCTAAAGCCTGTTGTGGGCTGACATCACAGAGCCGGTCCAGGCTCAGGCAAGATCGCGACAGTGAAGTTGGGATCCACCTACATGGCTGGACCAGCACCTGGCTCAGCTTTTCATTGAGCAACTGAGAGCCTGAGCTGGCCACTCCCACCCCCCTCCAGGGCGATCACTCGGTTCTCAGAACCAATGCTGCATCCACATAGGTAAGCATGATTCTGCAAAAAAAGTCCATACTTCTCTTTTAATCACTTCACCCCCTTAATGACCAGGCCATTTTTTGCGATACGGCACTGCGTCGCTTTAACTGACAATTGCATGGTCATGCGACGGTATACCCAAACAAAATGAATGTGCTTTTATCCCCACAAATAGAGCTTTCTTTTGGTGGTATTTGATCACCTCTGCGGTTTTTATTTTTTGGACTATAAACAAAAAAGTCTGATCATTTTGAAAAAAAAAACTATATATTTTTTTACTTTCTGCTATAATACATATCCAAAAGAAAATATATAAAATAACAAATGTATTCATCAATTCAGGTCAATATATATTCTTCTACATATTGTTGGTTAAAAGAAAATCGCAATATGTGTATATTAATTGCGCAAAGGTTATCACGTCTACAACCTATGGGAAATATTTATGGACTTTTAAATAATAATTTTTTTATGTTTTTACTGGTAATAGCAGTGATCTGCAATTCTTAGTGGGATTACGATATTGAGTTCAAATCTGACCCTAAGTGACACTTTTGGGGGACCAGTGACATCAGTAAAGTGCTGCGTAAACTGTTGGCGCTATATAAATCGCGTATAATAATAATAATAATAATTACATTGATCAGTGCTAAAATAATGCACTGATCCATGTATAAATGACACTGGCAGGGAAGGAGTTAACACTAGGGGCAATCAAGGGGTTAACTGTGTTCCCTGGGTGTGTTCTAACTGTGTTGGGGGCTGGAATCGCTGGAACACCACAGAGATCGCTGTTCCGATCACTGGGAACAGCAGATCTCCATGATGTCTCCTGTCAGAACAGGGATCCTTCTTATTTACATAGGCAGATCCCCGTTCTGCCTCTGTGTACCGCAATCACGGGTCGCCGGCGGACATCGAGTCTGCGGGACCCCACGGCCAAGCTCCCACGGTGTGCAGCGTCACGTGCACGGACCGCCGTACGGTTACGCAGGTTTGTGCTATTGAGCCAACCTGCTTCCGTATATATAGAGTGGCTGGTCGGCAAGTGGTTAAGGTAAAAAAACTTCTACCTTTACAATCGCTTTAAAAACTATAACAGTTATCATTCATCAAGTCAAGCTTTGAACTAAACCATAATTTCTTTTACAGACAATGGTGCTGCACATGTGATCAGCTATAACACCAGCCATTTAATGGCTTGACAGTTCGGGTGTGAGCTAACATAAGCTCACTGGCAACTGTGACAGTTTACCATTGAAGGCATGTCTTGAATAAAACTGTTTTGGCAAACCATTAAATCAGTGGGTTTAGTTCCACTTTAAGACCCCCATACACAGCTAGATTTTTAAACCATGGGTGGCCCACTACTTAGCATCCTATGTTCTTTAATTCTCAGCACCAAACAAATTGACTGTAGAGATTCAAAATGACCCACCGCATCAGGAAATGTATTACTGAAATATGTTATGGAAATCTTGTAATAAAGCATAAAATTACACACCACTTAATGTGCAATTTAAACATAATAGAATAGAACAAAATGCTGCTAACAGATTGTCTTTTATGTGATATTAGCCCTGAGGTGAGCACATCACACAGTGCAGAAAATTCAATTTACAATTAGCTTACACAACATAGGACTCATGCTAAATGCTGTCTATTGTGTTCACATGTAAGAGACTATTATACACAGGACACCACTCAGGGATATACAGAGAATGAAGCAGCACAAAAGTCTTTGTATTGTTCTGTGCGCCGATAAATGCACTCAGAATATTAGCCAGTGTGTGGTCAGGCCTTTTTTTTTTATTGTTAGAAAGAAAAAATAGAAAACTGCCCCACCACCTCTTTTAACCGCTTCAGCTCCACAAGATTTGGCTGCTCAATGACCAGGCCATTTTTTGCGATTCTGCACTGCGTCGCTTTAACTGACAATTGCGACTTTGTACCCAAACAAAATTGACGTCCTTTTTTCCCACAAATAGAGCTTTATTTTAGTGGTATTTGATCATCTCTGCTGTTTTTATTTTTTGCACTATAAATAAAAAAGTGCGACAATTTTGAAAAAAACACAATATTTTGTACTTTTTGTTATAATAAATATCCCCATTTTTTTTTAAAAAAAAGCTATTTTTTTTCTCAGTTAAGGCCGATATGTATTCTTCAACATATTTTTGGTAATAAAAATCGCAATAAGCGTATATTTATTGGTTTGCGCAAAAGTTATAGCATCTACAAAATAGGGGCTAGTTTTATGGCACTTTCATTTAAAAAAATCTTTTTATTAGTAATGGCGGCGATCTGTGATTTTTATCGGGACTGCGACATTATGGCGGACACATCGGACAATTTTGTCCGATTGTGGGGATACTTTTCTTCAGCAGGGACAGGGAAGCTGGTCAGAGTTGATGAGATGATGGATGGAGCCAATTACAGGGCAATCTTAGAAGATAACCTGTAATGCTGCGTACACACGATTGGATTTTCCATTGGAAAAAACTTGGATGTTTTTTTCGACGGAATTCCGCTCAAGCTTGGCTTGCATACACACGGTCACACAAAAGTTCTCTGAACTTTCGCCTGTCAAGAACGTGGTGACGTACAACACTACAACGAGATGAGAAAATACAGTTCAATGCTTCAGAGCACGCGTCAAATTGTTCCAGAGCATGCGTAGGAATTTCACGTGTCGGAATTGGTACAGACGATCGGAATTTCCGATCTGAACTTTTTCCGACCGAAAAATTGAGAACCTGCTCTCAATCTTTTGCTGGTGGGAATTCCGCCAGCAAAAGTCCGATGGAGCATACACACGGTCAGAATTTCCGACCAAAAGCTCACATTGGATTTTTGCTGGCGCTATTTCCGATCGTGTGTACGGGGCATTAGAGTCTGCAAAAGACTTGAGGCTGGGGCAGAGGTTCACCCTCCATCAGAACAACGACCCTAAACATACAGCCAGAGCTACCATAGAATGGTTTAGATCAAAGCATATTCATGTGTTAGAAAGGCCCAATCAAAGTCCAGACCTAAATCCAATTGAGAATCTGTGGCAAGACTTGCTGTTTACAGACGCTCTCCATCCAATGTGACAGAGCTTGCACTATTTTTCACTCTCTAGATGTGCAAAGCTGGTAGAGACATCCCCCAAAAGACTTGCAGCTGTAATTGCAGTGAAAGGGGGTTCTACAAAGTATTGAGCTGAATACAAATGCACATCACACTTTTCACATATTTATTTGCAAAAAAAAATTTGTAAAACCATTTATCATTTTCCTTCCACTTCACAATTATGTGCCACTTTGTGTTGGTCTATCACATAAAATCCCAATAAAATACATTTACATTTTTGGTTGTAACATGACAAAATGTGGAAAATTCCAAGGGGTATGAATACTTTTTCAAGGCAATGTAGATCATTGCACTTTAGATTATCATTATTGTTTTTTGATATGTAAGATCTCTGTTCTGCCATGGGGGAGGGGACGGATTTTGTGTCCCTGCAAAGCAGGGAATAAATTCCATCTCTTCCCCTAGTAAAAGCAGCACATACAGTACACAAAAACACTGATTAGGCACACGGTTAACCCTTTGATTGCCGTAGATGTTTAACTCCTTCCTAGCCAGTGTCATTAGTACATTGACAGTGCATATTTTTAACACTGATCACTGTATGTAGTGTCACTGGTTCCCGTAAAGTGTCAGTTAGTATCTGACCGTCCCACGATAAGTCGCTGATTGCTGCCATTACTAGTATAAAAAAAAAAAACCTTGATCGCCCCCTATTGTTAACCCCTTACTGCCAGTGGCATTTTTACACTAATCAATGCATTTTTATAGCACTGATCGCTGTATAAGTGCCAGTGGTCCCAAAAATGTGTCAAAATTGTCCGCTGTGTCCGCCATAATGTCGCAGTCCCGATAAAAATCGCCATTACTAATAAAAAAAAAATTTAAAATAAAAATGCCAGAAAACTAGCCCTATTTTGTAGACGCTATAACTTTTGCGCAAACCAATCAATAAACGCTTATTGTGATTTGTTTTACCAAACATGTAGCAGAATACATATTGGTCTAAATTTCTAAAGAAATTAGATTTTTACAATTTTTTTATTGGATATGTTTTATAGCAGAAAGTAAAACATATTGTTTTTTTGTTTGTTTTTTTCAAAATTGTTGGTATTTTTTTGTTTATACTGCAAAAAATATAAAACCCAGGAGTGATCAAATACCCCCAATAGAAAGCTATATTTGTGGGAAAAAAAGGACTTAAATGTAATTTATGTACAGCGTTGCATGACTGCGTAAGTGTTGTATCTCAAAAGATGGCCTTGGTCATGAACAATGGTAAATCTCTCGGAGGTCAAGTGGTTAACATGTAATAATATAAAACCAATGCACTATTGTAGATGTTTGTGACAAATATTATACAACATATATCGGTAGAAAAATGTCCTTTTGTTAATTTTTGAGAGCATTAATTGGACACATGGTGCACATAAAGGACCCGACTGCATGCTGAACAGAAGACACCAGCAACAGACAGCTTTCTTTAAAGGTCGCAGCGAGAGGTTAGCTGCAGCCTGCTTGCCCTGAAGCATTATCGGAGAACCTAATACCTGGGCAACTGCTGAGGGTATTGGATAGACCTCTGTGTGATTCCTCAAGCAGGCCTCTGCCATAGCGATTTGTGCATCAAAGAGCCAAGTTAAAAGTGACAAGAGCGTCCAGATTTTTATCAGGCAGCCTGTGGCAATAGTAATAAGCTGTTTGGTTTGCAGGTAAAAAGCTCTATTATGAACAGATGGCCAGCTAGAAGTTATGCACAGTTTGCACCTTTCATCTGTGTCAGGGGATATAGTAGAAATCATCAAAGGCAAGGGCTTAATTGATGGCAGAGCTATAGTCACCATCAAATACTCAGATCACTATTTCCTAATTGTGTATCTGTAATGGGAGCAGAATAATAGTCATTATAGTAATTAACTCACTATAGGATGTAATGGTTGATTTAAAGTGAACCTGTACTTTGCCCGTTTTGGGTAAAGTAACAGGTTTGCTGGATAGACTATGTTTCCCAATCCTTTTCCAGAGCATCTCCAAAATCCCTGATCAATTCCCTGTCAATTCTAGGTTAGTGTGTACACAAAATGCTTACCTACATTTAGCAATGAATGGCATCAGTTCTTGATATGCATCATCTTTCCTGCAATGCTGTGTTCTCACTGCAAGTAATGCAATTCTCTTTTCGTTATTATTATATTAATATTAATATTAACCACTTCAATACCAGGCACTTTCGCCCCTTCCTGCCAAGGACAATTTTGAGCTTTCAGCACTGTCGCACTTTGAATGACAATTGTGCGGTCATACAACACTGTACCCAAACTAAATTTTTATCATTTTTTTCCCACAAATAGAGCTTTCTTTTGGTGGTATTTGATCACCTCTGGGATTTTTTTTTTGCTAAACAAACTAAAAAAGACCAACATTTTTGAAAAAAATATGTTTTTCTTAGTTTCTGTTATAAAATGTTGCTTTCTCCTTCACTTATGGGCACTGATGAGTCGGCACTGATGGGCACTGATAAGGCGACACCGATGGGCACTGATGAGTTGGCACTGATAAGGTGGCACTGATGAGGAGGCACTGACATGTAGAATTGATGGGCACTGATAGGCGGCAATGATATGCAGCACTGATGGGCACTGACAGGCGGCACTTATGGGCACTGACAGGTGGCACTGATGGGCACTGACAGGCGGCATTGATAGGCACTGACCGGCAGCACTGATAGGCGGCTCTGATTGGCACTGACAGGTGGCATTGAAATTTAATCTTAGCAGTGAATACCATTAAAGTTTATGTAGGGTAGATGGGGGCATGTCCTGCTGTTAAAATCTGTTCATCTTTGTGGCTACTAGAGAAATTGTCAGAAAAGGGCACAGGGATCTGGGTACTGCAATAGGCACATTTAGCAAAAAATAAATTTAAAAAATTACCGTATTTATCAGCGTCTAAGACGCACAGGCGTATACCACACACATTCATTTTAAGAGTGAAGTTTCAGGAAAAAAAACGCACATTTTAAATAAGGGACTTTGAAGCAAAATAAGGGTGAGTGCCCATCTGCAGCCTCACCATTGCCATCAATGCAGCCTGATCAATGCCCATCTGCAGCCTCACAAGTGCCATCAATGCAGCCTCATCAGTCAACATCAATGCAGTCTAACAAGTGACATCAATGCAGCAGCCTCACTATTGCCATCAATGCAGCATCCTCACATTGCCTTCAATGCAGCAGCCTTACCATTGCCTTCAATGCAGCAGCCTCAACATTGCCATCAGTGCCGCCTGATTGATGCCCATCTACAGCCTAGAGGGGACAGGGAGGGGGGCAGGACGAGCGCCAACACATTACATACAGTGAGTATCTCCTACGATAGACAGAATAGTGGTCCAATGGCAGCCCAGGAGACGGGACTTCCTATTACAGGGGCCGCCAAGTAAACAGGATATTCTCACTGTATGTAATCTGATGGCGCTTGTCTCGCCCCCCTCCCTGTCCCCTCAGAGGCAACTAAAATTGAAGTATCGGCACGCTATTTGCATCCTTTTCAGGGTGAAAAAGTACTTGTTATACGCCAATAAATACAGTAAATACTTTACATTTGGGAGATTTCCTTTTATGCAGCTTTGAGTGTGACATGGAAAAAAACACCAAACCTTTATATTGCATGCTTGGGGGATGGACAGAATTAGCAACACTGTCATCTGGTATGGTCACTTTGAAAGTATAATTGATTTATTAACTTTTTACATTTAGCTTTGTTTAAATACAGCAGCAGCACCCCAGTATGATTTATTTTAACTTGGAAACATGTTTTTTTATAGGTATTATAGGTATATTTAGGTGTTAATAGGCCTCAACTTTGTTCAAATTGGCCAGTGGCTAAACTATTTAATAGTATAGTTTGTGAGCTCCTTTTTGCAGTACCGCACCACATTGTCTTAATAGATTATTTATTTTATGTTAAAACATAGTCCACAAAAACATTTCAATACCACAAATCCAAATTCCCAAAATCTCCCCTCCCATCTTATCTTCAAATTTTCCCCCAAAAAATCTGAATTTAGACTTGGGGTATGTGTTTGCTAGAAATTGACAAGCGTCAAGACAGTACACCGGCAGTTAAATAGGCAAGACATGTTTATCCTGCAATAAAAATGAATCTGAGATACAATACCCTGTTTCCCCGAAAATAAGACCTAGCGTGATTGTCGGTGATGGCTGCAATATAAGCCCTACCCACCAAATAAGCCCTACCCTGTTTCCCCGAAAATAAGCCCTAGCCTGAAAACAAGGCCTACAACGACTTTAACTAGGGCTTATTTGGGGGGTAGGTCTTATATTGCAGCCAACACCGACAATCACGCTAGGTCTTATTTTCGGGGAAACAGGGTAGCTACCAATATTGTTCAGTGGTTGGACAGTATGTAAACAGCTTGGTTGGTCCCAATATAAGAGCGAGTGAGAAGACAGGTTTAATTTTGAAATAAACATTAGAGTATATTTAAGAGACAATAGTCAAACATATTGAACAGTGGCCGGACAGTATGTAAACAGCTTGGTAATGCCGCAATAAAAGAGGGACAGTCGATTCAGGTTTTATCTTGCAATAAACATTAGAGTGTGTTATTTGAAAGACAATGGCCATAAATATTTCTGAGGTCCAGCTCCAGAAATATTCTGTGGTACCTATAGGGTGCCTGGGCACCAATATTGGCTGGAGGAAGTGTCAGTTTTCTTTTTTTTTGGAGGGATTTTGAATAAAAGTTTGTCTGAAGCATTATCATGAGGAGTTTTGTAATCATCGGTAATTCAAGAATGGTTCATTTTAATAAAAATGAGTCAGTCCACACTATCTGTGCTAAAGAAATCCTCTCCTTGGAAAGCACACTGGCTGTAGGCCAAGCCAGAAGCCTCAGCACATACTGTGCATGCTGTGCTGTATAGCAGCCATTCTGAGGGAAAAATGGCAGATGTGCGCTACCTCTAGATGCTGCGTCTAAAACTCCAACTTTGTCCTGCAAAACTTTTGCAAATATATATGTAAATCCTGTATGATAATTATAAATAATTACAATAACATAAAGCTATTGCAGTCACCACATCTAAGAAATGGTAAGCTGTAGTATATTACAATTTTTGTTTTGGGGTTCTATGTTTACGTTACATAGAATGGCTGTATTCCCTGTTTAGTGGTGCAACAGAGTGGTTTTGCTTTACTATTTCTGTTTCTCAATATAGATCTATAAAAAAACTTCTCCTATCAAATGAAAACAATACCGTGCAGCAAGAAAAAAACAGGCTCTACTAATCATTATATGAATTACAGGCATAAAAACCTAATGACAAGAAAAACAGAAATGGAAGGCACGCACACCTATTGCATTACTAGAGATAATTTAATAATAAGACATTTTTGTATAAAAGTGGGGAACTCACAAAATGCAACTGACAAAAGCCCATAATCACAGTGCATGGACATGCACAGAACACGGGGTACAGCTTTTTTAACGCATTTCGGGGGCACACCCCCTTCCTCAGAGCTAGGCTAAAAACCTAATGACTTGAAACATGTATTCACATTATAGTATTCTCTTTAATTTATATGTAAGCCCAATCTCTTAAAATCACATATAATATTAATGTGGTTTTATACGTAATTTTTAATCTTTTTAGATCTGGAGATTTTCTTAAAATAATATTGGGAGGTCAGCATCTCCAGATAGCAACAAAAGATAAAAAAAAAAGGTAAAAACAGCATTTTATTTAATAAAAATGGCAATTACTTACACAGTGATTTTGCAATCCAAATGTCGTTCAGTTAGGCTTTACATCTACTTTAATTCACCAAGTGCAAAACCTCATCATTGTTGTCACAGTGGCTGATTTTGCTTTTCGCCCAGTTAGCCATACACAATGTCGAAGCCGCAGGCCATAATAAATAGACCTTGAATAAAAGAACATCCTAAACCTAAAGCAAACAAAACAAAATGAGATATTTAGCAGTACAAGTAGGCCATCCCATTTCATAGCCCCGTTTACACACTATGTTAATGAGTTAATACCTTCCACATTGCAGGATTAAGGGTAGAGGTTAGGCCACAGAAAACAAATTGAGGATACTGGCGTGTAAACTTCAGCCTGTCGTTTACAGGGCAAAAAGTGATTATGATAAAACCTATTGGTATGTGTGAGGCCTCTTTCCCCGGTGTCTCATTAATTGTCACAGTTGAAAGAGTCACTCTGTCCTGGTGATAGCTTGAGCAGCTGGGTCTTGTTTACCAGAAAACACTTCTCTGATAAGATGATGCTGCCTTGTAGAAAAAGGCCAAAGACAAAGTAAACAGTGAATGTAATGTGTATTGTCTTCTCAGTCCTGGAATTTACATGTCCATTGATATACTCAGCCAAATCTCATTCAGACTTGCAACTTGCTGTATGTAGGTTGGGTTGACTGTTTGGATATTATGCATAGTACCTTCTAAAGCTGGTCATACAGAGCAGACTGAACGGAAAAAAAAAAAAAATGAACAGATTCCTCCTCACAGGCTTAACAGCATTAATGGATGACTATTATATTCTGGCAACCACTGGTGATTGGATGCAGTCGTTGTTCATCTGATAATTCGGTCCCCCATTAGACAATGGTTGACAGAGCCAACCATTCTGCAACTATAGCACATTCCACCACTGCCAAAAACCCACTTTATCCTCTGTAAATTTTCGGTGAAGTATGATGAGTGTTACATTGAGAATCTTTTCACACAGAAGTAGAAATGATGTTGCCAGACGTCAGTGAATGTATTGCCAATGTTGCCAACCAGGCAAATGTATATAGAAACGTTGGTTTATAAATAGGGTGATTGTTGCCCAGTGAATTTTTGTAAATGTTTTGCTTGATTTTTGGATAAATATGGGGTGTATGCCATGTCAAACCCCATTGCTGTTATGCG
Organism: Lithobates sylvaticus; assembly: GCA_028564925.1. Lineage (NCBI taxonomy): Eukaryota > Metazoa > Chordata > Amphibia > Anura > Ranidae > Lithobates > Lithobates sylvaticus. Next base: position 96,166,827 of record CM053038.1, read on the forward strand.
TGTAGCACCTCCTGTGTACAGTAGGTAAATTTAGTTGGAATCCTGTTGTAGTCCGAGGAGCCAGGGTTAATTTATTTAGCATTAGGTTGGTAGAGCTCCAATGGATGAGTCTCTGTTGCCTCCCCCTGGCTTCTGGAAGCTCCTGGAGAGTTCTAGAACCTAGAGATGAGGCCTGAATATTTATGGAGTCTCTTCCAATCCCTGGGTGAGGATGGCCCAGAAGGTGAAGTGATAGACCATGAGTGTTCTGAAGCCTTGCCATGTGGGCAGCAGAGTCCAAGGTCCAGTGGCCTGGAGGGGACCCCTGTGCTCGAGGAGCCAGAAGGAAGGAGCCAGTGAAAAACAGAGGGAGGAGAGAGAGCTCCAGAGGAAGCCTCACACCCTTTCAGCTTTAGCCAGGTGTAGCGGGGTCATCCAGGGAGCCATTGGGACCATTCCAACAGGAGGCCTGTACAGTGGTCACCATATCTGTTGGAGGTCCTAGGATGCATAAGCATTTAGTACCATTCTGATTTTCAACACTATTGTTTTTAGATTTTTGAAAAATGTACTGTATCTCCTTATGATATACAATTTTTATATTTAATGTTTTGTATAAATAAATTTACTTTTCTATAAAAATATATTTTTTTCTTATTCGTTGCCTTAAAAATCCCACCCTTTAGAGGTTTTCAGTTTACGCATATTAAAAGGGATGATGGCAACTACATGCCAATTGATATGAGCTACAAAAGAAGAGCTCTCCATATAGCAGGAAACACACGGTTTGCTGTGCTATTGGTCTAACCCAGCAGGTGGTATGACAGACCTCTGCAGAGAGACCACTGCTTCCACACATAGTGCAAGGGTCCTTCTCTATTGCATGCTAACACAGGGTAGACTTTACTACTCAGCCCAGGGCTACTTTCTAATAAAAAACAAATTGTAAGACTTTGAACATCTTTTGTTTTGTTGAAAGTTCAGTTGGATCAAGACATTTATTTTGTATATGTTCATTTTAAATACCCCATGTAAATCAACTTAAATACTCCCATTAAGGAAGATCCCCGCATTCACCTGTCTAGAGAAGGACAAAGAGAATTGGAAAGAGCTTTTCACACATGACAGATGAGCTTAGATCTATGAACAGATAGGGGGACAGATTGATTTAGCCTGTATGTGCTTTGTGAACAGAGCGGTACTTTCCAAGCACCTTTTTCACTTTTAAATCTAATAAGTGCAGTGAGTGGAATCACCTTATCAGATTGCCCTTCATTTCCACAACAGTATTTGATTTCAGAGTTCAAACGAGACTACATATGTAGAGATAAAACGGAAGACTTAAGTCCCTACAAACAGGCTCATTTTCTGCAGCATCTGTACTCACAGCCACTCCAGGGAATTGCAGTTGGCAATAATTAGGATAGGGTAGCAATGCCACATGTCAAATATTCCCTAGCTGTATCATTGTTCTGTTTTCAAATTTCAATTATAAAATATTCATTACAATTAAATGACACAAAGAGAGATAAGAAAATCTCAGAAAAATCGCTCTGCAGACAATTGCAAGAATTGCTTCACCGGATGGATATTCACAATTAGTGACATATAGCGAGGGATTTTTTTGAACTACTTTCTAGTTTAATTTTGCAATGCACACCATATAGGAGGAACCCGAAAGTGTGTGAGCCATGGCTTCCCACATCTTACTATTAACCTATAGTCAATGGCATGCACAGAATTCAATAGGAACCCTGCTTTAACCACCTGATTACTGTGCACTTAAACCCCCCTCGTGACCAGACCAATTTTCAGCTTTTGGCGCTGACGCACTTTGAATGACAATTGCGCAGTCATACAACACTGTACCCAAATGAAATTTTTATCATTTTTTTCCCACAAATAGAGCTTTCTTTTGGGGGTGTTTAATCACAGCTGGGGTTTTTATTTTTTGCTAAACAGACAAAAAAAGATGGAAAATTAGAAAAAAAAAATCATGATAAATAGTTTGTTATAAAATTTTGCAAACAGGTAATTTTTCTGCTTCATTGATATGCGCTGATGAGGCGGCACTGGTGGGCACTGATAGGCTGCACTGGTGGGCACTGATAGGCTGCACTGGTGGGGACAGATAAGTCGGTACTGATGGGCACAGCAAAGATGGCACTGATGGGCACGGATGGGTGGCACGGATGGGTGTCATGAATGGGTGGCACAGATGGGTGGCACCGATGGGTGGCACCGATGGGTGGCACCGATGGGCACTGATGGATGGCACTGATGGGCACTGATAGATGGCACTGATAGGTGGCACTGATAGATGGCACTGATGGGCACTGATAGGTGGCACTGATGGGCACTGGTAGGTGACACTGATGAGCACTGGTAGGTGACACTGATGACTGAGCACTGGTAGGTGACACTGATGTGCAGCTCTGGCACTGTGGGCACTGACAGATGGCACTGTGGGCACTGACAGGTGGCACTGTGGGCACTGACAGTTGGAGCTAGTGGGCACTGGTAGGCTGCACTTTTATTAGCAAAGGTGGGCACCATCGACCCTGGGCACATTGCAGTGATAACCCCGTCCCTGCCAGTGTCATTTTTACATTGATCAGTGCATTTTTATAGCACTGATCAATGTAATAATGTCACCAGGGCCGTCTTAATGAGTGGGCACACCTGGGCACTGCCCAGGGGCCCCAGCTGCATGAGGGGCCCTGCACTTTCCCCAAAGGCCCCATGATGGCACTGAGAGGGATGGGTACACAGGGGAGGCAGGCTGGCAGCGGTGCGTCGTGCTGTGCAGAATGATACCTATTATTTCACAGCCAGCAGGGAGGGGCAGGACCGGAGCGCCAGTGATGTTCTGACCCCCCAATGCAGCTTGAATGCTCGGGACCCGAAGCCTCAGTTGCCTATGGCAATTTCATAGTGTTACATGTGATTGGGTAGTTAACTTTTAATGTGATGTCACTTGATGGTAACTCTTTCCCTCCTGTGTTAAGGTGGTGGGTGAAGTTCAGGTGAATATATAAATAGTTTACTGATGAATATTGAACTTTTATGTTATAAAACACGGGGGGGGGGGGGGGGGGCATAGTAGGCAGAAGGAAATGTGTGAATGATCAGCAAGTGTTAAAATGTTATTAAACCTTCTATTTTTTTATTTTTTTTGTATTCAAATAATAAACTTATAGATTATACTTACCTGCTCTGTGCAATTGTATTGCACGGAGCAGCCCTGATCCTCCTCTTTTCAGGTCCCACCCCGGCGCTCCTTGCTCCACCTCTTCAGCGAGTGCCCCTATAGAAAGCTGCTTTTTATGGGTGCACTCATGTGGGCTCGCTCCCCAGCCGCCCTGTCTGCATCTATTGACAGGGAGGCTCGGCCCCTCCCCGCCCCATGCTCCCCCATCACAGAATATGATTGACAGCAGCCAATGGCTCCCACTGCTATCAATCTACCCAGTGAGAACGGAGAAAGCCGCTGCTCTTGTGCACATTGCTGGATCGAAAATGGGCTCAGGTAAGTATAAGGGGGCTGGGTGGATCCTCTGCACAGAAGGTTTTCTACCTTAATGCATAGAAAGCCTTTACAACAACATTAAAGTCTTGTTAAAGGGAGACTCCAGGCAAAAACGCAAACAGACTTTTCTAATGAGGTCTACATGGCCCCATATCAATGCCTACAAATAACGGTCTTTATTCATTACCGTTAAGCAGTGTGCAATATGAAAAGAAAAGATGGTAGGAAAGAAAGAAAGAGAGAAGGAAAGAAAGAAAAAAAAAAGAAGGAAAAAAAGATAGAAGGAAAGAAAGAAAGAAAGAAAGAAAGAAAGAAAGAAAGAAAGAAAGAAAGAAAATATGGAAGGAAAGAAAGAAAAATAAAGAGAAAGAAAGGAAAGGTGGAAGGAAAGAAAGAAAGAAAATATGAAAGAAAGAAAGAGAAAGAAGGAAAGATAGAAGGGAAGAAAGAAAGAGAAAGGAAGGAAAGGTGGACGGAAAGAAAGAAAGAAAGAAAGAGAGACAGGAAAGGTGGAAGGAAAGAAAGAAAGAAAGGAAAGAAAGAAATAAAGAAAGAGATAAGAAAAGAAAGAAAAGATGGAAGGAAAGAAAGAGAAAGGAAGGAAAGATGGTAGGAAAGAAAGAAGGAAATAAAGAAAGAAAGAGAGAAGGAAAGAAAGAGAGAGAAGGAAAGAAAGAAAGGAAAGATGAAAGGAAAGAAAGAAAGAGAAATAAGGAAAGAAAGACAAGATGGAAGGAAAGAAAGATGGAAGGAAAGATGGAAGGAAAGAAAGATGGAAGGAAAGAAAAGATGGAAAGAAAGAAAGAGAGAAGGAAAGAAAGAGAGAGAAGGAAAGAAAGAGAGAGAAGGAAAGAAAGAAAGGAAAGATGGAAGGAAAGAAAGAGAAATAAGGAAAGAAAGACAAGATGGAAGGAAAAAAGGAAAGAAGAAAGAAAGAAAGAAAGAAAGAAAGAAAGGAAGAAAGAGAAAGAAAGAAAGGAAAGGTGGTAGGAAAGAAAGAAAGGTGGAAGGAAAAAAGGAAAGATGCTAGGAAAGAAATAAAGAAAGAAAGAAAGGAAAGAAGGAAAGAAAGAAAAAGAAAGAGAAATGAAGCAAAGGTGGAAGGAAAGAAAGAAAGAAAGAAAGAGAGAAGGAGAGAAAGAAAGAAAGAGAAAGGAAGCAAAGATGGAAGGAAAGAAAGAAAGAAAGAAAGAAAGAAAGAAAGAAAGAAAGAAAAGAAAGAAAGAAAGAAAAAAGAAAGAAAGGAAAGAGAGAAGGACAGAAAGAAAGAAAGAAAGAAAAGATGGAAGGAAAGAAAGAAGGAAGGAAAGATAGAAAGCAAGGGGGGATGAAGGGAAGGAAGGGCATCCCCTACATCAGTGTACTCACTGGGAGGCAGGAGGGACTGGATGGATGGATCAGATTGCCCTTTTCCTTTTCTTGTTTTCTGGGCATCAGCATGAATCTTCCCGCCCACACATCCCCTTCTCTGAGACAGAACAGAGAACACTGCTGAGGAGAGTGGCACAGGAGGAGAGGGCTGGAGGAGGAGGAGCAGAAGCAAGTCTCTCCTCTCCTGTCTGGCTGTGCGGGCAGCAGGGGGAGGGGGAGATCTGTCAGAGCAGGCTCTGCTGAGCTGCTCTTCCTGTCTGTGATCCGGAGCTTTACTTGAGCTCCGATCACAAGGTAACTTTCACTCGCAGCCTCTCTCCCTGTAGCAGTAAGAGGACACAGGACTATGCTGCTGGAAGAGGCAGCTCTCTAATTAGGTAAACTAGCTGGCCGTGGGAGGCCCCTGAGAGGGCGAGGCCTTAGGCCATCGCCTAATTTGCCTAATTAGAGAGCCGCCTCTGGGGTAGAGAATCGCCGGCTGAAAAAGCCGATATCTGAATGATGCTGGTAGCTGCAGACAGCATTCAGATATACCCCCACAAATTCAAGGACGTCATATGACGTACCTTGGGCGGGAAGAGGTTAATTGAAATAACAAGTTTGTATGGGCTTAGCATGTACTTCAGTTGTAAACTGAAAAAAATAATAATTTCAAGGCTGCAAGCTGGCAACAGTCATTGTTTTCTGGAAATAAAATGTCGCTGAGAATATTATGATTGCTTGTTATATAAGATGGCAATCATTAATTTAATGGTAACCAATAACAATGCCTTGAACACATGGTGTATGGGAAGAGCATATGACAAATTACATAATAATCCGTAATGCTCATGTTGAGTAGAAACACATCCAAAAGGTCACTTGAAAGCTCCTGAACTTGATGCAGAGCCTTTTCCAGAAAAGAGAATCTCCCCTTCCTCCGACTGACTGGACCACGTTAGAATAATGACTTAACCTGTTAATGAGATTTCACTAAGACAAGCAGCTCATAATTTATTGAGGTCATACATTGACTGAATGGGGCAAATTTGCATTTGACCTCTCAGCTATAGAGTGGGGTTATAGGAAGCTCTGTCTTGAAAACGATGATTAATAGATATGGCAGCGATGCCGCAGTAATCTGTTTTTTGACAGATGAGTTTAGGGAGCTGTAAATTCAAAATATACAATGATAAGAGACAGTTATTTCCATAGAGGCATACAGCAGGCATGTGGATTTTGTAAATGATTTGTCCATGAGCCAAACTAAGCAGATAGAATCTTATTTACCTAGTTACATGTTAAAGCAGATCTTCACCCTCAAATACATTATCCCTCCTCCTCACCCCTCCTCCAGTCCTCTGAGCATAAATAGTGCTTTACAAAAAAAAAAAAAAAAAAGATTTAATCTTTTTCTTTTCTAAATTGTCCTGCCCACCCCCTTGCACATTCATCTAGGTCATGGGTCTTCAAACTACGGCCCTCCAGTTGTTCAGGAACTACATTTCCCATCATGCCTAGTCATGTCTGTGAATGTCAGAGTTTTACAATGCCTCATGGGATTTGTAGTTCTGCAACAGCTGGAGGGCCGTAGTTTGAAGATCCCTGGTCTAGGTGATAGTTGTACACTGTCCTCCTTATGCCTCTTGGAATAGGCATGTGAAATACCCCAGTAGACAAAGCCTTTCATTTTGTAAAGTATAATGCAGCGTTACAGACGATCGGACATTCCGACAACAAAATCCTGGATTTATTTCCGACGGATGTTGGCTCAAACTTGTCTTGCATACACATACACAACATAAATGTTGTCGGAAATTCCGAACGTCAAGAACGCGGTGACGTACAACCCGTACGACGAGCCGAGAAAAATTAAGTTCGATAGGGCACAGGCTGCTGGGCACTGCCATGTGGAACATTTAATAAATCAAAAAATGTTTTTTAAAAATAAAATAAAGTGGAGGAAGGGTCCATTTACTGTGACTTTGAGGGTGATATTGAAAAAACACCAATCCTTAAAATTACAAGCTTAGGAGATGTGGTTAAGCTGTTTGTAGTGTCACAGAACAGTATGATTATCATGGAGTTCGTCAGTGGAACTGTATTCTGGTATAAATTTTTTGGATGTATAATTGATTTTTTTTAATGTTTGCATTTAGCTTGGCTGAAATACAGCAGCACCCCAATTTGATTCATTTCCACTTAAAAAATGCTTTTTTAGGTTGTTTTGGCTGTGACAGCAGAACAGGCCTTAATTGACCAGTGCAAATAGCAGCCACAATAGATCTAAAAGCTATGGATTTTGCTCTTAAAAAAGTAAAGCTAATGCCCTCAACTTTGTACAAATTGGCCAGTGGCAAACATATTGACAGTATAGTTTTTGAGCCTTTTTTTGAAGGACCACGCTATATAGTCTTAAATGTTTAATAAAATGCCAAAACAGAATGCACAGTTCAAAGCCACAACCCAACATTCCTTGAACCCCCTCCTATCGCCCCCAGTTATTGCTAAAATATTTTAAATATAGACTTCAGATATGCATTTAGTAGAAATTGTCTAGAGTCAGGACAGTATGTAAGCACTTGAATAGGCGGCAAATAGAAAGAGTTAATGCAGGCTCTATCTTTCAATAAAAATTTGTTTGTATTATCTGAGAGACAATAGTTTTAAATATTGTTCAGTGGCTGGATAGTATGTAAGCAATTTGATTAGGCCACAATAGGAGAATGAGAGATAAGCAGCTTTTATCTTGAAATTAACATTGCAGTGGATGAGCCACATAGTTTTAAATATTGTTCAGTGGCTGGATAGTATGTAAGCAATTTGATTAGGCCACAATAGGAGAATGAGAGATAAGTTTGAAGGCTGGCCGCAGGCTAGCCTGTATTTGTAGGAGGAGTCTGAGGGCTATATATCCCTCCTCCTTCTCCATCAATCCGTCGTCGATCATTTCCGGGTTGATGGGCGTCACTTCCGGTCTTTCAGAGCGGCGGTCGGCCGCAGCTATGGTGTCTGTTCCTCTCCCGGCCGCCATCGAGGGACCACTCCGAGTCCCCCGTCCCCCCTGGGTTCCACCTGCTGCAGCCCGCCTGTTTCTCCCGGCGCTCATGCCAGGGGGGAGCGGGGGGCCTTCCATCCTCCACCTCACATCTGCACCTGGCCAGCACACAGCCCGCCCGCTTCTCCCGGCGCATGCCGGGGGGAGCGGGGGACCGTCAATCCTCCGCTCCAGCTTGCCAGCACGCAGCCCGCCCGATTCTCCCGGCGTATGCCGGGGGGGAGCGGGGGACCGTCAATCCTCCGCTCCAGCTTGCCAGTACGCAGCCCGCCCGATTCTCCCGGCGTATGCCGGGGGGGAGGGGGGGTCCGTCCCTTCACCTTCCGCTCCTCCGGGTTCACGCTGGGGGGAGGGGGGGTCCGTCCCTTCAGCTGCCCGCTCCTCCGGGTTCACGCTGGGGGGAGGGGGGGGGGGGGTCCGTCCCTTCAGCTGCCCGCTCCTCCGGGTTCACGCTGGGGGGCGGGGGGGTCCATCCCTTCAGCTGCCCGCTCCTCCGGGTTCACGCTGGGGGGAGGGGGGGGTCCGTTCCTAGACCTATGCTGGTGGTGGCTTCAGTGTCTGCGGTCTGAAGATGTGAAGATATCACCTACAAACTGTTTCACCTTCCCGTCCCTTCACCCTGCCGCTCCTCCGGGCGCACGCTGAGGGGGGGGGGGCTGTCCGTTCCTCCATCCTCCCGCTCCTCCGGGCTCTCACTGGGTACAGTCCTCCCTCACCTCCAGGCACAGGCATGTCATTCTGGCATCGTGGGGGGGGGGGGGTCGAGCTCTCGCTGGGTTCACAATCTGGGTTACATGATTGACAGAGGATTACAGAGTTACTGTGCAACTGACCACCCTGCAGGCTTTTGCTATATACTGCGTATACAGTGCCTGACAAAGTTCACCCCCTCGGCACGGTCCAGTCTGGCGGGTTAGTCTAGTGGGTGCGTCCTAGCGTGGATCGGTCAGCGCATCTGGTCTCAGCGTATTGGTCATAGCAGGTCCAGTCATAACGTTCCAGTCTGGTGGGTTCTGGGAAAGGGGGGGGACTGTCAGCGTATCAGGCACAGCAGGTTCTGTCATCTTAGGTGCTGGCAGCAGGCGTCCAGTCAGGGTTTCTGTCAGCATCATTGTTGTTCACAGCATTTCTGTCGCAGATTTGGTGGTAGCATTTCTGTCATAGCATTTCGTTCGCAGCCCTTCATTTGGGGCGTTTCTGGCGTAGCATTTTTCCTGTCATAGCTTATCCCGTGCAATATTTCCTGACATAGCATTTCGTTCTTAGCGTTCCTGTCGTAGCGTTCTTTTTTCCCGGGTAGCTTACATTCGTAGCAATTTTCTGTCGCAGCTTTTTCCCGTGACAGCATTTCATTCGCAGCTTTTTCCTGTCGCAGCATTTCAGTAGTAGCATTTAATTCATAGCTTTTACTGTCATTAGCATTTAATTTGTAGTATTTTGCTGTCGCAGCATTTCATTTGTAGCATTTTGCTGTCGCAGCATTCATTTGTAGCATTTTCCTGTTGCAGCATTTCGGTCTTTGCATTTCCTGTGGCATCATTTCATATTTAGTTTTTCCTGTGATTAGCATTTCATTAGCAGCATTTTCCTGTCGCAGCATTTCATTCGTAGCACTTTCCTGTCACAGCGTTTCATTCGTAGCTTTTCCTGTCATTAGCATTTCATTCATAGCACTTTCCTGTCGCAGCATTTAATTTGTAGCATTTTCCCGTGACAGCATTTCCTGCCGTAAGTATTTGTCCTGCCGTAAGTATTTTCTCTGTCATATGCATTTTCTCTGTCGTAGCACTTCTGTCATAGCAATTTCAATGTCGTGGCTTTTCATTTGTAGCATTTCCCTGTTCTGTTGCAGGTTGTTCGTAGCATTTCGGGTAGCTAGGGCTCAGGGTCTGTCACGTCTACGGACCCATACGGGCTGAGATTAAATTTTCAATTGATTGTCGTCTCACAATCTTCTCGCCCGTATACCACACGTCATACAATGCATGCTCATTTCAGTACACTTGTACATCTACCCACCACGGACTGTGGGTACACTAGCCCTGAGGTTTTGTTTTTTCTGTCGTTACTTTTCGGTCGTAGCATTCCTGTCATACTTTGTTCATAGCATTCCAGTCGTAGTTTTCGTTCATAGCATTTCTGTTAGATAGGGCTCACTTTCAGGGTCTGTCACGTCTACAGACCCATACGGGCTGAGGTTTCGTTTTTAATTGATTGTCGTCCCACAATCTTCTCGCCCGTATACCATACGTCATACGCTTATTTCGTTACACCTTTACTACTACCCACCACGGTCTGTGGGTACACTAGCCCTGAGGGTTCATTGCTATCTGTCTCTGTTGTTTCTGTCGTCACATTTCGTTCGTAGTGTTTCATGTTGTAGGTTGTCATTTCGTAGCATCTCTGTTAGCTAGGGCTCACATCCAGGGTCTGTCACGTCTACGGACCCATACGGGCTGAGGTTTCGTTTTTAATTGATTGTCGTCCCACAATCTTCTCGCCCGTATACCATACGTCATACGCTTATTTCGTTACACCTTTACTACTACCCACCACGGTCTGTGGGTACACTAGCCCTGAGGGTTCATTGCTATCTGTCTCTGTTGTTTCTGTCGTCACATTTCGTTCGTAGTGTTTCATGTTGTAGGTTGTCATTTCGTAGCATCTCTGTTAGCTAGGGCTCACATCCAGGGTCTGTCACGTCTACGGACCCATACGGGCTGAGGTTTCGTTTTTAATTGATTGTCGTCCCACAATCTTCTCGCCCGTATACCATACGTCATACGCTTATTTCGTTACACCTTTACTACTACCCACCACGGTCTGTGGGTACACTAGCCCTGAGGGTTCGTTGCTATCTGTCTCTATTGTTCTGTCTTCGCATGTCGTTATAGCATTTCGTGTTATAGGTTGGCGTTTGTTGCATGTCTGGTAGCTAGGGCTCACATCCAGGGTCTGTCACGTCTACGGACCCATACGGGCTGAGGTTTCGTTTTTAATTGATTGTCGTCCCACAATCTTCTCGCCCGTATACCATACGTCATACGTGCACGTTCACCATACCTTTACTACTACCCACCACGGTCTGTGGGTACCTTAGCCCTGAGTGTTCATTTTTAATTACCTGTCTTGGCGCTGCAGGTTGCTCGGGCTCGCTCACCACATACACTAGGTTTGTGTCCGCATCAGCTTCACATTCACGCGCTGTTGGTCTTGTCATTTCTGCACCCACATCCTCATACTTGTCAGGTACGTAGGGGTGTTGTTGTTTCGTGGGTAGATTGTCTGTCTGTTCTCATTTCTCCAGTTGTGTTTCAGCAGATCAGGGCTTGTCATGCGTTTTGGAAGCGGCCAGTTTGCATTCACCCCTCCCCCGCCGCATCGGGGTTCAGGGCATGTCAGCACCCCATCATTTGGGATGGGGCCATACCAAACTCATAGCTGAGTTTCATCACTGGTATACCCTTTTCTCGGCCTCAGTTGGAGCGGGCAGGATTTCATGTGGTTATTCCCAACCTCGTCCATCCACCAGCACAGGACATGCTTCATGCATGATTCTTAACCCAGGTTCATGCGGTAATTAATACGCTCTCATGTCCGTGCTATAATTGTTAGGCAGCATGGAGGTGTCTGCGGCGATCCCGACTCCTGCTCTTCTCCAGGCACCTGCAGCCGATATTGGCGTTTCTTCAGTGGCATATGGAACTAGGGGTCAGCCTGGTCACATGCATTCGATCTGGCCGATGGTTCTTATTCCAGAATGTTTTGAGGGCTTCTACCAGGAGGGGTAGGTTGCACAGGTTCATGTCCGGCTTTCGATGCATATTGCCTCTGCTTTTTGGCCATCTGCCAACACTATCAAGTGACCTGCATTTCAAGTACCTACAAACTCCTGTCAGTCTGACCATTTTGCAACTCACCTTCTCTAAGCCATGTAAGATAGTCGGGATGTTCTCTAGTCCCGGCTACCAGTTACTGGCCAGGTTTGCATGGCGTTTCAGACTTCCTGTCTCCTACCCCTGGCTCAGTTACCAGTTGGTGCTCTAGGCTATTCCCTTTGCTACACTCACAACTTCTCCATGTTAGCATAGAGGGACAAGCTAGGGGTTCGTGGTCATCACTGTTCCGCCGGAACGGTATCGGATTCAAGGACATGTCCTTCTCTGCAACATTCCTCTGGTCAGCTCTTTCTTGCTTTCCCCATGCATCCTCTCACCACGAGCAGTTCGTTCTCATGTCCTGGTTTACCTTCCATATTAGGCTCATGTCCAAACCCCCTTTTTCTGGTCATTCGTCAAAGGAGGAGGCAACTTTGTGGGTCCCGTACAGGGGGTCCCTTCTTTCATCGTCGGGTACATGGGGCGCTGGAGTTCCTCCATGTTTCATACGTAATCCTTTTTGAAGGCATCCAGGCTTTCACTCCTTTCTGGTCGGATGGCTGTTGCTGGCCCTTCATTGTTGCTTTCACATCACTCCTACTTGGGTCTCTTTTTGCCCTCTTTTAGGCATACCGACCAGCAGGCCATGGCACACCTCAGGCCTTGGTAGTTAGTATTATCACATTCCCAAGTGAAGACTCTGACTACAAGTTTGAAGGCTGGCCGCAGGCTAGCCTGTATTTGTAGGAGGAGTCTGAGGGCTATATATCCCTCCTCCTTCTCCATCAATCCGTCGTCGATCATTTCCGGGTTCCCACCCACCCGTTCCCCCATATTTTCATTATTCATTTCATTCATATTCATTCAGGGTATGCCCTCTTTTAGGCATACCGACCAGCAGGCCATGGCACACCTCAGGCCTTGGTAGTTAGTATTATCACATTCCCAAGTGAAGACTCTGACTACAAGCAGGTTTTATCTTGAAATTAACATTGCAGTGGATGAGCCACAAAGTAGTGATCTGGCTGTTTAACTTTACAGCACTAGATGCGGTGAGCCATTTTCACATACCTTCTCCACTCTATACAGACATTTGACAGATGCCCTACTTACACTTGACTTGTGACTGCAATTTATCGATTATTAATTTTAATAAATCTATTTTTTTATTACACCCGAACACCCATGTGAATATATGCTTGAATTGTTCTGTACTGAGCTATCCCTGACTTAAGAAAATGCAAGACCTGGGTTTCACCTTTCACAATGGACCAGCTTATTATTCACTCTTGGCTTAGAGTTGACTAGAAGGACTCAACTTCTGGCTTGAACTTGACAAAGGCTTGTTTTGTGTTCAACTGTTATTTTTTTATTTTATTTTCTGCTTAATACATAATATGTCTTGTACATCTGGATGTTGGTACCCATAGGTTCCTACATACACTGAATGGCGAAGGCACAATTCAACCACTTATTGACACAGCCATGCTACAGCCCTTAATGTATATCTCATCTTAGCTTCAGGAAAAGGAGATGGGCTGGAGCAGAGGCACAGGCAGAAAATAACCTAAGCCACTGTCATCCTATACTTACAGGGTGCTTAAAATGCAAAAGCACAAATCAATATTAGCATTGCCAATTTGTCCAAATTAGACAATAACAGCAACATTTTCATGGATTTTGTAGATGCTGAGAAATTCAATAAAAACTTGCCATTGTAGGGAGCAGTTTGTTATTTTGAGAATCTTGCAGTTCTACAATGATCTATAATTGTCTTCATAATCATTACATAATTTAGCTGTAAACATATTGTAAATGTTGGCAATGCATAGCAAAACGACATTGGAAACATCAACATGTTTTCCCTAGAATGAAAAGGTAAGCTTGCACTTTAAAGGGATGATCTTTTCCGCTTTTCCAGATATACATGTAAAAGAGATCAAATTGATGTAAACAATCGATGTGTTCAATGATAAAAAAACATTCTTTCTGCATACAGTTTGCCTATTCAGTATTATATTATATATAAACATTAAGGCAACCTTAGTTAAAGAACAATTTCAGGCATCAGCATGTTATACATAATTACTTTGGTCCAGCTTCGACCAATGTAACTATGTATATACCATACTTGGCTGACGTTGATAAAAATTGGAAATCACTGAAGTAGACACCACTACAGACACTCGAGTAGACACTTACTTCTGGGTACCATGCCGAACAGCTTACTTTCCTGCATTGTGTTCACAGTAGGTAAGCCGCTCAGCATGGGCACCATTTAGAGAATGCTTTGCATTTGCTGATAGAATGCAAAGCATTTGCTAATTGAACGAAGTGGAGAGGTGGTGCAGTAATGTCACCCTCCACTTCATCCAATCAGAGAAAGTTTTGCATTAATTCTGCACAGCACAGTTGCTAAGTGGTTAGCAGTTCTGCCTAGTAGCACTAGGGTCATTGGTTTGAATCCCAGCTATGGAACTACCTGCCTGGAGCTTGCATGTACTCTCTGTGCCTGCGTGGGTTTCCTCCCACACTCCAAAACATGCTAATAGGTTAATTGGCTCCTGTCTGAATTGGCCCTAGTATGTGTATGTATGAATGTGAGTTAGGGACCTTAGATTGTAAGCTCCTTGTGGGCATGGACTGATGTGAATGTACAATATATATATGTAAAGCACTGTGTTAATTGATGATGCTATATAAGTACCCTTAAAAAAATTAAATAAAAAAAATTCCGACAATGCTAGGCATTCTCTGAATGGCACCTGTGCTGTGCGGCCAACCTTCTGTGTTAACAATGCATCAGACCGGCTGCTCAGCCTGGGACTCCAAAGCTAGTAAAGATCACTGGAGTAGCAGTGTCTACTTCAGTCATTTCCTGCTTCCAGGGGAATTGGCCAGGTATGGCATATACATACAGTAGTTACACTAGTTCAAGCTGGACCAATTTAATTATGTATAACATGCTGATGCCTGGAATTATTCTTTAAAATCATTGTAAAGGTTCGTTTTTTTGTAAAATAACAAACATGTCATACACACCTGCTCTGTGCAAACCCCTTGCACAGATCGGCCCTGATCCTCTTTTTCTGGGGTGTCCCGGCTCCCCTTTTTCATAGTGTGCCCCCACAGAGAAACACTTTCGATGGGGGCACCCATGCGGGCATGCTACCAAGTCCTGCTGCTGCTGCGTCTATTGACACAGACAGCAGGACTCGGCCCCGCCCTCCGGCTCCCGTGTCACTGCATTTGATTGACAGCAGTGGGAGCCAATGGCTCCTGCTGCTATCAATCTATCTGATTAGGACCCAAGACAGTGGCTGGAACTGCTGGGCTCGTGCTCATTGTTGGAAAGATCAGGTTCAGGTAAGAAAAAGGGGGCTCTGGGGGGCAGATGCAGTGCAGAAGGTTGTTCACCTTCATGCATAGAATGCATGAAGGTGAAAACTTTGAGGGTTTACAACTCCTTTACATACTCAGGCTCTGCTTCATGCATTGCAATGTTGCACAGTCATTGTATTTTACTGCCCCCTCCCACAATGCAAGTCTATGAGGTTTATTTACTAAAGACATAGAAAATGTTCACTTAGAAAAGTGAATGACCTTGTAGCGATTGGTTGAATGTAAAACACTGCTCTCAGCGAATCGCTGCGAGTGTGAATGTAAAGTTAATGGCACCCCAAATCGGTCTGCAGATCACAGAGCAAACTGTGACTAGGACAAGAATCAGATTGCATGGGTGTGAACAGCCATGCCAGGGGCGTAACTATAGGGGGTGCAGCAGTCGCGAGCGCAACTGGGCCTTGTGCTGCAAGGGGCCCATGTGGCCCCCTCTACATATGGCCGGTGACAGCATAGGCGGTTAAGCACCTGGCGCACCGGTGGCTGGAGGTGGGGGGTGACTAGCAGAGCTCCATCCTTGACTACCACACTGGCTGCTCTTTAGTTGTGCATTCCCCACACAACCTGTGTCCTCTGCCACTCCTCCGGGTCCCCCTCTCCTGCTCCATGCAGTGCTGCTCAGTCCGGTGTCTGTCCTCCCCAGCCAGAGTCCCGCCCCCTGAGTCCGGCTCACACTGCACGCTTCTCCCGGGCAAACAAACTTTAAGCACACAGATGCAGTGCAGCCCTATGAGAGCCGGCTCCCCAAAGGACACTGCAGTCTTGTCTGCCAGCACCCCGCCCTCCTCCCCGTCATACACAGATGTTGACAGGTCTTTCTGGGAGATATGTCCCCTAAGGACAGGTACCCCATCTCCCCTGGGGACAGGGCCCAGTTCTCCCTAAAGGACAGGAACCCCATTTCCCTTGGGGACAAGGACCCCATCTCCTCTGGGGACAGGGCCCACTTCTCCCCAGAGGACAGGCACCCCATTTCCCTTAGGGACAGGGACTCCTACTTACGTGGGGACAGGGACCCCATCTCCCCTAAGGACAAGGACCCAATCTCTCCTGGGGACAGGGCCCACTTCTCCCCAGAGGACAGGCACCCCATTTCCCTTAGGGACAGGGACTCCTACTTACGTGGGGACAGGGACCCATCTCCCCTAAGGACAAGGACCCAATCTCTCCTGGGGACAGGGCCCACTTCGCCCCAGAGGACAGGGACCCAATTTCCCTTTCCCTTCTTCCTCTTTGTCTCAAAGGTGTAACATCATAGGTCTGTTTAGACCTCTGATATCTCACCAAAGTCCCCCAACGGGACTCGTAAAAATTGTAAAAAATAATTAAAAAAATGCTGATACCAGTGGTGGAACTACAGGGCTCACAAAAGTTGTACCTGTGACCGAGCCCTGGAGTTCCACCACCGGACTCGGAGGGAAGGGCCTTGGCTGGGGTTCAGGGGGGCCCTTCATGGTTTCTTGCACCGGGGCCCTGAAGGTTATAGTTAAACCACTGTCTTCAGCTGCCACCTGGAGACATGCGGGCCTCTTACAGGTGTAATTCCTGTACCCCCCTGATGGCGGCCCTGGACATACTGTACATGCCCTTAAGGCTGCTTTAACACTGAGGCCTTTACAGACGATATATCTCTAAGAATAGCACCTGCATAGCGCTTGTAATGAGCCTCTCCTCTCACTCCAGTGTGAAAGCCTGAGTGCTTTCACACTGGAGCGGTGCGCTTGCAGGACGGTAAAAAAAGTCCTGCAAACAGCATCTTTGCAGCGCTGTTGGAGCTCCTAAAGTGCCCCTGCCCATTGCAATCAATGGGAAGCGCTGCCAAACCGCAGACAAAGCGCCGCTGCGGGCGGTTTTAACCCTTTTTCAGCCACTAGCGGGGGTTAAAAGCGCCCCGCTATTGGCAGAATAGCGCCGCTAAAACTACAGTAAAGCGCCGCTAAAAATAGAGGTACTTTAACGCCGAGGCCCCCAATGCCCCAGTCTGAAAGTAGCCTTAATGTTATCAACACGTACAGGGTGTGTCCCTTCTCACACTTGCTGAAGATTTCCAGCTGTCATAATGACAGTTGCTGCGTAAATATAGAAGCTGCTGCTGTCAAAAGAACGGATCCAATGGCCCAGTGTTTATAAACGTTGTTACTTTTGTATCTAATCTCATTCATCTGCAGTTCAAAGGGATGAACTTCTATCTTTATATGTTATCAGTTAAAGCAACCTAACAAGTTAGAAAAAAGTTCCAATGTAACCCCTTTAACCACTTGCTTACTGGCACTTAAACCCACTCCCTGCCCAGGCCAATTTTCAGCTGATGTGGCCCTCCCACTGAAAAGTTTGGAGACCCTTGTGTTTTTTTTTGTTGTTTTTTTTAAATTATATATAATGGAAATGGTATCACCATTCCAGAAAGCAAATGACAAGTCATATCCATTACAATTCGAACAATACAGTGTATTCGTAGGGAGCACATATTGCGCTCCTAAGAACACTTTTATTCTTTAACCACCTGCTGCCCACCCACTGTGATATGACGGCGGGACGAAGCAGCTCTTGTTCTGGGCTGCCGTCATATGACGTGACTTCCTTTGCAGGCCACTAGGGGGTGCACGCGCCTGCCGCGTCGCTGGGGACCCGATGCGGTCACCCACGATTGCCCAGTAACTGAGCAGGACCGTGTCAGAGGAGAGGAGACCGATGGTGTGTCCCTTGTACATAGGGACACCGATTTGTCACCTCCCCAGTCAGTCCCCTCCCCCCACAGTTAGAATCACTCCCAGGACACACATTTAACCCCTCGATCACCCCCTAGTGTTAACCCTTCCCTGCCAGTCACATTTACACAGTAATCAATGCTTTTTCATAGCACGGATCGCTGTATAAAAGTGAATAGTCCCAAAAATGTGTCAAAAGTGTTCGATATGTCTGCCGCAATATCGCAGTCATGATAAAAATCGCAGATCGCCGCCATTACTAGTAAAATAAAAAAATTAAAATAAAAATGCTATAAATCTATCCCCTATTTTGTAGACGCTATAAATTTTGCGCAAACCAATCAATATACGCTCATTGCATTTTTTTTACCAAAAATATGTAGAAGAATACATATTGGCCTAAACTGAGGAAAAAATGTGTTTAAAAAAAAAAAAAAAAAATTGGATATTTATTATAGCAAAAAAGTAAAAAATATTGTGTTTTTTCAAACTTGTCACTATTCTTTTGTTTATAGCACAAGAAATAAAAAACGCAGAGGTGATCAAATACCACCAAAAGAAAGCTCTATTTGTGGGGACAACATTATAAAAATGTAATTTGGGTACAGGATTGCATGACCGTGCAATTGTCATTCAAAGTGCGACAGTGCTGAAAGCTGAAAAATGGCTTGGGCAGGAAGGGGGTATTCGTGCCCAAAGACTAGAGCACTTTTTTGCGATTCGGCACTGCGTTGATTTAACTGACAATTGCGCGGTCGTGCGACGTGGCTCCCAAAAAAAATTGACGTCCTTTTTTCCCTACAAATAGAGCTTTCATTTGGTAGCATTTGATCACCTCTGCCGTTTTTATTTTTTACGCTATAAACAAAAAAATAGCGTCAATTTTGAAAAAAACACAATATTTTTTACTTTTTGCTATAATAAATATCCCCAAAAAATATATAAAACATTTTTTTTCCCTCAGTTTAGGCTGATACGTATTCTTATACATATTTTTGGTAAAAATAAATTGCAATAAGTGTTTATTGATTGGTTTGTGCAAAAGTTATAGCGTCTACAAAATAGGGGATAGTTTTATGGCATTTTTATTAATGTTTATTTTTACTAGTAATGGCGGCAATCTGCAATTTTTTTCGTGACTGCGGACATTATGGCGGACAGATCAGACACTTTTGGCGCTATTTTAGGACCATTCACATTTATACATCGATCAGTGAGACTCCGTGAGACAATCGTGAGACGATCCCAGGTATCACACTCGCACCCACAATTTTCTCCCAAAAGAACACTTCCCCTCCCATCAGAATTAGGTGACTAATTTATATGACCCATTGAAAAGCTGGGCTGCGACAAAAAAAGTCTCAGGTTGACGCAGATTGAAGCCACAAAAACTTTTAATTCAAGGTGGGGACTAAGCCTCTATCCCAGTAGCAGCAACTAGGTGAAGCCAAATTGAATCGACGATCCTACAAGGCCGAGCAGAGGGTACCCCACAGGGACCAAGTGGCTTGGGCAGATCAAAATGCCTATCAACGTCCCAGCTGGGCAACAGGGACCCCCCTAAGGGCTAAAGTCGACGTGAAACTTGATACTGGCCAAAAGGCCGAGAAGGGATAATGCTGGAATGGAAAAAGATGTTAGTAGGGTGGATCGCAGTCTCGTTCCATGTGGGGACTAAGCCTCTAACCCAATAGCAGCAGGTAGGTGAAGCCGAATTGAATTGACGATCCTACAAGGCCGAGCAGAGGGTACCCCACAGGGACCAAGTGGCTTGGGCAGATCAAAATGCCTATCAACGTCCCAGCTGGGCAACAGGGACACCCCCAAGGGCTAAAGTCGACGTGACACATGATCATGGCCAAAAGGCCGAGAAGCGATAATGCTAGAATGGAAAAAGATGTTAGTTTTTTAAAATACTTTATTGCACAGCTCCGGGGGTTTTCTTCCATCTTGGGGTGTCTTCTCGCCGGTCTCCTTCGCTATCTTCTGCTCTTTTACTAGCTTTTTCACTAGCGGAGGAGCCCGGCTTTCTTCTTCGTCGCCGCCGCCGTCTGGGGGTCTTGTTCTGACTTCGGGGGTCTCTTCTGTTCTTCTTGCCGGGCCTCCGCTTTCTTCTTCCAGCTCTTTTACGAGCCGTGGCCCGGGCTTGTTGTGCTGCCGTCGCCGCCGCCTTCTGCTTCTCCTTCTTCTGCTTCGACGATCCTACAAGGCCGAGCAGAGGGTACCCCACAGGGACCAAGTGGCTTGGGCAGATCAAAATGCCTATCAACGTCCCAGCTGGGCAACAGGGACACCCCTAAGGGTTAAAGTCGACGTGACACTTGATCATGGCCAAAAGGCCGAGAAGCGATAATGCTGGAATGGAAAAAGATGTTAGTAGGGTGGATCACAGTCTCGTTCCATGTGGGGACTAAGCCTCTAACCCAATAGCAGCAAGTAGGTGAAGCCGAATTGAATCGACGATCCTACAAGGCCGAGCAGAGGGTACCCCACAGGGACCAAGTGGCTTGGGCAGATCAAAATGCCTATCAACGTCCCAGCTGGGCAACAGGGACACCCCTAAGGGCTAAAGTCGACGTGACACTTGATCATGGCCAAAAGGCCGAAAAGCGATAATGCTGGAATTTTTTTTAGTTTTTTTTAAATACTTTATTGCACAGCTCCGGGGGTTTTCTTCCGTCTTGGGGGGTCTTCTCGCCGGACTCCTCTGCTATCTTCTGCTCTTTTACTAGCTCTTTCACTAGCGGAGGAGCCCGGATTTCTTCTTTGTCGCCGTCTGGGGATCTTGTTCCAACTTCGGGGTTCCTCGTGGGTCTCTTCTGTTCTTCTTGCTGGACCTCCGCTTTCTTCTTCCAGCTCTTTTACGAGCGGTGGCCCGGGCTTGTTGTGGTGCCGTCGCCGCCGCCTTCTGCTTCTCCTTCGTCGACGATCCTACAAGGCCGAGCAGAGGGTACCCCACAGGGACCAAGTGGCTTGGGCAGATCAAAATGCCTATCAACATCCCAGCTGGGCAACAGGGACACCCCTAAGGGCTAAAGTCGACGTGACACTTGATCATGGCCAAAAGGCCGACAAGCGATATTGCTGGAATGGAAAAAGATGTTAGTAGGGTGGATCGCAGTCTCGTTCCATGTGGGGACTAAGCCTCTAACCCAATAGCAGCAAGTAGGTGAAGCTGAATTGAATCGACGATCCTACAAGGCCGAGCAGAGGGTACCCCACAGGGACCAAGTGACTTGGGCAGATCAAAATGCCTATCAACGTCCCAGCTGGGCAACAGGGACACCCCTAAGGGCTAAAGTCGACGTGACACTTGATCATGGCCAAAAGGCCGAGAAGCGATAATGCTGGAATGGAAAAAGATGTTAGTAGGGTGGATCGCAGTCTCGTTCCATGTGGGGACTAAGCCTCTAACCCAATAGCAGCAAGTAGGTGAAGCTGAATTGAATCAACGATCCTACAAGGCCGAGCAGAGGGTACCCCACAGGGACCAAGTGGCTTGGGCAGATCAAAATGCCTATCAACGTCCCAGTTGGGCAACAGGGACACCCCTAAGGGCTAAAGTCGACGTGACACTTGATCATGGCCAAAAGGCCGAGAAGCGATAATGCTGGAATGGAAAAAGATGTTAGTTTTTTTTAAATACTTTATTGCACAGCTTCGGGTGTTTTTTTCCGTCTTGGGGGGTCTTCTCGCCGGACTCCTCCGCTATCTTCTGCTCTTTTACTAGCGGAGGAGCCCGGCTTTCTTCTTCGTCGCCGCCGCCGTCTGGGGGTCTTGTTCCGACTTCGCGGGACGGCTGAGTGCTCCCCTCCCTCCTCCGTGCCCAGAGGCAGCTATATATATATATGTGTTCTATGAGGCCCCCCTCTGTGTATATATGTATGTTTGTGTATATATATATATATATATATACATACATATATATATATACACATACATACATACAGTGGTGTGAAAAAGTGTTTGCCCCCTTCCTCATTTCCTGTTCCTTTGCATGTTTGTCACACTTAAGTGTTTCGGAACATCAAACCAATTTAAACAATAGTCAAGGACAACACAAGTAAACACAAAAAATGCAATTTGTAAATGAAGGTGTTTATTATTAAAGGTGAAAAAAAATCCAAACCATCATGGCCCTGTGTGAAAAAGTGATTGCCCCCCTTGTTAAAACATACTATAACTGTGGTTGTCCACACCTGAGTTCAAATTCTCTAGCCACACCCAGGCCTGATTATTGCCAAACCTGTTCACAATCAAGGCATCACTTAAATAGGAGCTGCTTGACACAGTAAGGTCCACCAGAAGATCCTTAAAAGCTACACATCATGCCGAAACCCAAAGAAATTCAGGAACAATTGAGAAAGAAAGTAATTGAGATCTATCAGTCTGGAAAGGGTTATATAGCCATTTCCAAAGCTTTGGGAATCCAGCGAACCACAGTGAGAGCCATTATCCACAAATGGCGAAGACATGGAACAGTGGTGAACCTTCCCAGGAGTGGCCGGCCGCCCAAAATTACCCCAAGAGCGCAGCGACGACTCATCCAAGAGGTCACAAAAGACCCCACAACAACGTCCAAGGAACTGCAGGCCTCACTTGCCTCAGTTAAGGTCAGCGTTCATGCCTCCACCATCAGGAAAAGACTGGGCAAAAATGGCCTGCATGGCAGAGTTCCAAGGAGAAAACCACTGCTGAGCAAAAAGAACATCAAAGCTCGTCTCAATTTCTCCACAACACATCTTGATGATCCCCAAGACTTTTGGGACAACATTCTGTGGACCGATGAGACAAAAGTGGAACTCTTTGGAAGGTGTGTGTCCAAGTATATCTGGCGTAGAAGGAACACTGCATTTCAGAAAAAGAACATTATACCAACAGTAAAATATGGTGGTGGTAGTGTGATGGTCTGGGGCTGTTTTGCTGCTTCAGGACCTGGAAGACTTGCCGTGATAAAAGGAACTATGAATTCTGCTGTCTACCAAGAGATCCTGAAGGAGAATGTCCGACCATCTGTTCGTGTACTCAAGCTGAAACGAACTTGGGTTCTGCAGCAGGACAATGATCCTAAACACACCAGCAAGTCCACCACCGAATGGCTGAAGAAAAACAAAATGAAGACTTTGGAGTGGCCTAGCCAAAGTCCTGACCTGAATCCTATTGAGATGTTGTGGTATGACCTTAAAAAGGCCGTTCATGCTCGAAAACCCTCTAATGTAACTGAATTAGGACAATTCTGCAAAGATGAGTGGGCCAAAATTCCTCCAGGACGCTGTAAAAGCCTCATTGCACGTTATCGCAAACGCTTGGTTGCAGTTGTTGCTGCTAAGGGTGGCCCAACAGTTATTAGGTTTAGGGGGCAATCACTTTTTCACACAGGGCCATGATGGTTTGGCTTTTTTTTCACCTTTAATAATAAACACCTTCATTTACAAATTGCATTTTGTGTTTACTTGTGTTGTCCTTGACTATTGTTTAAATTGGTTTGATGTTCCGAAACACTTAAGTGTGACAAACATGCAAAGGAACAGGAAATGAGGAAGGGGGCAAACACTTTTTCACACCACTGTATATATATATATATATATATATATATATATATATATATATATACACATACATATATACATACAGAGGGGAGGGACCTCATAGAACACTTTGTGATCAGGGACAGCCGTGGGTGTGATTTCCAGCAGAGCCTGGAGCTAAAAGAAAGAGATGTTCCCCGACCTAGAGCCAGGGAAAGACTGTGCCTGCCGTCCTCTGCTGCCTCTATTTATAACCCTGCGGCCCTTGTGACTCCTCCTACTATCGTGATGTCATGTGTAATGGTCCGCTTAGTAGTAGCTGGTTACCATGGCAATGCTGGCTGAACGTGAGTGCGGGGTGATGAGCTGTGTCCGTGTGGAGCGCTCTTTTCTGTCTCCATGGAAACATGGAGACTTATTCTGTGTTCTTATATCTGATATTCTATGAGTTCTCTCACTATTTATATATATAATTGGGTCCTATGAGGTCTCCCCCACCCTGATAGAGAATTTATATATATATACACCTCATAGAACACACTTTTATATATCTATAGGGGGGGGGGACCTCTGTGACGCCCGGCTGCAGGATCGGCCGAGTCACATCCACCGCTGTCCCTGATCACATGGTGTTCTATGAGGTCCCTCCCCTCTGTATATATGTACACATACAGAGGGGAGGGACCTCATAGAACACCATGTGATCAGGGACAGCGGCGGATGTGACTTCTAGCAGAGCCTGGCGCTAAAAGCAAGAGCTGTTCCCCGACCGAGAGCCAGGGGAAGACTGTGTCCCTGCGGCCCTTGTGACTCCTCCTACTGCCGTGACGTCACGTGTAACGGTCCGCTTAGTTGTAGCTGGTCACCATGGCAATGCTGGCTGAACGTGAGTGCGGGGTGATGAGCTGTGTCTGTGTGGAGCGCTCTTATCTGTCTCCATGGAAACATGAAGACTGATTCTGTGTTCTTATATCTGATATTCTATGAGTCCTCTCACTATTTATATATATAATTGGGTCCTATGAGGTCTCCCCCACCCTGATATAGAATTTATATATATACACCTCATAGAACACACTTTTATATATCTATAAAGGGGGAACCTCATAGAACACCATTTTATTTTTAACCACTTCAACCCCTGAAGAATTTACCCCCTTTCTGACCAGAGCACTTTTTGCAATTCGGCACTGCGTCGCTTTAACTGACAATTGCGCAGTCATGCGACTTGTACCTCTACAAAATTGACGTCCTTTTTTTCCCACAAATAGAGTTTTAATTTGGTTGTATTTGATCGCCTCTGCGATTTTTATTTTTTGCGCTATAAACAAAAAAAGAGCGACAATTTTGAAAAAAAAAAAACAATATTTTGTACTTTTTGCTATAATAAATATCCCCATTTTTTTTTTAAAAGCGCAAATTTTTTCTCAGTTTAGGCCGATACGTATTCTTCTACAAATTTTTGGTAAAAAAAATTCTCAATAAGCGTATATTGATTGGTTTGCACAAAAGTTATAGCGTTTACAAAATAGGGGATAGATTTATGGCATTTTTATTATTATTTTTTACTAGTAATGGCGGCGATCTGCGATTTTTATTGTGACTGCGACATTATGGCGGAAACACCTGACACTTTTGACACATTTTTGGGACCATTGTCATTAATACAGTGATCAGTGCTATAAAAATGCATTGATTACTGTAAAAATGTCACTGGCAGTGAAGGGGTTAACACTAGGGTGCGATCGAGGTGTTATCTGTGTTCCCTGGGAGGTGATTCTAACTGAAGGGGGAGGGGGACTGACTAGAGAAAGTGACAGATCGTGGTTCCTAGCTAATAGGCAGTGGCAAAATTATATGGGTCACACATGCATGTGTGTGTGTGTGTGGGGGGGGGGGGGGGTGCATGCATGTGTGTGTGTGGGGGGGTGCATGGATGTGTGGGTGTGGGGGGGGGGTGCATGCATATGTGTTTGTGGGGGGGTGCATGCATGTGTGTGTGGAGGGGGGGTGCATGTGTGTGTGTGGGGGGGGGGGGGGGCATGCATGCATGTGTGTGTGTGTGTGGGGGGGGTGCATGCATGTGTGTGTGTGTGGGGGGGGGGGGTGCATGCATGTGTGTGGGGGGGTGCATGCATGTGTGTGTGTGGGGGGGGGGTGCATGCATGTGTGTGTGTGGGGGGGTGCATGCATGTGTGTGGGGGGGGTACATGCATGTGTGTGTGGGGGGGTGCATGCATGTGTGTGTGTGTGTGTGTGTGTGTGGGGGGGGGGGTGCATGCATGTGCGTGTGGGGGGGTGCATGCATGTGTGTGTGGGGGTGTGCATGCATGTGTGTGTGTGTGGGGGGGGTGTGTGTGTGGGGGGGGGTGCATGCATATGTGTGTGTGTGCATGCATGCGTGTGGGTGTGCGAGCGGGCGGTGGGGATTCACAGTGGCAGCATTTGGCACACCGGCAGCATTTAATGGGCACACTGGCAGCATTTGATGGGCACAGTGGTGGCATTTGATGGCACAGTGGCGGCATTTGATGGGCACAGTGGCGGCATTTGATGGGCACACTGGCGGCATTTGATGGCACAGCAGCAGAGTTTGGTGGGCACAGTGGCAGCATTTGATGGGCACAGTGGCGACACTTGATGCTACAGTGGTGGCGTTTGATGGTACAGTGGCTGCAATTGATGGGCACAGTGGCGACATTTGATAGTACAGTGGCTGCAATTGATGGGCACAGTGGCTGCAATTGATGGGCACAGTGGCTGCAGTTGATGGGCACAGTGGCAGCATTTGATGGGCACAGTGGCGACATTTGATGGTACAGTGGCTGTAATTGATGTTTTTATTTCGTTTTTTTTTTTTTTTTGTTTGCTTGCGCCCCCTAAAAATTTTGAGCACCAGCTGTCACTGGTTTATATGTGCATTTATATATATATATATATATATATATATATATATATATATATATATATATATATATATATATATATATAATATTGTGTGTGTGTGTGTGTGTTTTTTATATAAAAATTTATAAATCGGTTCCTTTATATGCAGCCACCCACTTGTGACTGGGCCCTGGTGTTCCAGCGTCGGGCTCGGAGTAAAGAGCTTTGTCCGGAGGTCGGGGGGGGGGGGCCCTCCATGGTTTCTTGCATCGGGGCCCTGAGGGTCCTAGTTACGCCACTGACCCATGCGATCTGATTCTAGTACGGACCACAAAAAGGGCCCTGCACCATTTTGGTCTAAATTCAGCCATACAAACTGTTTGGCTGCATTTGCATCGCACAGCCATTGCATGAGATGTGCACAACAATGAAGTGCGAATCACATGAGATGTCTGTCATAGTAGGAACCCATATTAAGGATGGAAATGTTCTCTGTTATCAGGGATTTTTTGTTTAGCCATTATGCCAAACAAAAAAAAAGTTAACAGATTTTATCATCCACACGAATAAGGTGGAGGGAGGAATCCTCCATGCTGTGCCATTGTATTCTGACAGCGACAAGTCCTCTGCTGTCAGAATGCACTGGACAGCAGCTGCAGCAAATTCGCTGCGGCCTCTGACCAATAACAGTTTTTCAGCATTCCTGTTCGATAGAAGTTGATCTAATGATCAACGTCTGTCGAGCAGAAATAGCCATAGATGGATGGAAATTTGTCTGATCCCTGCTAAATCGAGAAAATTGCAGCTTAAGTTATGGAGCCTGTAATAAACGGTTTTTTTTTAAACATAATGAAAAGCTGCTCAAAATGAGGATGCTGAAAAACATGAAACATAAAAAAATGAAAAAAAAAAAATTATTTTAACTACTTGCAGATAGTCTCACGCCTATATTCGTTGGCAAAATGGCATTGGTGCAATCGCTGCCGGCCACCCGCGATTGCGGGCATGAGAGCAAGAATGGGGATTTGTGTGTGTATCCCAGTTCTGACAGAGGAGGAGAGACAGATCGTCTGCTCTTACTAAGTAGGAACAACGATCTGGCTTCTCCTCTAGTCAGTCCCATCCCCCCTACAGTTAGAACACACCCAAGGAACACATTTAACCCCTTAATTGCCCCCTAATGTTAACCTCTTCCCTGCCAGTGTAATTTACATTGTAATCAGTTCATTTTTATACCACTGATTGCTATAAAAATGTCAATGGTCCCAAAAAAGTGTCAAAAGTGTCCGAACTGTCTGCCGCAATGTCGCAGTCCCAATAAAAAAAATCGCTGATCGCCACCATTACTAGTAAAAAAAAAAAATAATAAAAATGACATAAAAATGCCATAAATCTAATCCCTATTTTGTAGACGCTATAACTTTTGCGCAAACCAATCAAAATATGCTTATTGCGATTTTTTTAACCAAAAATATGTAGAAGAATACATATCAGTCTAAACTTTCTGAATTTTTTTGTTTATAGCGCAAAAAATAAAAACGATCGCGCAATTGTCAGTTAAAGCGATGAAGTGCCGTATCGCAAAAAATGGCCTGGTCAGGAAGGGGGTAAATCCTTCTGGGGCTGAAGTGGTTTATGTTTATTTTTTAATGCCAAGCGAAATAAATTAAATGCTGTACAAAAGCACTACACAATACCTGGTAATGCTGGAATTTTTTCAGTGGATCCCACGCAAGTTTTCAAGACATACACAACTGATAAAGTATTATTATAATATTGCTATAAAATGGAGAGCCATTCTTCCCAGGTAGCTGACAGCTACTTGAATGTTTCTCATTAACATAGTAAGACAGAGTAATTTACAGCCTATACAATTTGACTAATTCATATGTGAATGGAGTTATTTTCTGTGTAATTAAGACAGAGCACTGGGCTGCCAGGTCTTACTAGTTCACAGCGGTCTGGAATTCCTGGGACAGTGAAAGCAGAGGGACACGGCGGTGGCTGCGATGACCTTGGTTGGTTCCCACAATTCAGCCTTCATAAAATGGCAACCGTGCCGCCCTTATCGGGATGGTAACAATTTTATTGCGATTTGTATGTGCTAATTAATTGACCTGCCATTGTCGCCTAGAAGCTATTTATGACGAATGGGTCATTGTTCCTCTTACCAGTCACTGGACTGTTAAACCAGAACTGAAGGAAATGAATGTGACACTTAGCCAAATAAATAAAATCTATACCATTCCCTGCTTTCCTGGCAATATCGTTACTATATATAAAATAAATATATTTTTAAATGTATTTTTGATGCAGTCTTAAATGGCTTTTAATTTAACACTAAGTTTAGAAAGAAAAAATCTATTCAAGTGTGTATTCTTAAAGTCATTGTAAGGCTTAGTTTTTTTTTTTCAAATAACAAACATGTCATACTTACCTCCACTGTGCAGTTCGTTTTGCACAGAGTGGCTCCGATCCTCGACTTCTGGGGTCCCTGGCAACGCTGGAAGCTCCTCCCTGCATCGTATAACCCCCTAGGTGAACCGCTCTCCCAGGGGGTTACATTACGGGCACACTCCCGAGTCCAGCATTTGCGTACATAGGCACAGAATGCCAGACTCGGCCCCGCCCCCCTGGCACCTGCGTCATTAAATTTGATTGACAGCAGCGGGAGCCAATGGCTGCGCTGCTATCAATCTATCCAATCAAGAGCCGCGACAACGAGCAGAGGGGAAGAGTGCGTCTCTGGCGGGGAATGCAGGACTCGGGGTAAGTAAAACGGGGGGCTGGGGGGCAGGTCAGTGACAGAAGTTTATACTCCTTAATGCATAGGATGCATTAAGGTGAAAAAACATGAGGGTTTACAACCCCTTTAACTTTAAAAAGTCCCTTTCTCAAAATCTCCAAATTTCCTTCTTTTTTTTGCTGCTGTGATCTGACATCCTGTTAGAGAGGGTGGCTATGTTCATTCTCCATGTTTATACTGTATGTACGAACGTAGCCACCCTCTCTTCCGCAACCCTGAGATGGACTGGGGATTATAGATTATGGACTATGGGATGTATAATATGCCTAGAGCAAACAAAAGGAAGTGAGAGGTAAAAGAATAGGCTCAGAAGCTCACAAAGGACATTACACAAATGCAGAAACTATTTAAAGGAGAAGTCCAGCCTGAACTCGTGTGGCCTCCTATGGACTTCTCTTATGGGTCACAGTAGTGCAATTCGTTTTGCACTCCTGTGACCCGTTTTCAGCAGAGAACGGTCTGAAGTCCGCTCCCTGCTGACATCACTGGAATCAGTCCAGGCACTGCGTCATCACGCCAATAAAGTCTGGATTCGCCAGGTGCCTGGACTGATGTCTATCTCAGCCTCTCAGTGGGATAATCTGATTGTTTTTCATTAAAAAATTCAGACGGACGGACCTAGAAATAGAACATGCTTTAAATCTTTCCGACAAAATCAATTTCTATCGGGAAAACCGTTCGTCTGTATGCTGGTCCGACGGACCAAATACGACGCAAGTACAGCTATTGGCTACTGGCTATTGAACTTCCTTTTCTAGTCCCGTCATACGTCATCGTGTTTAAAACAAACGGACTTTAGTCTGATCATATGTGGGCAAGTCTGTTCGTTCGGAACTCTGTCGGAACTCCGTCGGGAAGACCGTCAGAGTTTATTCTGATGGAAAGTCCGGTCGTGTGTACGCAGCATAATAGCACACATCTGCCATAGCATTAGAAAAATGATTCTTTATCTATAGAGCAGTTTTACTATTATAGCAAAGCCCTGATGAAGCGGGCTTATTAATGCCCATAAAACGTGTTGGATAAAAAAAGTACTTCCTAAATGAAAATGATTCCTCTGACTTTATCTTCCACTATGGCCTCATTCACACATGCCAGTAGTTTTTTTTACAGCTCGGAAAAGCAATCCCAGAGTAGATTATTTTTCAGAGCCATTAGAAAGGAGTTGATATGCCCCCTTTTGGACATCTTTTGTTTTTTTTCCCGGCTCATGACACAGCAACTGCATTAGATGAGGTTGCATTGCTGTTGTGGCGTGGACTCATTCACTTAAAAAGGGTGTGCTTGTCGAGAGTACCGCCTGCAAAAAGCGGTATGCTGTATGAAATTTGTTGCACCGTGACCACAGCAATATGTACACGCATGTGCGCTGGCAACGTTAAAGCGGAAGTAAACCCCCCTATCGTTTTCAGCCAAGGAAGGTGCCATCTTTGCCTTTGCCATTGGATGGTTTGACTGTTTGGTTGAGAGCACAGCCAATGTGCAGTTAGCATTCCCGGCATGCCTTTTTTTTTTTAAACTGTTAAATCTATGAGTTTACTTCCGCTTTAATTTGCCAATTGGCGGTTGGGAAGCAGTGAAGACAGATCAACCATCAAGTTGAGTGACCAAAGCATCTGTCCTTTTATTTAATTCTCTCACCCGTTTCCACCTGTGTGTGCACTACGCTCAGTGCATCTGGTTGGTTTGTGCTTATTCACGTCTATTTTCCTCCAGGGTTCTATCAACGTCTTTGACCCCACTGAGGAAATTTTCCTTATTTTGTGTCCAGGAGACACAACTCTAAGTGGAGTGTTATACTGTCCTCCTTTTCTGTCCAAAACAAAAAGTTAGAGTAGCTCACCCAAACATGGACACTGACAGCATAAAAGCTTACAGAGGTGCTAAAATTCATTCAATCACAAACTAGGGTGGAGGTCCACTTTAAGCAGCCATGCTGGGTTTCAGGAACAGATATTTCCTGCATCTTGGCTTCTGTCCATACATAATCCTAATAAAAGGGGACTTTTTACTACTTGCTGTTTGGAACTCTGCCAGTGATACATCCTTCTTTTAGTGTATATAACACATTTTCAGCTTCCATCTCAATTACATATAGTCTCCTTTTATCTTTTTTTAAACTGGTGGTATACATCATCTGCAAGACCACCCATACTTTTCTATTCTCTCAGCTTAGAAGAGTTTGCACTTATGCTGTATATATAGGGACTGATTTACTAAAGGCAAATAAGCTGCTCATTTTCAAAGAGAATTTTCCCTTAGTTTAGTGAATGAGGTGAAGCTATACTGACTTCCATCATCCAATATTGTACAAGGAAAATTATTTTTTTTTCCTCTGCATTAACTAAGCTGAAGGGGAAATTCTTATGTAAAATGACTAGCCTATTTGCCTTTAGTAAATCAATCACATATAGCAGGGGTGCTCAACTTTTGAAGAGCGAGGGCCACTTAAGCAACGTCATAACCGGTCGCGGGCCACAATGAGCGGACTCTGCTTATGCAGAGTGGACAATGACACAGCCCAATCTACTCTATGGGCCCTCCAATCCGATCTGCTTAGACGGAAGGGAACGTATCCCCTTCTGTTTTTTTTTTTTTTTTTGCGGATCAGATTGGAGGTAGGCGGGTGCAAACGGACACAAGTTCGTTTACATCTGCCACTCCATAGAGATGAATAGAGGGTCTGATTGGGTCGGACCAAGCTGATGCGCTGGGGTTTACCCCAGCTCAGTGCACCTGTGGCTTTCCTGCGGGTTAGCTGCAATTTTATACAAAAGAGAACAGGAAGGTGGGACTTTAAATGAAGTACGCAGAGGGTCAAGTGTTGTGTGGCATTATAATTGACATATCTATACTATATATAAAGGAGTAGGACATTTGTCTCATAATTCATATTCAATAGAAAATTGATATACTACACATATAATTAAATACCTGCATGGAGTAAGATATTAAAATGAAAAGCTTTATTTCATACAGCAATACATAATACATAAATAATCCCAAAAAATTTATGGCACATGATTCATATAGAAAAGCCAAAAATTGGATAGCACATGATTAGGATATAGTCAAATACATAATGCATGAACAGAATCCACAATGACATGGTAGGAGGAAGTATGCAATTTGAACACGACATCTGTTAGCTCAACACGTTTCGTGACTTGGTGTCACTCATGAGGAGCAAGCGTGTACACGTGCAAGATATCTAGGGCATCCATGTGCAATTGGTACGGCATTGAGGGTCATGAATATCCCCACATGGGGAACATCTCCTCCGGGAGCTGAGATGGTATTTTAAGCAACAGCCTGCCCAACTGGCAACCCTCCAAGGGATGGTCATGCATCAGGCTGTGATGTGTGAGTAAGCAGCTGCACTTTGCCATATGCTTCTATTATATCCTGCAGGTGAAGTGCACTTTCTGAAAGCACACCAAACCGGCAGGTAATAACAGAAGTCTATGGCTCAGTGCAGGTAACCCGCAGATGCACTGCGCCGCACCTGCAAATCAGTTTGAAAGCAGCCCAGTAACCACTGAAGAACAGATATGCCAAGATATACATTGTGATTTTAGTAATAAACTTACCTATAATAACAGTCTTTCATTCATGTATTGCTGACTGTTGCTGTTCCAGGCAGAGTGCATTCGGTATCACTCGGCCTGTGACAGGAGGCGGCGCTTCACAGGAAGCAGTGCCTTATGCCTCTCTGCTTCGCAGCTGCTTGTATCCCCTACCGCTGCCTTCATTCACAACACTGATGCTCTGAGATTGCCAACCAGCTATCCCAGAGCAGGAAGTCGCGGGCCACATCAGAGGGCTCCGCGGACCACATGTGGCACCCGGGCCACTGGTTGGTCACCCCTGACATATAGTATTGTGATGGTGCTATTAATAGACTTGTTCTACTCTTTTAATCTAGACAGGGTTAGTATTTCTTACATAACATCCACATAGGCCAGGCACTTTTTGGTTTTACAAAACACAAGGGCATGGTTGTAAGCAGGGGGTGTGATTAAATAGTTATGGTTTCTAGCATGCACTAGCTAAATGAGAATTCAGTTATGGCTTCTTGTTATAGAAAAAACAGATAACTTTAGATCCTCTTTTTCTATACAGTGTCTTGAAAAAGTATTCATACCCGGTGAAGTATTCCACATTTTGTCATGTTACAACCAAAAATGTGAATGTATTTTATTGGGATTTTATGTGATCGACCAACACAAAGTGGCACATAATTGTAAAGTTAAAGGATGATGATAAATGATAAATGGTTTTCCAATTTCTTTACAAATAAATATGTGAAAAGTGTGGCGTGCATTTGTATTCAGCCGCCATTCTAATGCCGCTTACACACGGTCGGAATTTCCGATGGAAACAGTCCGATGGGAGCTCTTAATCAGATTTTCCGACCGTGTGTATACCCATCGGTCTTTTCTGTCGGAATTTCCGACGGACTTTGGATTGAGAACCTGTTGTTAATTTTTCCGATCGGATTTTCCGATCGTGTGTATGCAATTCCGACACGCAAAATTCTGACGCATGCTCGGAAACTATTCGACGCATGCCCAGAAGCATTAAACTTCCCTTTTATAGTGCAGTCGAACGTGTTATATGCCGTGGTGTTATTGACCATTGGAATTTGGTGTGACCGTGTGTAGGCAAGACAGTTTGAGCGAAATTCCGTCGGAATTCCGACGTGAAAACCATCAGAGCTTTTTCCGACGAGAATTCCGACCGTGTATACGCGGTATAACACATGTATATGCTTTGACCATTCCATTGTAGCTCTGGCTGTTTGTTTAGGGTGGTTGTCCTGCTGGAAGGTGAGCCTCTGCCCCAGTCTCAAGTCTTTTGCAGACTCTAACAGGTTTTCTTCTAAAATTGCTCTGTATTTGGCTCCATCCATCTTCCCATCAACTCTGACCAGCTTCCCTGTCCCTGCTGAAGAAAATCATCCCCACAACATGATGCTCCACCATCATGTTTTATGGTGGGGAGGTGTATTCAGGTTGATGTGCAGTGTTAGTTTTCCAGAGCACCAGAGCACCTTCTTCCACGTGTTTGCTGTGTCCCCCACACGACTTCTCACGAACTGCAAACGGGACTTCTTATGGCTTTCTTTCAACAATGGCTTTTTTCTTGCCTCTCTTCTATAAAGGCCAGTTGTGGCATGCATGACTAATAGTTGTACTGTGGACAGATTCTTCCACCTGAGTTGTGGATCTCTGCAGCTCCTCCAGAGTTACCATGGGCCTCTTGGTTTCTTCTCTGATTAATGCTCTCCTTGCCCGGCCTGTCAGTTTAGGTGGATGGCTATGTCTTGGTAGGTTTGGAGTTGTGCCATACTCTTTCTATTTTCGAATGATGGATTGAACAGTGCTCCGTGAGATGTTCAAAGCTTGGGATATTTTTTTATAACTTAACCCTGCTTTAAGCTTCTCCACAACTTTATACCTGACCTGTCTGATGTGTTCCTGGCCTTTATGATGCTGTTTGGTCACTATGGTTCTCTAACAAACCTCTGAGAGCGTCACAGAACAGCTCTATTTATCCTGAGATTAAACTACACACAGGTGGACTCTATTTACTAATTATGTGACTTCTGAAGGCAATTGGTTCCACTATATTTTAGGTAAGGGTATCAGAGTAAAGGTGTCTGAATACAAATGCACACAACATTTTTCAGATATTTATTTGTAAAAATAAATTGAAAACCATTTATCATTTTCCTTCCACTTCACAATTATGTGCCACTTTGTGTTGTTCTACTCTATCACATAAAATTCCAAAGAGATATATTTACCTTTTTGGTTGTAATATGAGGAAATGTGGAATATTTCAAGGGGTATGAATACTTTTTCAAGTCACTGTATCTGCAAGACCACCCATACTTTTCTTTTCTCTCAGGTTAGAAGAGTTTACACTTATGCCATACATATAGGGACTGATTTACTAAAGGCAAATAAGCTGCTCACATCCACATAGGATGGGCACTTTTGGGTTTTACAAAACACAAGGGCATGGTTGTAAGCATAGGGTGTGGTTATATAGTTATGGTTTCTAGCATGCACTAGCAAAATGAGAATTCCGGTATGGCTTCTTGTTATAGACACACCAGATAACTTATGATCCTATTTTTGTATATACTGTATAATATATTTGTCCTTGTCACCATTTTTCACAGTGGCATGCTTGTAGACTCACCATTATTCACAGTAGCGTGCTTGCAAACATAAGAAAATGTATTTACTAAAGGCAAATAGGATGCTTACTTTGCAAGTGAATTGTACTTTGCAAGGGAATTTGCCCCAGAGCTTAGTGAATGTGGTGATGCTATGCTGACTTCCATCATCCAATCATATACAAGCAAAAATGCTGTTTTTGCATGTGATTGGGTATTCATGGCAAAGGAAAATGTTATCACATTCACTGAGCTTTGGGGCAAATTCCCTTGCAAAGTGAACTACTTATATACCTTTAGTAAATCAAAGCCCAAAATATCACTTTTTTAATTCCAGTATGTGTTTTAGTACAGTAAAGTAATAGGAAATTGATCTTTAAAACATCAAGAACACATACAAATGAGAAAATAAAAAGGTAAATAGCAATGTAATGCTCCTTCCACATATGTTTTTGCTAATTAGTGCATATTTATAGAACATTACAGAATCATTTCTGAATCATTAAAGTGTAAATTCTAGTGAAAACCTGACCAGTGCACAGCCAGGTAGCTAATCTCCTGCAACACTAATGCCCCGTACACACGGTCGGAAATTTCCGACGGAAAATGTCCGATCGGACCATGTTGTCGGAAAATCCGACCGTGTGTGGGCTCCATCGGACTTTTTCTGTCGGAATTTCCAACGGGAAAAATTTGAGATCCTGCTCTCAAAGTTTCCGACAACAAAATCCGACTTTTTCCGATCGTGTGCAGAGAATTCCGACAGACAAAGTGCCACGCATGCTCAGATCAAATTAGGAGACCAAACCTATTGGCTACTAGCCTCTACGTAGTTCCGTCGTACGCAACGAACGTCACCACCAATTGAATAGTCAATATAAAGCACAATTCCTTATCATAAGTCCGATACATGTGATGTGATACATGTGATGTGCAATAGTTCATGCCATCCAACAAAATGGCAAGTGTGGTGGCGAGGGGGGGGGTGGAGGATGGACAACAGCTACCAGATAATGTCTTCAAACATGTCTGATAACTATTTGTCTCATGATCAGATGATCACCCAGAGTAAATATAAACTTGAGATTTTTGCCCGATCAAATTGAATAGTCCAGATAGGTTGACTATTTGGCCATGGTAAATTATGTAAATTCAAACCCTTTAGTATACTGTTGTACGAGGAGGATTTTGATTTTGTGATTTCAAAAGAGCCAACTTCCCTAAACTACGAACCTTGCTAGAAGATATAAATTGGGATAAAATCTTAGGAACAAAGAACACGGAGGAGAGATGGGTTCTCTTTAAGAACATATTAAATAAGGGCATTAGCCAGTGCATTCCATTGGGTAATGAATTTAAAAGAACAAGAGTCCTGGATGGCTTAACGTCAATGTAAAAATGCAAATAAAAGCAAAAAAGAAGGCCTTCAAAAAAATACAAGGTTGAAGGATCATCATCATCAGCATTCAAACTTTATAAAGAATGCAACAAGAAATATAAGGGTGCAATTATGGTGGCTAATATAGAACATGAAAGACACATAGCGGAGGAGAGCAAAATAAATCCCAAGAAATTCTTTAAGTATGTAAACAGTTAAAAAGGGAGGACAGACCATATTGGCCCCATAAAGAATAAGGAAGGACATCTGTTTACAAAGGATGGGGAGATGGCGAAGGTATTGAATTTATTCTTCTCCTCAGTCTTCACGAGGGAATCAGGGGGCTTCAGTAACCAAAACTGCAGAGTTTATCCTCGTGACACATCACAGGAAACACCCACATGGCTAACAGAGGACAGAATTAGAATTAGACTTGGGAAACTTAACATTAATAAATCACTGGGACCAGATGGCTTGCACCCGAGGGTACTTAGGGAACTCAGTCAAGTAATTGCCAGACCATTGTTCCTAATTTTTACTGACAGTCTACTGACCGGAATGGTACCAGCGGATTGGAGAAAAGTCAATGTAGCACCAATATTTAAGAAGGGCCCAAAATACATCCCTGGGAATTACAGACCAGTTAGCCTAACATCAATAGTATGCAAGCTCTTGGAGGGGATGATAAGGCATATACAATATTTTAGTAATGAAAACAGTATCATTAGCAATAATCAGCATGGATTCATGAAGAATTGTTTTTGCCAAACCAATCTATTAACCTTCTATGAGGAGGTGAGTTGCCATCTAGATAAAGGAAGGCCCGTAGACGTGGTGTATTTGGTTTTTCTAAAAGCATTTGACACAGTTCCCCATAAACGTTTACTGTACAAAATAAGGTCGTTTGGCATGGACCATAGGGTGAGTACATGGATTGAAAACTGACTACAAGGGCAATTTCAGAGGGTGGTGTTAAAGGGGGAATACTCAGAATGGTCAGGGGTGGGTAGTGGGGTCCCCCAGGGTTCTGTGCTTGGACCAATCCTATTTAATTTGTTCATAAACGGATGGGGTAAACAGTTCAATCTCTGTATTTGCGGATGATACTAAGCTAAGCAGGGCAATAATTTCTCCGCAGGATGTGGAAACCTTGCAAGAAGATCTGAACAAATCAATGGGGTGGGCACTGGGCAACTACGTGACAAATTAGGTTTAATGTAGAAAAATGTAAAATAATGCATTTGGGTGGCAAAAATATGAATGCAATCTATACACTAGGGGGAGAACCTCTGGGGGAATCTAGGATGGAAAAGGACCTGGGGGTCCTTTTCCATCCTTTTCCATGCCTAGGTTGGCATTTTTTAAAATAGAATACTTGTTTTCACCTTTTTTCAATGTTTCTGATCTCCTGCACCCTCTTCGCAGCCACGTCCTGTCTACATGAGCTCCAGTGATAGCTGCATGGCACCTCTCAGGATCGTCTTTCTTAACCCCCTTCAAGCTATAGCCCTGTAACTGTGTTTTAAGGTGGGGGGCAGACCTACTGATCAAAATACCACCACGATCGGCTGTCACAGTGGTCACTTAATGGGGAGCCCATCTTGCCAACTCCTGTTTATAACTAGAGACAGTGGGTGACAGCTTAGTCACTGTGCTGAAAGACCTAAACTGCCATGCCATATGTGTGCCATGTGGCATGGCAGTTGAGGTCTTTCAGCACAGTGACTGAGCTGTCACCTGTCCCCTTGACCCTATTCCCTCTCAAATCACCCTCTGATTCTATCCTACACTCTCTAACCCACATCTTCAATCTCTCCCTCTCTTCTAGCATCTTGCCCAATGCTCTAAAACATGCACTGGTCACCTCAATACTTAAAAAGTCAACCTTGGACCCTAACAATCTTAATAATCTATGCCCTATCTCCTTGCTCCCCTTTTCTTCTAAACCCCTTGAACGCCTGGTCTACAACCAACTAAGTGACCACTTCATAAAGAATAACCTTCTTTTTGTATAAACTTTGTTTATTGGATTCGGTCACAGTTTAACAGACATAGCACGATATGTGCTTAATAGTGACAGACATTTTCACATTTCAACAGTAGTAATAGAAGAGAAAACATGTGAGAACGAGGAATATCATGATATTGTGAAGGTAATGTATACATTTAAAATTCAAGGCCTTAGTATTTTTGTTGACTAGCTGTAATTGACATTAGGCCTCAGCCGCCTTTGATGTAGTGGCCAGCTGGGCTTACTGTCTTTCTGTTGATTCCATCACCTGAGCTGCGTCGGTCCCCCTCACGGGGGGGGGGGGAAGAAGTCCGGGAAAGCCCAGGGCCACCCCCGCCCAGGATCCACACCAGAAGAGGGGGGCAACCATGGCCTTCTGCTAGCCTTCTCCAGCGTTTCCCCCGACCTCTGGGTGCGCCCGAGCTCCCCGGTGCCCCCAGGGACACCGGACAGTCAGCCAACAGGCAGCCGCCTCTTCCTGGTAAAAATAAATGTGCTATGCACGTGGTCTGTGCTCTGGTCTAGGGGATTACAGTAGTGGTTATCACTTAGGTTGGTCTCGTTGACCCAATGTTGGGTCTGCTAGCTTTAATAAAGACATATCCAGGCTAGAGGACACATGGGTGGTGTCAGAGAAGTGTTCCATCCATATTGACCATATGGCGGTATGTTTGTCCTTAGTACCCTTACTTGTTGCAACCCATTCCTCTGCTTCTCTAATCTCATTTACCTTACGTATCCACTCCTCTTTGCTTGGTATCTGTGCCTTCTTCCAGAAGATTGGAAGTAGCCGCTTGGCAGCGTTTGGTAAATGGGGCAGTGTGCACTTCTTGTAGCGGCTGACTGACATGGGAGGGATATGTAAGAGGAAATGGTCCGTGGAGAGGGGAACATCTATCCCAAGGACTTCTTTGATCTGGTCTCTAATGTCACGCCAATATGCTTCTATCCGAGGGCATTCCCACCACAAGTGCAACAGGGTTCCTCGGCCTCTGCATCCCCGCCAGCATGCATCAGAGCTGGCTGGGTATATCTGTGCTAAATCTGAGAGGACCCTATACCAGCGGGTCAATAACTTATAGTTTGTCTTCTGCATCTTAGAGTCTACTAAGCTGTATTGTGTAAGTTTGTATGTGTGTTAACTGAGACCCAGAGAACACTTATACATATGGGTTTGGAGGCCGAGGATCCCAGCAGTAGGTAGAGCTCTGAAATCATGCGCGGGATTGGGTCCTCCACTACGAACAGTCTCTCAAAAGGTGTGAGCAATGTGGTAACTCTTATAGAGCTACTGTGTACTTCAAAGAAATGGTGTAGAATAACCTTCTTGATCCCCTTCAGTCTGGATTTCGCCCTCAACACACCCCAGAAACTGCTCTTCTAAACCTCACAAATTACTTACTAACCAGAAAAACCAACAGACACTATTCTGTACTCCTACTTCTGGATCTTTCGGGTGCCTTTCATATGGTTGACCCCCCCTCCTCCTCAAAAAACATTACTCCCTCGGTTTCCATTACTACGCTCTTCGGTGGCTCTCATCCTACCTATCCCAACGCACCTTCAGTGTTACTTACAATTCTACTTCCTCCTCCTCCCTTCTCCGTCGGAGTCCCCCAAGGTTCTGTTTTTGGACCTCTCTAATATTCAATCTACACCTCGTCTCTGGGTCAGCTATCATTTTTACGCTGACGACACCCAAATCTATCTCTCCACCCCTCAACTCACTCCATCAGTCTCCTCACGCATCACTAATATACTAACAGACATATCTGTCTGGATGTCACACCACTTCCTCAAACTCAACTTGTCCAAAACTGAGCTCATAATATTTCCTCCCCCACGTGCCCCTTCCCTGACTTCTCTGTCAAGAACAATGGCACAACCATCCACCCATCCCCGCATGCCAGAATGCTAGGTGTTATCCGGAACTCTCCTTTTGGCCCCACATCCAATCCCTTTCCAAAGCTTGCCACCTCAACCTCTGCAACATCTCCAAACTATATCCCTCCCTAACCAATGAAAAAACACAAAGCTCCTAATTCACTCTCTGGTTATCTCTCGCCTCGACTACTGCAACTCCCTCCTCATTGGCTTACCTTTAAATAGACTATCCCCCTTCAGTCCATCATGAATGCTGCTGCCAGACTCATCCACCTTACAAACTGCTCAGCGTCTTCCAATCCCTCCATTGGCTGCCACTCGCCTAACTAATTAAATTCAAAATACTAACAATAAGTTACAAAGCTTTCCACAACTCTGCCCCAGCTACATCACTAGCCTAGTCTCAAAATACCAACCTAATCATCCTCTTCATTCCTCCCAAGACCTCCTGCTCTCTAGCTCCCTCATCACCTCTTACCATATTCGCCTCCAGGACTTCTCCCGAGCATCTCCCATCCTTTGGAATACCGTACCCCAATCTGTCAGACTATCTCCAAATCGATCTACTTTTAGGCGATCCCTGAAAACTTTTCACTACAGAGAAGCCTACCCTGCCTCCACCTAACAACTGCTCTTTTATTTTCTTCATCAGCTCATCCCCCACAGTTATTACACTTTCGTATCACCGATCCTAGATTGTAAGCTCTAATGAACAGGGCCCTCTGATTCTTCCTGCGTTGAATTGTATTGTAATCGTACTGTCTGTCTTAATGTTGTAAAGCGCTGCGCAAACTGTCGGCGCTATATAAATATTGTATTATAATAATAATAATAATGTGGGTGGTAAGGCCCTCCCTCTTTGCAACTGCATGTGGTTGGCACAGTGGCAACGCTATGGGGGTGCGGACCACACACAGGTGACACCTGCCAGAGGGTGACAATAGGGGCGGACTGGACCAAGGGATAGGCTGGCGATGCCTTGTAAAAAAGATGCACTGGTCTGTCAGGGGCACGCTGATGTGGACACTGGGGACACCTGCCTCGCATCAGTGTCCGGGGTACGTTCCATCAGAAATACGTTATCAGCTTCTCTGTGGCAGTCAGCTTCTCTCCCTCTACACACTACAGAGCGGATGCCTCCTCCTCCTTGGCTCTAGTATTGTACACAGACAGGAGGAGGAACCGGGGAGGAGGGACACCACTGCGTGAGCCGCACTGATCTGAGGACATAGTGAGTTTACTATGAATGGAGAGCTACAGGGGAGGGGGGCACAGTGACTGGGAAGGGGGGTGGAGGGGGGCAGGTAAAAAAGAGTGTATATGTGACGTGAAGGAGTGATTTGGGGTTGAGGGTAAGAGGATATGTACTGGGGGGGCACTTTGGAGGGGTGAGGACTTGTGCTAGAAGAGGGAGTGGATTTAAAATCCTGCCCCCTCACCTTCTAGCACAAGTCCTCTCTAATCCCAGAGCACCCCCCAACATATATCCAACCCCCCCTCCAACTCACCTTCTATTACAAGTCCTCTCACCTCCCAAAGCACCCCCAGTACATATTCAACCCCCCAACCCACCTTCAAGCACAAGTCCTCTCCCCCCAGAGCACCCCCCAACACATATTCAACCCCACAACCCACCTTCTAGCACAATTCCCATCCCCCAGAGCACCCCCAGTACATATTTAACAGCCCCCCAACCCACCTTCTAGCATAATCCCTCTCCAATTCCAAAGTACACCCCGGAACATATCCAAAACCTGGGTTTTGCTTAACCATACCTCTTAAGCCCTTCCCAATGTAAAGTTTGACCACTTTTTGCCACAGGTCTCTGCCTCCCTTAAGTGTTATATGGGGAATTTTTTGAGACCATGTTTTACCACACCAGATGACACCAACCCTAGTGACGCCACTGGGTCGGCAAAAGGTTAAGGTGACAACAGAGAGTCATGCCTGTGTAATATGTGTTTAAACAGCCACTTGTAGTCTGTTTTGGAAGCCTGTGTTACAATGCAGAAGCACAATAGGGAGACAGCAAACCTGTCAGCAACAAGGGTTATCATCCTGTAACAAGAAGTGCCTGAATGAGGACCTAAATGGCAGAATCACCAGGTAGTCTTTAATAAAAGCTGCAGATTTAAAAATATTGGAAATAATTTTGCAATTACATGAACATGTTTTAAATACATGAGTATATGTAAATCTTATTGTTTTTTTAGTCACTATTTCTTTTGTTTATTTTAAATCTTAGATCCCAGATTAGTGGGGACTTTATCCTATATATGTTCAGCTGTGTTTCTAGTTTGTTTCCATTGTTGGTAAAGTGCCCTTTGATCTTCCTTCTATGCTTGGCTACCACCAGCTATGCGGTGCAGTTTAAATGTCAATGTTCTGTCAGAGGCTCCTGACACTGAGCAAACATCTACAAGTCCTGCTGTGTCCCCACCTATCACTGTCTGTATCCTGGTGCTTGGTAAGATCGGAAGGCAACAACAAGGACAGAATAATCTATATTTCTAGAGAAGGCAAGCACAACTGTCCTGTCATTTCAGCTCTAACATGTAACCACAATACAGCACACATGAGCTGGAAAACTGATTATGAGATGTATTGCATAGATGCCAACAGTGCCAGATATGCCAAGCCATTTCTGCTTCTCAGACCTCAGTCCTTATGTCCTGGGATCACCCTTATTTGAGTTACTGCACATGTAACTCAATAAAGCATTCATTACGAGCATTCATTACGGTGATTGGCCATGGGTGAGACGCAGGGTTTGAGCCAAACGCTTTGAAAGGTCGGTAGGGTCTGTGCAGAACCACCGGGTCTCTGCATAAAGCTTGTAGGAGTTTTCATTCTCCCCCGATCCTCTGTCTGGACAGTGCTGATTGGCCCTGTGCTAATCCTATGCACTCTCCCAAGGAAAAAAATACTCACTAGCAATACACACCCAACTGAGCATGTGCAGCCTGACTTCTTATGCTGTGTTCTATCAGGAGATAGGTTGGAGTCAGTTAAAGAAGGGGAGGATCAGAGAGAAAGGATCACACAGCCTTTATACACAATGCAGAGGATTAACAGGTCAACCCTCTGTTCACTACTTTCTCTCCTACAGTTAGCATGGGTTATGTCAGCCTGATTGGCTCCTAATACTTTCCCTCCCTCTGCTGCTGCACAGGGGATTACAGAAGGCTGATACAGAAGGCTGATAGAGAGACAAACTGTTGCATTCAAAAATAAATGTAATTACGAATTTAATGAATTGACTGCATTTGCTATTTTATAATATGTGCCTGTAGTTTTTTTCTTTACTTTCTAATTTTTATTAAAACACAATTATAATTATCACAATTACATACCAGTATGCCTGATACTGTACATCAACCAGTACACTAGATGAAAAATAAAAGGGTACACTCCCTCA
The DNA here is from genome assembly GCA_028564925.1 of Lithobates sylvaticus. Classification (NCBI taxonomy): domain Eukaryota; kingdom Metazoa; phylum Chordata; class Amphibia; order Anura; family Ranidae; genus Lithobates; species Lithobates sylvaticus. Next base: position 96,210,829 of record CM053038.1, read on the forward strand.
CTAAAATAATACAAGATATATTAACATTTAACTCATAGCTATAACAGGATACATAAGAGTGCAGTCTATTATTAAGTTCCCTATACCTAACACTAATACAATGGGATCTATACTAGGGTTTCACATACATCTAATCCTCAGCACCTACTACTACAACTCACAGTGTATGATCCAGGATCATATTCAATATTCCAATGTAGTTTAATATAGCATCACAATACACATAAGAAAGAAAAGAGAGCAGAGAAAAAAATAGAGGGTCTGACTTAAATGACTTGAGAACCACCGCAACTCTGACGCCAGCAAAATGGGAACATAAAGTAAATACTGGCAAAGAGCCATACCAGTCACATCAGAGACTTTCTGAGCCAAATTATCCAAATAATGCGAAAGCTGGAGCCAACAAAATGTCTCCACCGGGGACATATCCATTTTATCCCATAAGTATGTGGTATCCATGAGCCCCTTCTCCATTATCAAACGATTTACCCTATTTTACCCTTATTAAGCCAGCAGCACTCAAAGTGGTTTACCCGGTGGAACTGCTGTTTTAATCACTACACTGTTCAATTGCAATTGATTAATTGACCTGTTGTCTCTTTTGAAATCCAGGCAAAATATATTTGCCCTAAGGCAAGCCTTAGATATCCCACAAGACAACGAGTAGGTTGACTTTGATATTGACTATGGATGTCTGCTATGCTTCCCAAACAGTAATGTAAGTTACGTAACAGCTATAACATTTTTCAAGACACATAAAACTACCATATATTTTTAAAGACAAAACATACACTGAGATGCTGTCTTCCTTTTCTCCGTTTTGGCCATCAGCTTTATGTTCTAGTATAGGCTACAAATAAAGCAGAGCATCTTGAAGGTACCGCATTAGATCTATTGAGGGCTGCACCAACCTATTATCAATAGGACCTGCTACTTGAAATTAATTCCACACACATTAAACAGGCTTACTTTGTGCATAGAAAACGTGCGTTACAATATGTATGATTTTTTCCCCAAATGAAAACCAGAATCACAGTTAGAATTTAATTTATTCAAGACATTTTTTTCATCCATTTCCTTCAAATTTTGTCATCATTTTGTATGAAAATGATTGTAGATTTCAGACCACTAACCATTTGAAAATTGAATGAAGATTCGCAAAAAAATTTTAAACTTAAGCCAGCCATAGATAATTCAATTTTCTTTTCTTCAACCACGGGTAAACACACTAACATGTTTCTTTATTTAGCGCCCTGCTCCTAATGAGCAGACGCTATTGTTTTTTTTTTCAAATTTAGTTGTCTGAAGCTGCAGTTTGGCTCAGGCTAATTATTCTAAAAAGTTCTGGTTTCTGTGCCAGTCCAGCTGGGTTGCACTGGTTTCCATTTGACCGTAGGTGTCGCTGTCACCGCCGGTAAGTGTGGAAATGCAGCAAGCTGGATGTATTGAATACCATCTCTTGCTTGAAAATAGCCCAGTGGGAGTGGTTTCTCTGCTGTGCATTCTGGGAGAGGGTATTTAAGGTATGGACGCCATTTTCTAGGGGTTGTCGTCTTCTTCTTTTCGGGGTCCGCTATCCTGACCCCATGGCCCTCCTGGCCTGGGGTGTGTATCGCATGATCCTGCATCTCGAGGGCCGGCTGGCCAGAGGCTTTGCAACTGAGAGGGTAGGCCCGGGAAAAAGTCTTGGGGCCTACTGATCCAGGGGAGGACTTTTCTAGGAGAGGACCGAGCACAAGGCTGGTATCTTTGGAGGAGCCTGGAGACTCAGTTGGTGGACGCAGCCCAGATCAACACTCATACAGTATCGCCGGGTCGGCTGAAAGAGACTGGTACTGTATGGCAGTTCTTTAAATCTCTCAAGATCTCTCAAGAATGCTTTAGTTCACTTGACAAGTCTGTGGCAGAGACTTTATTGAGCATCTCACCGGCTGCTAGGTCAAGTGAGGGGCCTATCCGGTGGTCACTGGATCCAGTCTGTGGAGCTGTTTTGTCCTCTGGATCTGATCAATACCTCTAACCCGCAATTACCAGGTGCCTGAACTCCCCTCAACCCTTTGACCCTCTATTGAGAGACTTTGTGTTTATCTCAAATAAGCAAGTGAAAAAAGGACTAAGTGTCGGATTTAGCATTCTTTGGGCCATTTTCCACGGGACCTCTGAGACGGAGAAGCGAGCAGGTGAGGTAACAGTAAGCCCAAACAAAACCAGCAGCTCCTTCGGGGGTCAGTGCTACATTTATTTCAAAAAGATTTGGGCAAAATACATTTAAAGCATTAAATGCATTTTTTCCAAAATGCATTTTGCCAGAATTTGCCTCATCACTTTGGAGTGTCTACTTTTCAAAAAATGGGCTGTTTTATGGCAGTTTTTGCACTGTCCTGGCATTTTTTTTTTTTAACAGCAGGTAAGGGAAAAGATTTTGTTTGTTTTTAAAAACTATGGTTAATACTACTAATAAAAAAAAATCTCATAATATATGTCTCTAAAATGATATAAAAAATGTATTTGGGTACAGAGTTGCATGATTAGGTAATTGTCAGTCAAAGTATCACAGCACTGGAAACTGAAAAATGGTGTAGTAATAAAGGAGTACACATGTGTACAGGTGATGTGAGTTTCAGAAAATGTTCTGATGACATCAGCGGAGATGAAGGACCAAGCCAGCGAGTGCAATGAGTGTGAAGTTTAGCTTCTCCTGAGTGCATACAAGAGTCCACTGATTTATACAGACAATGGAATGCATTGCTTATTCAGTGACCTCAAGATGCAGACGGAGCAACCACACTGGAATTCCAGGCCAGCACAACTGCATGTTTCAGTCTGCCAACGACAAGCTGTAACCTTCAAGACAAGCTTTGTTGAAACTGAGCATTTTGTGAAGACTTTGTAACAAGAAATATGATGGCCTCTCTAATGATGGTCTAAGGGGATGACTGTAATTAAACGCCTTTAAAATCTAGCAGTTTACAAGCAGTGAAACTGGTCATTTTTCTTCTGCAGACAGCAAATTTCACTGGAATGCATGTTTAAAATAGTTTCAAAACTACTAACATATAAAGAGAAGTTGTTAAAAAGATTTTGGAATGTGATGTTTTGTTCTCCTTACAACATTTAAAGTACACCTCTACGTAGAAATTAAGAACTCATCAGTCTTTAGTATAGTGTGTGATGGGCCTTTAAATACATTGTAATAACTCTGGGCATGATTCTGTACAATATAATTATAGCACAAGTACAAGCACAAGCAAACCTACTGCTCCTCCCTGGCCCCGAGTTTGTGTTGGTCATGCTTGGTACACACTGTGAGTTTTATTTTGTTCAACCCAGCATGCTGAAGGAAAGAAAAACTGAGGAGCTCGAGAGAAGCTCGCTGTAATAACTATCTGATGTTAGTACAGCAATCTCTTCACTGAGCTGTTTTGTTCTAAGAGGGGGACTGCCCCCCCGCCCCCCCGCCAGAATACACCAGTCAGTGCTCACAGCCATTGGCTGCCAGAGCTGATTAGATTCCAATCGGATGCTGGTTTTTCCAGAATGCCAAATGTCCAGCTTCTGTCAGACAGGTTGATGTACACTCGGGCCGAATGTTATTACAGTGGAACCTCGGATTACGAGCATAATCCGTTCCAGGAGTATGCTCATAATCCAGAGTACTAGCATATCAAAGCAAGTTTTCCCATTGAAGTCAATGGAAATGAAAATAATTCATTCCACATTGACTTCAATGGGATGCAATACCGCTTGCGGCCAGAGGTGGGCCGGAGAGCCTCGGAAACGGCCTAATAGGCCTGAGCACACTTCGGCTGACCTCAGCAAACCTCGGAAAGACTCCGTTCACGAGCCTTTCCAAGGTTTGCCGAGGTCAGCCGAACTGTCCTTGGGCCTTACCGTGCAATTCCGAACACCGACGATCGTCACTGTTCGGGCTCCGGTGCCCCCACCTCAGGCCAAAAACGGTACTGCACACCGCTTTTGGCCTGAATCCTGCTCGTTTTGCAAGACAACACTCGCAAACCGAATTAGGATTTTTAGAAATACAGTGCTCGTTTTGCGAAACGCTTGTTAACCGCGTTACTCGTAAACCGAGGTTCCACTGTTTTATTATACAGGATTTATAGAACACCAACAGTTTGCGCAGTGATTTACAACATGAGGGTAGATGGTACAGTTACAATACAATTCAATATAGGTGAAATTAGAGGGCCCTGCTCGTTGGAACTCCCTCCTCATAGGTCTACCTCTTTGCAGGCTATTCCCTCTTCAGTCTATCAAGAATGCTGCTGCCAGACTTATCCACCTTACTAACTGCTCAGTGTCTGCCACCCCTCTCCACCAATCCCTACACTGGCTCCCGATCGCCCAGCAAATTAAATTAAAAATACTAACCACAACATATAAAGCCATTCACAACACTGCCCCGTGCCACATCACCAATCTTGTCTCCAAATATCACCCAAACCGTCCTCTCCGCTCATCACAAGACCTCCTACTCTCAAGCTCCCATGTCTCCTCCTCCCATGCCTATCCCCAGGATTTCTTCAGAGCCTCTCCCATCCTCTGGAATTTGCTACCTCAACCTGTCTGGCTATCTCCCACTCTTGCTGCCTTCAGGCAATCCCTGAAAACTCATCTCTTCAGGGAAGCCTATCACGCCTCTAACTAATCTTTTACCACTTCCATCAGCTCATTCCCCACAGTTACATCCTTTTGTACCACCTGCCCCACACTATTAGATTGTAAGCTCTTCTGAGCAGGGCCCTAGTAATCCTCTTGTATTTTATTGTATTTTAACTGTAATGTCTCCATTTTATATTGTAAAGCGCTGTGTAAACTTTTGGCCTTATATAAATCTTGTATAATAATACTAATAATAGTAATAATAATAATAGCACTTACAATCTAGGGCGGAGGGTTAAGTGATACTAAAGGTAATAACTGTGGGGGATGATCTGATGGAGAAAATAAAAATACAGTTGTTAAGTGTTGCAGGTGGGAATGTCGGCCGGTTTCTGTTGAACAGGCTTATATTCGGCCTGTGTTTACCAGGCTTTAGGTGGAATGCCAGCTTGCACTGCTAATATGCTGAAGAGCTCTACTGTGATAGCTGACCACATCAGGTTTGAAGCTCCCATCATAATATTGAATATTTTAGTCCTGCTCAGAGGCCATAACAAAATATTTGCAGATGTGTGGCACAGTTAAATCGCTGTGCATATATTTTCTAGTTGCTGTTTCTTGTGTTTTCCAGGCTGTCCTTACTTGTTCTGCTAAAAGAAAAAGGCTGTTGGTTACAGAAATCAATAGTTCTAACACAATATGTATGACCTCCTTTCTCCCCCTCTCTGCTGTTGTGTGCAGCTGGCTACTTCTGAGGTTTCAATTAGAGCATGCGTCTGAAGGCAAACAGCTTCTGCTGGGTTTATTATTTAGAAAAACCATAGTAATATTTTGATCCAATGGATTATTTTTACATTTATATTTGCATTTCAAATATTTTATACAGGATGCACAAAAGGGATTGTGAAATAAACAACTCTAGAACATTTATTTGCATACTTATAAACTCTAACCTAAGAAAAAAGAATGATTCAAAACACTTTTAATTTCCTTCTAATGGGTCAATATATCACATTTTGCAATAACATTGAACAAGACCTGGGGCCCATAGAGGCAAAGGATGGTGCTACCATATAGGCTACAGCAGGTTCCATTATTAGTCTCTTCAGCAAATCGCAGTACTACTCAAGGTACTGAAACTGACAATGACATTTCAAATTCTTATGGGCACTGCAGTATGGGTTAGAGACAGAGGACATGAAAGGTCATTTAAAAAAATGACCTTGTCATTAGTATAAGAAAACCCAAGTGGTGCCACCTTGTAATGCCGCGTACACACGGTCGGAATTTCCAATGGAAACAGTCTGAAGGGAGCTTTTCATCGGATTTTCTGACCGTGTGTATGCCCATCAGTCTTTTTCTGTCGGAATTTCCAACGGACTTTGGATTGAGAACCTGTTCTTAATTTTTCAGACGGAAAACCTTTCTATTTTCCGATCGTGTGTATGTAATTCGGACACGCAAAATTCCGACGCATGCTCGGAAACAATTCGACGCATGCTCGGAAGCATTAAACTTCCCTTTTATAGTGCTGTCGAACGTGTTGTATGCCGCGGTGTTATTGACCGTCGGAATTTGTTGTGACCGTGTGTAGGCAAGACAGTTTGAGCAAAATTCCGTCCGGAATTCCGACGGGAAAACCATCAGAGCTTTTTCCGACGAGAATTACGACCGTGTGTACGCGGCATAAGAGAAAAATAGTAATACTTACCTTTTCATAAGTCTGCAACTCCAGATGCTGCAATCCAACACTTCCCTGTGTCAGACAGTGTCCCAAATTGTCCACTGTGTTTTGATATACAAGCCACCTATATCACCAGGATACGTAATGACATAGCAACGGCACGAGAAACCAGAGAGTGCACCTAGGGACACAATATCTGACACCCTGAAGCTCTAAATAGGAGCAAAGACTGCAGTCACTGCCAATGACACCACTTCAGTGTTCACTTTTATAATATGAACTTTCATGTCCTTTGGCCTTATCCTGTAATGTAGTGCCCAAAGCCTGGGTGTTATTATAGAGGGGAATTAGACATGTAAGTAGAGAGACAGCGGGGGTGCTCCATATGGAGCTTTGGGGGGGGGAGGGGGACTAGTGTGCTAGGAAGAGACATCAGTTACTTATTTTTAACTACACCCCAGCTTTGGTTTGATTTAAATAAGAAATTTGTGAAACCAACTGTCAGAAAGGCATCATTTTTAGTGGTGCCCCCAGTGGGTAAGTGATAACTGTGGTCAGCTTATGAAGCAAGCTAATTCACCCTGCTGTTTGTTTTGCTCCTCTACCCTTCCACAAGTAAGAAATTAGCACTTCTGCCTTGCAGAAGAGAGGAGTGTATAGTGGGGCTAGAGGGGTGTATAAAGGCACATATCAAATAAACATTATCATTTAATGACTCAGTCCCATAAAAAATCTGTATAGTGGGAAATGACAAATCACGAAATTATAAACACATCACAATGTAATATCATTATTTCACGAGGGAAGTCCATAAAGCTGAGCACTTGATGGCAACTCCCTAAGAGCGAAGCAGTAGACTCTGTGGCTGAAAAGCAGGGAACAAAGGGGCGCCAGACTAAGTGCAGTGTTTAAAGCGGGACTGTACTGAAAAAAAAAAAATTTTTAAAAGCCAGCAGCTACAAATACTGCAGCTGCTGACTTTTAAAAAATGGACACTTACCTGTTCCAGGGTCCAGCGGTGTCGGCAGCAGAGGCCGATCGATCGCTCGGTTCCCTGCTGTAACCGGCGCCATTCTCGGTGAGGGAATCAGGAAGTGGCTTCACTTCCCGATTCCCTACTGCGCATGCGCGGGTCGCGCAGCGCAATGAGAATCTTCAGCGCTGTCTGCCGGGACACGCGTGTGTCCCGGCAGACAGCGCGCCGGGACAGGAAGTGATGTAAACTCCCGTGGGAGTTTATGCCCGGAAGTGGGTGCAGATACCTGTCTTAGACAGGTATCTGGACCCCCCTCCCCCCTGAAAGGTGCCAAATGTGACACCGGAGGGGGGGAGGGTTCCGAAAAGCGGGAGTTCCACTTTAGGGTGGAATCCCCCTTTAAAAAACATTTATTTAATAAAAACGACAAATGGCAACTCGCAAGACAGCTGAGTGATACAGGCGTAGTATATGTAAAGTAGGAACGTCTATCTTGAAGCCTGTCCAAGCCTTCCTAATAGAGTAGCAGCCTTGGGCACAAGCTGTATTCGTAGATGGAAATAGGAAGCGGCCGAATGCCGCTGTAACCAGCATACTAAAGACGAGCATGATCCCCTCCCTTCAGAGACTGGTTCACAGGGCAGTATTCCAACATGATAACAACCCCAAACACACCTCCAAGATTACCACTACCTTGCTAAAGAAGCTGAGAGTAAAGGTGATGGACTGGTCAAGCATGTCTCCAGACCTAAACCCTATTGAGCATCTGTGGGGCATCCTCAAACGGAAGGTGGAGGAGCACAAGGTCTCTAACATCCACCAGCTACATGATGTTGTCATCGGGTAGCTGGTGAGAGAGGACTCCAGTGGCAACCTGTGAAGCTCTGGTGAACTCCATTCCCAAGAGGGTTAAGGCAGTGCTGGAAAATAATGGTGGCCACACAAAATATTGACACTTTGGGCCCAATTTGGACATTTTCACTGAGGGGTGTACTTACATTTGTTGCTATTGGTTTAGCCATTAATGGCTGTGTGTTGAGTTATTTTGAGGGGACAGCAAATTTACAAGCTGTAAACTCACTACTTTAAATTGTAGCAAAGTGTCATTTCTTCAGTGTTATCACATGAAAAGATATAATAACATATTTACAAAAATGTGAGGGGTGTACTTACTTTTGTGAGATATTGTATATGTGGACACATATTGTTTTTGAATTTTAATTCACAATATTTGTTATTTGTGTATGGATACATTGATTTTGAATCCTTTTTATTCAGATAATTTATATCTGGATTGCGCGCTTATAATTTTTTCTACAGCTGAGGTAATCATGCTATCATAAGCAGAAGCACCCTTGTAATAATCCAAATTTTTTGGGGTAAGCGAAAATATATATCTTTAGATAAAAAGGGACAAATTACACTGCAACAGCACTATGCTGTTATTCATGCTTTAAAGTAACAGGAGTATTATTATTATAATTTTTTTATTTTTTTTTTTGAGTTACAAACGCATTAAATAATTAATTAAAACATCTGTTTAGAATAACAATGAAAATTAAGAGATATACGTTTAAAGAAAATGCACTCTTTTGTCAGCTATAGAAGTTATCCATGAAAAAATTCTACAAACCAGGTGTGTTTGGTTTGGTAAACACAGTAAATTTGGATGTAAGCCTCCAAGTATAGTATCCGATTACATTGTGTGCAAAAGCTAGCTGTGTCCACCATATACAGAAGCAGGATCGTGTTTCTGCACTTATCCAAAACATTTTTCTTTCAAGCTGTGTATCCAAATAATGAAAAAGTCAGGGGCAAACAGATATTTTTTTATTTTTTATTTTTTTAGATATTTATTATTTATTATTAATATTTAAAGACAATAGGTAAACAGATATTTATTTTTTATTATTTTAGATATTTATTATTTATTATTAACATTTAAAGTCAGTGGTAAACAGAAATTTATTTTTTATTATTTTAGATATTTATTATTAACATTTTAAGTCAGTGGTAAACAGATATTTTTTTTTATTATTATTTTACATATTTATTTAAACATTTAAAGTCAGTGGTAAACATATATTTATTTTTTATTATTTTAGATATTAATATTTATTAATATTATTTAAAGTCAGGGGTAAATGCATATTTATTTATTAATTATTCATGTATTCATTTATTTTCTAAACTCTTTTTAAGCTCAGCACTTTATGTATTCCACAAGGAAATACTATACATATGAAAAAAATAACTTTTTTTTTTTTGTGAAGTTACAGCTACAAAACAGTCTATTCTGCAATATTTAACATGCACATATACAATGTACCTTTAGTAACCCTCTCTGTCCACTTTTCTGAAGTGTACAGTCACTGGTATACAGATGGCTTGGGAAGTGGTTTGTTGATATTGATATGAGAAGTGAGCATTCTCAGTGTATAAATTTCATTCCAGGTTAGTGAAACAGCACAGACCTCTTTCTTCAGAAACCAGACTGAGACTGTAACCTCAAACACTCCGCGCACCACCCCCACCCCTCCTCCACTTCCATATACACACACAGGATTGAGTTTCAGCTCCTTGCAAACATGCCAGGATGTTTTCTAAGATGCAGGAATTTTTAGGCATCTTGGGGAAAAATTCAGGAAATCTGCTTATTCTTGATTCCACAAAGCCACCCATCCATCTGTCAATTTTCATATTGCTTTATCCTGTAGGGCACACAGGGTAGCAGTTTCAATAGGTCAATCCAGACTTCCCTTTGGCCCAAAGATTGCATATCTTCTTGGGAATTCCATTGTGTTTCCATGCCAGCTGGAAAATATAATACCCCCAGCATGTCCTGATTTGGAGATTCCTCCCAGTTGGGTATATCTAATAAAGCTGCAGTAATGCCTTTTAGGAGACATTCATATACATTTTCCAAGCTATCTCAATTGGCACCATTGGTTTGGACAAAAAGGTGATCTACGCGCTTCCAGGCAACCACTGTCTTAATGCTATCACAAATAGTTCTGAGGTCCTGTGGATAAGCCTAAGATTTTATGCTTGCTCCAATGACCTTGTACATTAGGTCACTACCCCCCAAGCTCATAATTATAGGTGAGAACAGGGATGTGTATAGAACGATCCATCAACTACAGGCCTTCACAAGAAACGTAACTCATTGAAACAACATACTGTATGTTTCAATACCTTGGATTTATACTATGCATTCTACATTGGACTGTGCCAGTCTATGGTAGGTAAGCATGAGCTGAATTTTCAGACCTATCTTTTTTTTTATTTCCCCGAATAGGATCTATTTATTAAAAAAGAATATACACAGGGAGCACCTTCTGAAATGGAAGCATCCCACTTCACATACGCTACATAATTCTGGAAATCTGCAGTGAATGCGGTTTTACCATTGTACAAGTTAACCTATGAAAGTAGAAACGGTCCCAAGAAGTTCGCTAAAATATGGTCCACCTGGATTTATGCATATGGTTCAGATGATGTGTAACTTGATGTCAAATGGTATGGCTCGGGATGTGACTCGAGTAGCTTTCTCTCCCTAATTCACCTTTTCTCTAATTTCCTCCCTTCCCATCCCCTAGTTTCCCCCCTCTCCCCTTTTTTCCACCCTCAGTGGAGTGTTAAAACCTTTATTGTGGGAAACATTATACCTATGCCCCTTTTACTTATTGTTGGTGTTATCTGGGAACAGTGTTATTATCTGTTGTACTTCCAATTCTGAACTATATGTGATGGATCAGGATTGTGTAAACTCAACTGTTATATTGTATTTACCTTGTGAGTTATTCAATAAATCTATTATAATAATAATATAGAAAAAGTGTATATCCGTGCTCAGAATCAAAAACAAGCAGCTACACTATACCCAGATACCAGGCACATGAAACATAAGTAAACAAAGTGCTGTGCTAAATGTGCAAATTCATAAATTAAAGTGCAAAAAAGTGCTATAAAGTGCATAAGTCAATATAGATAATATATTCAAATATTATCAAGAAAAAAGAAAATTCATAAAGAAAAAGTCCCAAGAATCCGTTGAGGATAAAGGATCCGTGTAATGAGTTGAAACAAAGGAGTCACCAGCGTGTCACCCTCCACACAAGAACATTTGAAGGTTTACCAGAAAGCCAGCGACCACCATTACTCAGGGGGTCATACAGCGCTTTATTGGATCTCAGATCCACTCAGTAGGAGCCAATGTGTCCTGTGTGACTCCAAGCAGATCAGATAGCAACTTCTGGAAACACTCCGCAGCGCTCAACAAGCGTGGTGCATAAAAACTTAAACTCCACATAGCCCTGCCCTGTATAGTATAGCAGCAACACTCTATGATCTCTGCCTATGTACTCTAGGTCTCTCCAACACACACTGACATAAGGCTGCTGGGAATTCTAACTTTTATAGAGAGGGGGCTGGAACATTAGAAAACACCTATGATCGGTCCTTTCTAAGCCACCTGACCACAGTAAAGAGGTCAGTAAGTGATTAGTGACAATTTGTTGCTATAATGCCAAATAGCTGCAATTAGTTGATTAGTTGATTAATTAGTCCCTTTAAAAATAGATCAAGTGACACAAACAAACAAATTCATATAGAAAATAAAAATAAATCATGAATTTGTTTATTTGTGTCATGTGATTTATTTTTAAAAGCACAACACAACGAATTTGTTATTCAGTATGTATCTATTGTATTCTGGCAAATATTGAGTGCAGCAGCCCAAATGTTTTTATTGTCACTAAGCGTAGAGTTTTAGATTGCTGCAATTATTCGCCATTTTCCCAATATGCAAATGACTTCTGCAAAGCTGGGTCGAGTTCATGTTTAACCCAAATGTGAATCTCAACCCTAGCTAATATTTATGGCTCTCGTGCCCATCACTGCTCTCTTTTCTCCTTGGCTTTGTAATAATGATGTTATTCTGGTATAAAGCTATTAAGTGTGTCAGGCAGATTTCCCTGCTTCAGTCTTGGAAAGATGTAAGCCAGCCTGTTGCATTTAATGACATACATCAGAAACTAAAATATCTGTCTTTAAGCCTTCAATTGTTCTTGTGTGGAGGGTGACACGCTGGTGGCTCCTTTGTTTCAACTCATTACACGGATTCTTTATCAAATGGATTCCTGGGACATTTTCTTTATGATTTTTTTTATGGACTTTTTTCTTGATAATATTTGAATATATTGTTTATATTGACTTATGCACTTTATAGCATTTTTTGCACTTTCATTTATGAATTTGCACATTTAGCATTGCACTTTGTTTACTTAGGTAAGTATAACATGTTTGTTATTTTTAAACAACAAAAACCAAGACTTTAATATCACTTTAAGCTTGAAGTTTTCTGATTTCTTGATGAACAGCCCGTGAAAAAGCCCAGGCACATTTGTTTACTCCTAATGATGGTCCCAGCAGGTAAGTACAGTTGGGAACTTAAAGTAACACCATTCATAAGATATACATTCTGGCAACTATAGGGACTCCTAGCTACATTTAGCTGAGTGAGTTTACATGGAAAGTGTTTATATGTGATAGAAGCGTAGCTTCATTAACTACTGGTAATAGTCTATATATCTTATAACAGAGTGTCATGCAATAGGCTGAAGGTATCATGTGATTACATTGTCATAAATCTGGTAAGAATAACATTAAAATTGTATTTTAAGCTGAGATATTGATAGACACTGATTTCCAGCTATTCTGCAATAGGATATAGACTATATATAGGTACTTTATGGGTTCAAAGGCATATTCCTGCAGTGGAGTGGTATGTGGAATGTGTCTTATTTTACAGTAAAGTTGCTGATTTAAATGTCTCTGTCAAATGCAAAGATAACCCCAGCAACTGGGAAATATAATGCTTTAGTACAGAGCTCTACCCCTGTTAATAGAATAGCATCATAAAATGTTAACGCTCCCTATTAGTGAAGTGGTGGTACAAATGAATCTGAACCACTTTACAACTCCCCTTTTTGTTGCTGACAAGTAAGCTGTAAATGGAAGTAAGTGTGTTCTTAAGCAGTAGGAGGCACTGATAATAAAATACCAGGATAGCATTTTAACATTCAAGCAATCTCTAAACCTCTATGCCATTGCACTTGGGTTAATGACACACATATGGGGAACATGACCCTTAATTATGTTTTTCTAGGATAAAATACTTCATATCTAAAAGTGAATGGTGACTCTAACCCCTACAAATCTTGAAATCATGTTATTGTCAATGATTCCAGGATTCTATACACAAGTTTACAAAAGGCATAGTACAACACTTTCTCTCTTCTGCACGCAGAATTGTATGCAGATATTGGCGAAAGACAGGTACCCTCCAAATATCAGAGTGGGCAAGCAAAATGGATTCTACTTATCGGATAAATTGAATGATCTACTTGGAAAGAAACAACACTAAGTCTCTCTAATGGCCCGCTCAACATGGCTGCAATTTAAGTCCTCTGTGGACTATTTATTTTTCATCTGAGACTAAAATCTTAGATACTGATGGGCCACCAAATAACACATTGGCACGGTACTTGGGGCTTGAGCAGCACTTGCCCCTTTTTATGTTTTCCTCTTTCCCTCCTCTCCCCAATTTATGTACTCTATTTTCCATAGGCTTCCCTTGCTTACCATAACCTTGTATTCCTTAAGTCTAATTTACTATTATTTCCTCTGTGATTCCCAGACAATTATACAGAAACTCCCTCTTCATAAACAAAAACATTGAGTATGATAGCTTTGATATCAGACTTAAACCTGCCATATACGTTGCAAATTTCTTTTCTGCAGACTCAACAATGGACTGTACTTCATACTCCACATGGTTCTCCACCTGTACATGGTGAGGACGAGGCACCAAGGTGGTAAAGCGGTTGCAGACCAAAGGTTTTAATAAGGAGACATGAAATACATTCGAGATACGCATATTAGAAGGAAGGTCTAATGCGTAAGCCACTGGGTTAATCCTGCAAGAATACGGAAAGGCCCAATAAACCTAGGTGTGCACTTCAGTGAGGGAACACGAAGTTGGAGGTTGCGAGATGACAGCCAGACCCTGTCCCCAACCTGGTAGGAAGGGGCAGGCAGGAGTCTGCGGTCAGCATGGAGTCTGTACCTATTATTAGCATGTCGCAAAGCCTCCTGGACTTGTGCCCAAGTGTTTCGAAGACCACAGAGATGCTCCTCTAACGCAGGAATACTCTGTGGAACAAATGACTCAGGCAACATGGAAGGTTGTAAACCATAGTTCGCCATAAACGGGGACAATCAGAAGGCAGAATTCAAGGCACTATTGTGAGCAAACTCCACCCAAACTCCGCCCACGGTAAAAAATATAGTAACGTAGGAATTGCTCAAAGGACTTATTGGCTTGTTCTGTGGCCCCATTAGACTGCGGGTGATACGCAGAGGAGAAAGCAAGCTGAATTCCCAACTGTGCACAAAAGGCTCACCAGAACCGGAACGCAAACTGACTACCCCTGTCCGAGACAATCACCTTGGGTAGCCCATGTAAGCAAAAGATCTCCGAAGCAAAAATCGAAGCCAGTTCCTTAGAAGTGGGCAGCTTCTTAAGTGGAATACAATGGGACATTTTTGAGAACCGGTCAACCACCATAAGTATAACTGTGTTGCCCTGGGAGTTGGGTAACTCCACAATAAAATCCATAGACAGGTGGGCCCAGGGCCTCTCTCTATTGGGTATGGGTTGTAGGAGGCCCACTGGAAGGTGTTGTGGAGTCTTACTCTTAGCGCACATGGAACAGGCAGCTACGAAGGCGATTACATCAGCACGTAGACTAGGCCACCAGAATTGTTGGGAAATGGCCCAAAAGAGTTGATTCTTCCAAGGGTGGCCAGCAGCCTTGGGAAAATGGTAAGTCTGGAGCACAGCAGTACGGAGACTTTCTGGGACAAAGCAGTAGTCACAAGGTTTCTCAGGAGGAGCATGGACCTGAGCAGCAAGAATTTTGTCACCCAAAGGAGAAGTGAGACTGGTGCGAACCGTAGCCAGAATACGAACAGGAGGAATCACAGGAACCGGAAACCGACTCCATCTTGGAAGTGGAGGAAAATTGTTGTGACAAAGCGTCAGCCCTTACATTCTTAGTACCGGGTAAGAATGAGACAATGTAATTGAAACTAGACAAGAAAAGAGCCCATCGTGCCCTTCTGGGAGAGAGGCGTTTTGCCTCAGACAAGAATTGAGATTCTTATTGTCAGTAAGAACTGGCACAGTGGTACCTTTGAGGAGATCTCTCCATTCTTTTCAGGACTAAAATTATCACTAACAGCTCTCTGTCACCAATCTCGTAATTGCACTCCGCATGTGACAATTTCTTGGAAAAGTAGCCACAAGGATGCATATCGCTCTCAGAGGTAGGACGTTGAGACAGAAGGGCGCCAACTCCAGTCTCAGAAGCATCAACCTCAAGGATAAAAGGTAACGTAGGATCAGGATGTGCCAACACAGGAGCAGAAACAAAGGCAGCCTTGAGACTCTCAAAGGCCTTCGGAGACCAACTCTGCAGGTTACCATCCTTTTTGGTCATACCAGTCAGGGGCTTGACCAGAGAAGAGAAGTTATGAATAAACTTCCGATAATAGTTGGCAAAGCCAAGAAAACGCTGCAGAGGACATAAATCCATGGTTCGGGACCACTGTAGGACTGTTGAAAGTGTCTTTGGGTCCATCGAAAAACCAGCAGTGGAAATGACATAACCCAGGAATTTAACCTGTTCACGATGGAATTCGCACTTCTCCAATGTACAATAGAGATTGTTCTCTCTTAATTTCTGAAGCACACGACAGACATCTGTGTGGTGGCTCTCCAGGGACTTGGAAAATATGAGAATATCATCAAGATAAACCGCCACACATAACTGCAACAAATCTCAGAGGACATTGTTAATAAATTCCTGGAAAACTGCCGGGGCGTTACAAAGGCCAAAAGTCATTACAAGGTACTCATAATGGCCTGTTCTGGTATTAAATGCAGTTTTCCACTTGTCGCACTCCTTAATCCTCACGAGATTGTATGCCCCTCTCAAATCAAGCTTTGTGAAAACAGTTGCTCCCTTGAGGGGGTCAAATAACTCCATAATCAACGGAATCAGATAGGCATTCTTAATCGTGAAACGATTAAGACCCCTATAATCAATACAAGGTCTCAGTTCACCACTCTTCTTCTTCATAAAGAAGAAACCAGCACCAGCAGCATACGAGGATTTGCAGATGAAACCTCGAGAATGTGCATCTGCAACATACTCCTCCATGGCCTTATCCTCCAAGACCAACAAAGGGTAAACCCGGCCACGAGGGGGTATGGCACCAGGTTGAAGGTCAATTGCGCAATCATACGACCGGTGTGGAGGCAAACTACCGGCTTGACCTTTGTCAAAGACATTGCTAAAATTGCAATACTCCTCTGGCAGGGGGGAGAGTGAAGAGGTGTACAGGACCTTGGCTACCTTCTGGAAGCATGTCTTACTGTGTTGTGGTGACCGGGAGAGAACCTCAGCACATAGCCAGTCAAAAGAGGGGTTGTGCCTCTGTAACCAAGGATAACCAATAACCAGCGGAAACTTAGGTGAGGAAATAACTTGGATTTGGATTATCTCATGGTGAAGAGCCCCTACGGCCATGGACAACAGAACAGTCTCATGAGTCACATGGGAAGGCTGTAGAGGTCTCCCGTCAAGAGCCTCAATGGCAAGTGGAATGTCACGCAGCTGCAGCGGAATCGAGTGCTTCGATACAAAGGCAGCATTAATGAACAGGCCTGCCGCTCCAGAGTCGATTAGAGCCTGTATCTCGACGGACGACTCAGCCCAAGAAAGGGTAACCAAAACCAGGGGCTTATCCTTCTGGATAACTGGAAACAACGCCACCTAAGGTCTGTCCATGACAGGACCTCAAGGTTCGGGTGTTTCCTGGACGGGTAGGAAAAGACTTTAAAAAGTGACTTGCCTAGCCACAATAAAGGCACAATCTCTCCCTCCTCCTAAGGGTTCTCTTCTCCGAAGAGAGACACGTGAAGCCCAAGTGCTTGGATTCATCTTCACTGACCGACTCAGTACCAGGAGGCATGGGAGGTGAGGGAGGCAAGGGTGGGACCGCAAAATTCGGAGACAAATGTACAGGAGGCTTCTGCAAGCACTCCTTAAAAGGGAGTCTTTCTCTGAGCCAGAGTACGTAATTCAATGGCGTAATCGGCAACAGTTCTCGTATTCTGTTTGATGGACATGAGGCACTTAGCAGCAGAAGCGGAGCCTGCGGAAATGTCAAATACACTTTTAAAAGATGCCACAAACTCAGGGTAACTCAAGACAACAGGTTATTGCGTCTCCAATAGAGGGTTTGCCCAGGCCAAGGCTCTCTGAGAAAGCAAAGATATCACAAAACCTACTTTGCTTCTGTCCATGGAAAATGCCTGGGGCAGCATCTCAAAGTATATCTCAACCTGGTTGAGAAACCCTCTGCATTGGACTGGATTGCCCCCAAATCGCTGGGGAAGCGGAGCGGAATCAGACATACCTCTTATAGAGGTAATACTCGAAGCGGGTGCCTGCATAGAGACTGGAGCAGCAGCAGGGACGGCCTGCAACACAGGTTGTACCGGAGCAGCAACAATGGGAGATTCCAGGTGAGCTGTGCGACTCAGGAGTGTTTGTAACACCATGGCAAACTGATCCATGCGGTGATCCTGGCCATCCAATCTGGAAAAAATATGACCAACAAGTGGATTCACTACATCTTCTGAATTTATGGCCTTCGCCTACTGTCAGAAACCATGAATCAGACTGAGACAGAAGTACAGTTAAATTACACTTCTTTAAAAATAATAAAAAAAGGTAAACAGAGTAAACATAGTCAAAACATAGCCAGAGTTCAGGGACCGGAACAAGCCAAAACGCCAGGGAGCCAGAGATGAGCTTAGTAGAACAGCAAGCAGGATCTGGAGCCAAAAGGAATGTCAGACAAGCAAGTCTTTAACAGGAACACAGGAGAGCGTCTTATGAGATGTGACCAAGGCGAAGGCAGAGATCATCTGTAATGGATGGCTTAAGTAGGCAGGACTGGCGAGCAGGATATTATCAACAGGTGAGTCACTGTGGAGACTGGAGAGATAGGAGCTGGCAATTAGCCAACAGCTGAGCGGCCAGCTTTGAGAAGGAAAGGCTGAGCCCAGGCCTGACAGTTGGAAGTCCTACAAGCAGTTGATGTTAAATATCACTGGGGATATCCCTTCAGGGTTATAGCTACGTGGAATGGGAAAACAGCAATACTTAAAACTAAAGATAATTTGCAACACTTCACAGAGGTGCTGGAGCTCCCCATGGTGGATTTTCCGGATTGGAGACTGAATAATTGTAAACCATCACTACAATGACCAGAACGATGGCAACAAGTGGTAGTTAAAGGTAGACTGATATGGACAGACAGGATTATAATTTGGTGTTAGAAGGACATGCCTGAATAGGGGTGTAAAGTTAAAGTGGTTGTATACCCTAAAAATTAACTTGCACCTACAGGTAAGCCTAGATTAAGGCTTACCTGTAGGTACAAGAAATATCTCCTAAACCTGCACGGTTTAGGAGATATTTTAAAAGAACGTTTTACAACGTTGTCTACGGCGCATGCGCGCCGTAGACAACGGTGCATTTACAGGGTTAATCCCCATCTTCAACTGTGGTGAGCCGCAGTTGAAGTGTCCCGCGCGCATGCGCGGAGCGACGTCCTCGCCGCTCTGGCCAATCACAGCGCCGCAGCGGCGCTGTGATTGGCCGGAGCGGCGATACCCAGAAGGGTATCTGTTTAGCTATGGATGCGGCCGGAGGGGGAGAAGAACACGGCGTCGGGGGCCCCGATCTAAGGTAAGTGATGCATAATGAGCTAGTATGCTAGTCATACTAGCTCATTATGACTTTGTCTTGCAGGTAGATAACCCCAAAAAAAATTTTCAAATGGGTATACAACCACTTTAAAATGGTTAATAAGAAAGGATCTGATTGCCTAGAATATGATTGGGGGGGGGTGGGATGGGGGGAGGATTCTGGTTTGTTATCTTTCCCCCTGTCCTCTCTTCCTTCCTTTCCTTTCTTCCCTTCTCCTTCCCCAAATACTCCCCCCCCCCTTTTTTGGGGATATTGGAGGCAATGCGCTGAAGTACCGCTAAATAAGAATGGTATAGGAATATAAATGGAAGCCCAGGGTTCACAAGGTATCCTGTTCATGTTTTTAACCATCTTTCCCCCAATAGGTCGGTCCCGAGACAAGGGACTGTGTTTTCTGCCAAGAGGCGGAAGGACACATCCTCCCTTTAGAGATGTGCCAAAGGCAGTAACATAGTGGGTGAAGGGGTTTTAGATGGTTTTGTGTGTTTTTTTTTCCCCTTCCCACTTCTCATCAGGTGCATTCAGGGAGAGAGAGCGCAGAAGGTTGGGAACAGACACCGATGAGGTGCAGCAGCATAGTAAGAGATTCATGGAAGTAGTGAGAGAATTATAGGCTTACCTGTAGCAAAAAGTGGTCTGTAAGGGTTTACAACCACTTTAAAGTCAAAGATAGATTATCAGATTATTTTGAGATACGGAATGGGACTAGGCAGGGATGCCCATTGTCCCCATTGTTATTTGCTATGGTGCTGGAGCCCTTTCTTTGAACGATTAGGGGAAATAGGAGGATTAAGGAGATTTGTATTGGATCAATGGAACATAAGATCTCAGCTTACGCAGATGATCTACTGTTGTACCTTTCCTCTCCTCAAGAGCCTTTGACAGACCTAATGTTGGAAATAGACAGGTTTGGCCTTATATCTAATTTTAAAATAAATATTGAGAAGTCATTGTTGATGCCGAGCCATGTTCCTTTGAGGATGATGACCACTCTGCAACAATCCTTTACTTTTGTTTGGCGCGTCGATTCTATATCCTACTTGGTGATTTATATTTCTTTAGATGCAAAGCGCCTATATGGTCTAAATTATGGTTCCTTGGTAGTATCTATATTAAAGAATTTGCAGAAGTGGAGAAGTCATACTCTGATGTGGTTTGGCTCAGTAAATGCGCTTTAAATGAGTGTAATCCCTAGACTTATTTATGTCTTGCATACCATGCCCATAACACTTCCACAGACATTCTTCAAACAAATACGAAGGGCTTTTATGACCTTTGTGTTGGGAGATAAACATCCCCGGTTGGCATATGAGATTTTGAGGAGACCAAACGGGAGGGTGGGGTGGGACTCCCAGACATAGCGACTTATTACAGAGCCATGACCCTGGTTATTTTTAATGAATTGGTGCCATGACTCTGTTGATAAAGTTTGGGTGCCCTTGGAGAAGACATTAGTGGGTAGGAACTTGGTCTGTATTCTGGTTTCTTATAGGGGGTTATCGGAATATGTATCACCATTGACGAAAACAACATTATCCATCCGGGACAGTATGAATAGTACGGGAAAGTTTGCTACCCCAATATCCCCCATGACACCATTGGAAGGATTCCCCTGGTTCCCCCCAGGGGAAGAGAAAGGGAGTTTAGATTGTTGGGGAATGGATGGGAAGGGTAACTGTGTTACCACTGGCAGAGTTAGTTGTGATATTGGGGGAAATACCAATGGCTGTATGGAAATATCGTCAAATTACAGATTTGTTTAATAAGTGGAAGCATCAGATTAGGCCAGCGAACCTGCTTACTACTTTTGAGGAAGGGTGTGTTATATATTTATCAGAACCGGGTCATATGTTGTCTCGAATGTATAAGCTGGTTCTGAGTGCTCAAAATATGACAACTCCCTATTTTATCCGAGAATGGGAAAGGGAGCTGGGTTATAATTTCACAATTCCGAACAAATTAAAAGGTTGATGGGGGCAACATACCATACCTCAATAGGTTCTCATATACAGGAGATGTCTTATAAGTTCTTGACAAGATGGTATTGTACACCGGTTCGACTGGCACAGATATATCCATCGGCGGATGTTAATTGCTGGAGGGGATGTAACCAAAGGGGTTCATTTCGGTGGGGGATTATTGTGGTCTGTGTTAATGAAAGGATCTATATGGATACTTTGTGCAATGTGTGCCTTTATGTTGTATGTTGAAATTTGTCTTAATAAAGAAAAAAATGATTATAAAAAAAAGACCTGTTCTAGGTGTCCTCATTGGAATATTTCTCCTAACTTCCTTTTTCAGTGATAGTTGTAACAATTGAACACACTAGTGAAAGAACACACTACTGATGTAGCGACTGGCAGGGAGAGGCCACAGTGTGCATTAAGGAGATGCACAGGCATCCAACACACCATGAAAGTACAGGCGGTCCCCTAGTTACAAACCTCCGACTTACAAACAACTCCTACTTACAGATAGAGGGAGACAACAGGAAGTGAGAGGAAATCTACCCCTAGGAAGGGAAATTCACTCCTGTAAGAGTTATTATGGGAAAAAGGTGTCTCCACTGAAGCTTTATCACCAAGGCTTGTTTCCACAACGACCCAACATTTTCAAAATGCAATTGTCATAGGGACAGAAAGTTAGGTGAAATCTTCTGAACAGGGGGACAGACAGCAAAACAATTGTTACAGGGATGTTAACCCTCCTTATGCTATCCAAAAAGCTTAAAAATGTTTTTTTTTTGGCTGGAGCTACACTTAAAAAATGTACCTGTTCCAACTTACAAACAAATTCAACTTAAGAACAAATCTACAGACCCTATCTTGTTTGTAACCCGGGGACTACCTGTACTTGATGCTAAAGATCCTAGTGACATATGTAAAATATGAGTGTAAATGCGAGTTAATAGAGGTGGTAATCATAGGCATGCGCAAAGGGTGTGCCGGGTGTGCCCTAATCACCCCTTGGCTGATATTTCACCAAAGCCCCCCAATGGGGCTCCAAAAAAAATATATATTATAAAAATAAAATTGTAAAAAATAATACAAAAATAAAATAATAAAAATAAAAAACTGCTGACACCGTCCACTGCCCTACTGTTTTTTACATGTATTTTGTGTGTGTGTATGTATATATACAATCAGGTCCATAAATATTGGGCCATCGACACAATTCTAATCTTTTTGGCTCTATACACCACCACAATGGATTTGAAGTGAAATGAACAAGATGTGCTTTAACTACAGACTTGCAGCTTTAATTTGAGGGTATTTACATACAAATCAGGTGAACCGTGTAGGAATTACAACAGTTTGTATATGTGCCTCCCACTTTTTAAGGGACCAAAAGTAATGGGACAGATTAACAATCATCCATCAAACTTTCACTTTTTAATACTGGGTTGCAAATCCTTTGCAGTCAATTACAGCCTAAAGTCTAGAAAACATAGACATCACCAGACGCTGGGTTTCATCCCTGGTGATGCTCTGCCAGGCCTCTACTGCAACTGTCTTCAGTTCCTGCTTGTTCTTGGGGCATTTTCCCTTCAGTTTTGACTTTAGCAAGTGAAATGCACGCTCAATCGGATTCAGGTCAGGTGATTGACTTGGCCATTGCATAACATTCCACTTCTTTCCCTTAAAAAACTCTTTGGTTGCTTTTGTAGTATGTTTCGGGTCATTGTCCATCTGCACTGTGAAGCACCGTCCAATGAGTCCTGAAGCATTTTGCTGAATATTTTCAGATAATATTGCCCGAAACACTTCAGAATTCATCCTGCTGCTTTTGTCAGCAGTCACATCATCAATAAATACAAGAGAACCAGTTCCATTGGCAGCCATATATGCCCGCGCCATGACACTACCACCACCATGTTTCACTGATGAGGTGGTATGCTTTGGATCATGAGCAGTTCCTTTCCTTCTCCGTACTCTTCTCTTCCCATCACTCTGGTACAAGTTGATCTTGGTCTCATCTGTCAATAGGATTTGTTGTTCCAGAACTGTGAAGTCTTTTTTAGATGTTGTTTGGCAAACTCTAATCTGGCCTTCCTGTTTTTGAGGTTCACCAATGGTTTACATCTTGTGGTGAACCCTCTGTATTCACTCTGCTGAAGTCTTCTCTTGATTGTTGACTTTGACACACATACACCTATCTCCTGGAGAGTGTTCTTGAACTGGCCAACTGTTGTGAAGGGTGTTTTCTTCACCAGGGAAATAATTCTTCTGTCATCCACCACAGTTATTTTCCATGGTCTCTGGGTCTTTTGGTGTTGCTGAGCTCACCGGTGCGTTCTTTCTTTTTAAGGATGTTCCAAACAGTTGATTTGGCTACACCTAATTTTTTTGCTAGCTCTCTGATAGGTTTGTTTTGTTTTTTCAGCCTAATGATGGCTTGCTTCACTGATAGTGACAGCTCTTTTGATCTCATAT
This sequence comes from Lithobates sylvaticus, assembly GCA_028564925.1. Classification (NCBI taxonomy): domain Eukaryota; kingdom Metazoa; phylum Chordata; class Amphibia; order Anura; family Ranidae; genus Lithobates; species Lithobates sylvaticus. The sequence continues at coordinate 96,234,451 of CM053038.1, forward strand.
TGAGAGTTGACAGCAACAGATTCCAAATGCAAATAGCACACCTGAAATTAACTCCGGACCTTTTATCTGCTCCTTGTAAATGGGATAATGAGGGAATAACACACACCTGGCCATGGAACAGCTGAGCAGCCAATTGTCCCATTACTTTTGGTCCCTTAAAAAGTGTGAGGCACATATAGAAACTATTGTAATTCCTACACCGTTCACCTGATTTGGATGTAAATACCCTCAAATTAAAGCTGAAAGTCTGCAGTTAAAGCACATCTTGTTCATTTCATTTCAAATCCATTGTGGTGGTGTATAGAGCCAAAAATATTAAAATCGTGTCGATATCCCAATATTTATGGACCTGACTGTATATATATATATATATATATATATATATATATATATATATATATATATATATATGTATATATACACACTAGGGATGAGCCGAACACCCCTCTGTTTGGTTGGCACCAGAACCCGCGAACAGGCCTAAAGTTCGTGTGAACTTTAGAACCCTATTAAAGTTTATGGGACTTGAACATTCAAAATCAAAAGTGCTACTTTTAAATGCTTATATACAAGTTATTGTCAGAAAAAGTGTTTGGGGACCTAGGTCTTGCCCCAGGGGGCATGTATCAATGCAAAAAAAAAAGTTTAAAAACAGCCGTTATTTCGGGAGCAGTGATTTTAATAATGCTAATAAGTGAAAAAATAAAAGTGTAATATTCCTTTAAATGTCGTACCTGGGGGGTGTGTACAGTATGCCTGTAAAGGGGCACATGTTTCCCGTGCTTAGAACTGTCCCTGCACAACGTGTCATTTTTGCAGGAAAAAAAGTCTTCTAAAATCACTCACAGCTATAATGAATTGTCGGCTCCCGTAATACAGAGAACAATCATTGAAAGTCATTGATAAAAAAAAAAAAAAAATATGCGTGGGGTCAAATAAAAAAAAAAATTACGTGGAGTTCCCCCTAAATATCCATACCAGACCCTTCAGGTCTGGTATGGATTTTAAGGGGAACTCTGTGCCAAAAAAAAAAAAATGGCATGGAGTTCCACCCAAAAATCCATACCAGACCCTTAATCCGAGCACGCAACCTGGCAGGCCGCAGGAAAAGAAGGGGGGACGAGAGAGTGCCCCCCCTCCTGAACCGTACCAGGCCACATGCCCTCAACATTGGGAGGATGCTTTGGGGGTCTGTGCGACCCCTCAAAGCACCATGTCCCCATGTTGATGGGGACAAGGGCCTCATCCCCACAACCCTGGCCGGTGGTTGTGGGGGTCTGCGGGCGGGGAGCTTATCAGAATCTGGAAGCCCCCTTTAACAAGGGGACCCCCAGATCCCGCCCCCCCCGTTTGAAATGGTAAGGGGGTACAAAAGTACCCCTACCATTTCACAAAGAAAGTGTAAAAATTTTTAAAAAAAAACACACTGACACCGTTGGGAAAAGTCCTTTATTAAAAATAAAAAAAATAAAAAAAAGATTCCAGCGGTGGTAATCCACTCTTGCTATCCAGCGATGGCTGTTCTCTTCTCCAGGGTCCAACGATAGGCGATCTCTTCCGATGACGTCCAGCGCAGCGCATCCTGTCTCCACGGGTATGGGTGACCCCGCCCCCCTCTGATGCAAGGGAAAAGCTGGGCTTCCCCAGTGGTGTACGGGTGACCCCGCCCCCTCTGATGTAACGCAGGTTTCCCTTACATCAGAGGGGGCGGGGTCACCCGTACATCACTGGGGAAGCCCGACTTCCCCCTTGCGTCAGAGGGGGGCGGGGTCAGGTGACGGGTGGCTCGGTCCTCCTCAGCTTAGACCTGGGATTCCCGCAGTGTCTCCGTGGAGACAGGATGCGCTGCGCTGGACATCATCGGAAGAGATCACCCATCGCTGGAGCCCGGAGAAGAGAACAGCCATCGCTGGATAGCAAGAGTGGATTCCCACAGCTGGAATCTTTTTTTTATTTTTTTTATTTTTTTTTATTTTTAATAAAGGACTTTTACCAATGGTGTCAGTGTGTTTTTTACTTATTTTTTACACTTTCTTTGTGAAATGGTAGGGGTACTTTTGTACCCCCTTACCATTTCAAACAGGGGGGGCCGGGATTTGGGGGTCCCCTTGTTAAAGGGGGCTTCCGGATTCTGATAAGCCCCCCGCCCGCAGACCCCCACAACCACCGGCCAGGGTTGTGGGGGTGAGGCCCTTGTCCCCATCAACATGGGGACATGGTGCTTTGAGGGGTCACAGAACCCCAAAGCATCCTCCCAATGTTAAGGGCATGTGGCCTGGTACGGTTCAGGAGGGGGGGGGCGCCCCCTCTTTTCCTGCAGCCTACCAGGTTGCGTGCTCGGATAAAGGGTCTGGTATGGATTTTTGGGTGGAACTCCACAGCATTTTTTTTTAAATTTGGCGTGGAGTTCCCCTTAAAATCCATACCAGACCTGAAGGGTCATTATAGCCACGAGTGATTTTACAAGACTTTTTTTCCTGCAAAAATAACACTTTGTGCAGGGACAGTTCTAAGCACAGGAAACAAGCGCCCCTTTACAAAATCACTGCTCCCTAAAAAACGGACGTTTTTAAAAGTTTTTTATGCATTGATACATCCAGGTCCCCAAACACTTTTTAGGACAATAACTTGCATATAAGCCTTTAAAATTAGCACTTTCGATTTCTCCCATAGACTTTTACAGGGTGTTCGTGGCTTTTCGAATTTTCCGCGAACACCCCAAATTGTTCGCTGTTCGGTGAACAGGCAAACAGGCAATGTTCGAGTCGAACATGAGTTCGACTCGAACTCGAAGCTCATCCCTAATATACATGTGTGTTTGAGCTTTGGGGTGCACACCCTAATGCAATAGGCTGCGCACACCTATGGTGGTGATAGTAAATACAATAAAAAAAATTATTAACACTGTTAATTAACACTAGCACATTGACAAGTATATTCTAACAAATTACGGATTTTGCAGCTGGCAAATTGCTAAATTTCAATGAAATATCCTGCTTTTTTGGGGATATTTCAGGGAAATAAAAAACTCAACAAAAACAAAAATGTTATATATTGAAGATTACCAACCCTTGGATGTGGTGGCTGCATACTTTATTTATTTTCTGCTAATGTTTTTGCCGGAAATATGCTTCTAGTTATAGAATTATAGTACTTGCTCTTCAGTACCAAAACTATAGGATAGATAGGACTACATCTATATACAACTATAGGATAGATATTAATACATCCATTTACAACTATAGGATAGATACGACTACAAAACTCCATCCAGCTCCTATTGTCCACAAAATAGAGCAGCAGATACATAATTCTCAGAGAAAAATGTATGATAAAAATCAGTAAAGGCAAGAGAGCGCAGTAAGTTATAAGCTCACAAGAGTTCGGGCATATCAACAGATATTTTTGGAGCTTATGAAGTAGATATTACATGATGCTTTCAATGGGAAATTTAACAGACCATAAGAGACCAAATAAGAGACTTTCGGCTGTGGTATTATCAAGTGATTCACTTTGTGCAGATGGTAGAGCTAAGCTTACATTGCTGAATATTTTTCTTGTAGAATAACAACAAAAAGAGAAAAGGTCACTGTGGTGCATTTTCCCCTTTTTCCTCTTCTCTCTCTTTTTTTTTTCTCTTTTTGTGCCTGTGTGTTTGAGAATACAATGCCAGTTTTTTTTTCTGGTTAATTTACTTGTATCACTCTAGATCAGTGGTCTCCAAACTGTGGCCCGGGGACCTTATGTGCCTTATCTTGCCCTTTGGGCACTATTCCACCAACTGACACCAATGATAGGGCATTATTCCTCATACTGACACCATCAATGGGGCTCTATTCCTCCCATTAAAACCAATGAGGGTGCACTAATGCAGGGGCATATTCTACTCCCTCTGGTCACAGCCCAGCTCCCCCTAAAGCCTGAAGGACAGTAAACTAGATAGTAATATTTGAGCAAGGATAATAGGATGGTATAGAGTAAAATGCAATATGTTATTATGTATACATGTATTGTTTATGTATCATGTGATACTGCAAATTATGCATCCCTGAAAGCTGTGTTGTATTAAAAAATTCATTGTAAATCTATCAAAAATGTAAAAAAAAAAAAAGTAATTATCAAGGTATACTTAGACTAGGCCATTTATTGCTAAACGGCACTGCGTTACTTGACAATTGTGCAGTCATGCGACACTGTACCCAAATAAAATGTTTATAGCGCAAAAAATAAAAACCACAGAGGTGATCAAATACCACCAAAAGAAAGTTCTATTTGTGGGGAAAAAAGGACGTCAATTTTGTTTGGGTGCAACGTCGCACGACCGCGCAATTGTCAGTTAAAGCGACGCAGTGCCGAATCGCAAAAAGTGCTCTGGTCAGGAAGGGGGTAAAATCTTCCGGGACTGAAGCAGTTAAAGCAGAGTTCCAGCCTGTAAAAAAAAAAAATGTAAAAGTCAGCAGGTACAAATACTGTAGCTGCTAACTTTTGATATAAGGACACTTACCTGTCCAGGGATCCCGCGATGTCCGCACTCCAAGGTGATTCGTCCATCGGCTTCGAGTGCAGGCGCCAGCATTGCAAGTAAGGGAAAGGGTTTTCTACTGCGCATTGGGTGTGTCCCGCTGCGCTTTCTGAATTGTTCTGTCATCTTCTGGGACACACACAGGTCCCAGAAGGCAGCGGGGGGTAAGGAGGAGGGCAAACCCAAAAATTACATACCTCGACGCGGTGAGGTAGGAAAGAAATCCAGCTTGAAAACAACAGAAAAAGTACAAAAGAACTAAAAAATTTAAATAAAAATATTGTTCAAGACTTATTTGCATTTTAGCCTGGAACTCCGCTTTAATATATGCTAATATATGGAATGTTAAAGCCACAATTCTGGAGTTCTTCTTTAAGTGAGGATTCAAATCAGACAGCGTAGCTGCCCACTGCTGTGACAAAGTGAAATTCTGTAGCCCACTTATGAAAGTTCAATGAACATTCTGCCCTGTCAGGCAACTGACTTTCATCTTCTGCAGTCCAGTTCTTGTTTTGTTTATACTGTAATGGAAGTACAAGGAAGGTATTAGAGTGTATCTATCATTATCAGACAGTGAAGTCATAAGTCAACATGCTTGAGTGAAAGACTTCTGAGCGATGGGTCAGTGACTAATGTATTCCTGCTAGAAGCCGTCATTTGATCTGAGAAAGAAAAATATAAGAAAGATGTAAAAACCTCACAGGCTTATGAAGATTTCCTCACACCAACAGACAAACCTATTACTGTGGTATCCAATGAAATGTGCCCCGATCCTGGCAATCTCATCATTCCTCGATGTTGTCATGTGTCAGCTTATCTTCCATCTTGTTCATGAGTTATGATTATGATGCATTTCTACATGAAAAGCAGATACAGGGAGAGAAACTTTTTCTCTAGCCTCCAGTTCAAAACAATGAAGTCACTCATCGGCCTATCTGATGTTCATCTTGCACAATCACTTTGAAAATAAAACATATTTACTTTGAAGTGGTACTAATGGCTTCCATATAGCCCTGTTATCACAAAGGTCTTAATAATTCTACTGAATGATGTTATTTTATTTAAGTATTTCCATTTTGGTCTCAAAGAGACTTCAAAGATGCTGTTAGCATTTTGCTTTTCATCTAAATGAAGGTGGTAACATAGGAGTATGACAATAAATTTGTTTTTCATTAGATTGTGTCGTTTTATGGAGATCGTACATGCTCAAATATGGTTATCCATCTTTGTTCCTGTCAACTGCATTTTAATCTCCCTGGCGGTATGATTCTGTCCGGAATTTAGTGCTGAAAGCAGTACAATTATTTTGCATGGAAATTTGGCGTTTTTATATTGTAGGCATGCAATTCTTATGAATAACTCACTTAAATCTGTCCGAACCAGAGTCTAGTATACATCCCGGGTATGATAATGTTTGAAACACAAAATCATAAATTATAATATAATAAAAATATATATAAAAATTATTCAATAATGTAATCAAATCAAAAACACTGAAATTTGCTCAGTTGCAGAATAGTCGCTGTCATTAAATTTATTGTTTGATGATAAATTGTGATTCTAATTTTTTATCGGTGTTTTCTAGCTGGTCTAAAACCACTTTTGACATAAAGAGACACTTTTTGGTTGCTATGGACAATCTCCAGTTTCCAGGCAGAAAAAAAATGTTTTTATTATATAAAATGACATGCAGGGCACTGGGCAGACCACTAGGGACAAAGGGGGTGTGTATTTTTTGTATACAGTACTGTAATCTGTAAGATTACAGTACTGTATGTGTGTTGTGTTTTTAAACTTTTTTGAATTTGGCGCCGATCTCCGCTACCGTGCGTCGGAACGTCGCAGGGAACGGAGATCAGCTGCACTCGGGCACTGTGTGAATCGAGCGAGCGGACGGCTCGCTCACACAGCGGGGAGACATCGCAGGATCCAGGGGAAAAGGTAAGTAACTTCCCCCTGTATCCTGCAACGCTAGCCCGAGTCTGGCTCGGGGTTACCGCTCCTGGTAGAAAAAACTCAACCCGAGCCAGACTCGGGATTACCGCCAAGGAGGTTAAACATGCAAATCCCAACTCTTTCATTCATCTAAGGGGGGTTATTTACTAAAGGCAAATCCACTTTGCACTACAAGTGCACTTGGCAGTACAGTCGCTGTAGATCTGAGGGGGACATGCAAGGAAAATAAAAAGCACATGATTGGATGATAAAATCAGCAGAGCTTCTCCTCATTTCAGAGCTTCCCCTTAGATCTGCAGCGATCTACAGCAACTGCACTTCCAAGTGCACCTTCAAGTGCACTTGTAGTGCAAAGTGGATTTGCCTTTAGTAAATAAACCCCTAGATCTCTCAAACCAATACACAAAATAGTCTGACCACAGACATGCACAATCTCTCCATGTTTCATCCTGGCCTATGCGTTTCCATGGAGCCAACTCTTCCACACTGGGAATACCTTTAAATAGTCCTTTCATATCCCAACATAGTAAAATAAGCCACTGCCTTTCCATACCATAAAACCATATTATTTATTTATTACAGGTACTTACACTCACCAGACACTTTATTAGGTACACCTGTTAAATTGCTTGGTAACACAAATTGCGACCAATCGACCAATCACAAGGCAGGCTGTTCAATTGCTTGGTAACACAAATTGAGACCAATCGACCAATCACATGGCAGCAACTTTAGGCATCTACACATGGTGAAGATGACTTGCTGAAGTTCAAGCATCAGAATGGGGAAGAAAGGGAATTTAAGTGACCTTGAATGTGGCATGGTTGTTGGTGCCAGACGGACTGGTCTGAGTATTTCAAAAACTGCTGATCTAATGGGATTTTCACGCACAACCATCGTTAGGGTTTACAGAGAGTTGTCAGGAAAAGAGAAAATATCTAGTGAGTGGCAGTTGTGTGGACGGAAATGCCTTGTTGATGTAAGAGGTCAGAGGAGAATGGGCAGATTGGTTCGAGAAGATAGAAAGGCAACGGTAACTTAAATAACCACTTGTTACAACCAAGGTATGCAGAATACCATCTCTGAACGCACAACACATGGAACCTTGAAGCAGATGGACCGGGTGCCACTCCTTTCAGCTAAGAACAGGAAACCGAGGCTACAATTCACACAGGCTCACCAAAATTGGACAATAGTACAATAGTAGATTGGAAAAGTGTTGTCTGGTCTGATGATTCTCAATTTCAGCTGCGACGCTCAGATGGTAGGGTTAGAATTTGGCGTAAACAACATGAAAACATGGATCCATCCTGCCTTGTATCAACAGTTCAAGCTGGTGGTAGTGGTGTAATGGTTTTGGGGATATTTTCTTGGCACACTTTGGGCCCCTTAATACCATTACGTATAGTTTAAACACGACGGCCTACCTGAGTATTGTTGCTGACCATGTCCATCCCTTTATGACTACAGTGTCCCCATCTTCTGATGGCTCCTTCCAGCAGGATAATGCACCATGTCACAAAGCTCAAATCATCTCAAACTGGTTTTTTGAACATGACAATGAGGTCACTGTACTCCAATGTCCTCCACAGTCACCAGATTCAATCCAATAGAGCACCTTTGGGATCTGGTGGAACAGGAGATTTGCATCATGGATGTGCAGCCAACAAATCTGCAGCAACTGCGTGAACTTGTTGAATCTATGCTACGTAAAATTAACCTCCCTGGCGGTATGATTATGTCTGGAATTTTGTGCTGAAAGCGGTACAATTATTTTGCATGGAAATTTGGCGTTTTTATATTGTAGGCATGCAATTCTTATGAATAACTCACTTAAATCTGTCCAGTAGACATCCCAGGTATGATAAAGTTTGAAACACAAAATTATAAATTATAATAAAATAAAAATATATATGAAAATTTTTTCAATAATGTAATCAAATTAAAAACACTAAGCGGCACTCGGGCACTGTGTAAATGGAGCGAGCAGGCGGCTCGCACACACAGCAGGGAGACATCGCAGGATCCAGGGGACAAGGTAAGTAACTTCCCCCTGTATCCTGCAATGCAAGCCCGAGTCTGGCTCGGGGTTACCGCTTTTGGTACTGAAGTTCCCGCCCCGATCCAGACTCGGGAATACCGCCAGGGGGGGGTTAAGGCAGTTCTGAAGGCAAAAGGGGGTTCAACCCAGTACATCTAATAAAGCAGGCGGTGAGTGTATAAAGTGTCATCAATTTACATAGTGCTTTACATATATATTGTACGTTCAATCTAAGGTCCCTAACTTACATATGCTAGGACCAACTTAGATAGGATCCAATTAACCTACCAGCATGTCTTTGTTTTGTGGGAGGGAACTGGAGTACCTGCAGACCATGCAAACTCCAGGCAGGTAGTGTCATGGTTGGGATTCAAACTGACAACCCTAGTGCTGCTAGGTGAAAGTTCTAACCGCTTAGCTACTGTGATCGCCACTCTGATTACCTTTCCACAAGTGAGAAAAAATAAAATTTTATATATATATATATATATATATATATATATATAATTGTACATATATTGGAAAACACACATATTTAAAACTTTTACCCATGTGCCAACTTTACATATGTGAATCATATGCACTGTGTATATAATTATTATTATTATTATTATTATTATTATTATACAGGATTCATAGAGTGCCAACAGTTTGAGAGATCTCATATTTATGGAAGAGTTGTGATATGCCTGTTTAACAAGTGCTTTTGTGAGTACAATATATTCTATAGAATTTAAGTTTTATGCAGGATTGTACACTATGCCAGTAAGGGCCAGTGCTACCACTAGGCAAAATAGGCAGCCGCCTAGGGCGCACTGCTGCCTAGGGCACCCGGCCACTGGTGTTCCTACTCTCTTCTCTCTGCAGCAAGCAACTAAGTCTCAGCATCAGCAGGCAGCCACCACTCCATTCACACATAGTGTCAGAGGCGGAGCAGCGGCAAAGGACTGTGTCTGTGTCCCGACTCCCAAATAAATGGAAGCATGCAAACATTCATTGATGGGCACTGGTAGGCTGCACTGATGGGCGCTGGTAGGCTGCAGTTGATGGGCACTGGTGAGGCTGCATTTGATGGGCGCTGGTGAGGCTGCATTGATGGGCACTGGTAGGCTGCATTGAAGGGCGCTGGTGAGGCTGCATTGATGGGTGCTGGTGAGGCTGCATTGATGGATGCTGGTGAGGCTGCATTTGATGGGCACTGGTGAGGCTGCATTTGATGGGCGCTGGTGAGGCTGCATTTGATAGGCGTTGGTGAGGCTGCATTGATGGGCGCTGGTAGGCTGCATTGATGGGCACTGGTGAGGCAGCATTTGATGGGCGTTGGTGAGGCTGCATTGATGGGTGCTGGTGAGGCTGTATTTAAAGGGCGCTACATTAAAAAGGTGGGGTATAAGTGGGCATGGCAAAGGGGGTGGAGCCACTGGGGGGAGGCAAAATTAGGTTTTGCCTAGGGTGTCAAAAATCCTTGCACCAGCCTTGATGCCAGTGCGCTCATTCATTTATTTGTGTATCTAAAGGATTTCCCAGCAGAGGGAGAGTTGCAAACTGGTGGATCCGACTGTATTCAACTGCCAGAAAGAAACTTTTTAAAAGTTAACTTTGGATGGCATATATTGTATTAAGACCTTTCCTTTGACCATTGAGTGCTGGTGGTTGTTGTTTGGTCTCACTCAGATTTATATCATTGCCTAGGACAAAACTTTAGCGACAAACAGACTTATTTAAAGTGAACTTGTACTTACTTACTTACTTAAAGTTCCTCTACTGATTTAAGAAATATTTTACTATTTAAATGTCACAATAGCACTTTCAATAAGGAGTGCAATATAAAGTCATAATTTTCAGTAATAGGTCACTGTGCTGAATGTAGGTAGAAAATAGCAAATAATGGAAATTCCCATTTGCTTGAAAATTGCTTATAATGGGAAGAATGAGTGGAGTGTTTCTGCTGCTTGTGTAATAAAGGTTTACCTGCAGGACTGAAAATGGTTGTGGTTTTGTGTTTCCTTGCCATAAGGAAAAGTGACGGAGGGACTTTATTTATTGGGAGTGACTTATTCTTCCGCTTTCAAGTCTATAAAAGCTCAAAAATAGAATATTAAATCATTGAAGTGATGGAAAAATTTATGAAATGTAAACAGACTTGTATAAAAATCCAGAGAAGATATACAGGGTACCTGACTTACAATTGTATAAACTATTGGCAAATTTTGGGGCAAAAATTTCGACTTTATAAATTGGTAAAGTTACCTACAACTTTGATTCCTATGGGTGATTTTCACCTTTGTCTAAATCAGTATAATGATAAATAAATGTGACTGGTTATACAAAAAGTTCTATATATAATGTCACAACAATTATTTGTGAAAGCTATAATGTGTGTTTATATGGGCTAGTCAGTAGACCATCAATTAGATTACAGATGTCTCGTAATGTTTCTAGTGAAATCAGTCATGTTTAGAGACATGTTGTCATGCATATGTATGTCTCATTTACTTTTTTTTTTTTTTTTTTTTTTAGGAAAAGCAAACAAATTCAAAAATTGACCTAAGCAACAAATGATAAAATCGGACTTTATATAGAGTATTCAATGATTTATGAACACAGCAAAGGAATTTCAGTGCGACTGTATCCTGGTAATGTTGATAAGAGAATTCCATGCAATGTGAGTAAATACAGAATGGTAAGTTCCCTTTGCTTGTGTCTGCCCTGTCCGTGTGAATCCTTGGGTTCTCCTTGTCTGCCACAGCCTAGATTCTGGTACCATCATCTGTCATTGGTAGAGGAAGAGCAGTAAAGCCTGGAGACAATCAAATATGGCAGAAGTCTACCTGAATGGGGACTGATATAGGTGGAAGACTTTGCCCAGACAATGGACCCTTCTTCTTGACCTGTGGCTGGTTGACAAGTCAACAACCTTTCCTTCCATGTTGTCTAGGCTTGTCCCTGCCTGATATTTTGGTTTTGACCATGGACTATCGTCTGGTTCTTGACCCTTGATTATGCTTTTGTTTTTGTTGTTTAATGATCACAATCTACTTTTTTCTATCTCTGTCTCAAAGAACATTTCAACCCCTAATTAGTGTGCTGATGGTCTTCACACATATGGACTATTATTTATTTACTTATTACAGGTACTTATATAGCGCAGTAAATTTGCACAGCGCTTTTCATATGCATTATTCATTCACATCAGTCCCTGCCCTCATGGAGCTTACAATCTAAGGTCCCTAACTCACATTCATACATATACAGACTAGGGCCAATTTAGGCAGGAGACAATTAACCTACCAGCATGTCTAAGGCTTTTGGGAGGAAATCGGAGTACCCAGAAGAAACCCACACAGGCATAAGGAAAACACACAAACTCCAGGTGGGCAGTGCCTTTTTGGGATTCAAACCGACAACCCTACAGTATTATAAAAAGAGGGTTGGTTTGGGACTTTGAATGAGGCATATGGTCAAACGAGCATACGCCTCCATCCCTGTTGATTAATAAGGGGGGTCGGGACTTGGAGTGAGATGTGTGTTTGCACAATTGAAAATTATTCCACAATATTACAAAAGTTTATTCATAAATTATACATGAGACATGGTACATTGCAAATATGACGAGCTGATGTGCATAATTGACAACAATTGAAATTCCATTATTACACATGATGAATGGAATCCATGTATAGGATGGGATGTAAATGTATAATTGGTAAAAAAAAATTTTACAGAAGCGAATGCAGAATGCATATCTACAAAAAATATAAAAATATAAAAGATATTCCCTACAGTATAAGGTTGTTAGGGGCCCTTGTAGCTAGTTATTTTACTATGCAAAGGGAAGACACATTAAATGGAGATGCTGGTGCTGCTCACCCCAATATGGGGGAAACTTCCCATTTTCGTTATTTTACTATGCATCCATCCAGATACCTTTCGCATGGGCGGAACAATTCGGTCCACCTGTCAGTTTTTCAGGTGTACCCGATCGGATCCTCTATGGAGCGACAGGTTTTATTGGACAAATGTGTCTGTTGACACCTGCCAATATCCAATCCGCTAAAAACAGATGGATGGTAATCGTTACCCATCCGTCTGGCGGATAGATACAGATGGCAGACACACATTTACATCCGACTGCCCACAGAGAATAGTGGGCTGTGTCTTTGTCCGCATTTCATAAGTGGAGTAGACATGGACCAGCCATCTGCCTGCTCAGCGGGGATCAGCAGACAGATTCCCTGCTGAACAGGCAGACTCCAGCAGAGCCTGCCCCATTTGTAAGGAGCCTTAGTACTTTGGGCATAAACAGTAAATTAAATAAAAAATTTAAAGCTGAAAATCTATTGCAGCTCTGTAATAATTTTCACATTGTTAAATGTATTGCACATGGAGGCAATCAGGTGTACTATAGTGCAAGGAGCATGCTGTTAGGAGGAGAGGGCAAAGTGACAGAAAGAGGAGCTCATCACTGTGCTGCTTCTCCTTTCACCATCAAGTCAAGGGGTGGCGGTGGGAAGGAGACCTGTAAGTGAAAGTGAAACTGCAAGCAGACAAAGATCAGGTCTCCTCCCCTGTTAGACAGGGCGGTGATGTTGGGCAGAACTGTATAAATATCAAATCTGGATGGTCAGAAATACAACCCCTTTGGTAGATAAAACAGCTCAACGGTGTGTTTAGCCATTTTGTTGGAATTCAGCTTTAAAAAAAAAAAAATGCTGATTTGGGTCCTGTGGATCTTAAACCTGGCAGATAGGTTTTCCAGTTTCTAGAGATATACGGATGTGTCCTGTTTAAAGAAGGAAATTGCTGTAATTTATCTACAGTGAAGGACATTTTGACTTCTTTTAACCCATGTCATTTAACGGTTCTTCAGTGTGAGTGATGGAGAAGAGAAAGCCCTGACTCTGCTGCTGACTTTGCAGAGAACACACACAGCCTTAGTAATTAGTGTCAACTTTACAACTGTCTTCAAAGATAAAGTAAGAGTTCTGAATTCCAAAATGTTGCACTATACTGCTGTATAACATCGCTCTGTAATGCTTAGCTAATGGTGCCCATAAAAATCACGTGGCAGTTTCCCGGTTCCAGTATTTGGCTTAATCTGTAGACAATCTGGTCTCCAGGAGGACCACTACCAGCTAAGACTCAGACGAGAAAGCAGTGAGAAGTTTTTTGTCTAATTAATATTCTTCCCCTTCTGAAAGCCAGTGCCATGGGAGACTGCAGCTTCCCCACCGTCTCTTCTTTTTTTAGGCTAAACACAAACCGTAGCACAATACAACCAATTATGTGTTAGCTAGTATTAACCATGGGGCAGTCAGAGGGTGCCTAAATGCCCTATAATGTCTAAGGCAGACTTTAGGGAGTTCAGATAAAGGCCCAAGGTCGACAATAGTTGGAATGGCTCACAAACATGTATTGCCATTCATGAAAGGCCTATAAGATTTCACTTTGTGTGGGAAACATTGGAGAGATTTATTAAAGAGACACTAATTTACTAAAACTGGTGCACTCAGAATCTGGTGCAGCTGTGCATGGTAGCCAATCAGCTTCTAACTTCAGCTTCTTCAATAAGCTAAAAACTGATTGGCCACCATGCAGAGCTGCACCAGATTTTGCACTCTCCAGTTTTAGTAAATCAACCCACTCGTACCTTGCCCATGTAAGAACAAGTGACTATGTCTCTGCAATGGGCCTCTCTGACTCCCTTATTCTCTCTTACCTCTGCTCCCTCACAGCTTCTTGCTATCACAATATTTGTTGAGGTGAGGAGAGAGAGTTCACAATCCCGCTGAGGAGTCAACAGCCTTAAAGTGTTACTAAACCCAGGACCCTGCATTCACTATATCTGGTCTCCCACAGTACACAGAACATGGAAATGCAATTATTTTATAAACTGCTAAATACCTTTTCCCATCAGCAGTATATAGCAGTCTTGTGACTTCTATCAGTGCCTGGTTAAAGCTTCTAGGGGCAGTTTTCATACTGCACTGGCTGTCCTATCAGGATGCAGGACTCCTGACCCTATGTCTGGACAGTGCTGAACGCACCTGAGGTAATAAGGACGATTAAAAAGGGTAAGTGGGTTGACATTGGATGAAAATCAGGGAGGGTGCAGAGTTCTTTAGAGTAAAAGAGACAATTAAGGGAAGAAGTTGACAAGATCTCGCCCCATAAGGCCTAGAGAGAGAGACACGTAATTAATTGTTGTCCACAACAGGAGAGGCACCGGTAGAGCACTGCTAAACTCATGTCCAAAGTAATATTCAGCACATCATATATTGAAGAGGTACTGCAGAAAGTCTGATCAGCCTGAGGGAAGAGTGTATTCTCACGGGTGTGCTACCCATTTGCTACTGTTGTGAGTTGCTACTGATGGGCATCCAATATAAAGACTTTTCCCTGACTTAGTAAGCCATCTCCCCCTTCCTTTTTGTTATGTGCCCACCAGTGTTGCCAACCTCCTGCAGTATTTTTTACTGCCAAAATATTGAAAATTTACTGATGGAGCACATTTCTCACTGACAACCTGAAAAAAATTACCTTAAAAACAAAGACAATCAATATTCAAACAGTATACAGTGCCTTGCAAAAGTATTCACTCCCTGGCTTTTTACCTATTTTGTTTTATTACAGCCTTTAGTTCAATGTTTTTTTTAATCTGAATTATATGTGATGGTTCAGAACACAATAGTCTACGTTTGTGAACTAAATTTAGAAAAATATATACATAAAACTATTTTTCAGAAAATAAAAAAAGATAATTGGCATGTGCATATGTATTCACCCCCTTTGTTATGAAGCCCATAAAAAAGCTCTGGTGCAACCAATTACCTTCATAAGTCACATAATTAGTGAAATGATGTCCACCTGTGTGCAATCTAAGTGTCACATGATCTGTCATTACATATACACACCTTTTTGAAAGGCCCCAGAGATTGCAACACCTAAGCAAGAGGCACCACTAACCAAACACTGCCGTGAAGACCAAGGAACTCTCCAAACAAGTAAGGGACAATGTTTTTGAGTCAGGGTTTGGTTATAAAAAAATATCCAAATCTTTGATGATCCCTAGGAGCACCATCAAATCTATCATAACCAAATCGAAAGAACATGGCACAACAGCAAACCTGCCAAGAGACGGCCGCACACCAAAACTCACAGACCGGGCAAGGAGGGCATTAATCCGAGAGGCAGCACAGAGACCTAAGGTAACCCTGGAGGATCTGCAGAGTTCCACAGCAGAGACTGGAGTATCTGTACATTGGATTACTATAAGCCGTACGCTCTATAGAGTTGGGCTTTATGGCAGAGTGGCCAGAAAAAAGCCATTACTTTCCGCGAAAAACAAAATGACACGTTTTGAGTTTGCGAAAAGGCATGTGGGAGACTCCCAAAATGTATGGAGGAAGGTGCTCTGGTCTGAGGAGACTAAAAATCACCCAAAGATCACCATCCCCACAGTGAAACATGGTGGTGGCAGCATCATGCTGTGGGGGTGTTTTTCAGCAGTCGGGACTGGGAAACTGGTCAGAGTTGAGGGAAAGATGGATGGTGCTAAATACAGGGATATTCTTGAGCAAAACCTGTACCACTCTGTGTGTGATTTGAGGCTAGGAAGGAGGTTCACCTTCCAGCAGGACAATTGTATTAATGTATGTTGTCAGACCCCCCTGAGGGTGTGGCTTGGAATGTTTTCTAAATAAAGGAGTTCACTGAGCTGGGAGAGGGCAATGATTCTAAAGCAACACTTGAGTGGTTTTAAGGAAGTTCATTGGTGCTTATTAGCGCAAGAGTGTGGCGAAATATCCACTACAGTTAAGATGGCGAGTCAGGTGTTTAAGGGGCAAACAGGGCTTTCCCTCTACACAGGCAGAGAAGGGGAGAGAACAGAGCACAGTCCAATACACGTTTGTTGTCCTGAGACAAATGGGGTGCGTTTTCTCTGCCTGATGCGTTGGGAAAGTTTAGCTTTGCAAAAAGAACAAATGTTTTGTCTTTTGGTATAATGCCGCAATTTTGATCGTATGTGTGTGTGTGTGTGTGTTTATGTATGTCTGTGTGTGTATGTATGTATGTCTGTGTGATCGTGTGTATGTGTGTGAATGTATGTATGTGTGTGTGTGTGTGATCGTGTGTATGTGTGTGATCGTGTGTATGTGTGTGAATGTATGTGTGTGTGTGTGTGATCGTGTGTATGTGTGTGAATGTATGTGTGTGTGATCGTGTGTATGTGTGTGATCGTGTGTATGTGTGTGAATGTATGTGTGTGTGTGTGTGTGATCGTGTGTATGTGTGTGATCGTGTGTATGTGTGGGGAGAAGGATTGGCTTGTTATGGAAGTTGATGCCACAGTGAGTAACTTTAGGTGTTTAACAAGAAGTGTATGTTTTAAGTTTGTGCTTTTTCATGTAACTAACACTTTTAAATGTGAGTTAGCCTAAAGTGTTTGTCTATGCGTTAAATGTGATGTCCCATTTGTGTCCGATTGTGTGGGGAGAAGGGTTGGCTAGTAGGGAAGCTTGTGCTAGTTTTGGCGGGAACAACTGCTTTGCATGCGTTAACGACGCCATTTTGTACCCTGGCTTTCATCTGCCATGTCCTTCTGTTGTTGTTTCATTGGATAGCATATGTTACTAAGTGTGCATTCTCAATTGTGCAGTGAGATTACATACTTTTTAGTGGAACTGTTCCTAAAGTGTATGTTTTAAGTTGTGCTGGGCCTTCCTATAGGGGAAGGGGCAAACATCATTCCTTTGTGTGTGAAACCATGTGCTAGTTTCGGCGGGAAAAAAATCCCTCATGTTGTAGCCTAGCCTTTGTCTATTATAGGCTAGCTGTTTTCGTTTAGCGGGAAAAACTCCATCTTGCTGAAGTCTGGCCTTTGATATGGTTTTTTTCGTCGGCCATCTTGTTGTATCTGCTGTGTTCAGCCTTTGGTGCAGATTTTCCTTTTTAAGTGAATTCTATTTTTTTGTACTTTTTACATATTTTTAAGTAAAGCTTTTGCGTTTTCTGTATTGAATTTTGATTTCCATTTGAATCTAGACTGGGTTTGTGTATAGTGAAACTAGCTTTGCAAGTGTATGGGAGTGTCTCAAATGGTTATTCATTGTTCTTTTTAGGCTTGTATTGTTTAAGCCTGCACTTGAAAATCTAGCCTCCCTCCCTCTTTCCTCTTCATTGATATTTAAATTAACCAGTTTGATGAGTTTTGATGTATCCACAGGAGGGGAGGGGCTTTTGATTGTTTGTGGCCTGCAATGGAAGGGAAAGGCTTTGATTGCACTGTTGTGTGGTATTCTGGTCTCAAAACTTGTGGTTTGATTTCCCAGGGGATATGAGTCAAGGGGGATTTTAACATGGGGGTTAATTCCACCCACTCCAGGAAAAAAGGTTTTTTTATTTGCTGATGCTAGCCATAGATTTTTCTAATGTCTTGATAGACAAAATATGATGCTATTCAAGACTCCCCCTCCCCCTCCCTCTTCCTGTTCAGGTGTGCAACAGGAAGTTGATGGGAGGGGCCTGGGGTCTTTTGAATTAGGACAAAATCTTTTTGATTTTTAAAGTAAATTAAGGTTTATATTGTAATACAGTTTTGGGGAGGCATTAAAGTTATTGTAATATCAAGGTACAGAGAGAAGCCATAATATTTGTTTTGAATAGTGGAGGATTTCATGGTGTTTTGTAGTTTGTCTGACAACACATTTATGGGGCTGCCGATAACCGGTAGTAGAGCATGTAAATGTGAGGATTAGTACGCTAGCACACCAGGAGGCCGTGTATAATAATCGGAAAACGCTGGGTGCCAGTACTGTAAAAATGAGGCGCTAAGCAGTACTGATCCGAAAATTAGTGCAAGGTGCCCTGGACGCAGGGACACTTCATAAGCGATTCGAATCGTCATGGGTAATGTTGGCCATCCATGCGTTGGAGATAAAAAAAATAAGGCTCCACACCAGTCAGACAGCTGCCTTACACATGAGATCTGGGTTTGGGGCTCCGGACATGAGACCCCTTAAAGTGTGACATATATGGTCAGAGGGTACAGTGAGGTGTATTCCTTTGGAAGGTATTTTTGATGTCTGGTGGTACGAGACCCCAGAATAAAAAAATATTTTGGAAGTAGTTCAGTTTTGGCTTCAGAAATCTGTAATGATGAGTGGGATGATGGATGTGTAGTACATTCTTTTGTGATTCTCAGAGGAGGAACTGTGCTTAAAATCCAGAGGCCCATTCCAGAACTTTGTGTGGCTGGTCCATACAATATTCTGAGATGTTCTCATGTCTGTCCCATTGTATGTAGTTTTTTTTTTGCTAAGAGTGAAGGCAGAATTCCATCTGGTTGGTTTTAATTTTAATTTTTGATTTAGGAACTATGAAATATCTCCCCCACATTTGTATCAAAATGTTTGTCTAAAGTTTTAGTTGCGTCATGTTCTATGTGGTAACAAGAATAAGTCTGAACCTACCACGACAGTCGTGTTGTGGGTGTTGTATTTTAGTAAAAACATGAAAGTAAGGATTACAGCGGGTTTGGCTATTATCGGTTTTGAGGAATGTCATTGACAATTTACCAATGGACACGAATGTTGTATTGTTTATGATTGACAGATTAATAACTTGTGTGTATAAGTATCTTTTCAGGTCCAAGGAGTTTCTGAGGCTCTGCACCATTCTAAATCCTGAATGTTTTCCTCCACTTTGTAAAGATGAGGAAAAGGGGGAAGAGGATGGGCTGAGTGACAATTTTTCAAACCAATGATACTAACCACTCTAATTCTAGCCAAGTTTGTGACAGGTGACAGGTGACAGGTGACTCGGTCGTTGCAGAGAAGATTGATGAACAAGACAACAAGGATGAGAAGTATCTTTATTTATATTTTTTTAAAGTATATTTTCTAACTAGCTAAGAAAGTGAACAGGACACATGGTTGGGTCTACTCTGAGTCTCCACGGAGCTCTGGTGCCCCAGTGATGACAGCGGTGTATGATATATTGGTGTGAGGAGTTGTGACAAACTAGTAAAGACTCCAAACAGACATTTCTAAATGGAATTTATCGATACATTTCTAGAGGGTAAAATTTATTATAATTTTGACCATAGCTCTGGTTCTCACCAGCTTTGGTATCGGGATAACTAGCCCACAGTTTATAAAGTAAAGCTTTGGATCTACAGCTTATAAAGTAATTCCCCTAATGGAAGAGATTCATGTGTGCTGGTGAATCTCGTCCCAGAATCTTATGTCGCGGCCGATCGCGAGGATCTGATGGCGCGAGGGAAGGTAAGAATGACAGGGACACCTAGAAGGGAATTGCTTGTACACGGTGGGGACTTGAGCTTATGAAACGATTGAAAAAGGTACCATCCATTGAGGATGGGATGTTTTCATGTAACTGTTGAAGCTACAAGGAAGTTCCCACAATCCAAAGGGGGGTCCTGGGAATTCATAAGTAAAGATTGTTATACCTGAATCGGGGATACTAGTGACAGAGTTCAGGCCCATATGGATGAGGCTTGGATCCCTGAGAGGCAAAGCCAGAGCTGTAGCTAGTGAAGGGTGGAATTCTCTAAAAAGTCTGGGAATCTGTGGTGATTTAATTTTTATTTTTGCAGCGGATCATAGTTGAAGGAAGTAGGGGTATATTTACTCATGCTGTTTTTGTTTCTATTCCTTATATATATCGCGATGAGGTGCTCCTGTTGCCTGATTTGGACGCGTGACCAGAGCCTGAGCAGATGACGCATTTTTCTCAACAAGATGCCCGACCTGCAAACAAGACACAGAGGATCCCAGACCGACCAGCGACTACTACAGCTCACATGTCATCTCTACCGAAGAACAGAGTCTCCATGTTAAGCCGTGTTTTCCTTTTTATGGACTCATATGGACTGTAAGGCCAGGTGTAAGAAGATCTAAATTCATCAAGAGACACATGGGAGGATATGACAAAAACGAGGGACTGTCATGGAAAATTGTATTAATGTATGTTGTCAGATGCCCCCCAGTGTCGGTTTTGCTGTAATGCGCTCATCAGCGCGTATTCGCACATAAAGACGTTGGCGGAAGACCATTGGCTGCGTAAACCTTCCTATGGACACTACAGACGTGTTTGCTGGTTTAAGGAAGTTAATTTGTGCCTCACCGGGAGACTGGCCACTTCCCGATGACAACATTGATAGCTTCAAGCAAACATCCCTGTGTACACTGGAACTTTAGCATAACGGTATAAATATTGTGGCCCATCGAGCCATGGCTTTATATCGTTCGTTGTCATTGAAAGCAGTTTAGACGGTTTGTACATCACTGCTTAGTCTGTTGGAATGTATACATCTGTGATTGGTTCTTTTGAAGGAAAACAATTGTCCCTGTATTGTAGTCCCTGTATTGTATTTCCTTATATGGTCATTCACATCCTGGGTGAATGAGATGAGGCCACATCCTTTGTGGGAGGGGTTAAGCTGTTGGAGGCAAACCCCTGAGGGTGTGGCTTGGAATGTTTTCTAAATAAAGGAGTTCACTGAGCTGGGAGAGGGCAATGATGCTGACCGAGGCTGAGATGAACATGTAAGAATACTTGCTGTTGATGGCTGTTTACTGGGCAATGGGAAACCAGGGGCTTAGATGGAAAGCAGCCAGACTGAGGTGGTGATGGATGGAATGCTTGGCTGGTGAGGTTTGGATGCTGATGATGAGAGGATGACGTGAAGCTGCTGGTAATGTCTGTTTTTGGGAGCTGGGGATCCAGGGAGGCATACGATCAGAGGGCGCATTATATCATAAGATTGAAAGGCGCTTATTAGCGCAAGAGTGTGGCGAAATATCCACTACAAAGGGGAAACATGTAAATGTGTTGGAATGGCCTAGTCAAAGCCCAGACCTCAATCCATTAGAAAATCTGTGGTCAGACTTAAAGATTGCTGTTCACGAGTGCAAACCATCCAACTTGAAGGAGCTGGAGCAGTTTTGCAAGGATGAATGGGCAAAAATCCCAGTGGTAAGATGTGGCAAGCTCATAGAGACTTATCCAAAGTGACTTGGAGCTGTGATAGCCGCAAAAGATGGCTCTACAAAGTATTGACTTTAGGGGGGTGAATAGTTATGCACATTGACTTTTTCTGTTATTTTGTTCTATTTGTTGTTTGCTTCACAATAAAAAAAAAAAAAACATCTTCAAAGCATGTTCTGTAAATTAAATGAGGCAAATCATCAAACAATCCATGTTAATTCCAGATTGTGAGGCAACAAAACACGAAAAATGTAAAGGGGGGTGAGTACTTTTGCTAAGCACTGTAAACACAACATGGAAACACTGACAATACCCATAACAAGTAATTTGATTGGTTTACGCTTACAAAAGTCAACACAGCATGACAAATTATGAGCCCCTGGTATTTACAGACAGTCCGTAAATTTACTGGTGCCCATTAAGCCCAATACCCTATGTTACTCATATTACAAATGCACAGATTACGATTACCTAGGCCCCATCCATTCCCAGTGATCCAAGAGCAGTTCCTTAAAGTGGGGGTCTGGCGAAATTTTTTTTTTTAAAAGTCAGCAGCTACAAATACTGCAGCTGCTGACTTTTAAAATAATGACACTGACCTGTCACAGGGTCCAGCGACGTCGGCACCCGAGGCCGAACCGTTACATTTTTACCTACAGATAAGCCTATAATAAGGCTTACCTGCAGATAAAATAAATATCTCCTTGCCAGAAAGAAGACTCCCGCGCTCCTATATATATATATATATATTTTATGCGGGTATACAACTGCTTTAACCTGCATCTGCAGTAATTTCCCTCAGTGGTTTATGGTCAGTTTTAATAATCACTCCAGGGTACATATTTAACACTTTCCCTGCTCGACCAATATTATCCTCTTTTCAGGTACAGATTTAATTGCACAATACAGACTTGCAAATTTACAAAAGACAGAGGACCTTTTGAATAAAGAAACTAATCTGAATTTATGTTGCATGATATTTGCACAAATGTGTATTAAATCTATATTTTCTGTAACATTTTACTGCACACATGCACAGTATTATTGTATCAAGCCTTAAAATCATGTGTGTCTTGGAAATTGAAAAATGGAAAAATTGCTTATAGATGGTGCATTAAAAACCTTGTGTGTGTGTATTTCATATTTTATTTTAATTTACCATATTATATTATTTTTTAAATATATTTTTCATCTTCTTTTTTTACTTACCTTTATTACTATCATAAAAAAGCTGACAAGCCCCCTATGTAATACGGCATAGGGAGTGTCAGGCACTCTTTATGGAGACTTTTGCGATCCATTGGGTCTCTGCACTGAGCATTTCCACATTCATTTAGCTTAGAGAAGGTCAGTGAATGGAAGTTCACAGTTCTCTCCTTCCGATGGATGGAAGTTCGATTTTCATGCTGGGTTCTGTATACCATATAGTAATATAAGACAGTGGCGGTATCGAAGGAGGGGGGTGCATGGAAGCTGCCTATACTGCACTGGGGGGGGACACCTACTGCACTGGGGGGGACACCTACTGCACTGGGGGGGACACCTACTGCACTGGGGGGGGCACCTACTGCACTGGGGGGGGGGGGCACCTGCTGCACTGGGGGGGACACCTGCTGCAATGGGGGGGGGGGGCACCTGCTGCACTGGGGGGGGGGGGACACCTGCTGCACTGGGGGGAGGGACACCTGCTGCACTGGGGGGGGGGCACCTGCTGCACTGGGGGGGGGGACACCTGCTGCACTGGGGGGGACACCTGCTGCACTGGGGGGGGGACACCTGCTGCACTGGGGGGGGGACACCTGCTGCACTGGGGGGGGACACCTGCTGCACTGGGGGGCATATGCTGGACTGGGGGACACGGGGGACACATGCTGCACAGGGGGACACATGCTGCACAGGGGGACACATGCGGCACGGGGGGGGGGACACCTACTGCACTGGGGGGGGACACCTGCTGCACTGGGGGGGAACACCTGCTGCACTGGGGCATAAATCATTTCATGAGATCATTTATAGCATCCACAAAAATTCTGCTACCACCCATAAAGCACCGGGAATGCTGATATTCACAAAGGATAGCACATCATTATAGTGAAACACAAAACAAATGATTTCCCCAAATTCACAATTACACTTAGGTGCTCAAGTGGAGGTACTCTTATTGGTGTTCAAACATAATGCTCAATCCAGTGCAGCCCTCCTCAGATCGGGTAATCTGCAAACAGCTTTAAAAATGCACACAGGAGGGTGTGCACCTAGTACACCTAGTGCATTACCCCTGTGCATGCCCCCTTCCTCAGAACTCTGAGGAAGGGGGCATGTCCCCCAAAATGCATCAGATTTCCAACCGCATTGATGGCATTGCCTACGGCTGGAGTATGTATACTGTATATGTAAAGCCGGTTGTAATTTATGTTTGTGAGTATCCATTTGTCTTCATAATAGTTGTATGGTGGTAATGCACTAGGCGTTTGTGCCCGTCCTGTTTTTACAAAACAAATGATGGCAAAATGGCTTTCAATTTCCTTCAAAATGTTTTTTTTGTATATGTCTTTGCTGCAAAACACCTAAGAAGCATGAAATTCAAACAGATGTGGCATTTTATTTTCATAATCCTCTGGTTATCCTGTCTATCGTGAGCCGATGGATGTCCTGACCCGTCTTCTCCCCAACCAAATCTCCAGTGAAGGGGCCTATGGAACAGCTGTGCTGATGGAAACCTTCTCTGATAAGAGCACAGCCAACTGAGGCACTTAAGAAGCTGTCGTCTAGAGTTACATTCCCATTATGCTTGCCTAATGTGTAACACTTGGAAATCTGCTCTGAGCACTATGTATGCTGTTGCCATTTTGACTGACGCACCAGACTTTTTATTATTCAAAACCTTCTGGACTGCCAACTGTCAAGGGTTGCTAACATCTTTCAAAGAGCGATAGTTGTTTGGGACCAAATGTTTCCAATGATGTAACTCCTCATGTATATTTCACTTCGTCCTGCTTAATACACATGTTTTGATATATCATGTAACCCTTTTGCTATAATAGTCCCAAGAAAGCTACACTTTGCTTTATTTAAATTTTTTTCTGAAGTTTGAATTTGCAAAGCAACTGTAGATTTCTAAAAAGACTAATAAAGCTTGATTTACTTAAACTGGAAAGTACAAAGTCTGGTGCAGCTCTGCATAGCAACCAATTAGCTTCCAGGTTTTATTTCAAAGCTTAACTGAAAAAGCTGAAGTTAGAAGCTGATTAGCTAACATACCAGATTTCGCACTCTCCAGTTTTAGTAAATCAACCCTATAGTGTCTTGGGATTGATTTTCTACAAGCAAATAGGCTGTTCACTTTGCAAGGAAAATGACACCTTGCAAGAGAATTTTCCACAGAGGTTATTGAATGTGGTGAAGTGTTACTTTGCAAACAACACCCAATCACGTGTAAGGAAAAAAAAAAAAAAAAAACAGCATTTTTGCTTGTACCCGGTTGGGTAATCAAAGTCAGCAGAGCTATACTCTGGGGTGATACCTTTGCAAAGTAAACAACCTATTTGCCTAAGTGTCAACATTCTTCCTGACTTTTAAACCTCACATATCTTTTTTGTTTTGTTTTTTTGACAGAGTATAGGCCAGTGATGGCGAACTTTGGCACCCCAGATGTTTTAGAACTACATTTCCCATGATGCTCAACTACACTGCAGAGTGCATGAGCATCATGGGAAATGTAGTTCCAAAACATCTGGGGGCCAAGGTTCACCATCACTGATATAGGCAATTTGCAACTTAAATGATTGCCTTCCTGAAATTTTTTTTTTTTAGAATACAGTGAAGAAAGTTTAGAACCTCTGTTGATATTTTTTGATTGCCTGTGTCCCCATGTGGTACAAAGCCACTTCTTCAGGGGCTAATGCATCCATAAGTCTGAAAAAAATTATACAGAACACCAATTAGCTCTAATTAAAACTCATATATCAATTGACAGGAAATTTAACCAAGCAATTATCGAGTCCTAATTACTCACATGGAGTTACAGTTCACAGGTATGTGGTATAGTAACACAAGGGCCACCAGGAATGTAGTCTGTCCCGGGAGCTGAGGTAATGAAGTTACAGACGAGGCAGCCACCCCCAAAGTATCCCCAGAGAGTAGAATTCTCCAATTGTGGTGAAATATATTTTATAGAGATCATGGATCCCACACATACTATTTCCTGTTGCTATTTCACCATAATTGGAGGATTCTACTCTCTGGGGATGCTTTGGGGTTGGCCACCTCTTCTGTAGGCCACCATTCCTGGTGGCCCTTGTGTTACTATAATGCATACCTGTGAACTGTAACTCCATGTGAGTAATTAGGACTCGATAATTGTTTGGTTACATTTCCTGTCAATTGATATGAGTTTTAATTAGAGGCAATTGGTGTTCTGTGTAATTTTTTTCAGACATATGGATGCATCTGCCCTTGAAGAAGTGGCTTTGCACCACGAAACGTAGAGCATTGTAGGATGCACCCAATTATCTATTATATCCAATTATTGCATGCACCCAAATAAAGACATTATACTTATTTGGAGCTTTATAAACTTTCTGGCCAAATTATATAATTCATATGAAGTTTTAATTTATAATTAGTAACTGGAATGCGTTGCTATATCAATTCTATGTATATATGGGAATTGTCTCTATCTAATCCTATTATGTATGTGTACATACGTGAAATGGCTTTTATTGCTATGTATGTATATGTATGAAATGGTTTTATATTTTCTGTTAAACTCTATATGAATTCCAAGACAATAAATATGTAATATTTTATAATTCTTAGCTGTTTGTCGATTGCCTAACTCAAAATCCCAAACTTCTTGTTCGAGTGATAATTCACTTTCACTGAGTTAGGACTTATTTGGGTAGGAAGAGAGGAGTCGAGGTGGTAAAGTGGGACTTTTGTGGATATTAATGTCTTATACCAGATTTGAGAGTGTCATGGTTGCTTCTAGGAAGGTGAAACAGGAGCCAATGGGGTTGACTTCTTAACCGTAAGTTCACTTTGCAATGGAAGTTGCAAACATTACCCAAATATTTTCTGCCGGGGAGGGATAGTTTAACCTCCTTGGCGGTAACCCCGAGTCTGGCTCGGGGCCAGCTTTTTGTGCTGGGAGCGGTAACCCCGAGCCAGACTCGGGCTTGCGTTGCGGGATGCAGGGGGGAAGTTACTTACCTTTTCCCTGGATCCTGCGATGTCTCCCCGCTGTGTGAGCGAGCCGTCCGCTCGCTCGATTCACACAGTGCCGGGTGCCGCCGATCTCCGTTCCCTGTGACGTTACGACGCACGGGAGCGGAGATCGGCGCCAAATTCAAAAAAGTTTAAAAACACAACACATATACAATACTGTAATCTTACAGATTACAGTACTGTATACAAAAAATACACACCCCCTTTGTCCCTAGTGGTCTGCCCAGTGCCCTGCATGTCATTTTATATAATAAAAAGATTTTTTTTCTGCCTGGAAACTGGAGATTGTCCATAGCAACCAAAAAGTGTCCCTTTATGTCAAAAGTGGTTTTAGACAGCTAGAAAACACCGATAAAAAAATAAAATCACAATTTATCATCAAACAATAAATTTAATGACAGCGACTATTCTGCAACTGAGCAAATTTCAGTGTTTTTGATTTGATTACATTATTGAATCATTTTTATATATATTTTTATTATATTATAATTTATTATTTTGTGTTTCAAACTTTATCATACCCGGGATGTCTACTAGACTCTGGTTCGGACAGATTTAAGTGAGTTATTCATAAGAATTGCATGCCTACAATATAAAAAAACGCCAAATTTCCATGCAAAATAATTGTACCGCTTTCAGCACTAAATTCCAGCCAGAATCATACCGCCAGGGAGGTTAAAGTGTCCCTTTGCACCTTGGGGGACAAGCGGGGGGTTACCAAGGTAAGCAATGCAACAATATCTGCTTGTTAAATATGTTTTAGACTTTTCTTACCACAAAATGCTATAACAATTCTTCTTTATAAAGAAACAATGATTTACTAAAGGTAAGTAGACTGTGCACTTTGCAAAGTGTAGTTTCACTCTGCAAGTGTAGTTGCTCCAGAGCTTAGTAAATGAGGTAAAGCTTAAGTTTGCAAGGAGTACCCAATCACATGTCAGGAAATAAAATAAAAAAACAGCATTTTTACTTGCACACGATTGGATGATGAAAGTCAGCAGAGCTTATGCTCATTTACTAAGCTCTGGAGCAGCTGCACAGTATATTTGCCTTTAGTAAATCAACCCCGTTATCTTAAAATGGTGTTAAACAAAAAACGAAAAATGTATTATTTTATTTATTTCATTTTATTTCAGGTACTTATATAGCGCTATCAATTTACACAGCGCTTTACATATTTATTGTATATTCACATCATATTGCAGCTTACCAATCGTTAGATGTGTGCAGTTTTCTTTTCTTTTGCTTTTTTCTCTCTGTTTTCACCTGTTGTTCTAGCCAGGAACACACCTCCAGTATTAGTGAGACACAATTCTGGAGGAATGAGCACATGAGGCACAGCAGACAGTAGCATTGTCAGTCGAGGGGGAAGGGGGAGCGGGGCTGCTGTTAGAAATCATGAGGCCCTGTACAGCCGACCTGGCAGGGTCACCCCTCCAAAAATATCCAAAACTACACTAAATCATAACTAGCAGTCACAAACACAACATAACTTACACATTTTCTAAAAGATAAAACTGTATTGAGTTAATAAATAAACCTCTTTGTTTGAATGAGGTCTTGGGGCTCACATGGGGGTTTGGCCTGTACAATGTCAATCAGTATATTTGTTTGTTTATGTGGCTGGAGCTGTGCGCAAGCAGCCTATGGGGGTTATTTACGAAAGCAAATCCACTTTGCACTACAAGTGAAGTTGCACTGAAAGTACACTTGGAAGTGCAGTCGCTGTATATCTGAGGGAAAGATCTGAAAGGGGAAGCTCTGCTGATTTTATTATCCAATCATGTGCAAGATGCTGTTTTTTATTTTCCTTGCATGTCCCCCTCGGATCTACAGCTACTGCACTTCCAAGTGCACTTTCAGTGCAATTTCAAGTGCACTTTGCACTTGTAGTTTGCACTTGTAATGCAAAGTGGATCTTCCTTTCGTAAATAACCCCCAATGTGTCGCTATGAGGATACAGTGGCTGTATAAACATAGCCACAGGTTCTAATTTGACAGGTGAGTGCAGGTGTGTGGCCCTGAACACAGACAGTGTGTATTCAGGGCCACACACCCGCATCTGCAGACCTGTCAAATTAGGACCTGCGACTGTGTTTATTTATACAGCCGCTGCATCCCTATAGAGTAACAGGCCGCTGCAGCTGCACAATCAAACACTCATTCACACTGTATGAGAACCTGTGTCAATCGGCCCTTCATTTTTTTTACAATTTTCTAAAACAATTTTTTAATATTTTTTCACAATGCTGTTGGGGTAGAGGGGCTTTGGTGAAATCTCAGGGTCTAAATAGACCCCTGATGTCTCACTTTTGACTTTTGAGAAAGGGACATATATCCCCAGTTCTTTCTCTGCAGCCTCAGCTGCCTTCGTACAGAGGCTCCTGTTCATTCATAAAATGAAGCATAGTAAAAAAAAATGTTTGCTATGCTTTAGTTGTGAATGAACGCAGTGAGTTATTGGTACGGATCATTTACTGTGTTCATTTAGGTACATAAGGGGCTGGTAAAGATGGCATACCATATTTACTGGCCCATTTCCCCACTCCCCATCCTGAAAAATATCCCCCTGTGTGCTGTACAGGAGAGAGGAAGGAAGCCAGAAGCACGGGGAGGGGGGCACACAGTATGGGAGGCAAACAGCTGAGCACCCAGACAGCAGGGGGAAAAGGATGTGGTGAGTGAGGGTGATCAGTGCAACCGTTCCCCCTGCAGCAGCTAAAAGCCAGCTCCTCCTCCTCACCCTCCTACCAGCACCAGCTTTCTGCTGCAGGGGGATAGGTTCCATCAATCACCTTCGCTGTCCACATCCTTCTCCCCCTGCTGCCTGGACCCCACTTTGGAACTGATAGGGCCCAGGCCCTGTACAGGAGGACCAGTGGTACCCCCTGTATCGGCAGCCCTAGGATGTGTAAAATGTATTAGCAGATTTAGATACACAAACAATTTAAAGCCAAACTCCAGCCCACACTTTATAATCAAGTATAGCAAACAGTTTTTCTCCTTTTGAGATAAAGGTTTTGCATGAATAAATAAAAGCTGATCCTTTTATTCTCCCCTGGCATTATTAATTGATTGTCTCATACATATAAACCTACATACTACATAATGTTCTTATACATTCTGCTGGAGAGCTTGAGCTTGTGAAAAACAACAGACTTGCTGGCTGGCTCACCAGGTGGAAATAGAAGAAAGAAAGCCTAAAAAAAAAAAAAGAAGAAACGAATGCAGCCATCACATCTAAGAATTGGGGAGCTGCAATTCATTTCGTTTTTTTTCGTTCGTTCGTTTTCGTACGAATGAACGAATCGTTCGAATCGAACGAATCCGAATAACGAATCGTTCGAATCGTACGAATCCGATTAACGAATCGTTCGAATCGAACAAATCCGAAAAACAACGAAAATCAAAAAAAAACTAATTAGAACAACGAATGTACGAATGAAGAAAATCCGAAAAACTAAAAAAGGAACAACGAAAATGAACGAAAAAAATTCGTACATTCGTAACTTTTTTTTTTGTTGAATTGGTAATTTTCCGTGTCCCTTACAATGGTGCTGCTTAACGTGCTTCGAATAGATTGAACGAAAAAATGTGTACATTCGTAACTTTTTTTTTTGTTGAATTGGTAATTTTCCGTGTCCCTTACAATGGTGCTGCTTAACGTGCTTCGAATAGATTGAACGAAAAAATTCGTAGATTCGTAACTTTTTTTTTCGATTCGTAACTTTTTTTTTCGATTCGTAACTTTTTTTTTTGTTGAATTGGTAATTTTCCGTGTCCCTTACAATGGTCCTGCTTAACGTGCTTCGAATAGATTGAACGAAAAAATTCGTACATTCGTAACTTTTTTTTTTCGATTCATAACTTTTTTTTTAGATTCGTAACTTTTTTTTTTAGATTCGTAACTTTTTTTTTTAGATTCGTAAATTATTAAAATGTAATAATAGCATACACATTACATAAAATTATGAATTATGCTTCGATTACAAATCTACGAATGTATGAATAAATACGAATGCGTCCGAATTTCGAATAAACGAAGATTAAACTAACGAAAAAACGAATCAACTAAAAATAACTCTTACGAATGTACGAATCGTTACGAATACGAACACCGACGACTTACGAATGTACGAATCGTTATGAATACGAACACAGACGACTTACGAATGTACGAATCGTTACGAATCAACGGAAACAAAACAAAAACGAAAATAAACACATTTTTTTCGGAAACGAAAAAAAAGAAACGAAAATAAACAAATTTTTTGGTTGTGCACATGTCTATGCAATATAATAAACATTTGCTTTTGGATTTAATACTACTTTAAGATAAGACAAGTATTATAGGATCCAAATATGTAGAAGAATGTCTAGATATTCCTTTGTTCTACATAAAGGCAGAAACAGGAAATATCTAAAGAAGCTTGTGATTGAACAATAAATTTGATATTGTAATGTATTCACAGAGCTCGTAATAGGGACTCACGAACAGTGTTTTTTGGGCTCTATGACCTCATTGGTCAGACACAATGGCACCCCTCTATGTTCTATCATACTGCCAATCGGTCCTAAGTGACCAGCTTTACTCTTTACAATGTTTATGGAGACTTTATAGAGCTATGATAAAGCACTTCCTATTT
The DNA here is from genome assembly GCA_028564925.1 of Lithobates sylvaticus. Taxonomy (NCBI): domain Eukaryota; kingdom Metazoa; phylum Chordata; class Amphibia; order Anura; family Ranidae; genus Lithobates; species Lithobates sylvaticus. The sequence goes on from CM053038.1 coordinate 96,265,853, forward strand.
TCAGTTGACTTTATTCCACCAAGGCCAGACACAGATTGATCAGATAATTTATTTATACATCATCACTAAGTACAAAGCTATTAAGCTGACAATGATACTTCGATTTTTTTTTTTTTTTTTTTTCCGTTATTGCAATCTTGACCCAGATTCCTTTATGAGATAATGGAAGAGAAACAAAGCCAACTAAACCTTGCCGTTCATCCAGCTTTAAGTTCTGGAAAGACATCCAAGGACAAGAAGAAAAGTACTGAAATCCACTTTTTATTTCATGGCAAGATAATATGCAGTTTATCTTTCCCTGCAGCTGTTCTTATAAGGACCTAATGTAGGGAAGCAGACTAGCTTGGCTCGGTCTGCATAGTTAGTACTTTATTTTTAGAAGACCACTTTACCTAATACACAAGCTTCTTCAAGTGTATTTAAACCCCAAATCTTTATTTTTATTTTTTTCAATATGTTTGGCACTATATCTGACAGTATGCAGATTTCTTTAGCAAATATTTTTTGGGAATTTTGTTGCAAAATGTTTTACCTGGAGATCCTGCCAGTAACCCAATGGATAAACTTGGGTACCATCAGCCTGCCCATAGATGGTAAGAATCTCTGCCGGTCCCTGCTGAACCATAGGAGATTCGAACCTATCAATGGCTGGCTTAAGTCACTGCTTATCAATTAGCTACAACATTGTCTGACCACCATATGTACTTCTTCAGTTTGCTGTTGGGATGCCTATTAGGTCTGTCAGATAGGAATCTAAACCAAATGTTAACCAACTGAAGAAGACTGCATGGCACGGTGACAACACTGCGGTTAACATCACTAGCGGCTTTGATTTCAATTGCCGTGTGTTCCCTGCACTCGCTTTCAACACAGCCCCGCCCTCTGGTCCCGGGTAATTTGATAGACAGATCACCCGTCCAACACGGGCCGAGTGATACCACTAGGCAAACTAGGCAGCCGCCTAGGGCACCCTGCTGCCTAGGGCGCCCAGCCACTGGTGTTCCTACGCTCTTCTCTCGGCAGCAAGCAACTAAGTCTCTGCATCAGCAGGCAGCCGCCGCTCCATACGCACATAGTGTCAGAGGTGCAGCGGCGGGCGGAGGACTGTGTCTGTGGCCCGACTCCCGAATAAATGGAAGCAAGCAAACATTCATTGATGGGCACTGGTGAGGCTGCATTGATGAGCGCTGGTAGGCTGCATTTGATGGGCGCTGGTGAGGCAGGATTTGATGGGTGCTGGTGAGGCTGCATTGGTGGGCACTGGTAGGCTGCAATGGTGGGCGCTGGTAGGCTGCATTGGTGGACATGGGCTGCATGGTGGAGGCTGCATTGGTGGACACGGGTGAGGCTACATTGATGAGGCTGCATTTGATGGGCGCTTGATTAAAAAGGTGGGGTGTACATGGAGCCAAGGGGGTGGAAAAGGGTGTGGAGTCAGGAGTGGAGCCAAGGGGGGCCGCAAAATGAGGTTAAAGTGGGGTGCCCCCTAAAAATAAAATGTAAAAGTCAGCAGCTACAAATACTGCAGCTGCTGACTTTTAAAAATTACCTGTCCCAGGGTCCAGCGATGCGGGGGGTCGAAGCCTCCCCTCGTTCCCCGCTCCGCTTGTGTCGCCGGCATTCTTAATGTGAGCACTCAGCTGTGGCTTCACAGCTGGGCACACACTGCGCATGCGCGAGCGGCGCCGCGCGCCGTGATACGCCGCACAGTCATCTGGGACACGTGACAGGTCCCAGATGACCGAGGGGAAGTGATGTCACCAGCCCGGGCACTGAAGGAGGCAGACTATGAGGGACCCCATAGCAACAGGCATTTAGAGGTGAGTACATTTTAATTTTTTTCCTATTATTATTTATTTATTTTTTTATGATTTTTAAGCAATTTTTTATTTTTTTGGTGGAAACACCACTTTAAGAAAATTCTATACAATATGTCATGTTGCCAAACATACGGCAAGATAGATTTATGCCCCGCACACACGATCGGACTTTCCGACAACAAAACCATGGATTTTTTTCCGACGGATGTTGGCTCAAACTTGTCTTGCATACACACGGTCACACAAATGTTGTTGGAAATTCCGAACGTCAAGAATGCGCTGACGTACAAGACGTACGACGAGCCGAGAAAAATGAAGTTCAATAGCCAGTGTGGCTCTTCTGCTTGATTCCGAGCATGCGTGGACTTTTGTGCGTCAGACTTGTGTACACACACTCGGAATTTCCGACAAGTTTTGTTCTATGGAGCATACATTTCCGACAACAAGCTCACATCCAACATTTGCTGTCGAAAAGTCTGATCGTGTGTACGGGGCATAAGGGTTTACATGCACTTTAGATAAATTATTTCTGATTGTATATTCAAAGGTTGCCATATGATGAAAGGACAAGAGATAATAGTTTTTATGTCATCGGTCATGTTAGGCTGGGAAAAGGCTGGTAAATAAAATAAAACGTATCATCTCTCATACTAAGCCAGAACTCAAAGTTGTTTTTTTTGTACTTGCACTTCCTTGTATTAAAACAAAAAGTCTAAAAAGACTAATTACCCTCTCCCTGCTCCAGTACCCACCTCTCCAGCTGACTGACGATCTACTTCTAGGCAAATGTGACCCCAGGCTACCAATAACACATACCCTGGGGGAGTGTCTTCCTGCTGACCTGGGCACAGTACTCCTGGACTAAGTGGTGCTCATATATCATTGTGTGAACACCTCTCAGTCCAGCAGGATGGATCACCTGCCACCACCAGTGGAGAAGAGGAAGGACTCATGACACCACCAGAGCAGCCAGAGGACAGGATTAAATGTAGACAGTATATAAAGTTAAAGACAATGGAAAGTGGGCATCACAGAGAAAATGGGAAAGGGTGAGGTTTAAGAGGAGCCAAAGTTATGCTTTAACTGCAAGTCCCATTTTTACTGGCCAGCATACTGCCAGCCCTACCCCAGAGGAGTGATATCAGAATTATAATCTGTTCTGAAAACACAGTGAAAATTCTGGGGCACAGCAGAATAATAACTCAATACTACATACAGGGATCAATACACGTTTCCGCCATCTAATTCCATAGCAGGATTTGTCACGTCGTCCATTCAATATCCATTTGTTGCTGGGCATACTGTATATTATTGCAAACATACAGTGATTAATAGTAGCTCTTTGAAATGTTGACCATAGACTTTAAATGGTGAACAGACACGAACCAACCCTCATGGTAAGTATTCCTCAGAGCACTGCAGAGTATTCAGTAATATCTGCTATACCGACAACATGAGTTTATGTGAATGAAAATACTAGATTCCAATTTCTCCAGCAGGGTAAAAAAAAATACAATATACAAAAATAGGGTCCAGTTTTGTTTCCTGGGAGTCTTAGTCTCCCCTGCCAGACCAGCAAAGGCCCCCTACCCTACTGCCCCTAAACCAAAACACATTTATTACCTTTATCTTGATAGCCTCTATAATACTTCTATAATGCTGTTCCTTTCCTATTTCTCTGTCTTTCCCTCCCATGCTGTTGTATATGGAAGAATGCTATCTCAGATCCAATGACACTGGCTTGAAGACCTCCTCATAAAATGATATGAAAAAGAATATATCATCCCGTGGGTTTTTATAATCTGTATTATAGTATACAATACTAAGGACAAATTTTAAGGAAAAAAACTTTTAGGAGGGAAGTTTAAGGGAAAAAAAAAATACATTTAAATGCTTATCAATGCAGCCTTATCAGTGTCCATCTGCAGCCTTGTCCATCATTACACAATGATCAGTGCCATTTGCAGCCTTGCCCTTGCAGCCTTGCTCAGTGTCATTTGCGGCATGTAAAAAGCCTTGCCCAGCGCCGTTTTCTGCCTTGGCAGTGTTTAAATTTCCTGCCACCGAGATAGACAGAGCCTGTGTACTCGGCTGTACCCGTCTCTGCTCGTCTCACAGTCCCGCCCAGTCTGGGCGGGACTGCGAGCGGAGCGGAGCGGAGCCGAGTACACAGTACAGTCGGCTCGGTCTTTTTCGGCATCGCTCTCTCCAGAGACAGCAGGGAGGCAGGATGGCGGGACTGCGAGCGGAGCCGAGCACTCGGCTCTGTCTTTTTCGGCATCGCTCTCTCCAGAGACAGCAGGGAGGCAGGATGGCGGGACTGCGAGCGGAGTCGAGCACTCGGCTCGGTCTTTTTCGGTAGACTGTATTTCTGTATTTTTTGACTCACAGCGGGGATCGGCGTATAATACGCACCCACGATTTCCCCCCGATTTTAAGGGGAAAAAAGTGCGCGTTATACGCCGATAAATACGGTAATTGTGGTGAACTACGTTTAGTAAATGGCATTAAAGGAGAAGTACAGCCAAAGCTTGTTTGGTTGTACTTCCTCTGTGGATCATAGGAGTGCAGTTTGTTTTGCACCCCTGTGACCCATTTTCAGCAAACAACGGTCTGAAACTCGCTAACAGCTGACATCACAGAGCCAGTCCAGGCTCGGCCAAGATCGAGACCATATTGTCAGGATCTGCCCACATGCCTAGACTGGCACCCTGTCTCAGCGAGCCGCTGAGAGCCTGGGCTGACCACTCCCACCCTCTCCACAGCCCAGCACTCCAGTGAGTGTGGGAGCAGAGAGGTGGTGACTGATAGTCGCAGCTCTTAGCTCAGGGAGCCCCGAGAACCAAGTGATCTGAGGTGTTTGATCGCTCGGTTCTCAGTGTTAGGGCCGGCAGGGGACAGATACAGCATTAGACCGATGCTGCATCCACCTGGGTAAATATGAATCTGAAAAAACCCTGATTCCCATGCAGTGGAACCTTGGTTAACAAGTAACGCGGTTAACAAGCGTTTTGAAAAATTAGCAACTTTTTTCTTTAAATTCTGACTCGGTTTGCGAGTGTTGTCTCGCAAAACGAGCCGAATTCAAGCTAATGGGGTGTGCAGTACCTCATTTGGCCAGAGGTGCAGGGGCGCTGGTGACACTCGGAATGGTTCGGAGCCTTTCGAAAATACTCTGAATCACTCGGAAACACAAACACAAGGTTCCACTGTACTTCTCTTTTAACTAAACACTTATAAATGGGTGGAGAATGTAAAATGCAAAACAAGGTAAAAATGTAAAGGAAGATAACAAATACATGCTGCAGACTATTACGGTTCAATGGAATATTGAGAGGAATAATTACTTAACAAGACCAGGAGTCATGTAAATGGGCACCTTTATTCTACTGATAACAGAAAGCAGTAGGCTGCAAAACAAATTTATATACAACACACTTTATGGAAACACTGAGCATTCAGCAATTTCATTACCATATAATTTGCTTTTACAAATAAAATTTTTTTTTTTCATTTCCTAACACCATTACCTCATGGATCAGCTGAATTTATTGCATGTATGTTATTTGGTCAATTAAATATGTAAAAGTCAATGTGTAGAAATGAAACGTCCTTCAAATGTCACTAGCTTCACAACAGATTACCACACCCATGTGGCATAGTACCCAGGCAACAGCTTATATTAATTTCGAACAACAAAATATGCAGTATACTGTATGCAGCCCCTGAAGGACCCACATTGCCCACCTCCATGCCTTCTAACCAATTTCTGTTCTGATTAAACTTATGTGTAAATACAAGACAAATAGGGGAGATATAAGACAGCAATGATGAACAGTGGCCCTAATGGTAGTTTGATCAAGTTTATTCTTAAGGTCTTAGGAACATTCTGCACCCTTGAACCTGGCATTGTTCATCCTCTCTTTGTGCCGAAATGATCCTAATGAAAAAATATAGCAAACATTTTCTTCACAAAAATAGCAAAACAGATGACAGTCTTCGACTCCCGTCCAGACTCCAGAGCCTCCTCATGTGCTGAAAACTATGTCCCTTCAGAGGCACGCTCGAGCATTCTGCCACGCCCACTCTGCTCCCACCCACTCTGCTCTCTGCTCATGCCTCCTGCTGTATGCGGCTGCGTGTGTCGTGACACGGCCGGACTTGCGGGGCCCGGGAGGCTTAACAGTAAACTTACATTCCTCATCCTCACCCAGGGGCGGATCCAGAGTCTAGTCTCGGGTGGGGCACTGCCAGAAAATATGTTTTTTTGGGGGGCAATTTATCGGGGCAATGGCTGATGTTGGCGCTTCAATCATCACGGCACCATGGTTGGTATGGTGTCAGGATGATTGAAACACATTATTTCTATTATTACATTGTTATATAAAATGAAATAGTTCAACTCACCATAATGCAGAATCAGTGAAACCCCCGAGTGTGTCACTTGCCACCGTCGCCTGCCACCAGATGCAGATTGTCACTTGTCACACGTTGAAGATTGTCACTTGCTACGTCACCTGCCACAAGTTGCAGATTGTCACTTGCTACAAATTGCGGATTGTCCACTTGCCACGTCACCTGCCACAAGTTGCGGATTGTCACTTGCTACAAGTTGCGGGTTGTCACTTGCCACGTCACCTGCCACAAGTTGTGGATTGTCTACTTGCCACGTCACCTACCACGCATTGCGGATTGTCCACTGGCCGCGTCACCTGCCACACATTGCGGATTGTCACTTGCCACGTCACCTGCCACAAGTTGTGAATTGTCCCTTGCCACGTCACCTGCCACACGTGGCAAATTGTCCACTTGCTACATCACCTGCCACACATTGCGGATTGTCACTTGCCACGTCACCTGCCACAAGTTGTGATTTGTCCCTTGCAACGTCACCTGCCACACGTGGCAAATTGTCCACTTGCTACATTACCTGCCACACATTGTGGATTGTCCACTTGCCACGTCACCTGCCACAAGTTGCGGATTGTCACTTGCCACGTCACCTGCCACACATTGCAAATTGTCCACTTGCCATGTCACCTGCCACACATTGTGGATTGTCCACTTGCCACGTCACCTGCCACAAGTTGCGCATTTTCACTTGCCACAAGTTGCAGATTGTCACTTGCCATGTCACCTGCCACAAGTTGCGGATTGTCCACTTGCCACAAGTTGCAGATTGTCCACTTGCCACGTCACCTGCCACACATTGCGGATTGTCCACTTGCCACGTCACCTGCCACAAGTTGCACATTGTCACTTGCCATGTCACCTGCCACAAATTGCGGATTGTCCACTTGCCACAAGTTGCAGATGGTTCACTTGCCACGTCACCTGCCACACATTGCGGACTTTCCACTTGCCACGTCACCTGCCACACATTGCGGATTGTCCACTTGCCACATCACCTGCCACAAGTTGCATATTGTCGTTTTCCTTTTAAGGTGGGGAATGGGGATTGTCACTTCCTGTGTCCCAGTCTGAGGCAGCAGAGAGATGATGTAATCTCTCTGCTGCCTGCACAGTGAGCAAGGGCAGAACTGCCGGGATGCAGGGCGCCGGGCGGTGAGAGATGATGTCATCTCTCTGCTCCGCCACCCGCTGATTGGCCAGTCCACCCACCGAGCCTCCCGCCCACTCTGCTCTCTGCTCCTGCCTCCTGCTGTATGCGACTGCGTGTGTCGGGACACGGCCGGACTCGCGGGGCCCGGGAGGCTTAACAGTAAACTTACATTCCTCATCCTCACCCAGGGGTGGATCCAGAGTCTAGTCTCGGGAGGGGCACTGCCAGAAAATATGTTTTTTTTGGGCGGCAATTTATCGGGACAATGGCTGATGTTGGTGCTTCAATCATCACGGCACCATGGTTGGTATGGTGTCAGGATGATTGAAACACATTATTTCTATTATTACATTGTTATACAAAATAAAATAGATCAGCTCACCATAATGCAGAATCAGTGAAACCCCCGAGTGTGTCACTTGCCACCATCGCCTGCCACCAGATGCAGATTGTCACTTGTCACACGTTGAAGATTGTCACTTGCCACGTCACCTGCCACAAGTTGCGGATTGTCACTTGCTACAAATTGCGGATTGTCACTTGTCATGTCACCTGCCACAAGTTGCGGATTGTCCACTTGCCACAAGTTGCAGATTGTCCACTTGCCACGTCACCTGCCACACATTGCGGATTGTCCACTTGCCATGTCACCTGCCACACATTGCGGAATGTCCACTTGCCATGTCACCTGCCACACATTGCGGAATGTCCACTTGCCACGTTACCTGCCACACATTGCGGATTGTCCATTGCCACGTCACCTGCCACACATTGCGGATTGTCCACTTGCCACGTCACCTGCCACAAGTTGCACATTGTCACTTGCCATGTCACCTGCCACAAATTGCGGATTGTCCACTTGCCACAAGTTGCAGATTGTTCACTTGCCACATCACCTGCCACACATTGCGGATTTTCCACTTGCCACGTCACCTGCCACACATTGCGGATTGTCCACTTGCCACACATTGCGGATTGTCCACTTGCCACATCACCTGCCACAAGTTGCATATTGTCGTTTTCCTGTTAAGGTGGGGAATGGGGATTGTCACTTCCTGTGTCCCAGTCTGAGGCAGCAGAGAGATGATGTAATCTCTCTGCTGCCTGCACAGTGAGCAAGGGCAGAACTGCCGGGATGCAGGGCGCCGGGTGGTGAGAGATGATGTCATCTCTCTGCTCCGCCACCCGCTGATTGGCCAGTCCACCCACCGAGCCTCCCAGCTGGCACCTTCCCGTCGTTCTCTCACCGGCCGCCGAGCCACCCAGCTGCGTCCGCTCACACAGTCAGTTTGATTCCGTGAGGATTCTGGTGTAACTACAAGAGCCCAGAGGTGGTTCATATGCGTGTTTTGACTGCGCTTAGTTGCAAGGTCGCTCGAGGTGAGCATTAAATACCTAAGGGGAGCACCAGAGTGAGGAACACCAGGGCATGTTCTGGATTTTATAATCGCATGAACTTTATTGCACTTAGTGGTTTTATAATCGCATGAACTTTATTACATCTCGATAGACTCTTTTTGGATACCATACACTTGTACAGGAGCACTTCTTTGAACAACCAAGCAATGCAATATTGATATACTATATAATACTGGATACTATGCACAGGAACACTTTTTTTATGCATTAGTGGGTCACTGATAATCTATACAGAATCATAAAAGTGGGAATTGCACCTCTTTGCACAGTAGCACTTTATATCTATTATCATCATTGTTTATGCTTTTATATACGCATCTTTTATTTTTAATATATGTGTAATATTTATATTTATTTTTAATATATGTGTTAATTTATTGCACTATTGTCACTTTCCGCTGTTAGGAAAGACGTTTTTTTTTCACTATTGGAGCTTTTTATATGTTTCTTTTTACACTGGTATAGTGTATGACTTTGAAAGCACAGCGTATATATTTATTTATCCACATTTGCATGATATATGAGGCATGTTCAACGCTTGCAGCTGATTTTTGATAATTAAGACATTTTGGATTAGTGGAGGCTCACAGGACTCTTTATATTTTATGTAATATATTGCAGCTTACCAAATATTAGATGTGGTGACTGCTTTGGTTTTCATTTTTTTGGGGCTTTTTTCCCTCTGTTTTCACCTGGTGATCCAGTAACACACCTCCTGTATTAGAGTGCCCCCTCTCTGGATTAAGGAGCACAGGGGCACCTTTGGACAGCAGCATTCTCAGCCTGGGGGTTGGGGAATGCTAGATATAATAGCAGATTTGGATACACTAACAAATTGAAGCCAAGCTCCAGCTAATACTTTATAACCAGTTACAAAAAAAGAAAAAAGAAGAAAGTGCCGCCTAAGTGCAGTATTATACAAACATTTAATAGCACACAGTTAAAAACACTTACAAGATGTAGTGGAGGTAAAAGCTTGTCACAATGAAGGAGAGAGGGGAGGGGTGTTAACTGTGTGCTATTAAATGTTTGTATAATACTGCACTTAGGAGGCGTTTTCTTCTTTTTTTCTGCATACAGAGTTGGCGTGCTTTAGGATGGCTGCTGCAGGTGCAGTTCAGGATCATATGGACATTTAAGGACATTTCATGGACTAATTTATATTATTTATATATATAACACAGGAGCCGTCACACAGCAATTTTGTGCGCTAATATCATTGTTTTTCTTCATAAGCAGTTACAGCAAACTGTTTTTTTTCCTTTTGGGACTAATAAATAAAAGCTGAATTTTTGTAAGCACCCCTTATAGCATTAAATGTTTTTTTTTTTTCATCTCAGTAACTAATACATTCTTCTGGAGAGCTTGTTCTTTTGAAAAATGCTGACTTTCTAGCAGGATCACCAGATAAAAATAGAAGAAAGAAAAGTTAAAAAGAAAATCTAAGAAATTGTAAGCTGCAATATAATAAATGTTGGCTTTTGGGTTTAATGACACTTTAAATAACATTTTTTTTTTGAGGAGAGCAAGAAAAGAAGGCACTTGAGCAGGGGATACAATATTATCTTTTGAATAAAACAATTCAATAGAAAATGTAGGCGTTCAGAATGTAAATACCTCTTTATGCAAAAAATAATTCTAAAACAAAACTATATTTTGTTTTTATTTATTGAACATTTTTTTAGGAGAAAATTATCATGAACTCAATTAAAGTAACACCCATCCAACTGAATTGAGCCTAATGTCAAATATTTCAGATTTTACAGAGCTAGGGCTCTTTTATGTGTATGTTACTTGCAGGGCTGTCTTAATGCATGGGCACCCCAGGGGCCCCGGGTACATGGGGGCCCCATGATAATCTTCCATTGCATCATACTTGCCACCTGTCCTGGATTTGCTGGGACCGTCACACTTTTTACTAAGCTGTCCTGGGATGGCCACATCTCTGATCCCAGTATTGTGCCCTCCTGACCTTCCCTGTACTGTGCCCTTCTGCGCCCCCCCCCCCCCCGGAAAAAAAACAATATCGTTTACCTTTTTTGCTATAATAAATATCCCCAAATTTAAAAAAAAATTTTATTTCTTCATCAGTTTAGGCCGATATGTATTCTTCTACATATTTTTGGTAAAAAAAAATCGCAATAAATGTATATTGATTGGTTTGCGCAAAAGTTATAGCGTCTACAAACTGGGAAAGATTTATGGCATTTTTATTATTATTTTTTTTTTACTAGTAATGATGGTGAGCTGTGATTTTTATGGTACTGCGACATTGCGACGGACAGATCATAGACTTTTGACACATTTTTGGGACCATTGACATTTATACAGCGATCAGTGCTATAACAATACACTGATTACTGTATAAATTTGATTGGCAGGGAAGGGGTTAACACTAGGGGGAAATCAAGGGGTAGATGTGTGTTTCCTTAGGTGTGTTCTAACTGTATGGGGATAGGACTGACTAAGGGAGGAGACATATTGTTGTTCCTACTTAGTAGGAACAAACAAAATCTCTCCTCTCCCCTGACAGAACAGGGATTTGTGTGTTCACACACACAAATCCCTGTGCTGGCTCTTGTGCACGCGATCGTGCGTGGCTGGTGGCGATTGCGACCGCCAGCCCACGTGCATCGGTACCCCTTCCGTGCAGCGAGTGCACGTGCGCGCCCTCTGGTAGCTCTTAAAGGGAACCCCGTACCCGTACTGGGTTTCGCGCAGCGGTGTTATTGTGCCACAGCATATGTGCGTGAGCCGGTCTGGAATCTGTTAAGATAAAAAGCCTTCTATGTGCAGCAGCCCCCCTCAGCCCCCCCAACACTTACCTGAGGTCCCTCTCTGTCCAGCGATGTCCACGAGTGTCTCAGCCATCCGGGATTCTCCTTCCTGTTTGGCTGAGACACAGCAGCGGTGCCATTGGCTCCCGCTGCTGTCAATCAAAGGCAGATGGCCAATCAGGGAAGAGAGGGGCGAGGCCGGGTCGGGCTCCTTGTCTGAATGGACACAGGGAGCTGTGACTCGGGTGCCCCCATAGCAAGCTGCTTGCTGTGGGGGCACTAACAGGAGGGAAGGGCCAGGATCACAGAAGAGGGACCCAAGAAGAGGAGGATCCAGGCTGCTCTGTGCAAATAAGCTGCAACGGGGAAGGTAGATATAACATGTTTATTATTTTTATAGGAAAAAAAAAAGGAGCCTTTACAATCACTGTAACGTGTACATTGTATTACAGTTTGACTGTTGCTCCCATTTGTAGTAGTGAAAGTATGAAAAGTGCTTTTTTTGGAAATCATATAATACCCTGCATGTTTTTAGGATTATTTATGCTTGATCAGGCATACACTTGCAGCATTACTATTTTAAACAAAGCCATTTCATACAGTTACTCCTTTTCATGATATGTTTACAACATGTTCACATAAGCACAAAGTCATTCCTGCAGCTCATCCATGTCACCATGCAGCCTGTTCCAATTTGGAAGGGAAAGTTGGCTATCAGTGCAGCAGACAGTGTGGCACAAAACATTTTATGGAAGGCAGTAAAACATGACTGTTGCTTGTGTTCAGTCTTCATTTTCAGCTGTAAAATCTGAAAATGATTTACTGAAGTCGAGGGTTGAGGATTTTGTTACTGTGGTCAGCAAGAAAGGAAAAACAAATGCATCATAAATCCTCAATGTAACCTTCAAAAGGAAAGAGAGAGCAGCATTTTGTAAATGAAAATAATACAGAGGATGGTAATATACAATCACATCTATTTAATTAAAAGTGTAACTCCAGTCACATTTTACGCTTTTATTTTATTTTTTTATGAACTCGGGAAGGATTGGAGCCTCTGTTTTTTTTTTTTTTATTCTTTTATTTATAGAATTCACATAGAATAGTGGTATGATATAATCAAGATGCATCATGTAACCAGTAACCTTAGACACGTAAGACCCGGTTCACACCGGGCAACTCGTCAGGCGACTTAGCCGCCTGACAAGTCGCGTCCCGTTCTGTAGTATGGAACCGTTCTAATAGGAGCGACACAAGTCGCTCCGACTTCGAAAAAGGTTCTTGTACTACTTTGGGGGCGACTTCAGGCGACTTGCATTGACTTCTATACAGAAGTCATTTTGCAAGTTGCCGCTGAAGTCGGATGCCAGTCACCTGAGGCAGTCGCGCTCCAAGTTGTGCTGCCTCAGTGTGAACCGGCTCTAAGGGCTCACAGGTCCACCTTATATTTATTTATTTATTATAGACTTATAGTCTATCATTGAGTATATGAGTACATGCAGAAACTGATAACACAAACAGCACTTAATCCTTTGCATGTGGTCTGTAATTTAGTATTTTCCAGGTAAAGAAAGGGGGAAAAGAAAAAATGGGTATGGTTACTAAGATAATAGAATGAAGGAAGGTGGAAGGTTCAGTTATGGGGTGGGATAAATAGAAAAAAGTGGGCATGATCAAGGGTAGAGGTCAATGGAGGGGGTAGGAGGAGAAGGGGGGAAGAGGGTAGGTAAAGAAAAAGAAAAAAAGGAAAGGAAAAAAGAGGGAGAAACGTGATCCGGGGCGAATGAGTCTGTATAGGGTGGGCAGGTATACCAGTACAACCAAACATACAGCAGGCACATACAGTGGATATAAAAAGTCTACACACCCCTGTGGTATATCTAATGCCTTGGAAATTCTTTTGTACCCTCTTTCAGACTGATGCCTTTTAACAAAGAGATCCCAGGGGCGTTGCTAGGTCTACAAAAGATCTGGGGCTAGAGCCCATAGCAGCATAGTAAAGAAAGTCATATGCTTGGGTGGGCATACACATGTATATACAGTAATATACGTGTGTGTGTGTATATATATCCCCAGAGAGCCCCCCACTGACATCAGGGTCCCCAGAGAGCCCTCCCTTACATCAGGGTCCCCAGAGAGCCCCCCTTACATTAGGGTCCTCAGAGAGCCTCCTCCCTACATCAGAGTCCTCAGAAAGCCTCCCCCTTGCATCAGGGTCCCCAGAGAGCCTCCCCCTAAAAATCAGGGTCCCCAGAGAGCCTCCCCCTAAAAATCAGGGTCCCCAGAGAGCCTCCCCCTAAAAATCAGGGTCCCCAGAGAGCCCCCCCCTTGCATCAGGGTTCCCAGAGAGCCCCCCACTTACATCAGGGACCCCAGAGAGCCTCCCCTCCCCTTGGGGACCCCTGCAGAGACTCGGGGCTATGGGCCCTAAATTCGTGGCTATAGCCCCAAAAGCCACCCCCTAGCGACACCACTGCCTCTGATACTTTGGAAACTCTCTGCAGACCATGGCTTTTGCAGTAGGATGCAACCAAGAAAATGTCAGGAAAGACCCACTAGAACAGCTTAACTTTATTTGGGGTTAATCAGAGCACCTTAAATGATGGCAGGTGTGTACTGACAAGTGTGTACTGAGTTTGAATGTGATTGCATAATTCTGAACACAGCTACATCCCCAGTTATAAGAGGATGTGCACACTTATGCCGGCCATACACGGTTCGAATTTCGAAAGCATTTTCTTTTGAAAATCGTATCTAAGAATTTTCGTACGAATTTCGCACCATTAGTGGGCTGCAGCAACAGCCGATTTCCGTGCGGAAATCAAATTTGAGGAATCGGACATGTTGGAAATTTTTAGAAAAACTAACGATTTTCTAATCAATGATGGGAGAATCGTGCGAGAAATGTAATAAGAAAAGACAATTTACGGAGAGAAAAGAAGATTCCCAGCCAAGAAAATTATTTTCTGTAGCAACATGAGGTGAAATTGAAGGCTTGGTCGGCCGAATTTCGAAAATCAATGGTGGCACCATCGGATCACAAAAAAAACAAACTTTCTGATTTTGAAAAGAAAAAAAAAAGAAAATTTGTTCGAAATTCGACCAATAATTATGCAACCACGTTATTTTAGTTTTTTAGTTTTACTCCCCCCCCAAAATATTTAATCTGAAAATGAAAAGAGTATGGCACAACTGCAAACTTACCAAGACATGGCCTTGATTCAGCTTGGAAATATTTTTTTCTTTTTCACGGCACATGATAAAAAAAGCATGTAAAAATTATTACTGGAATAAATAAACATTGTCATCATTTTAATGCTACTACTCATCAATACCCAGTTGACTGAGAACTACCTTTCAAAAGTTAGATTTTTGCTCCTGATTTCTATCTACTCTGGGACTCAGTGTTCCACTTATACAGTGCCTTGAAAAAATATTCAAACCCCTTGAAATTTTACACATTTTGTCATGTTACAACCAAAAACGTAAATGTATTTTATTGAGATTTTATGTGACAGACCAACACAAAGTGGCACATAATTGTGAAGTGGAAGGAAAATGATAAATGTTAAGTTTTTTACAAATAAATATATGAAAAGTGTGTATTTTTTTTTTTTTTTTTTTACTAAAGTGGTTCTCTCAGTCGCTGAAATGGGGAAATGCATCAACATGTTTGTGTGCTCCCTGCACCTACTGTGCTTATCAGTTTGGGCAGCTCAAAGTCATGCAAAAGTAGAGGAAATTTGGCATCCCTTGCTGTCCTAGAGACATAAATCCTTACTTGTATCTAGACGGTACTGTATATGTAGCAAGTATTTGACTGCAGTTTCAATAGAGAAAATACACATCATGAAAATTCTAGTGGTCACATAACACACTTCCATTAATTTCCTAGAGAAAAGCCATTACTCATATTGGGGGCATATTTCAGCAGGTACAAAATATATGTATAGCATGGTCAGGAAAATATTGCCACTTTGGCTGAATCTAAAGTTCACTTCTGAAATAATAATTATGGAAATACCTACAACTAGCATGAAGGACAAGGTCACCTAATAATAAACTGCCCCAGGGAGTATAAAATAGGCCATGTACTGCTTAGATTCATAACACAGGTAGTAGATAGAATTTCTGTTAACTCATTTTACAGTTAAGTGCTTTTAGGAAAGCCAGTCTGATACCTATATTTAGTAAAATCCATCTTTAGAATTTAGAACGGTCATATGTTCATACATTTTTTGCAATACATATCATTTGGATCAATGAGTACAGGAGGTGACTAACAAGAGGAAAAGGACACAACATCACCCAGACCATTCTTGTGTTGACAAATTAGAACAGGCACTGATAAACTTACTAGGCAATAAATAAGTCACCTTTAGGCAATAAATAAGTCACCTTTATCATATTTACCAGTATGTTATTTGACTGATATACTGGACCACATAAACAATAACTCAAGAGAATTTACTATAGGTCTTCTCTAAAGCAAGCAATTACAGAATTGACAATCTCTCAAAAGGATAATGCTGTTGTGAAAGTCGGCCATAGATGGATCGAATCTGAGCTGGTTCAGCAGGGACCGCCTGAGATTCGATCCATCTATGGGCAGGCTGGTTGTACTGACGATCCATAGATTAACATCAGTACAACCAGCCAGTTGGATTTTGTTCATGCAAACATTGCTGGCAACTATAGCCACCAGCAGTGATATTTGCTTTTTACCGGTGGGAAAGGCTCCCCATTGGAAGAGCCCATTAGCGCCACGAGAGGGATTACCCCATCAACACTGATTGTGTTAATGAGAGAATTGAGCAATTTTCTTTCCTTCCACCTGTGGTGGAAGGAAAGAAAATTGTGCAATCTATGGGCTGCTTAAAGTGATTGTAAAGTCTTGTTTTTTTTCTAATAAAATAACAAACATGTTATACTTACTTGCTTGGTGTAGTGGTTTTGCACAGAACAGCACAGATCCTCCTCTTCTCTGGTCCCTGGCTGGAGCTCCTGGCTCCTCCCTCCTGTTGAGCGCCCCCCACAGCAAGCAGCTTGCTATGGGGGGCACCAGAGCCGAGCCACAGCTCCATGTGTCCATTCGGACACGGAGCCATGGTTCGGCCCGGCCCCCTCTCTCTCCTCATTGGCTAACTGAGTTTAAATGACAGCAGCAGGAGCCAATGGCACTGCTGCTGTGTCTCAGCCAATCAGGAGGGAGAGTCACGGATGGCTGAGACACTCATGGACATCACTGGATCGAGTAAGGGCTCAGATACAGTATATATTAGGGGGGCTGAGAGGGGCTGCTGCACAAAGAAGACTTTTTATCTTAATGCATAGAATGCATTAAGATAAAAAACCTTCTGCCTTTACAAGGGTTGTGTTTTTCACCTTAATGCATTCTATGCATTATAGAATTATTATTATTATTATCTGTGATGCAGCAGCCCCCCTTTTACTTACCTAAACCCGGTCTTCCAGTGAAGGGGATGAGCACACCAGCTCCAGCCGGTGTCTCGGGTCCTGATTGAATAGATTGATAGCAGGGCAGCCATTGGCTCCCGCTGCTGTCAATGAAATCCAATGACGCAGGAGTCGGGAGGCAAGGCCGAGTCATGCTGTCTGTGTCAATGGAAGCCGCAGCAGGACACGGGAGCGCGCCTGCACGAGTGCCCCAAGGGAGAGCAGCTGAGGGACCCCAGAAGAGGAGGATTGGGGCCACACTGTGCAAAACCAACTGCACAGAGGAGGTAAGTATGACCTTTGTTTTTTTTTTAAACAAACCTTTACATCCTTTAAGTCTAAGTCATCAAGGCCGCCTAGTGGCACAGCTACCAGACCTGAAGGGTCTGGTATGAATTTTGGGGGGACCCCTACATCAGTTTTTTTTTCTATTGTGTGGCATAAAAATAGCAACTGCCATTCTGCAGGATCTCTGCTCTTAGAAAATATATAATACTTTTGGATGTTTTAAATAATCATCAGGCCTAAAATGTACATTTTATCATGTGTGCAAAAAATGAAAATCAAAAAGGCTCTGGCAGTGAAAAAAAATAGGAGCAGCCAAGGTATTGTTTGTTCATTTTAGTCAGTTTTGGTGTAACATAGTCTTACAACCTTGCTGCTTTCTTTATGTGTCTAGTTTCAGATATGAATACCTACTAAATTCCTCTGATGAATCAAAAGCTATTAACATTCAGCTGTGAGCACCAATTAATCATATTTCTTCACACATCATCAAGCAGGAAAAGAATGCAAAACATCAACACTTGGGGGTAGTTTGATGATATGTGAAAGAGAGAAGATCCCTTGTTGTTCTTCCTGGTTAATGGCCCTTGATAGAAAAACTTAGCATCAGGCTCATAAAAGTGACAGTGCACCCAAAGCTGATATTTTAGTTTTTAGCATATGCTGGAAATTTAAATCACCTGATAATTTTTTCTAGATCTATCTGTGACTCTATTGGTGAGATCTCTACATTTGTGTTCCCGTTACCACTCTCCCTGTTGACTCTTTCCATTTTTTTTAATGGAGACTGCAACACGGAGTGCTGGAACCCACAAAGGTTGATTGAGACATCCAAAGCCCTATCTGGCAGAAACAGAGCAGAGCTTAAAACTAGAATATCCAAAGGGCCCTGTGCTGCCTCAGCCCAACAGGGCCCTTGTATAACTAGAATATCACTTTTGTATAAACTGACCCTCTAATGTTTACTTCACCATGACAGATGGTTGTGGAATAAAGCTCATAATGCAACTATATATGAAGTATTTTTATCTATTAAAATCAACCTCTTTGACCTCATGAATAGGTCCATTATCATCTAGTAATTGGACCTTTCAAGCCTCCAAATTATTGCTGAGTTAAAGTGGGGGTGGAGATGAGGGAGGTTTTCGCAGCTGCAGGAGGGGTGCAAGGGCATCATGAAAAAATGGCAGGGCAGGCCGGATTTGACACATAAGTTCAATCGACAGCATACAAATATATTTTATTTAAAACATTTTTATTGAAAATTTTTTGCAATAACAAAGTAGAGACAAGCTTGTAAGTACACGCAGGTACTTACAAGGCCAATCAGTAAAATTAACAGAACCTAGCATTATGTATAGCAGTAGAAAAGTTCCAGTTCTTAAACATAGATGTGGGAGGGCAATCTAAGGTGCAGAACAGTACATGGTTCCGTCTAATATCAGCCAGTTTCAATATCAGTATAGGTCCAGAAGTTCCCAGGTTCCTGAGTGCCCCGTTAGGGATCTTGCTGACACCCACGAGAGGGAACCCCTAGAAGCGCCTGACAAGTTCTCTCCGAGGCCCACTTTACCAGAAAATTGGAACCAGTGAGAGAGGATAACAATAAACCAAAAGAGGGATCTGCACAAGTTAAGAGTTGAGTAGACTATCAGCGTGTGCCCTAACCAGTCTCGCCAAGAGAGGCGTAGTAGAGAAGGGGGAGAGAAAAACGTGTGAGAAGGTAGAGGGGGGGGAATAGGTAAGAGTAATCAGAGAGTCATTCCGGAGTTCAGTGCACCAGGTTGTATTCCAGGGATGAGAGAAATATTGCAGAACGTGGCCCATGGTTCCCATGTAAACTGAAACTTCTCTAGTTTGTCATTAAGTTTGGCTACTGTCTGTTCTTGAACCATGATCCATGTGACTTTCGTCTTGAACATGTGGAAGGAGACAGTATGTTTCTTCCAGGCTTTGGCTATCGTTATTTTGGCCCCCAATAAGAGAAAAAATGACAAGGTCTGTAATGGTTTAGAAAGTCCCGGTATAAGGTGATTGAACAGGGCTGAGCTAGGGTGTGGAGCTACAGTAGTACCAGTTACTTTGCGAATAGTACAAAATACCTTCCGCCAAAACGGACGGATACGAGGACAGGCCCACCATGTGTGAAGCATGGAGCCCTCCATTTCACAGCCCCTAAAACAGTCTGGTGACGTGCCTGGAAACATTCTGGCAAGCCTGGAGGGAACATAATACCACCTGATCAGTACTTTCAAACTAGCTTCAATAAGGGATACGTTGAGGATACCTTTGAAAGCTCTATTGGCAGCGCGGAACCAAATTGCAGAGTCCCAGTTGTTGTCCACGTCTTCTTCCCAGGCTCGGGCATAGGAGGGTTTGGTCTCTTTATGCATAATCGCTGCATAGATCAATGAAATTCCTCCCTTCTGATCCATGAGGTTGACACACCAGTGTTCATATGGGGTTATAGAAGGTGGTAAGGGTTTAGAGAGCCAGATGGAGTGGAGAAAGTGTGAAATCTGTGAGAAGCGTAAAAACTCAGAGTCAGGCATATCTAGTTTCTTCCTACAGTGTGCATGAGTGATGGGGCCCGAAGGGGAGAGAAAGTGCCCAATTCGATATAGGCCCTTATCTGTCCACCATTTAAAAGCTTCGATTTCCATCCCCGGGCTGAAGTCCGGATTGTGGAACAGGTGTGATAGGGGTCTCATGGGTGATATAATGGATTGAACGTTGTAGAGTTTGGAGCAGAGAGCAAGGGAGTGCGATAGAGTGGGAGCCATAACGGCCGGTCTGCGATCAGGAGAGCAACCCAACATGTAATCTATGGTGTTCGAGGGTACTGCCTTACGTTCCATAGAAAGCCAGTCCGGCTGAGTAGTCCGAGAGTATGCCATAGAGATTTGGGCTAGTTGAGATGCCCTATAGTACCCCCAAAGATTGGGGAGACCAAGGCCACCCTGCGATCTCAAGCTGTAGAGTATCTCAGCCGGGCATCTGTAACCCCTCTTCCCCCAAATAAAG
This sequence comes from Lithobates sylvaticus, assembly GCA_028564925.1. Lineage (NCBI taxonomy): Eukaryota > Metazoa > Chordata > Amphibia > Anura > Ranidae > Lithobates > Lithobates sylvaticus. The sequence continues at coordinate 96,286,195 of CM053038.1, forward strand.
CGGAGGATATCTGATTGCATTTTGTCGAGAAATTGTTTAGGGAACGGGATTGGTAGGGAGCGGAAAAGGTATAGTAACCTCGGGAGGAGAGTCATTTTGACCGCGTGAAGCCTGCCCAGCCAGGATAGACCACATTTAGACCACCCATTCATATCACCTTTGCATTTATTTATCATAGCGGGGTAGTTTGCTCTAAACAGACTATTCACATCTGATGTTAGTTGTACGCCTAGATATGGGATCATCGAAGTGGCCCAGGAGAAGGTAAAATTGGAGGAGATTTGTTTAAGGAGGTCTGGGGGGACTGTTATGTTTAATGCTATCGACTTGGACATATTGATTTGGAGGCCGAAAACCCTACTAAACTCAGAAAGGGTGCGCAGAATCAGGGGCATAGAAGTCAGGGGAGAGGAGACAAAGAGAAGGAGGTCATCTGCATAGAGCGCGCATTTATGTTCTTGCGAACCGCAGAAAACCCCCTTGATGTCCGGGTTAGATCTCAGTGCGATTGCCAGCGTTTCGATTGCTATCGCAAAAAGGAGAGGCGATAGTGGGCATCCCTGTCTGGTTCCCCTACCTATGGGGAAAGATTCGGAGTATCTGCCCATCAGGCGAACTTGTGCAGAGGGGCTAGAGTAGAGCGAATTGATAATGTTAAGAAAATGTGAACCACATCCCCATCTCTGCAGGATATCAGACAGGTATGCCCAATCGATGGAATCGAATGCTTTGTGTAGGTCGATGGAAAGAAGGAATCCTTTTTGGGGTGGGTTGCCGTCCCATTGCGATTTGAGTAGCGAAACAATGTCAATAGCTCTCCTAATTTGGTCTGTTCCCTGCCTCCCAGGAATGAAGCCCACCTGATCTTTATGGATATACGAGGAGATGAAACCTGTCATCCTGTTAGCCATAATCTTAGTCATAATTTTTATATCGTTGTTTATAAGCGAGATGGGCCGATAGGTGCAAACCTCACTAGTGTCCTTTCCGGGTTTCGGAATGACCGAAATATATGCTGAATTTAAGTCCGGATCTAACGGGGCTCCATTCCTGAGAGAGTTGAACAGTTTAGTGAGATGAGGGGCTAGACAGTGTCCAAATTTCTTATAGTACCCAGTGGAGAATCCATCCGGGCCCGGAGAGGAGCCCAATTTAAGACGCTTAATGGTATCAAGGACTTCAGTTTGGGTGAACGGAGTCTCCAAAAGGTCACTGTGTTCTTTACTTAATAATGGCAAAGGGAGGCCTTTGAGAAACCTTTCCCTGTGAGCAGATGTGGGGTTAGTGTTCTTTTTATATAAATCTGAGTAAAAGTGTAGGAAGGCTTGCATAATTTTGGACGGATTCTGCGAAAGAGCCCCAGAAGCTACCTTGAGTTTAGGGAAAGCATACGTACGCTGTTTGGGGTTTAGTTTGGTTGCTAGACGGGACCCAATTTTATCTTTTTGAGCGTAAAATTTAGCCCCCGTCCAGTGGAGATGTTGTGCTGCAGCTGTGGTCAGAGATAAGTTCAGAAGGGCACGGGCCGAGTCAAGCTTTGCGAGGGAGGTAGATGTGGGGTTGCGTTTGTGCGCTTTCGCCTTCATGTGAAAGTCCTCTGAAAGTTTCAATGTGTCCGCTTTGTGGGCCGCTTTAAGTTTAGAGGCCAACTGTATCAATTTCCCCCTAATAACCGACTTATGGGCAGCCCAGATAGTGGAGGGGGTAACTTCCTCAGAAGTATTGAGGAGAAAGTATTCCTTGATATCTGCCTCCAATAATGAACAATGTACAGGGTCAGATAGTAGTGACTCCCGAAGTAGCCAGCGGTGTCGTGTCCCATTCCCTATTGGCCGTTGAGCTAGTAATGTCATCATTGAATGGTCAGAAAGGGAAGAGTCAACAATTTTGGAAGATCTGATCAGGGGGATCGTAGAAGGCTGGGTGAAAATGTGGTCTATCCTTGCATAAGAATTGTGAGGAGCTGAGAAGTGTGTGTAATCCTTCATGTGGGGGTTCATTTCCCTCCAGGTATCTATTAAACCTGCGGTGTTCAGGATCTTTGCTATTTTAACGCTTTGTTTAGAAGGGCGTTTGGGTCTGGTCGAGCCCTTAGAAGATTTGTCGAGCGAAAAATCAAAGGCTACATTTGAATCCCCACCAAAGAAGACAGTACCCTTAAGGTGAGATTGTAATTTACGGTTTAGGGATTCAAAAAAAGCCCTTTGGCCCTTGTTGGGTGTATAGTAGGAGACAAAAGTGTAGATTTCTCCGTCTACACAACCAGAGACTAAAATGTACCTGCCTTGTGGGTCAGCGATCGTTTCGGTTTGAGATATGTTAATGTGTCTGGCAAAGCAGATAGCTACCCCTTTCGTTTTGTTGGCCGCCGAGGCCAGAAAGAATTGAGGATAATGTTGATGTAGAAACGTGGGTTTATATGTAGAGGGAAAATGCGTTTCTTGCAGTAAAAGGACGTCAGCGTGTAGCGAATGGTACTGTTGAAGGAGTTTTCTACGTTTGATAGGGGAATTGAGTCCTTGTGTGTTGTGTGAGATAATTTTCAATGTGGGTAAAGAAACAGGTGTGTCAGTCATGGATCAGAAGGAGGAGTGCTATAACAAGAGACTGAGACTTACCCCACCAAGAAAGTCGACTGTGAGGGTCACGGTCCGGAAGCCCTGGATGATTGGTCCTGGAGCCTGGGTAAGAATACTGGGACGAGCTGAGGCGCCGGATGACTCGAGGAGAGGCGACCGAAAGGGGGGAAGGAGAAGAGATGAAAGGAAATAAGAGAAAAGGGAGAGAGACAAAAACATTAGATATCAGATGTTGTAATCCTGTAATATTCATAGACAGTAAACAATCATGAGGGTCCCCTGACCCTACCCCGCCCTTGGAGCGGAACGGACTCGCCGTATCCGCTGCCAAAACCTGAGTATCCGGAAAAGCCTTCAAAAGGTAGTCCGGGTTAGGATCCAGATGCGCCGGAGAGCCTCTGGTCCAGGTGAGGCACATTGAAACCCCCACGGCCCCCCACCCTAGATCAGTCGAACCTGTAAGTCCCAGGGGGACCTATCATCCTCTGAATACGGAGCGCCTACTAGGCGGTAAGAGCGAGAGCTAAAACATAACAGTAAATTGCTAGGAACCAACGTTATTATGGAGTATCAACTTCTAGAGCGTTCCCCAGAACTAACTAGTGCTAGAACCCCAGAATATTAGACCAATACATAACAATGCTAATACAGGCAGGGGCAACATATAGAGAACCTGCAAGGTAATGTAATCGTTCCACTATGTCGCCGAACAGAGCAGGAGTGACCCCGCCCCCCTCGGCGACACACCAGATCCGCTAAGGGAAAGAACAAAAAAAAAAAGGAGAAAGGAGTCCCGTACAAAACTGCGAGTCCAGTAACATCTGATAGACCTACGGTAATCGATTCTCACGTATGAGGCTGAATAAAATAGCCAACTTCTCAATTGGGGTAAGGGGGGGCTGTCCCAATCCCTCCCTCAGAACAAAGAGGGGGGAACTGAGAGCCCACAACTGTCACCCTACCCCAAAAGGGTGGGCCAAAGAACAAAAGAAAACAAGTAACAGGTGTTGTGCCGTCAGGCTTTCAAGGTGGTAAATTTTCTTTAGGTCGCTTCGGTCCTTGCCTCAGCCAGGAGTGTTGCAGAGGGCTTGCTGGCGGAGGTCGTTTCGTGGAGGTTGGAGTTCCCCTGGTGGCTTGAGAGGCATGAGGCTCCAGTTGTATCAAACCGAGATGCATCAGGAGACGTTCCCCTTCTGGGAAGGAGGAAAAACCGAAGCTTTTGTTTTTGTATGAAAAGTTCAGGCGTAGAGGGAATGACCAACGGTATGTGATTGCTTTATCCAAAAGGACTTGCAGTAACGGTTTGAGAGAGCGTCTTTTTTGTACCGTATAAGGTGATAGATCAGCAAAAATCTGGATTTTGTGGCCCTGGAAAGTGAGATTGTCCGCATATCTGGATTTACGCATGACCTCTTCTTTGGTAGAGTAATAATGAGGTTTAACAATGATGTCGCGGGGCAGACCATCCGAGCGGGGTGCTTGAAGTGCTCTGTGGGCCCTATCCAGCTCCATGCGGTGCTCTGGGATGTCAGGGATTAGGTTTTTTATTAGTGTTTTCACTGCTTTCTGTACCTCCTTTTCGGATTCTGGAATACCTCTGATTCTGAAGTTATACCTGCGTGACCTATTCTCGAGGTCATCGATCTTAGCAAACGCAGTTTCCAGTTGCTCCTGCACTTCTTGTAATCTGTTAAGCCCCATACACACGGTCGGACTTTTTCATCAATTTGGTCCGATCGGACAAGGTTGTTGAAAAATCAGACCGTGTGTATGCACCATCGGACAGTGTTCGTCGGTTTGTCCGTCGGACAAAGTCTTATCTCCTGCTGGAAAGATTTCCCGTCAACCCGGTCCGATCACACCAAATCCGAGCGTGTGTACGCTTGTCCGACGGACAAAGTGCTACGCATGCTCAGAAGAAATTCTGTGACGGAAGCGCTCGGTCAGGTAAAACTACCTTTCCTAATCGACACAGCACATTCGTCACGCTGCAATGTTAAAATGTCTTTAATGCAGCGCATTCTCTTTTTCTTTAAAATGCAACAAGAATGACATCTTTTAGCTGCTCCTATTCACCCGCACTTCTCACAAACTTACTTCTTTATTACTTTGCAGCATTTATACACTACATGTTTATTTTTACTCAGATCGTAATACAATCTTTCTTATTTTTTTAACCAGATTTTTTTTTTTGGGGGAATACATATTTGAAGGAGGTTTTTTTTTTTTTGGAGGGGGTTTGTATGTCTCAACTTAGCAAAACCACATTATTAACATTTGTATTTCTTGCTTACATTTACTAGGAGTTTGTTGGTTGTTGGTGCCCCTTGTTAATTCTAGGATTAGTGAAATGTACCTGCCTACTCAAAGAAAAACTGTCATTGTAGAAAAGTAAAACACAATAGTCAATGATTATTTCAAAGCAAAAAAACCTTTATTTAGGTCTCAGCAACAAACCAAAGAGGAACGCAGCCATGGTGAAACTTGGGGAATTTGCAAAGCCTTGGACACCCATGGCAACCATCATTTTACAGACTTAAACAATTGGGGGCATGAAGACTACCTATCTAAATAATAAGGGAGCGCAATCTGGTCCTGAAGTCCAAAACATCCGGAACTGCAGCAGATGCCATCTAGGTCCCCAGGCTCTGGTACTACGAGAGGCTCCATCTTCTCTCAGACCAGACTGAGTCCAGGTTGTCACTCTCTTGTCTTCCTTGTACGCTTCCTTCCACGCCGTGGTGCTGGTGCTGGTGGGGTGGCAGAAGGAGGAGGAGGAGGCGGAGCAAGGTCACTCTCGCAAACATGTGTGAGGGGAGTCATCTCCCCAGCCATGCCCTCATTTAGGATTTTGAGGATGACCTCCTCACACATGCTGCGTTGCCCCGCCTCCATACCCGTAAATTTACTTGTAACCAAGGAGGCAAAGGCCTCCTCGTAGGTGGGTGTGGCATAGAGGGAGGCTGAGGCATCTTTTATCAGCTGGAGCGCTGACTCTCCCACCTCCCCCATGTTTTTCGCCCTTCTGTAGGGAAGGCGGAGGGGAGAGACTTGGGAGACAGTCAGGCTCCTACGCCTACCCCCCTCTTGGCTGCCACTACCCCCTGCCTCCTCCTGACTGCCACCTTCCACAGCCACCTCCTGGCTGAGGTCTTCCTGTGTCTGAAAAAGGGACATAGTTTCAGTTATTTGTTCATCAAACACACACAATTCTCATCTAGTGACTGTTGCAAAATGTTTTCAAATACAAAACCATACAATTCTCAGCCCTGCAGTTTAGATTCTTCCCAAAAATGTCTCCCACACCACTGTCTGTTGATATGTCAATCACGTTAGGAAATAAGCAATTGGGGATCCTGAATTAACTGAACATCATTCATTATTCAACAAACTGGTTCCAAAACTACTATACCTGGAACAAGCTGGGCACCTGCACATATTCCTGACTGGAAGGCCCAGGTTGGTCCTCGGAAGCCTCATCAGGGGTGGCGTGCGTGGAAGGACGCGTGCAAGGAAGAGTCGAGAGTGACTTCCTGACAGTAGCCTGGTCTTTGAGAAAGTGGAGCCTGTCATAGTACCAGAGCGTGGGGACATGGACATCAGCTGCTGCAGCTCCAGATGCTTGTGACTTCAGGACCTTATTGCGCTCCCGGAAATAGGTAGTCTTCATGTTGTTTATCTTCACTTTTAAGTTTGCGACGGTTGCCATGGGCAGGGTAGGCTTTACAAATGCCACCAGTTTCAGCAGGGCTGCGTACCTCTTTGGTCTGTTGCTATAATCCCTGTGTTTTGCCTGCCATAAGAGGGGGAATTGCCGGTATTTATCAATGAAGTGTGGGAGAAAGCTCACGTTGTAGAACGCCTCCATCACCTCTGCAAGACACAACGCCACACAAAACAATATAAATAATGTCAGCCTAAACACTCCTAATCTTCTCCATAAAGAAGCCTCAAGTTCTAATCAGTCTAGGCTAGTTATGTACCAACGTCAAATTGTACCTTCGTTTGTAGCGATCGTCTCGTGCGTGAGCTTTCTCTCCCCTCGTCTCCCAGATCGTGGCTACGACACAGGCGTGTGACGTTTTATATACAGTGCGCATGCGTCAAACTCCGCCCGCCCCTGACGATCTTTCTCGTCTATTCCCCACCCCTTCTCTTTACGGCGCAGTGGGGAGAGCACATGGCGGGGACACAGCAGGTGCGCCCCAAATATCCCCCCAACGAGGAGGAGGACGAGGAAAGGCCGGAGGCAGAAACGTCCCGATCCCGGAGCCTGAAATTCAAGGCCTCCAATATGTCATTTGGAGAAATGTTGGAGATGGTGGACATATTAAAGAGGAGCGACTATGATGGGAAGTATGGGCCTTACCTCAACCCAAATGTCCGCAAGGCCAAGATCATGTCTAAAGTTGTGAGGAGGCTGTACAATCATTTTGGGGTACAACGATCCAAGGAGCAACTGAGGAAACGCTGGTCAGACCTGAAACTGAGGGAGGCCGATCAGTACAGAAAGATCAAGAGAATTCTTCTAAAAAGTAAGTAGTTGTGTTTTGTGTTTGATTTCTTGCTTGCATACTGCTCCATGTGGTTTGATTTTTACAAAGTTGTACATTCCAAAATGGCCACTTTCATGTTCGTCTGTGCATTCGATCGTACTCAGCCTCGATCTTTCTGCCACTGTCATGGTCGTGTGTGTGTCCATTCGATCGTACGCAACCTCGATCGTGCGGCCACTTATAATACGATGTTTGGTGTTTTTTTGGGGGAAAGGAAGTTTGTTCTCCCTAGAAATGTCATCCAGAATGTAAAGGCAATTTATTCAATGTAAAGGAGAGGTCACCCAGTAGGTGTTTACCCATCTGGACTCGAGAGCACTAGTGCTGGGACACCCAAACCCCCTTTTTATTAGCCTTTTCCACACATGTGCTCCAGTGGATACTAGAGGGGGGTCTCCATCACACAAACTTCTACCAAAAAGCTAGTCAGTTTAGCACCTTTACAAAGTGACTACATTCATGTAGTTGACATTTGTAACTGGCCAAACTAAAATAGTGTCCGTCACTTTCAAGCAATGTTTGTCATTTCCTATTTCTGCCCTCAATAGTTTGTGTTGCTAAATCTTCCTTTTGGACATTCTCATAGGGGAGCGAAAACTTGGGCCGTCTGAGGAAAACCCCAAACCAACACCTCCCAAAAAAGGGGAAAGAGCAGAAGCAGAGGAGGAGGAGGAGGAAGGAGAGATCATCGAACTTGGAGAAATTGTCACCACAACAGGTGAGTGTGGGAGAACACAGCTACTGGTAAGCTAATCCATGTATGGCTGCCTCATTTCCAACACCCCATTTTTTTTGTTTGTGGTTTTTAGGTGACGTGGATGTTGTGGAAGAAAAATCGCACTTTACCACAGAGAGTGCCCACGTACTCATCGGAGAGATAATGGTCTGCAATCGAGATCTAGATTACATAAAGCAAAACATCAATGATGTTCAACAAAAATTGAAGAACATCATTGATGTTTTAGGAAAAATATGAAAAAGCACCAAGTAATTTACACACATTTGTGCCAGCTTCTGAACACATTTGCAACTTAAAAACTGTGTGAAATTTGGAACATGCACACATTGTGTCCACATGTGCTAGCTCCCATCATGGTGGATGAATGGCAACGTTTTTTTGGGGGTGCAAACACTTTACGAACTACGAAAGTGGTTGTGGTGAAGGGGTTGCACCCCCAAAAAACGTCCATTCATCCCCATGATGGAAAATGGCACTTTTGAAGCTTCTAGGCATGTGTTTTACCATCTAATGACCATTTTCAGAACCAAATTGTGTGCATGTTCCAAATTTCCACTTTTCGGGGGTGCCCCCCCCATGTGATGAAGGCAAGATCAAACACACTTTGAACATATAGTCATGTCTGATCTTGTCTTCACTTTACAAAGTTGAACTTTCCTACTTCATAGGTTCTGCTTAGCTCCATGCCTGGTTTTACAAATTGCGTAATCTTTGTAAATAATGTTGTAAATAACCAAGATGTTGTCAGTTTTGGCGTGAAGATTGTAAACGCACTTGTGAATGTTTTCCAAGTAAACTTTTTTACTTTTCAAAATGTGTGGCTTCCTTATTTAACTAAAACAATGCATTATGTATGTAAAATGTAAAGGATATGGGGGGCAATGGGTGTTATTTACTAAAGGCAAATCCACTTTGCACTGCAATTTCCTTTCCCAGGGAACTTTTTCAATGCACTTGTAGAGCATAGCGGATTTGACTTATGTAAATGACACCCACAGTGCTTTGTACGAAAACACGGAGCACAGCATTTTGGAGAATACACACATGTCACACCTGGTGCTGAAAAGGAGTATTTTGGGTGTCAGTTATGCAGGACAAACCTTCTCTAGACCAAAGATTAGGTAGCAAACACACATGAGAATAATCTTTTTGGGAAGAAGAGACTGTTACCTCCTTTTGCCCAGAAAGTGCATTACCACTGTCGAAGGCAAAGGGAAAAAATGTCAAAGTAAAATAAGCTAAAAAGAAGACTGAAATGACAAGAAATCAGAGGTTGGTTAAAATATCAGATTTATTAAAAAATGCCTCTCACACATCGTCAGGCAGAGCAATGGCCCCCCTACCCACAAAGTATTCCATATATTGGTCCCGGACCACGCGGGCATTGAGAGGGGGCAAGCCTGGACGTGCCACTCGAAGGGCTGTGAGGTCCGCATTTGGAGGGCCCTCCACATCTGGGCCAACGGGCACCACATAGTTCCTGTTATGTCTTTTGAGGAAGTTGTGCAATATGCAACAGGCAAGAACTATGTGGTTCAGTTTGTATTCCGCCAAGTTAAATGCCGTCAGGAACAGGCGGAAGCGGCTGGCCAGGATGCCAAAAGCGTTCTCCACCACTCTTCTGGCTCTGGACAGCCTGTAGTTGAAGACCCTCTGGTCCGGGGTGAGGGTCCTCATCGGGAACGGCCTCATCACATGGGGAGTCAGCGCAAACGCTTCATCTGCGACAAAGACGAAGGGGAGTCCTTCGGCATTCTCCTCTGGAGGTGGCAAGCACAGACTGCCACTTTGGAGACGCCAGTAGAACTCCGTGTGCGTAATGGCCCCACCATCCGATATCCGGCCGTTCATCCCCACGTCCACATACATAAACTCGTATGTTGCCGACACCACCGCCAACATCACTACACTATTAAACCCTTTATAATTATAATAGTAGGACCCCGAGTTGGGCGGTGGGACGATGCGGACGTGTTTCCCATCAATTGCCCCTCCGCAGTTAGGAAAGTCCCAACGGCTGGCAAAGTGGGAGGCCACAGTCTGCCATTCCTGTGGCGTGGAAGGGAACTGTGGAGTGAAACAAGAAAAAAAAATTAGTCACTTTGCACCTAAACATTGCAAGCAGATTAGACAATCAACATCTTGGAACAAGAGCATTGTATAAAATTGGAGGCTGGAAAGTATTTACACAGAAAAGTAGAGGCTCCCCTTCACAGATTACTCACCCCCCCATCAATCCCCCCACTTCTGATGGGACATTGGCAATAACTATGGTTTTGGGGGGGGGGGGTGGTGGACAGGTAACCCTCTGCACTTCATTGATTGGCAAATGGCTCAATAATGTGGCCTAGTTTGGCCAGACCCTCTGTACTTAACACTATTGGCAGGCCACAGGAAAGATCAAATAACATTCCCCCCCCCCCCCCCCCCCCTCAAAAAAGGCAGGCACAGTGTGACATTATTAAATTACCAAGCAAGCTAATAGGAGGGAAAGAAGACAAAAAAATAGGAAATGGAATGTATGGAGGCAGTCCCTTGCACTACATGCTTTGCTGAATTCATCCCTAAAGATGCGCACTATAAAGAGGTAGGTATATAGTGTGTATGGACCTTGGGAAAGCCAGCAGATAAAGGATTGGTACCATCTGACAGAGCAGTTGGGGGAGGGGGTTCCTAATGAGTTTGCCCCCCCCCCCCACCAAAAGAACAAAAAAAGGGGGCTCTACATGAAGTAAACCACACAGCAAACATTTGTGCATATTTTAGGGGGTGTTTTGGGGCAAACAATACTATGCAGCAGACAAAAGACATTGCTTAAGTGAGTAGGCCATAGGTGTCTATTGGGGCAGAAGAGCATGCTGGTGAGGTAAGTGAAGGGAAAAATGCATGAAGGAGAAAAGGGGCACAGCATATTAGAACATATTGCAATCATGGTAATTAGGGAAGGAGGTCAAAAATACAAGTCATTAGCAAACAGAGCATACATAGAAGGGAATAAGTAAAGTAGAAATGTTACCTTAATATAGTCCTCCTGCAGGACCTGAATGATGGCAGAACAGGTCTCTGGAATAATGATTCCCAGGGCCTGGGGAGAGATACCTGAAGAGAACTTCAAATCCTGAAGACTTCTCCCTGTCGCCAAGTACCTCAACGTGGCAACAAGCCTCTGCTCCGGAGTAATGGCTTGTCTCATGCAGGTATCCTGCCGGCTGATAAAGGGGGTCAGCAAAGCCAAAAGACGGTGAAAATCGGGGTCCGTCATCCTGAGAAAGTTCCTGAAATCATCAGGATTATTCTCCCGGATCTCACGAAGCAAAGGCATGTGCGAGAACTGGTCACGCTGAAGCAACCAATTCTTGGTCCACATACTCCTCATCACTCTGTTCATGGACGGGTCTTGGGTCAAAGCTAAAAGCCCGACACCAATTCCGCGTACAGCACGAACTCGGCGACGAGTACGCACGGGAAACATCGCTCAGAAGGTCACAAAAGGTCGGCTGGTCAGAACGGACAAACAGAAAGCACCGATAAACAGCAAGGCCTGAAAGAACGAAGTGAATACCAGCAACGAGCAGACAATAAGCAGTGCAAATCAAAGCGTCCTATATCAAGATATAGGCCGCAATGACCAACAAATGCGAACTGACTACACGCACTAATAAACAGATACGCACGACAAGCACAAACTGAAGAGCAGTAACGATCTGAGTCAGAAAACTGAGAAGCGCGAATCTTAAGTCACCAAACTTCCACTAACTCTCGATAAACACGGGATCAGCAGAAGGAGCCCAACGGGTGCCTGACGTGGTGCTGAACTTCCCTTTTGTAATCTCGTGGACGACGACTTACGTCACGACGTTCTTCCGGACCGGATATTCCGACAACGTAGTCCGACCGTGTGTACGCAACGCCAACATCGGACAAAGTACGTCGGACAAAGTCCGACCGACCTTGTCCGCGGATTGTCCGAGCGTGTGTATGGGGCTTTAGAATTCTGATTAATCTGTGTTGCAGCCTGGTCAGCTTTTTGCTCAATAGTGTCCATCCTCATTCCAATTTGCTGCAGATCAGCATGTAAAGAGCTAGTAATCTGTGCAGCATTCATTGCTAGGCCTTTGGACAGCATCTGTGAGAAAGCAGCCATCATAGAGGGAAAGTCAGTGGGGGTTGTGATTTCCTCCTGTGCTTCACTAACTGTGAGAAGTAGGCCTGTGTGGGGATCCATCATTGGGGTAGTGGGATAGCTAGTGCTCAGGCCGTTCAGCAGGGATTCTGTGGAGGAGGGGGAGTGAGCAGGCTGTAGTGGGGGGTAATCGGTACCTGAAAAGGGTAGCTGTGCCTGGTCCTGGTCTGCTATGGAGGAATCCTGCAGCTCTGTGTCCTGTGTGCCTCGTGACGCCGCCGCCATTTTGGCATAGCTGAGGGGGCCGGGAGCCGCCGTCATCTGGCGTGATAGGTCCCGCTTGGCTAGCGGGGATGACATCCGCTCGTTCCCTGTGATCTCCCCTGCCTAGGACACCCGGTGTGCGGGGTGTGTGGGCGCTCTGAAGGCTCCGGTGGCTAGTGGTGGGCCGTGAGGGAGCGGAGCTCTAGACGCCGGCGGCCATCTTGGGAGCTCCGCGCATGCGCACTTCTCTACAAATATATTTTAGACAGTTGTGTGCCTTCAGTTTTGAGCAATAGTTTGTAGAAGGTCCTTTTTGTTTCAGGCACTGTACACAAAGCCAGGGGCATTAAGCTTGGTATGATGAGCTTGGAGTGAAGGAACTCGAGTGGCTTTCATATTGACCCTGACCTTAACCCTAGACATGTGCATTCGTTTTCGCCCGAATGCATTTTCGTCCGAATTTCAGGTATTTTTGTTATCGTTTTAACAAACGATAACGAAAGTGCAGAATCCGAAAAACGAAAGATTCGACATAAACAATTGCTTTATTTTCGTTGTGACAACAGTTCGATATAGATAGGAGATTCGACGCTGACAATAACAATCTGTGTCCATTGAACCTGTGGTCGAATGGGCCTAACCTTAACTCTATTAGTCCAAGATTATTCTACATAGAGAGAAAAGATTCGACGTAGAAGGGAAAGATTCGACATAGAGAGGAAAGATTTGACGTAGAGAGGAAAGATTGCTGCTGGAATTGGGTGGAATTGCAGCTAAACTATACAGTCATACAGTTTAGGTGCTCCGTCGAAGCTTCTTTGAACTTTCGACAGACACCATAAGCCTTCAATGACAGATTCGACCTTAATTCATTTGGATTTTCGGACGAATGCAATTTTTAACGAAAAACTAAATAAATAAAAATGAATTTCGGGAGTAACTAAATAAATGTATTTTTCGGACGAAAACGAAATTCCGAAACAAAATATTTCAGTGTGCACATGTACCTACTGAATGAACTGGAATACTGATAGCAAGCCAGGTCTTCTTATTCTACATCAGTATCTGATCACACAATTGATTTTTCTGACTAAATGGGCACAAATTCTCACAAACAAATGTAGTGCTGGTATTTTTAATAGCAGACGCTATAAGGAGAAATTTAGTATGTCTGAAGCTGTAGTTTAGCTCAGACTGATTGTGTTGTAAATTCTGGTTCTGTTTCAGCTTGGTTGGTTGTGTGGTTTTCCCCTTGGCCTAGGGGTGGAGCCCTATTATTCGGCCAAGGTTGGAAATTGCAACAAGCTGGGTGTATTGAGTGCCACTTTGCCCAGAAACAGTCAGTGGTTGTGGTCTGCCCGCTGTGATTTCTGGGAGAGGGTACTTAAGGGACAGACCCCGTGACAGGGTTTGTTTCCGACCTGATGGCCCTCCTGGCCTAAGGTGTGTTGCTGCCTTCTAAATTGTCTCTGGGCCGGCTGGCCCGAGGCTTCGTTACTGAAGTGTAGGCCCAAAAGTCTTGGGGCCTACCGATCCAGGGGTGGTCCTGTGCTGTTTTTCCTGTGGGAAGAAGCCAAGCGACTGGAGGATCCAGGGGAGACCTTTTCAGAGAGAGGACTGAGCAACAAGGCCGGTGCCTCTAGAAGAGCCTGGAGACTTTGTTGGAGGACACATCCCGGGTCACTTGCCACACAGTACCGCTGGTTCTGAAAAAGAAAACTGGTACTGCATGATTGTTGCTTGACATTGCAAAAAGTCGCCAATTACCCAATCCTGTGGCAGAGGATTGTGTTTTATTGATTCTTAAAGTCTGTGGCAGAGACTATGACCGAGCATCGCATCGGCTGCTAGGTCAGTGAGAGAGGCCTATCCGGTGGTTACTGAATCCAGTTGTGGAGCTGTTGTCCTCTGGATCAAGAAAATATCACTGACTTGCAATTGAAAGGTACCTGAATTCCCCTAAACCCTCCGTCCCTCTATTGGAATGTCTTTTCTTGAATAAAGCATTGGAAAAAAGAGACTATATGTCGGAGCTGAAATCTATGAAAATAAATCTTTAATGGGACCCCTATGACTTACATAGTGGAACAGTGAAGGAATGGTAAGCCCAATCAAATACCAACAGCTCCTTCGGGGGTAAGTGCTACACAAATTTTTGTGGATAGCCTTCCCAGAAAAAGTGACAGCTGTTATAGCCACAAAGGGGAACAATTCTTTATTGATGGTCACGTATCTGCAATTTTTTAGCCATATAGTGAACATGTAAGTAATGGTGGTATGACATGCCTGGTACTTTGTGCCTCTTATTTGCTATATGGTGGTCACCCATATTGCTTCCAACTTAGTTTTCAAATATGGATAGATGTGCTATAATGTATTTATTCACAAGCTGCCAGATACAGTATGTGAAAGCTGTGTAATATCACAGAAGTAAAAGATGGCAAGGAAAAGTTTGGTTACATGGTATATACACCACAAAGAAAGAATACCATGTTGTTGATTTAAAAAAATAAAAGAGGGCAGATTTCCAACTGACAAAACACATTTTGCAGGTAAATAGGGATGAAGTGGAAAAAAAAACAACAGAAACAGAAAATGACAAAAACATTGAAAATATTGATAGTGACCACAACCTAATAAATGCCAGAAGGTATATAGCATGATGGCCTTTCTAAGCAATTCATTCAGTCTAATATAAAGTGCAGTGTACAGAGATGTGTTGCCAGTTTAAGTCAAGTACAGCTATATCAACACGCATCGGAGTATGAGAGGTAGGTTGCACAACACAGAATTATGGGGGAAATTTACTAAAACCGGTGTACTCAGAATCTGGAGCAGTTGTGTATAGTAGCCAATCAGCTTTTAACTTCAGCTTGTTCAGTTAAGCCTTGACAATAGCCTTGACAATATGTGACAATAGGTTACAAGGCCTTGTATGAAGCTTGTATGAAGCTTATTTTATGTAAACTACAGATTAAAAACAATCAATTTTTCAATTAATTTGGCATTATCACTGCAACAGAAAGTATTGTTACTTGATGGATCTCCAGGTAAGAAACTTTGCAACAGATTAAAAAAATGATTTGCCAAAGAAAGCAAAAGGGAGACATGATGCCAAACACAATGAAATATAGTTTTGAGTTTCACTTTAGTGGTAAGTGGGTAAGTGGTTGTAAGTGGTTGTAAACCCTAGAACCCCCCCAAAAAAACAACAAAAAAAAATGCAAGACAAAGGCATAATGAGCTATTATGCATAGTGGGTATTTTTTGCTAAATAAAAAATGACCGAAAATTTGGAAAAAATATATATTTTTTTCATAGTTTACAATTTTGAAAAGATGTCATTTTTTTCCTTCAGTGATCGCCACTGATAGGCTGCACTAATGGGCACTGATGAGGCAGTACGGATGGGAATTTTCTTGGCACTGGTAGGCTGCACTGATGGGCACTGATGAGGTGGCACTGGTGGGCACTGATAAGGTGGCACTGATGGGCACCGATGAAGCTCTGCATTGATAGGTGGCACTGATAGGTGGCACTGATAAGTGGCACTGACATGCAGCAATGATAGGCACTGATATACGGCACTGATGGACACTGGTAGGCGGCACTTATGGGCACTGGTAGGCTGCACTGATAGGTGACACTGATGTGGAGGCACTAATGGGCACTAATTGACAGCACTGGTGGGCACTGATTTGCAGCTCTGGTGGGCACTTATTGGCAGCACTGGTGGTCACATGTTGGCAGCACTGGTGGGCACTGTAGGGACTGTACTGATAATCAGGACACTGATAGTCAGTGCCCTGATTATCAGTGTACACGTCAGTTTTAGAAAAGCCGGGTTACCGGCTCTCTTCTTTTCTCCTTATACTGTCAACTTGAGGAAAGGAGTGCTGATAATTGTCTTTTATTTACATCCATGATCATTTGTGATTGGACACAACTGACCATGTGGTAAAGAGCCGCTGATTGGCTCTTTACCTCGATCTGTGATCAGCAGGGTCCTCCAGACACTGTGATCACAGAGCGTGCCGCCCCGCACCCCGCAGCAGGCATTTGGCAGGCGCAATCAAGGGAGACCGTCTGGATGGCCTCCCAGAACTAGCCATCCACACTGTAGCAGTCATTCGGCTATAGCGTGGTCAGCCAGTGGTTAAGGGATTTTAGATGCCAGGAGGTGGGGCAGGGTTTATGAGCATGTGACCACCATGATTGGCTGTCACGGCGGTCACATGATCGGAAAGCTCCTGATCACAAGGGCACGCACTCTCGGCACAGCTGTTTCTTCTAATTGGTATGCAAATATGTGGCCTCTTAGCACCAAGGCCACCAATGCCCATTTGTGTACTGTCTACGCCTAGGGGGTAAGAAACTATTTCATGAATAATAGATTACAGGGCCATTAGGTAGTTAATGTGTATGGATTATTTTTGGAACATAAGGATATTGTTTAGTGTCACTTTAAGATAAGTTTTGTAGATTTATAACTAGCAGTTTACTGATTCATTTAGTTTTATGCCTGCAGCTGCTTAAAAGATATACATTGCGATCATGCATTTTATAAAATGAGTTTTTTATTAAACCCATGCCGTGTTTTGCTCATTCTTTTTACTTGTAAAGGAAGACAAACTGTTAACACCCGCAAGTTTTATTTATGAACCTCTTCCAATCTAAATTTAGAAGAGTTTGAAAATATTTGGTGTAACATTGACAAGTTTTGTGTTCTATGTTCAGTCTGGACTTTTAGTTTACTAAAGCGTCTGTCATTATTTGTTTCTTGTTTGTACGATTGCTGCAGCCAAAAATCTGTCAAGGCAACTAAACAACACACTGCAATGGGCACGAGGATTTTTCATTAACCTAAATATTTTCCATATGAATGTTACAGCTAAAAATAAAAGTCAAACTCTCAATAGACGTTTCCCTTTCTTTTGTTTTTTGGATGTTTTGTTGCAAAGGTTTAGTCCACATCATTTAAAAACAAGTTAATTCATTTATAAATAAGCACATGGATGTTGTGATGTTCCAACACTTGCTCCTGTAGCTGAGTGCCCCTTTTCTTCCCATGCTTAGATGCAAGCACAGGCTCCATTAAAGAGGAAGTAAAGCCTCCTCCAAAAAAAAAAAAAAAACGGAACCTGCAAGGCAAAGGCATAATGAGCTAGTATGCATAGCATACTAGCTCATTATGAATGACTTACCTGAGAACGAAGCCCCCGAAGCGACCCTCATCCACGACCTTCTGCGCCGCCATCAAGCCCGGAGTGACTTCCGGGTCTCGCTGCTCCAGCGCTGTCATTCGCTGGAGTGGCGATGACGTCACTCCCGCACAAGCGGCATATCGCCGTGATCTCGGCATGCACAGTGCGCCTGCGCGCCGCTGTCTACGGCGCATGCGCCGTAGACAGCGATGCCTGTTTTTTTTATAAATATCTCCTAAACCATGTAGGTTTAGGAGATATTTATTGGACCTACAGGTAGGGATGGGCCCGGTGCTCGATGCGAACCCACGTTCGCATCCAGCACCGGGCGTTCGCTCGCTCGGCGAGCCCAGAACTATTTTGGCCGCTCGCATCACGTTCGTGTGATGCGAGCAGCCCCGCAATGCATTGCGGCCGGCGCGGCCGGCGCAGTGCATTGCTGGCTGATGATTGGCCAAGCATGCACTGTGACCCCGCATGCTTGGCCAATCACAGCCCCGGAAACTCGAAGAGCCATAATTGGCTACAGGCAGGACGCCTGTAGCCAATTACAGCTCAGGGGCTTTAGTACACGCCCCCCCCCCTATAAAAGGCCGCCACGCCGTCTGCGCCGGTCACATGCTGTTCCGGCGTAGATAGAGCAGGATAGATCTGTGACACTCTGCTGGATTTAGTTAGTTAGAGAGATTTACTTAGAGAGATTGAGTTAGATAGATTCATTTACAAAGATTGATTTAGAAAGAGGGGCTTGTAGTGTGTTCGTGGCAGGCAGGCAGAGCTCCTATATTTTGTTCCCAGAAGCACCTATAGGACTTGTAGTGTGTTCGTGGCAGGCAGGCAGAGCTCCTATATTTTGTTCCCAGAAGCACCTATAGGACTTGTAGTGTGTTCGTGGCAGGCAGGCAGAGCTCCTATATTTTGTTCCCAGAAGCACCTATAGGACTTGTAGTGTGTTCCTGGCAGGCAGGCAGAGCTCCTATATTTTGTTCCCAGAAGCACCTATAGGACTTGTAGTGTGTTCCTGGCAGGCAGGCAGAGCTCCTATATTTTGTTCCCAGAAGCACCTATAGGACTTGTAGTGTGTTCGTGGCAGGCAGGCAGAGCTCCTATATTTTCTTCCCAGAAGCACCTATAGGACTTGAAGTGTGTTAGTCCCATCACACAGAGATCATATATTTTGTTCCCAGAAGCACCTATAGGACTTGAAGTGTGTTAGTCCCATCACACAGACCTATATTTTCTTCCCAGAAGCACCTATAGGACTTGAAGTGTGTTAGTCCCATCACACAGAGATCATATATTTTGTTCCCAGAAGCACCTATAGGACTTGAAGTGTGTTAGTCCCATCACACAGAGATCATATATTTTCTTCCCAGAAGCACCTATAGGACTTGAAGTGTGTTAGTCCCATCACACAGAGATCATATATTTTGTTCCCAGAAGCACCTATAGGACTTGAAGTGTGTTAGTCCCATCACACAGAAGAAAAGAAAGATTTGGGACTTTTTCTTGAAGCATGCAGACTTGGAAGCAAAAAAAAATGAGCTATGTAGGTCTGATAATGTTGAATTTATTGAATATTGCACAGTAAAAAACATCAAAGGCAAAAGCAGTAGTACATATTGCATCTTCCATCATGATTGATTAATTCATACATTGACATATTGCACATTGACAATAGTATCCGAGTAAATTAAGTAAAACAGTGTATACAGAGTATATTACAAAACTGCATGATTGTGGCATCTGAAGCTCGACGCGTTTCGTGGCTACCTTGCCACTCATCAGGAGCTGATGTAGAAATTGGATGTCTATATAACGAAAGTAATATATGGGACAATGAGTAGGTCTCATATATGGAACGTCAAAGTAGATGCAGTTAGCTTGAATTAAACACCCATACTTACGGCTGAGGCAATAGATAGGGCATGGCAGTGGTCGTACTGGCAGTTGGGTACATGATCTGGCACGGGAGCTGAGGCGACATATGCGGCAAAACAGGGAAGCAAGCCGTGTGCTAAAAGAGTGAGAAACGGTGATGGGTGCCAAAAAATAAAATTGTAAATGTGTATGAATGAAAATGAGTAAGATGAGTGAGAAAAAAAAAAAAAAAAAAAAAATAAGGTTATTTGTGAAAGAGAAGTGATGGAAATCTGTGGTAGTGAGACTGTGTTGAAAACAATGGAAATGCTCCAACGTAGTGAGCACTAACATTAAGAAGTGGGAAAAAAAGGAGGGGAGGGGAAAAGAAAAAAGGGGAGACAGGAAGAGGGAAAAAAGAACAAGAGAAAGGCACAATAAAAAGCGACGAAAACAGAGGGAAATGGGTGAAGATAAAAGAAGAGAGAAAGAAAAAGAGAGGGGAAAGGGGTAGAGGTGAGGTAGTGGTGAGGATCTGTGGTAGTGAGACTGTGTTAAGAACAATAGGAATGCTCCAACGTAGTGGACACTAACATTGGAAAATGGGAAAGGGGGGAAGGGGGAAAAAAGAAGAAAAAGGGGAAGAGGGAGCAGGAAAAGGCAAAGAAAAGGGAGGGAACAAGATGGAAAAAGCAGAAAAGGGATGAAAAAAGGAGATGAGGTGAAAAAGGAAAAGAAAGGAGAGGAGAGAAAACAGGAAAATGTGTGACAGTACATCTATGCTGGAAGCAATGGAAGTGCTCCAGCCTAGTAAACACCATCATTTGGAGGTGAGAGGACTCAAATATGTGATAGTGAAGTTGTGTTGCTAACAATAGGGATGTTCCAACATAGTGGACACTATAATTGCAGAAAAAGCACAAGGATGTGATGGGAAAGGAAAAGGGAAGAAGGATTTGACAATTGCTGGGTGTATTACCTGATGTTGAAGTAAAAGGTGCGTGATATTCCCAATCGGCAATCCCTGTGTGTGTGTATGTGGATGCCTGTGCTCCAAACAAATGCTTGCCTCGCCGCAGCCGCATGTAGCCGCCAACGTCACGTTGGCGGATATGAAGGAAGAGGAGGCTCCACCCCCAGGCACCGAACGGCCGGCGAGTGGCGCCAAACTTCTCCCCCACGTGTCAAACACCCGGTGGATACACGGCGCCCACGTGATGACGTCGACGGAGGTCGGCGTCAGACGTGATGCGCCGGAGGCGTGACGTCGATGCACAGAGGGGCGACCGCCCGCCCCCCCAGGAAGGAGGGAGGGGGAGGACCCCCGATGTGCATCGCAGCTCCCCAAGCCAGACGGAGCCCCAACTATCACCACCCGGCCCACAAGGTCCACGCCCCTCACATGTATAAAGCCCATGGGATGCAATGTAGCTATAAAGATGGACCAAAAACTTTTTGGCATAAACAATATCAAGACAAGGGGTCATCCCCAGACTTATCCCACAGGTTGGGTGGGAGTAGAAAATTCTGGCACTAGGGTACTGTGTCAGAAATGCTCTATAAACCTATCCTGAATCTTATCCCGCAATTTTGCAGGGACCAGAGGAAGGGGATAGAGCATAATATATTAATCTCTATGTCAGCTCATTGCTAGACAAAACCGCATGCTTCCATCCCTATACGGTTTGAGGAAAATGGGGAAGGGTTTGGGACTTTAAATGAGGCATAGGACAGTTACGTCACAAGTGCCTCCATCCCTTTCAAAATGAAGAAAAGAAAGATTTGGGACTTTTTCTTGAAGCATGCAGACTTGGAAGCAAAAAAAATGAGCTATGTAGGTCTGATAATGTTGAATTTATTGAATATTGCACAGTAAAAAACATCAAAGGCAAAAGCAGTAGTACATATTGCATCTTCCATCATGATTGATTAATTCATACATTGACATATTGCACATTGACAATAGTATCCGAGTAAATTAAGTAAAACAGTGTATACAGAGTATATTACAAAACTGCATGATTGTGGCATCTGAAGCTCGACGCGTTTCGTGGCTACCTTGCCACTCATCAGGAGCTGATGTAGAAATTGGATGTCTATATAACGAAAGTAATATATGGGACAATGAGTAGGTCTCATATATGGAACGTCAAAGTAGATGCAGTTAGCTTGAATTAAACACCCATACTTACGGCTGAGGCAATAGATAGGGCATGGCAGTGGTCGTACTGGCAGTTGGGTACATGATCTGGCACGGGAGCTGAGGCGACATATGCGGCAAAACAGGGAAGCAAGCCGTGTGCTAAAAGAGTGAGAAACGGTGATGGGTGCCAAAAAATAAAATTGTAAATGTGTATGAATGAAAATGAGTAAGATGAGTGAGAAAAAAAAAAAAAAAAAAAATAAGGTTATTTGTGAAAGAGAAGTGATGGAAATCTGTGGTAGTGAGACTGTGTTGAAAACAATGGAAATGCTCCAACGTAGTGAGCACTAACATTAAGAAGTGGGAAAAAAAGGAGGGGAGGGGAAAAGAAAAAAGGGGAGAGAGGAAGAGGGAAAAAAGAACAAGAGAAAGGCACAATAAAAAGCGACGAAAACAGAGGGAAATGGGTGAAGATAAAAGAAGAGAGAAAGAAAAAGAGAGGGGAAAGGGGTAGAGGTGAGGTAGTGGTGAGGATCTGTGGTAGTGAGACTGTGTTAAGAACAATAGGAATGCTCCAACGTAGTGGACACTAACATTGGAAAATGGGAAAGGGGGGAAGGGGGAAAAAAGAAGAAAAAGGGGAAGAGGGAGCAGGAAAAGGCAAAGAAAAGGGAGGGAACAAGATGGAAAAAGCAGAAAAGGGATGAAAAAAGGAGATGAGGTGAAAAAGGAAAAGAAAGGAGAGGAGAGAAAACAGGAAAATGTGTGACAGTACATCTATGCTGGAAGCAATGGAAGTGCTCCAGCCTAGTAAACACCATCATTTGGAGGTGAGAGGACTCAAATATGTGATAGTGAAGTTGTGTTGCTAACAATAGGGATGTTCCAACATAGTGGACACTATAATTGCAGAAAAAGCACAAGGATGTGATGGGAAAGGAAAAGGGAAGAAGGATTTGACAATTGCTGGGTGTATTACCTGATGTTGAAGTAAAAGGTGCGTGATATTCCCAATCGGCAATCCCTGTGTGTGTGTATGTGGATGCCTGTGCTCCAAACAAATGCTTGCCTCGCCGCAGCCGCATGTAGCCGCCAACGTCACGTTGGCGGATATGAAGGAAGAGGAGGCTCCACCCCCAGGCACCGAACGGCCGGCGAGTGGCGCCAAACTTCTCCCCCACGTGTCAAACACCCGGTGGATACACGGCGCCCACGTGATGACGTCGACGGAGGTCGGCGTCAGACGTGATGCGCCGGAGGCGTGACGTCGATGCACAGAGGGGCGACCGCCCGCCCCCCCAGGAAGGAGGGAGGGGGAGGACCCCCGATGTGCATCGCAGCTCCCCAAGCCAGACGGAGCCCCAACTATCACCACCCGGCCCACAAGGTCCACGCCCCTCACATGTATAAAGCCCATGGGATGCAATGTAGCTATAAAGATGGACCAAAAACTTTTTGGCATAAACAATATCAAGACAAGGGGTCATCCCCAGACTTATCCCACAGGTTGGGTGGGAGTAGAAAATTCTGGCACTAGGGTACTGTGTCAGAAATGCTCTATAAACCTATCCTGAATCTTATCCCGCAATTTTGCAGGGACCAGAGGAAGGGGATAGAGCATAATATATTAATCTCTATGTCAGCTCATTGCTAGACAAAACCGCATGCTTCCATCCCTATACGGTTTGAGGAAAATGGGGAAGGGTTTGGGACTTTAAATGAGGCATAGGACAGTTACGTCACAAGTGCCTCCATCCCTTTCAAAATGAAGAAAAGAAAGATTTGGGACTTTTTCTTGAAGCATGCAGACTTGGAAGCAAAAAAAATGAGCTATGTAGGTCTGATAATGTTGAATTTATTGAATATTGCACAGTAAAAAACATCAAAGGCAAAAGCAGTAGTACATATTGCATCTTCCATCATGATTGATTAATTCATACATTGACATATTGCACATTGACAATAGTATCCGAGTAAATTAAGTAAAACAGTGTATACAGAGTATATTACAAAACTGCATGATTGTGGCATCTGAAGCTCGACGTGTTTCGTGGCTACCTTGCCACTCATCAGGAGCTGATGTAGAAATTGGATGTCTATATAACGAAAGTAATATATGGGACAATGAGTAGGTCTCATATATGGAACGTCAAAGTAGATGCAGTTAGCTTGAATTAAACACCCATACTTACGGCTGAGGCAATAGATAGGGCATGGCAGTGGTCGTACTGGCAGTTGGGTACATGATCTGGCACGGGAGCTGAGGCGACATATGCGGCAAAACAGGGAAGCAAGCCGTGTGCTAAAAGAGTGAGAAACGGTGATGGGTGCCAAAAAATAAAATTGTAAATGTGTATGAATGAAAATGAGTAAGATGAGTGAGAAAAAAAAAAAAATAAGGTTATTTGTGAAAGAGAAGTGATGGAAATCTGTGGTAGTGAGACTGTGTTGAAAACAATGGAAATGCTCCAACGTAGTGAGCACTAACATTAAGAAGTGGGAAAAAAAGGAGGGGAGGGGAAAAGAAAAAAGGGGAGAGAGGAAGAGGGAAAAAAGAACAAGAGAAAGGCACAATAAAAAGCGACGAAAACAGAGGGAAATGGGTGAAGATAAAAGAAGAGAGAAAGAAAAAGAGAGGGGAAAGGGGTAGAGGTGAGGTAGTGGTGAGGATCTGTGGTAGTGAGACTGTGTTAAGAACAATAGGAATGCTCCAACGTAGTGGACACTAACATTGGAAAATGGGAAAGGGGGGAAGGGGGAAAAAAGAAGAAAAAGGGGAAGAGGGAGCAGGAAAAGGCAAAGAAAAGGGAGGGAACAAGATGGAAAAAGCAGAAAAGGGATGAAAAAAGGAGATGAGGTGAAAAAGGAAAAGAAAGGAGAGGAGAGAAAACAGGAAAATGTGTGACAGTACATCTATGCTGGAAGCAATGGAAGTGCTCCAGCCTAGTAAACACCATCATTTGGAGGTGAGAGGACTCAAATATGTGATAGTGAAGTTGTGTTGCTAACAATAGGGATGTTCCAACATAGTGGACACTATAATTGCAGAAAAAGCACAAGGATGTGATGGGAAAGGAAAAGGGAAGAAGGATTTGACAATTGCTGGGTGTATTACCTGATGTTGAAGTAAAAGGTGCGTGATATTCCCAATCGGCAATCCCTGTGTGTGTGTATGTGGATGCCTGTGCTCCAAACAAATGCTTGCCTCGCCGCAGCCGCATGTAGCCGCCAACGTCACGTTGGCGGATATGAAGGAAGAGGAGGCTCCACCCCCAGGCACCGAACGGCCGGCGAGTGGCGCCAAACTTCTCCCCCACGTGTCAAACACCCGGTGGATACACGGCGCCCACGTGATGACGTCGACGGAGGTCGGCGTCAGACGTGATGCGCCGGAGGCGTGACGTCGATGCACAGAGGGGCGACCGCCCGCCCCCCCAGGAAGGAGGGAGGGGGAGGACCCCCGATGTGCATCGCAGCTCCCCAAGCCAGACGGAGCCCCAACTATCACCACCCGGCCCACAAGGTCCACGCCCCTCACATGTATAAAGCCCATGGGATGCAATGTAGCTATAAAGATGGACCAAAAACTTTTTGGCATAAACAATATCAAGACAAGGGGTCATCCCCAGACTTATCCCACAGGTTGGGTGGGAGTAGAAAATTCTGGCACTAGGGTACTGTGTCAGAAATGCTCTATAAACCTATCCTGAATCTTATCCCGCAATTTTGCAGGGACCAGAGGAAGGGGATAGAGCATAATATATTAATCTCTATGTCAGCTCATTGCTAGACAAAACCGCATGCTTCCATCCCTATACGGTTTGAGGAAAATGGGGAAGGGTTTGGGACTTTAAATGAGGCATAGGACAGTTACGTCACAAGTGCCTCCATCCCTTTCAAAATGAAGAAAAGAAAGATTTGGGACTTTTTCTTGAAGCATGCAGACTTGGAAGCAAAAAAAATGAGCTATGTAGGTCTGATAATGTTGAATTTATTGAATATTGCACAGTAAAAAACATCAAAGGCAAAAGCAGTAGTACATATTGCATCTTCCATCATGATTGATTAATTCATACATTGACATATTGCACATTGACAATAGTATCCGAGTAAATTAAGTAAAACAGTGTATACAGAGTATATTACAAAACTGCATGATTGTGGCATCTGAAGCTCGACGCGTTTCGTGGCTACCTTGCCACTCATCAGGAGCTGATGTAGAAATTGGATGTCTATATAACGAAAGTAATATATGGGACAATGAGTAGGTCTCATATATGGAACGTCAAAGTAGATGCAGTTAGCTTGAATTAAACACCCATACTTACGGCTGAGGCAATAGATAGGGCATGGCAGTGGTCGTACTGGCAGTTGGGTACATGATCTGGCACGGGAGCTGAGGCGACATATGCGGCAAAACAGGGAAGCAAGCCGTGTGCTAAAAGAGTGAGAAACGGTGATGGGTGCCAAAAAAATAAAATTGTAAATGTGTATGAATGAAAATGAGTAAGATGAGTGAGAAAAAAAAAAAATAAGGTTATTTGTGAAAGAGAAGTGATGGAAATCTGTGGTAGTGAGACTGTGTTGAAAACAATGGAAATGCTCCAACGTAGTGAGCACTAACATTAAGAAGTGGGAAAAAAAGGAGGGGAGGGGAAAAGAAAAAAGGGGAGAGAGGAAGAGGGAAAAAAGAACAAGAGAAAGGCACAATAAAAAGCGACGAAAACAGAGGGAAATGGGTGAAGATAAAAGAAGAGAGAAAGAAAAAGAGAGGGGAAAGGGGTAGAGGTGAGGTAGTGGTGAGGATCTGTGGTAGTGAGACTGTGTTAAGAACAATAGGAATGCTCCAACGTAGTGGACACTAACATTGGAAAATGGGAAAGGGGGGAAGGGGGAAAAAAGAAGAAAAAGGGGAAGAGGGAGCAGGAAAAGGCAAAGAAAAGGGAGGGAACAAGATGGAAAAAGCAGAAAAGGGATGAAAAAAGGAGATGAGGTGAAAAAGGAAAAGAAAGGAGAGGAGAGAAAACAGGAAAATGTGTGACAGTACATCTATGCTGGAAGCAATGGAAGTGCTCCAGCCTAGTAAACACCATCATTTGGAGGTGAGAGGACTCAAATATGTGATAGTGAAGTTGTGTTGCTAACAATAGGGATGTTCCAACATAGTGGACACTATAATTGCAGAAAAAGCACAAGGATGTGATGGGAAAGGAAAAGGGAAGAAGGATTTGACAATTGCTGGGTGTATTACCTGATGTTGAAGTAAAAGGTGCGTGATATTCCCAATCGGCAATCCCTGTGTGTGTGTATGTGGATGCCTGTGCTCCAAACAAATGCTTGCCTCGCCGCAGCCGCATGTAGCCGCCAACGTCACGTTGGCGGATATGAAGGAAGAGGAGGCTCCACCCCCAGGCACCGAACGGCCGGCGAGTGGCGCCAAACTTCTCCCCCACGTGTCAAACACCCGGTGGATACACGGCGCCCACGTGATGACGTCGACGGAGGTCGGCGTCAGACGTGATGCGCCGGAGGCGTGACGTCGATGCACAGAGGGGCGACCGCCCGCCCCCCCAGGAAGGAGGGAGGGGGAGGACCCCCGATGTGCATCGCAGCTCCCCAAGCCAGACGGAGCCCCAACTATCACCACCCGGCCCACAAGGTCCACGCCCCTCACATGTATAAAGCCCATGGGATGCAATGTAGCTATAAAGATGGACCAAAAACTTTTTGGCATAAACAATATCAAGACAAGGGGTCATCCCCAGACTTATCCCACAGGTTGGGTGGGAGTAGAAAATTCTGGCACTAGGGTACTGTGTCAGAAATGCTCTATAAACCTATCCTGAATCTTATCCCGCAATTTTGCAGGGACCAGAGGAAGGGGATAGAGCATAATATATTAATCTCTATGTCAGCTCATTGCTAGACAAAACCGCATGCTTCCATCCCTATACGGTTTGAGGAAAATGGGGAAGGGTTTGGGACTTTAAATGAGGCATAGGACAGTTACGTCACAAGTGCCTCCATCCCTTTCAAAATGAAGAAAAGAAAGATTTGGGACTTTTTCTTGAAGCATGCAGACTTGGAAGCAAAAAAAATGAGCTATGTAGGTCTGATAATGTTGAATTTATTGAATATTGCACAGTAAAAAACATCAAAGGCAAAAGCAGTAGTACATATTGCATCTTCCATCATGATTGATTAATTCATACATTGACATATTGCACATTGACAATAGTATCCGAGTAAATTAAGTAAAACAGTGTATACAGAGTATATTACAAAACTGCATGATTGTGGCATCTGAAGCTCGACGCGTTTCGTGGCTACCTTGCCACTCATCAGGAGCTGATGTAGAAATTGGATGTCTATATAACGAAAGTAATATATGGGACAATGAGTAGGTCTCATATATGGAACGTCAAAGTAGATGCAGTTAGATCCAGTACGACCACTGCCATGCCCTATCTATTGCCTCAGCCGTAAGTATGGGTGTTTAATTCAAGCTAACTGCATCTACTTTGACGTTCCATATATGAGACCTACTCATTGTCCCATATATTACTTTCGTTATATAGACATCCAATTTCTACATCAGCTCCTGATGAGTGGCAAGGTAGCCACGAAACGCGTCGAGCTTCAGATGCCACAATCATGCAGTTTTGTAATATACTCTGTATACACTGTTTTACTTAATTTACTCGGATACTATTGTCAATGTGCAATATGTCAATGTATGAATTAATCAATCATGATGGAAGATGCAATATGTACTACTGCTTTTGCCTTTGATGTTTTTTACTGTGCAATATTCAATAAATTCAACATTATCAGACCTACATAGCTCATTTTTTTTTGCTTCCAAGTCTGCATGCTTCAAGAAAAAGTCCCAAATCTTTCTTTTCTTCATTTTGAAAGGGATGGAGGCACTTGTGACGTAACTGTCCTATGCCTCATTTAAAGTCCCAAACCCTTCCCCATTTTCCTCAAACCGTATAGGGATGGAAGCATGCGGTTTTGTCTAGCAATGAGCTGACATAGAGATTAATATATTATGCTCTATCCCCTTCCTCTGGTCCCTGCAAAATTGCGGGATAAGATTCAGGATAGGTTTATAGAGCATTTCTGACACAGTACCCTAGTGCCAGAATTTTCTACTCCCACCCAACCTGTGGGATAAGTCTGGGGATGACCCCTTGTCTTGATATTGTTTATGCCAAAAAGTTTTTGGTCCATCTTTATAGCTACATTGCATCCCATGGGCTTTATACATGTGAGGGGCGTGGACCTTGTGGGCCGGGTGGTGATAGTTGGGGCTCCGTCTGGCTTGGGGAGCTGCGATGCACATCGGGGGTCCTCCCCCTCCCTCCTTCCTGGGGGGGCGGGCGGTCGCCCCTCTGTGCATCGACGTCACGCCTCCGGCGCATCACGTCTGACGCCGACCTCCGTCGACGTCATCACGTGGGCGCCGTGTATCCACCGGGTGTTTGACACGTGGGGGAGAAGTTTGGCGCCACTCGCCGGCCGTTCGGTGCCTGGGGGTGGAGCCTCCTCTTCCTTCATATCCGCCAACGTGACGTTGGCGGCTACATGCGGCTGCGGCGAGGCAAGCATTTGTTTGGAGCACAGGCATCCACATACACACACACAGGGATTGCCGATTGGGAATATCACGCACCTTTTACTTCAACATCAGGTAATACACCCAGCAATTGTCAAATCCTTCTTCCCTTTTCCTTTCCCATCACATCCTTGTGCTTTTTCTGCAATTATAGTGTCCACTATGTTGGAACATCCCTATTGTTAGCAACACAACTTCACTATCACATATTTGAGTCCTCTCACCTCCAAATGATGGTGTTTACTAGGCTGGAGCACTTCCATTGCTTCCAGCATAGATGTACTGTCACACATTTTCCTGTTTTCTCTCCTCTCCTTTCTTTTCCTTTTTCACCTCATCTCCTTTTTTCATCCCTTTTCTGCTTTTTCCATCTTGTTCCCTCCCTTTTCTTTGCCTTTTCCTGCTCCCTCTTCCCCTTTTTCTTCTTTTTTTTCCCTTCCCCCCTTTCCCATTTTCCAATGTTAGTGTCCACTACGTTGGAGCATTCCTATTGTTCTTAACACAGTCTCACTACCACAGATCCTCACCACTACCTCACCTCTACCCCTTTCCCCTCTCTTTTTCTTTCTCTCTTCTTTTATCTTCACCCATTTCCCTCTGTTTTCGTCGCTTTTTATTGTGCCTTTCTCTTGTTCTTTTTTCCCTCTTCCTCTCTCCCCTTTTTTCTTTTCCCCTCCCCTCCTTTTTTTCCCACTTCTTAATGTTAGTGCTCACTACGTTGGAGCATTTCCATTGTTTTCAACACAGTCTCACTACCACAGATTTCCATCACTTCTCTTTCACAAATAACCTTATTTTTTTTTTTTTTTTTTTTTCTCACTCATCTTACTCATTTTCATTCATACACATTTACAATTTTATTTTTTGGCACCCATCACCGTTTCTCACTCTTTTAGCACACGGCTTGCTTCCCTGTTTTGCCGCATATGTCGCCTCAGCTCCCGTGCCAGATCATGTACCCAACTGCCAGTACGACCACTGCCATGCCCTATCTATTGCCTCAGCCGTAAGTATGGGTGTTTAATTCAAGCTAACTGCATCTACTTTGACGTTCCATATATGAGACCTACTCATTGTCCCATATATTACTTTCGTTATATAGACATCCAATTTCTACATCAGCTCCTGATGAGTGGCAAGGTAGCCACGAAACGCGTCGAGCTTCAGATGCCACAATCATGCAGTTTTGTAATATACTCTGTATACACTGTTTTACTTAATTTACTCGGATACTATTGTCAATGTGCAATATGTCAATGTATGAATTAATCAATCATGATGGAAGATGCAATATGTACTACTGCTTTTGCCTTTGATGTTTTTTACTGTGCAATATTCAATAAATTCAACATTATCAGACCTACATAGCTCATTTTTTTTGCTTCCAAGTCTGCATGCTTCAAGAAAAAGTCCCAAATCTTTCTTTTCTTCATTTTGAAAGGGATGGAGGCACTTGTGACGTAACTGTCCTATGCCTCATTTAAAGTCCCAAACCCTTCCCCATTTTCCTCAAACCGTATAGGGATGGAAGCATGCGGTTTTGTCTAGCAATGAGCTGACATAGAGATTAATATATTATGCTCTATCCCCTTCCTCTGGTCCCTGCAAAATTGCGGGATAAGATTCAGGATAGGTTTATAGAGCATTTCTGACACAGTACCCTAGTGCCAGAATTTTCTACTCCCACCCAACCTGTGGGATAAGTCTGGGGATGACCCCTTGTCTTGATATTGTTTATGCCAAAAAGTTTTTGGTCCATCTTTATAGCTACATTGCATCCCATGGGCTTTATACATGTGAGGGGCGTGGACCTTGTGGGCCGGGTGGTGATAGTTGGGGCTCCGTCTGGCTTGGGGAGCTGCGATGCACATCGGGGGTCCTCCCCCTCCCTCCTTCCTGGGGGGGCGGGCGGTCGCCCCTCTGTGCATCGACGTCACGCCTCCGGCGCATCACGTCTGACGCCGACCTCCGTCGACGTCATCACGTGGGCGCCGTGTATCCACCGGGTGTTTGACACGTGGGGGAGAAGTTTGGCGCCACTCGCCGGCCGTTCGGTGCCTGGGGGTGGAGCCTCCTCTTCCTTCATATCCGCCAACGTGACGTTGGCGGCTACATGCGGCTGCGGCGAGGCAAGCATTTGTTTGGAGCACAGGCATCCACATACACACACACAGGGATTGCCGATTGGGAATATCACGCACCTTTTACTTCAACATCAGGTAATACACCCAGCAATTGTCAAATCCTTCTTCCCTTTTCCTTTCCCATCACATCCTTGTGCTTTTTCTGCAATTATAGTGTCCACTATGTTGGAACATCCCTATTGTTAGCAACACAACTTCACTATCACATATTTGAGTCCTCTCACCTCCAAATGATGGTGTTTACTAGGCTGGAGCACTTCCATTGCTTCCAGCATAGATGTACTGTCACACATTTTCCTGTTTTCTCTCCTCTCCTTTCTTTTCCCTTTTCACCTCATCTCCTTTTTTCATCCCTTTTCTGCTTTTTCCATCTTGTTCCCTCCCTTTTCTTTGCCTTTTCCTGCTCCCTCTTCCCCTTTTTCTTCTTTTTTCCCCCTTCCCCCCTTTCCCATTTTCCAATGTTAGTGTCCACTACGTTGGAGCATTCCTATTGTTCTTAACACAGTCTCACTACCACAGATCCTCACCACTACCTCACCTCTACCCCTTTCCCCTCTCTTTTTCTTTCTCTCTTCTTTTATCTTCACCCATTTCCCTCTGTTTTCGTCGCTTTTTATTGTGCCTTTCTCTTGTTCTTTTTTCCCTCTTCCTCTCTCCCCTTTTTTCTTTTCCCCTCCCCTCCTTTTTTTCCCACTTCTTAATGTTAGTGCTCACTACGTTGGAGCATTTCCATTGTTTTCAACACAGTCTCACTACCACAGATTTCCATCACTTCTCTTTCACAAATAACCTTATTTTTTTTTTTTTTTTTTTTTTTCTCACTCATCTTACTCATTTTCATTCATACACATTTACAATTTTATTTTTTTGGCACCCATCACCGTTTCTCACTCTTTTAGCACACGGCTTGCTTCCCTGTTTTGCCGCATATGTCGCCTCAGCTCCCGTGCCAGATCATGTACCCAACTGCCAGTACGACCACTGCCATGCCCTATCTATTGCCTCAGCCGTAAGTATGGGTGTTTAATTCAAGCTAACTGCATCTACTTTGACGTTCCATATATGAGACCTACTCATTGTCCCATATATTACTTTCGTTATATAGACATCCAATTTCTACATCAGCTCCTGATGAGTGGCAAGGTAGCCACGAAACGCGTCGAGCTTCAGATGCCACAATCATGCAGTTTTGTAATATACTCTGTATACACTGTTTTACTTAATTTACTCGGATACTATTGTCAATGTGCAATATGTCAATGTATGAATTAATCAATCATGATGGAAGATGCAATATGTACTACTGCTTTTGCCTTTGATGTTTTTTACTGTGCAATATTCAATAAATTCAACATTATCAGACCTACATAGCTCATTTTTTTTGCTTCCAAGTCTGCATGCTTCAAGAAAAAGTCCCAAATCTTTCTTTTCTTCATTTTGAAAGGGATGGAGGCACTTGTGACGTAACTGTCCTATGCCTCATTTAAAGTCCCAAACCCTTCCCCATTTTCCTCAAACCGTATAGGGATGGAAGCATGCGGTTTTGTCTAGCAATGAGCTGACATAGAGATTAATATATTATGCTCTATCCCCTTCCTCTGGTCCCTGCAAAATTGCGGGATAAGATTCAGGATAGGTTTATAGAGCATTTCTGACACAGTACCCTAGTGCCAGAATTTTCTACTCCCACCCAACCTGTGGGATAAGTCTGGGGATGACCCCTTGTCTTGATATTGTTTATGCCAAAAAGTTTTTGGTCCATCTTTATAGCTACATTGCATCCCATGGGCTTTATACATGTGAGGGGCGTGGACCTTGTGGGCCGGGTGGTGATAGTTGGGGCTCCGTCTGGCTTGGGGAGCTGCGATGCACATCGGGGGTCCTCCCCCTCCCTCCTTCCTGGGGGGGCGGGCGGTCGCCCCTCTGTGCATCGACGTCACGCCTCCGGCGCATCACGTCTGACGCCGACCTCCGTCGACGTCATCACGTGGGCGCCGTGTATCCACCGGGTGTTTGACACGTGGGGGAGAAGTTTGGCGCCACTCGCCGGCCGTTCGGTGCCTGGGGGTGGAGCCTCCTCTTCCTTCATATCCGCCAACGTGACGTTGGCGGCTACATGCGGCTGCGGCGAGGCAAGCATTTGTTTGGAGCACAGGCATCCACATACACACACACAGGGATTGCCGATTGGGAATATCACGCACCTTTTACTTCAACATCAGGTAATACACCCAGCAATTGTCAAATCCTTCTTCCCTTTTCCTTTCCCATCACATCCTTGTGCTTTTTCTGCAATTATAGTGTCCACTATGTTGGAACATCCCTATTGTTAGCAACACAACTTCACTATCACATATTTGAGTCCTCTCACCTCCAAATGATGGTGTTTACTAGGCTGGAGCACTTCCATTGCTTCCAGCATAGATGTACTGTCACACATTTTCCTGTTTTCTCTCCTCTCCTTTCTTTTCCTTTTTCACCTCATCTCCTTTTTTCATCCCTTTTCTGCTTTTTCCATCTTGTTCCCTCCCTTTTCTTTGCCTTTTCCTGCTCCCTCTTCCCCTTTTTCTTCTTTTTTCCCCCTTCCCCCCTTTCCCATTTTCCAATGTTAGTGTCCACTACGTTGGAGCATTCCTATTGTTCTTAACACAGTCTCACTACCACAGATCCTCACCACTACCTCACCTCTACCCCTTTCCCCTCTCTTTTTCTTTCTCTCTTCTTTTATCTTCACCCATTTCCCTCTGTTTTCGTCGCTTTTTATTGTGCCTTTCTCTTGTTCTTTTTTCCCTCTTCCTCTCTCCCCTTTTTTCTTTTCCCCTCCCCTCCTTTTTTTCCCACTTCTTAATGTTAGTGCTCACTACGTTGGAGCATTTCCATTGTTTTCAACACAGTCTCACTACCACAGATTTCCATCACTTCTCTTTCACAAATAACCTTATTTTTTTTTTTTTTTTTTTTTCTCACTCATCTTACTCATTTTCATTCATACACATTTACAATTTTATTTTTTGGCACCCATCACCGTTTCTCACTCTTTTAGCACACGGCTTGCTTCCCTGTTTTGCCGCATATGTCGCCTCAGCTCCCGTGCCAGATCATGTACCCAACTGCCAGTACGACCACTGCCATGCCCTATCTATTGCCTCAGCCGTAAGTATGGGTGTTTAATTCAAGCTAACTGCATCTACTTTGACGTTCCATATATGAGACCTACTCATTGTCCCATATATTACTTTCGTTATATAGACATCCAATTTCTACATCAGCTCCTGATGAGTGGCAAGGTAGCCACGAAACGCGTCGAGCTTCAGATGCCACAATCATGCAGTTTTGTAATATACTCTGTATACACTGTTTTACTTAATTTACTCGGATACTATTGTCAATGTGCAATATGTCAATGTATGAATTAATCAATCATGATGGAAGATGCAATATGTACTACTGCTTTTGCCTTTGATGTTTTTTACTGTGCAATATTCAATAAATTCAACATTATCAGACCTACATAGCTCATTTTTTTTGCTTCCAAGTCTGCATGCTTCAAGAAAAAGTCCCAAATCTTTCTTTTCTTCATTTTGAAAGGGATGGAGGCACTTGTGACGTAACTGTCCTATGCCTCATTTAAAGTCCCAAACCCTTCCCCATTTTCCTCAGTCCCATCACACAGACCTATATTTTCTTCCCAGAAGCACCTATAGGACTTGAAGTGTGTTAGTCCCATCACACAGAGATCATATATTTTGTTCCCAGAAGCACCTATAGGACTTGAAGTGTGTTAGTCCCATCACACAGAGATCATATATTTTCTTCCCAGAAGCACCTATAGGACTTGAAGTGTGTTAGTCCCATCACACAGAGATCATATATTTTGTTCCCAGAAGCACCTATAGGACTTGAAGTGTGTTAGTCCCATCACACAGACCTATATTTTCTTCCCAGAAGCACCTATAGGACTTGAAGTGTGTTAGTCCCATCACACAGAGATCATATATTTTGTTCCCAGAAGCACCTATAGGACTTGAAGTGTGTTAGTCCCATCACACAGAGATCATATATTTTGTTCCCAGAAGCACCCATAGGACTTGAAGTGTGTTAGTCCCATCACACAGAGATCATATATTTTGTTCCCAGAAGCACCTATAGGACTTGAAGTGTGTTAGTCCCATCACACAGACCTATATTTTCTTCCCAGAAGCACCTATAGGACTTGAAGTGTGTTAGTCCCATCACACAGAAATCATATATTTTGTTCCCAGAAGCACCTATAGGACTTGAAGTGTGTTAGTCCCATCACACAGAGATCCTATATTTTGTTCCCAGAAGCACCTATAGGACTTGAAGTGTGTTAGTCCCATCACACAGACCTATATTTTCTTCCCAGAAGCACCCATAGGACTTGAAGTGTGTTAGTCCCATCACACAGAGATCCTATATTTTGTTCCCAGAAGCACCCATAGGACTTGAAGTGTGTTAGTCCCATCACACAGAGATCCTATATTTTGTTCCCAGAAGCACCTATAGGACTTGAAGTGTGTTAGACCCATCACACAGAGATCATATATTTTGTTCCCAGAAGCACCTATAGGACTTGAAGTGTGTTAGTCCCATCACACAGAGATCATATATTTTGTTCCCAGAAGCACCCATAGGACTTGAAGTGTGTTAGTCCCATCACACAGAGATCCTATATTTTGTTCCCAGAAGCACCTATAGGACTTGAAGTGTGTTAGTCCCATCACACAGAGATCATATATTTTGTTCCCAGAAGCACCTATAGGACTTGAAGTGTGTTAGTCCCATCACACAGAGATCCTATATTTTGTTCCCAGAAGCACCTATAGGACTTGAAGTGTGTTAGTCCCATCACACAGACCTATATTTTCTTCCCAGAAGCACCCATAGGACTTGAAGTGTGTTAGTCCCATCACACAGAGATCCTATATTTTGTTCCCAGAAGCACCTATAGGACTTGAAGTGTGTTAGTCCCATCACACAGACCTATATTTTCTTCCCAGAAGCACCCATAGGACTTGAAGTGTGTTAGTCCCATCACACAGAGATCCTATATTTTGTTCCCAGAAGCACCTATAGGACTTGAAGTGTGTTAGACCCATCACACAGAGATCATATATTTTGTTCCCAGAAGCACCTATAGGACTTGAAGTGTGTTAGTCCCATCACACAGAGATCATATATTTTGTTCCCAGAAGCACCCATAGGACTTGAAGTGTGTTAGTCCCATCACACAGAGATCATATATTTTGTTCCCAGAAGCACCTATAGGACTTGAAGTGTGTTAGTCCCATCACACAGAGATCATATATTTTGTTCCCAGAAGCACCTATAGGACTTGAAGTGTGTTAGTCCCATCACACAGAGATCCTATATTTTGTTCCCAGAAGCACCTATAGGACTTGAAGTGTGTTAGTCCCATCACACAGACCTATATTTTCTTCCCAGAAACACCCATAGGACTTGAAGTGTGTTAGTCCCATCACACAGAGATCCTATATTTTGTTCCCAGAAGCACCTATAGGACTTGAAGTGTGTTAGTCCCATCACACAGACCTATATTTTCTTCCCAGAAGCACCCATAGGACTTGAAGTGTGTTAGTCCCATCACACAGAGATCCTATATTTTGTTCCCAGAAGCACCTATAGGACTTGAAGTGTGTTAGTCCCATCACACAGACCTATATTTTCTTCCCAGAAGCACCCATAGGACTTGAAGTGTGTTAGTCCCATCACACAGAGATCCTATATTTTGTTCCCAGAAGCACCTATAGGACTTGAAGTGTGTTAGACCCATCACACAGAGATCATATATTTTGTTCCCAGAAGCACCTATAGGACTTGAAGTGTGTTAGTCCCATCACACAGAGATCATATATTTTGTTCCCAGAAGCACCCATAGGACTTGAAGTGTGTTAGTCCCATCACACAGAGATCATATATTTTGTTCCCAGAAGCACCTATAGGACTTGAAGTGTGTTAGTCCCATCACACAGAGATCATATATTTTGTTCCCAGAAGCACCTATAGGACTTGAAGTGTGTTAGTCCCATCACACAGAGATCCTATATTTTGTTCCCAGAAGCACCTATAGGACTTGAAGTGTGTTAGTCCCATCACACAGACCTATATTTTCTTCCCAGAAGCACCCATAGGACTTGAAGTGTGTTAGCCCCATCACACAGAGATCCTATATTTTGTTCCCAGAAGCACCTATAGGACTTGAAGTGTGTTAGTACCATCCCACAGACCTATATTTTCTTCCCAGAAGCACCCATAGGACTTAATGTGTTAGTCCCATCACACAGAGATCCTATATTTTGTTCCCAGAAGCACCTATAGGACTTGAAGTGTGTTAGTCCCATCACACAGACCTATATTTTCTTCCCAGAAGCACCCATAGGACTTGAAGTGTGTTAGTCCCATCACACAGAGATCCTATATTTTGTTCCCAGAAGCACCTATAGGACTTGAAGTGTGTTAGTCCCATCACACAGACCTATATTTTCTTCCCAGAAGCACCCATAGGACTTGAAGTGTGTTAGTCCCATCACACAGAGATCCTATATTTTGTTCCCAGAAGCACCTATAGGACTTGAAGTGTGTTAGTTCCATCACACAGACCTATATTTTCTTCCCAGAAGCACCCATAGGACTTGAAGTGTGTTAGTCCCATCACACAGAGATCCTATATTTTGTTCCCAGAAGCACCTATAGGACTTGAAGTGTGTTAGTCCCATCACACAGACCTATATTTTCTTCCCAGAAGCACCCATAGGACTTGAAGTGTGTTAGTCCCATCACACAAAGATCCTATATTTTGTTCCCAGAAGCACCTATAGGACTTGAAGTGTGTTAGTCCCATCACACAGACCTATATTTTCTTCCCAGAAGCACCTATAGGACTTCTAGTGTGTTAGTGGCATCACACAGAGCTCCTCTATTTTCTTCTCAGCAGCACCCACAGGACTTCTAGTGTGTTAGTGGCATCACACAGAGCTCCTCTATTTTCTTTGCAGAAGCACCCACAGGACTTCTAGTGTGTTAGTGGCATCACACAGAGCTCCTCTATTTTCTTTGCAGAAGCACCCATAGGACTTCTAGTGTGTTAGTGGCATCACACAGAGCTCCTATATTTTCTTCTCAGCAGCACCCACAGGACTTCTAGTGTGTTAGTGGCATCACACAGAGCTCCTCTATTTTCTTTGCAGAAGCACCCATAGGACTTCTAGTGTGTTAGTGGCATCACACAGAGCTCCTATATTTTCTTCTCAGCAGCACCCACAGGACTTCTAGTGTGTTAGTGGCATCACACAGAGCTCCTCTATTTTCTTTGCAGAAGCAC
This sequence comes from Lithobates sylvaticus, assembly GCA_028564925.1. NCBI lineage: Eukaryota > Metazoa > Chordata > Amphibia > Anura > Ranidae > Lithobates > Lithobates sylvaticus. The sequence goes on from CM053038.1 coordinate 96,324,791, forward strand.
CCACAGGACTTCTAGTGTGTTAGTGGCATCACACAGAGCTCCTCTATTTTCTTTGCAGAAGCACCCATAGGACTTCTAGTGTGTTAGTGGCATCACACAGAGCTCCTATATTTTCTTCTCAGCAGCACCCACAGGACTTCTAGTGTGTTAGTGGCATCACACAGAGCTCCTCTATTTTCTTTGCAGAAGCACCCACAGGACTTCTAGTGTGTTAGTGGCATCACACAGAGCTCCTATATTTTCTTCTCAGCAGCACCCACAGGACTTCTAGTGTGTTAGTGGCATCACACAGAGCTCCTCTATTTTCTTTGCAGAAGCACCCACAGGACTTCTAGTGTGTTAGTGGCATCACACAGAGCTCCTCTATTTTCTTTGCAGAAGCACCCATAGGACTTCTAGTGTGTTAGTGGCATCACACAGAGCTCCTATATTTTCTTCTCAGCAGCACCCACAGGACTACCGACTACAATGGCTGGAAGACCGCCAAGGGGAGGCAGAGCGTGCAGAGCCAAGAACACAGGGCAGGCAGGCTCTGTTTCTAGTGGACGTGGCCGTGGCCGTGGACGTGGTCGTGCATCGTCATCAGCACGTGGCCATGGGACACGCGCGTCTTTGTTTTCGGCAGCTGGACATGTGGAGCCGCATCATGCTGAAGGCTTGGTAGAATGGATGACCAAGCCCTCCTCATCCTCCTCATCCTCTCTCACCCAGGCTCAGGGTACTGGCAGAGCATCATCAGCCACCCCTTCCCTAGACCCACCATGTCCTCCTGAGGAGTCCCCCGAACTCTTTGAGCACAGTGTTGGGTACATGCTCCAGGAGGATGCCCAACGATTCGAAGGCTCGGATGATGATACCCAGCTTGAGGAATCTGGCAGTACTGTTCCACCAGCTGCAGCTTACTGCCAGGTTTGCTCTAGTGGTGAAGAGGGAGGGGATGATGAGGTCACTGACTCCACGTGGGTGCCTGAAGGGAGAGAGGATGAGGAGGAGGACGAGGAGGAGGAGGATGCGGCGTCACATGTCCAACGAGGCAGGATGCCCCCTGGAGGCCAGGTAGAGGCCAGCACAGCAACTGTACAACACCGCAGAGCTCCACCTGTGCAGGGCGCTGCCTCTGCACGTTATCAGAAAAGTTCTTTGGTGTGGGCCTTTTTTGAGACGAGTGCATCAGATCGCACCACTGCTATTTGCAATATTTGTCTCAAGCGTATCTCGCGTGGCCAAAACATCAGCCGCTTGGGCACCACAAGCATGACCAGACATATGGCGACCTGCCATGCAGCTCGTTGGCAGGCACACATAAAAGACCCACACCAAAGAACTAAGCGGACCTCTCCTTGCTCCTCCTCAGCTGGGATCTCCATCCCCACTACACCTTCAGTCCTCTCTGAAAGCTGCTCTGAGAGGACTGAAGGTGTAGAATTAGGTGTGTCACAACCAAGTACTTGCAGTACACCGACGTCCGATTGCAGCAGGCAAATTTCCCTGCCCCAGCTGCTGGACCGTAGAAAGAAGTACACTCCCAGCCATCCACATGCCCAGCGGTTGAATGCTAGCCTGGCTAAATTGCTAGCACTTCAACTGCTGCCTTTTCAGTTGGTAGACTCGGCCCCCTTCCGTGAGTTTGTTCAATGTGCGGTTCCTCAGTGGCAGGTTCCCAAACGCCACTTTTTCTCACGGAAGGCGATTCGGTCTCTCTACCGGCATGTGGAGGGCAATGTCCATGCCTCGCTGGACAGGGCGGTCAGCGGTAAGGTGCATATTACCGCTGACTCATGGTCCAGCAGGCATGGACAGGGACGGTACCTTTCTTTCACGGCCCATTGGGTCACTCTATTGGCAGCTGGGAGGGATGCAGGACAAGGTGCAGTAGTGTTGGAGGTTGTTCCGCCACCACGCCTCCAAAACGCTACTACTGCTACTGGTTGTGACACACCTCTCTCCTCCACCCCCTCCTCTTCTTCTTCCTCCAGTGCTCTGTCCTTGGAACCAGCGGTGCTCCGTAGGCGTACAAGGGGCTACGCAAGTACGCAGGCAAAAAGATGCCATGCCGTGCTTGCGCTGGTGTGTTTGGGGGACAGGAGCCACACTGGGCCAGAGGTTCTGGCAGCTCTGCAGGGGCAGGCCGAGAGGTGGTTGACGCCACGTCAGCTTAAGCCAGGAATGGTCGTTTCTGACAATGGCACCAACCTCCTCTCCGCCCTGCGACAGGGGCAGCTCACCCATGTGCCCTGCATGGCTCACGTCCTCAACCTGGTGGTGCAGCGGTTCTTGGGCAGGTTCCCAGGCTTACAGGATGTCCTGAGGCAGGCCAGGAAAGTCTGTGTGCATTTCCGCCGATCTTATAATGCCAGTGCTCGGCTGACTGAGCTGCAAAAGGAGCTGAACCTGCCCAAGAACCGCCTAATATGTGACATGCCCACCAGGTGGAACTCAACGTTGGCCATGCTGCAGCGACTGCACACGCAGCAGAGGGCCATCAATGAGTACCTTTGCGACTATGGCACCAGGACAGGGTCAGGGGAGCTTGTTTTTTTTTCCCCACGTCAGTGGAGCATGATCAGGGATGCATGCACTGTCCTCTCACCATTTGAGGAGGCCACGAGGATGGTGAGCAGTGACAGTGCATGCATCAGTGACACTGTCCCTCTTGTCCACCTGTTGGAGCATACGCTGCGTGGGATAATGGACAGGGCACTTGAGGCAGAACAGAGGCAGGAAGAGGAGGACTTCCTTGCCTCTCAAGGCCCCCTTTATCCGGACAGTGTTCCTTCTGTCCCACCCATCACACAGGAAGAGGATGAGGAGGAGGAGGAGGAGGAGGAGGAGGAGGATTGTGTGAGCATGGAGGTGGAGCCTGGCACTCAGCATCAGCAGCAGCAGTCTTTTAGGGATGATGTACAGTCCCAACAAACCAGTGGACTTGTACGTGGCTGGGAGGAGGTGGCTGGCGATCATGTCATCCTCAGTGACCCAGAAGACTCCGGACCGAATGCCTCAGCTAACCTACGCTGCATGGCCTCCCTGATCCTGCAAAGCCTGCGGAAGGATCCTCGTGTTCTTCGGATCAAGGAGAGGGACCATTACTGGCTGGCCACTCTCCTTGATCCGCGGTACAAGGGTAAGGTTGCGGACCTTATCTTGCCGTCGCAGAGGGAGCAGAGGATGAGACATCTCAGGGAGGCCTTGCAGAAAGGTCTGTGCAACGCGTTCCCAGAAACTGGGAGGCTACAAACTCCTGGTCCTGGGCGACGAGTTGCTGAGGCTTCGGTCAGTAGCAGAAGGAGCGGTGGGGAAGGTGGACGTCTGACCGATGCGTTCAGACAATTTTTTAGTCCGCAGCCCCAAGGTATGATCGGTTCCAGCAACCATCGCCAGCGTCTGATATACATGGTGCAGGAATACCTTGGGGCAAGGTCAGACTTGGACACCTTTCCCACCGAAAATCCTCTGGCTTACTGGGTCCTGAGGATGGATCACTGGCCAGAGCTTGCACAGTATGCAATTGAGCTACTGGCCTGTCCTGCCTCCAGCGTTCTTTCCGAACGCACATTCAGTGCTGCTGGAGGATTTGTCACCGATCATAGGGTGCGCCTGTCCACCGCCTCGGTTGATCGACTGACCTTCATCAAAATGAATCAGTCTTGGATCACCACCAGCTACCAGGCACCTGAGGCGGATATAACCGAATAATTTTTAATATCACATCCCTTCAAGACTGCCTATGCTGATGCTGAGTGACTGTCCTCTTATGTTCACTGACTATCCTCTTCCTCCTCCTCAATGATCCATGCCACCACACCAGTGCCTAAGGCACAATTTTTCAGCCCCTGTTTAACAGGGGCGTGTACATACAATTTTTATAAAAAAATGCTTCGCAACACGTGTGACTGCTGTGCTCCAAGTACAGTATCTGTGAGGGGTTGCAGTGTTGTGGCACCAGCACCAGTGCCTAAGGCAAATTTTTCAGCCCCTGTTTAACAGGGGCGTGTACATACAATTTTTTAAAAAAATGCTTCGCAACACGTGTGACTGCTGTGCTCCAAGTACAGTATCTGTGAGGGGTTGCAGTGTTGTGGCACCAGCACCAGTGCCTAAGGCACAATTTTTCAGCCCCTGTTTAACAGGGGCGGGTAATTACAATTTTTAAAAAAAAATGCTTCGCAACACGTGTGATGTTTAACAGGGGCGTGTACTTACAATTTTTTAAAAAAAATGCTTCGCAACACGTGTGACTGCTGTGCTCCAAGTACAGTATCTGTGAGGGGTTGCAGTGTTGTGGCACCAGCACCAGTGCCTAAGGCACAGTTTTTCAGCCCCTGTTTAACAGGGGCAGGTAATTACAATTTTTTAAAAAAATGCTTCGCAACACGTGTGACTGCTGTGCTCCAAGTACAGTATCTGTGAGGGGTTGCAGTGTTGTGGCACCAGCACCAGTGCCTAAGGCACAATTTTTCAGCCCCTGTTTAACAGGGGCGGGTAATTACAATTTTTTTAAAAAATGCTTCGCAACACGTGTGACTGCTGTGCTCCAAGTACAGTATCTGTGAGGGGTTGCAGTGTTGTGGCACCAGCACCAGTGCCTAAGGCACAATTTTTCAGCCCCTGTTTAACAGGGGCGGGTAATTACAAATCTTGATCTAATAGTTCACAGCAGGGCCCATTCCTGCGCCCACCAAGAGTAACTATGAGGGCCTACAGTCTTGTGGCAACACCGTCCACCACCACCGCCAAAGGCCCAATTTTTCTGCCCTGTTCATCAGGTGCTTGCAATTACAAATCTTGATCTAATAACTCACAGCAGGGCCCATTCCTGCGCCCACCAAGAGTAACTATGAGGGCCTACAGTCTTGTGGCAACACCGTCCACCACCACCGCCAAAGGCCCAATTTTTCTGCCCTGTTCATCAGGTGCTTGCAATTACAAATCTTGATCTAATAACTCACAGCAGGGCCCATTCCTGCGCCCACCAAGAGTAACTATGAGGGCCTACAGTCTTGTGGCAACACCGTCCACCACCACCGCCAAAGGCCCAATTTTTCTGCCCTGTTCATCAGGTGCTTGCAATTACAAATCTTGATCTAATAACTCACAGCAGGGCCTATTCCTGCGCCCACCAAGAGTAACTGTGAGAGCTTACAGTCTTGTGGCAACACCGTCCACCACCACTACCACCACCCCCAATTTTTCTGCCCTGTTCAACAGGTGCATGCAATTACAAATCTTGATCTATTAACTCACAGCAGGGCCCATTCCTGTGCCCACCAGTCTTGTGGCTACACCAACATCTAATAGGGCAAATTTCTGCAGAGTATATACGCCAGGCCCCTACTTTCAAACATCCAACTTACAAACGACTCCTACTTGCAAATGGAAAGAGAAAACAGGAAGTGAGAGGAAATCTACCCCTAGGAAGGGAAATTCTATCCTGTTAGATTTAATTTGGGAAAAAGGTATCTCCTCTCTACTGATACTTTATCACCAATCCTTGTTTCAATTAAAACCCCACTTTTTCCAAAAACATTTGTCATTGGGACGGAAAGTTAGGTGACATGTTCTGAACAGATGTGCAAAGACAGCAAATGTTACAGGGGTGATAACCCCTCCCTATGTTCTCCAAAAAGCTTAAAAATAGATTTTTTTGGGATGGAGCTACACTTCATAATGTACCTGTTCAGATTCTACTTAAGAACAAACCTAAAGCCGCAAGTGTTTTTAAATGGCTTCTTTTTTTCCTTTACAAATGTCATTTTGTGCAAGGACAGTTCTAAACACGGGAAACACATGCCACTTCACAGGCATACTTTAGACACCACCCAGGTACCATATTTAAAGGAAAATTTCACTTTTTTTTTTTCACTTTATGCATCATTAAAATGACTGCTCCCGAAAAAACGTTAGTTTTTAAAAGTTCTTTTTGCATTGATATATGTCCCCTGGGGCAGGACCCGGGTCCCCAAACCTGTTTTATGACATTAACATGCATATTGGCCGTTGTAATTAGCACTTTTGATTTCGAACGTTCGCGTCCATTATAACGTATAGGGTTCGAAAATTCGCGCGAACTTTCGGTCGGTTCGAAGATTCTGGTGCGAACCGAACCCGGGGGTGTTCGGCTCATCCCTACCTACAGGTAAGCCTTAATCTAGGCTTACCTGTAGGTCAAAGTGGTTTGTAAGGGTTTACAACCACTTTAACTCCTGTTCCCACAATTTCTTAGGTCCCACAAGCCCCTGGGCTCCTGGACATATACAGGGAATACCTTTTCCATCCTCTGCAGCTCAGAGAGTACACTCCTGATGGAGGAGAGGTGCCTGGGCATGTTATCTGCAGCCAGGTGTACAGTCCTCCACTGGTAGCTCCAGCATGAAGGCAGCCAGGCAGGAGCCTAACAGCAGACAGCTTCTATGGAAGACCCAGTCACTGCAGGGAGCACTGCTCCAGATACTGCACTTCAAGTGGGGTTGCCCTGTATCTCTGGCCACCCTCCTGTGGTAATAGCCCAAGGACTCCTCCAGCCATGTGCCTGTGGGGCCAGAAGAGAGGTCACTTCAGCTGTTTGCCTGTGTACACAGGCCTACCCTGGACTTCACTGTGAAGAGACACTTGCAGAGTTTAAGCACAAGTAACTGTTTTGTTTGTTTGAGTGTTGTTTACTCATATAGTGGTTGTACTTGTGGCTAAAGAACCTTATAAAGGCTGTGTTGCACTGTCACCTAGTATCCCTATTGATTTACAAAGAAATTACCTACTTTTTTTTAGCGCCATGATCAGTTTAACATTGTTCTATAAATTTTTTGCCATTATGACCCTATTTGAATTGTTAATCCTACATATTCCTGGCTGTATTCCTTCCTCAACAACTACCCAAATACACAGGGTCAGGTCAGGGCTTTGATGACTAGGTCAAGGGATTGTTGGGCCTGATCTAATCATATGGGATCTGTCACATACCTGACAGGTTAGCCTGATGTGCAGAGGGAAGGCTTCTTGTACAGCATTAGCTCGGAGACCACCAATGTTGTAACAGTGGCCACAAGAGCACAGTGATGTAAGGGTGCCTGTACAGTCTTCCATGTAGCGGGTGCATCACCAGGATGGACCAGATAGCTGGACAGCAGGTGTTTGCAGGAACAGCAGACCCTGGGCTGGTGGCAGCAGGCAGCTGTATGCAGTGCGAAAAGCTGGTGCAGGAAGACTGATGGCCCACGATAGAGGATCCTCCAGCAGGATCCAGGCAGATGCATGCAGGGCAAAAGAGACACAGGATGCGTGGTCAGACAAGCCGGGTTGGTAACAGACGGTCAGATGCAGGCATAAACGGCAGACAAGGATTGGTCAAGTTACAGGCAGAGATCAGCAACACGAGTTCAGGCAGATAAGCAGAAAGCAGAGGCAACCCGACTCTAATACAGAAGTAAGCACGATCCAGGATCAGGTTCAAGAACACAGGCACAGCTGCAAATCAGACAACAATGTGCTAGTACAACTGCTGCACTTATATATGCCATTTGGCGCTAGTGTTAATGGCGAACATGCACGCGCATGCACATGGGCGTGCACACTTCCGCGTGCATATTTGTGAGCAAGCACACATTTGCGCGCCTGTGCCTGGCAAGATGGGCACCTTCAGAATCACGCATGTACATTTACATCAGCCTCTGAGCATCAGCTGCCCTATGCCAGCATGTCCCTGACAGGATCCCATAAACCAAGCAGGCATAACCAGCCAATATTGCTTTAGAGGGGAAAGCATGAGGGTTGATCCTGCACCTCCCAGCAGAAGACCAGGATTCCCTTAACAAGATAGTTAACCACCTAGAAGCACTGTACAGCCAACAAGTAGCATTAGGGGACCTTAGGCCTTACATTATTAGCACAAAGCAGAGATCAGGAGAATTAATTCTGCAATATGCATGGGAAATATAAGGCATAACAGCAAGGAGGATATGGTGTAGAGGAATGGTGCTGAGGAGTACGGATAGCTGAAGGAATCATCTGTAGATGGACTGCTGTTCGACAGTGTCAGAGAAATCTTGCAAAAGAAACATAAGAACATTCCCAATTTGAAATTCCATAGACTGTTAGAAGCCACCAGAGTGTGTCAGGATACACCAATGACCATCATAAGTTGGAAACCATTGGATTCAACTATTGTGAGAGGAAACAAATCTTTCTGATTGCAGTCAGCATCCAGTGTAAACTAGTACCAGTGTCATCCAGTACCAAAACAGTGTCATCTCCCCTTCCACTATAACTCACCCCACTAAAATATAAGTCTGCTCTGTCCTGCCTCTGATCTGACATGTATATTAACCCCCCACCTCCCTTATCCTGCACATGTGCACATTATCTACTTTCATCTACATCTACATCTTCATCTCTATCTTCCCTGAGAAACCTTGCACACAAAAAAAGATAGGAGCAATCCCACTTTGAAGCTCAGTAAACTGTTAGAAATGGCAATAACATGGCCATCATAGGTGGGAACCCATTGGACACACCTGCATCCAAAAAGACAGCTCCATGGGAGATGGCTATCTGGAAATTTATAGAGATCCCTCAACTACAGGCAGAGTTAACTGGGTTAAAGTGCATGCAGGAATACTCCTTTAAGGGGTGAGGAGTGGGTGCCCCAAGGTGGAGAGACTGCCCCAACCATACACAGAGCAAACAGTTAAACTAGAATGCCCCATTGCCAGAAGCAATGGGAAGCAAATTGCAACAACCCCACATCCAAGAACTGAAGATGTGGTGATCTACTGTCCTGTTGTGCATGGATGCTTGGCGACCAGGAGTTTAAATGTCTTTTATATACTGGCTCCCTACCCTGCCATTGCCAGTGATACTTTTCTAAGAAGAGGACCAGCAGAGATACACCATGGATCTCATTGACAGCGGCCAACTCATAGAAGTACTCAGTATGAACCGGGATGAAAGTGGAGCTGTGGCAGCATTACCTTGGCCAGAAGGGCATAATGGCCACACCCACCTCTTTCCTGCCCAGCTTGCTTTTGTAAACTACAGAACACCTCCCTGATGTTATGGATATAAGGACAAGGCTACTGTTCCATAGATACAGTATGGGGAAAAAGTGTTGGTTCTCTAGAACTGGAAACATGTTATTGTTGTTGTTGTTCAGTCATTTTGTCGTGTCCGACTCTTCGTAAACCTCATGGACCATAGCGCAACAGACTTTTCTGTCCTTCACTGACTCCCGGAGCTTGCATAACTTCACGATAATTGTTTTGATGATGCTATATATTCATCTTGTTTTCTGTTGTCCTCTTCTCCTTTTTCCTCCCCTATTTCCCAGCATCAGGGTCTTTTCCAATGAGTCCTCTCTTTAGGTGGCCAAAGTTTCAGCTTCAGGATCTGTCCGCCCAGTGAATATTAAGGGTTGATTTTCTTCAAGATTGACTGGCTTGATTTTCTTGCAATCCAAAGGACTTTTAAGAGTCTTCTCCAACACCATAGTTCGAAAGCATCAATTCTTCAGTGTTCAGCCTTCCTTATTTCTTATGTCTAATGCCGCGCACCCAGGATCGGAATTCTCGTCGGAAAAAGCTCTGACGGTTTTTCCGACGGAATTCCGCTCAAGCTGTGTTGCCTACACACGGTCACACCAAATTCCGATGGTCAATAACACCGCGGCATACAACATGTTCGACAGCACTATTAAAGGGAAGTTTAATACTTCTGCGCATGCGTCGGAATTTTGCGTGTCGGAATTGCATACACACGATCGGAAAATCCGATAGAAAGGTTTTCCGTCTGAAAAATTAAGAACAGGTTCTCAATCCAAAGTCCGTTTGAAATTCCAACAGAAAAAGACCGATGGGCATACACACGGTTGGAAAATCCGATGAAAAGCTCCCATCGGACTGTTTCCATTGGAAATTCCGACCGTGTGTACACGGCATTATAGTCCAACTTTTAGAGCCATAGATTACTACTGGGAATACCATAGCTTTGACTGTATGGCACTTTGTCGGTAGAGTAATGTCTCTTTTCTCTTTAATGCTTTTTATAATGTTGTCTAGGTTTGCCATTGCTTTCCTCCCAAGAAGCAAACATCTCTTAATTTCATGGCTACAGTCACCGTCTTCTGTGATCTTGGATCTAAGGCCCCTTTCACACGGACGGCCCGTTCAGATCCGCCTGTCAGTTTTGACGGCGGATCTGAACGGGCGCTCCATGTTACTCTATGGAGCGTCGGATGTCAGCGGAGACATGTCCGCTGACATCCGATCCGGTCCGATCCGCCAAAAGCAGACGTATGGCCACACGTCCAGATCCGTCGCTGGCGGATCGGATCGGGTGAGATCGGGTGAAAACGGACACACTGTCCGTTTTCATCCGATCTCTCCATAGAGATCAGCGGCGCTCGCAAGCCCCTCCCCGCTCAGTGAGCGGAGAGAGGCTTGTCATCCGCCGGCTCAGCGGAGATCAACGGACAGATCTCCCGCTGAGCCGACGGACAGAGGCGGGCTCCGTGCAAGCGGAGTCCGCCTCGTCTGAAAGGGGCCTTAGGAAGATAAAATCTTCTATTCTTCTATTTGCCAAGAGTGATGGGACCAGTAACAGCATGTTATTAGCAGGTGAAAAAAAAATAAAAAAATAGGACTGATGCAGCCACCTTATCTAAGGACTGAAGACCTGTGGTGTATTACATTTTTGGCCAGGTTTGGAGGTTCTAATAGGTTTAGAAATTCAGGTGGATAGTAACTTCTTTCAGTTTGCAAGTTGCGTCAACAAAATAACCAGTTACACTATCTCCTGTAAAATAGTCGAGAAGCATATGATTGATTTTATTACAGATTTGATTAGTGGGTGTTAATAAAGAACGTTGACAGTCTGCAAGATTATTTTCCCTGCTTTATATAAACTCCGCCAGTACAGATGACTTGAGAAATGTGGAATGTTTATCCCCAGAAAATCTACAGCTAAATTGTGTAATGTGGACTTTTGCTGTAGCAAAGTCTACCACAGGTGGTGAATGTTCTCACGCCTCATGCTTCAGCCTGCCAGGTAACAATACATAAATCAGATGGAACAACCTTTTGGGTAACATCCAAAGATGAACAAATTAACAGTTGGCACTAAAAACATTTTGTAAGTGTTTTGTGCAGATTACAAGAAACATATTTCAAGATTGCGTGATGGATCTGTCACTGATCTGTACTTAATTATTAGGCTCCACTCACTTTTGTCATCTGGTTTATACAGTTCCATGATGTAACACAAATGTCAAAATGCTAAAACATAGGTGGATTACATCATTCAAGGGACTTCTTAATTACAAGCCTTATGACTATTGTTTTCCTTCAACAAATTCAGTGTTTACTAGGGGTGATATTTAGTAGTACCAATGCCTGGTACAAGTCTCTAGGGGTCCATTCATACTGGGCTTTCAAAAAATGCAACAGGTGTTACTTCATGGCTCTTTGTGCATTGTGGTTCCATAAATTTTTATATGACAATGCACCTACACAGGTCACCACAATGCACATGCATATTACAGCAGGGAAAACTATTATTTGATCCCCTGCAGGTTTTGTAACTTTGCCCACTTACAAAGAAATTAAGGGTCTATAATTGTTATCATAGGTGTATTTTAAATGATAGAGACAGAATATCAATCAAAAATTCAGAAAAAAACACATGATACAAATGTTCTAAATTGAGTTTCAGTTCAGTGAGTAAAATAAGTATTTGTTCCCCTACCAATCAACAATAATTCTGGCTCCCACAGACTACAGTATGTGCTCATGTGGTACACAGATTAGTCCTGTCAATTTAAGAAGGTGCTCTTAACGACAAATTTGTTATGTGTATAAAATACACCTGTCCACAGAATCTCTTTCTTCCATTCAAATCTCACCATCATGGGCAAGACCAAAGAGCTGTTAAAGGACGTCAGGGATAAAATTGTAGACCTGCACAAGGCTGGAATGGTCTACAAGAGGAGACAACTGGTGACTAGGAGACAACTGTTGGAGCGATTATTCACACATGGAAGAAATACAAAATAACCATCAATCACCCTCAGTCTGGAGCTCCATGCAAGATTTTGCCTCATGGGGTAAGGATAATCATGAGAAAAGTGAGAGATCAGCCCAGAACTACACAGAAGGAGCATTGGTAACACAATACGCCGCTGTGATGGGAGTCACTTTGGGCGGGGGGCCCGTGGAACCCAGAATCCCTTGGGGAGGTTGTGAAACCCTTGTTTCAGCTCCCTATGCACCTCCTATGTCTAAGTGACCCTGTGTCTCTAATAGGGGCACAGGTTGACCAAGAAATCCAGTCTGATCTGTACTAATCAGACTCACTGTACAACCACACTGGAATGTTGTGTGTATATATATATATATATATATATATATTGTAACATGGGGGGCCATTAGCTCTCGTGGTAGATGCGTTTGTTAGCGATTCAAGCCAGTCAGGAACTATATTTAAGGGCATGGTAGCCCATTTTTATTAAAAAGGCAAATGAAAGTCTTTGACATAAAGGTTTCCCACACAGGGGTTCTTCTCCAGCAAATAAACACTCACAGAAAATGCTAGCCCACCTGGCTCTTTAGCAGTACCTCTGCGCTTTGTCCTGGTCACACAGACCACAGGATTTCCTCACTATGGATGGCTTCTCTTCAGCGCCCACAGCTTCGCTCTGGCCTTAGTCCTCAGGCTGTTGCACTGCTTCTTGCAGTCGCACGTTCTGGCTGCCTCCTGCAACCTCTCTGACTCCTGGAGACCTGCTGTCTCTCTGGGTGTGGAGCAGTCTCCAACTGGGAGCCATGAAGTCTTCCCATACACTCATTATAAGTGCTGTGCTCACCTGAGCACACACCCTGCTGGCAATTTACAAAATCTGGACACAGGGTTGGAGATTCCGTCCCACCCAAGACACTCTGGAATCTCCAAACTACAGAGCCCCATGACCAAATACCAAAACCTGGAGAAAGCTGCAAAAGCAGTTCTCTCCAGTCCACATTTATGCTCTGTAGCCTTGCACCAAGCAAATGTGCATACCCTGTGTCCCCCAAACCGTCAATTCCATCTAGACAGCATCTCCTACTGTCACATATCCCCTCCCCTTGTTTCGAACCCGAAGGGGCCGGAACACACCAGCCCGAATCCTTGATTGGGGCACTTCTGCGCCAGCTGTTCGCTGCGTAGGCCCAATTTTTTTTTCGGGTGCGTTTCCAGGCACGCCCTACTCTGGATCGCAACGGGGTCCTACAGTTCCGTATCCTCAGCCTACTCCCTCTATCCTTGGGGTTCCTGAGCTCACATTTCTTTTCTGGTGGAATCCTGCCTTTCCTGCTACTTCCTTCCAACTCATTTTCCGGATTCTGTAGGGAACTTGCTCCAGACACTACGCCTGATGAGGAACCACCTTTTCCCTCACTAATACCTGTTTTACCCATCACAATAGGTCTCTTGGGTTTACCAACTCTTTTGCCTTTACCTTTGACTACCAACTCCCCAGAGCTCAACATCTGTGTATCATGCTCATTTTCCAAGAAATTATTCATGGCCATATCAAGGTCATTATTTACATTAACATTCAGTAATACACCACCATTTCTCCAATTACCAATACCGTCAATTCTTTCTTGTTCAGGGTTTGGTAGGGCCAGGCCCAAGGAGGGACAACACACAGGTGAGCAGCTACCCCCTATGGGACCTTCACAAGGCTTCCCTTCACCTGTTGTCCAAATCTCTGTGGGCAGTTGTCCTAACAATTGACATTGAGCAACACATGACCCATTTATAACAAAACCAATCTTTGCCCGCTCACATTTTTCCATGTCACAATTTTTGTTCCTCGCCATACTATATTTAAAAGCATCTCCGGGTACCCCAACTTGTACCTCTCTGCAGGTGACAGACAGAATGTCTGCTTTTGCCGCGTCCATATCTGGCCCTTCCTTCTTAGGAGGTTTAGCGAGTGAGGCAGTATCCGCGCCATTTACTAAACCCTGCTCAGCCGCACCTCGGACCGCACTAGCAGACATGTCCATCAACGCATCAGGCGGAGAGACCTCTGATGTCTCCAGCAGCCCCCCATAGCGCCTTCCGTACTGAACCTTATCCGGAAGCACCCTCACAGGGAACTGTGTGATCACTTGCCAGACTATTAATAAGCACCGTACCAACCAGTTCCACTGGTGATTAATGTTACCCAGCACCCTGTGTGCCGCTCAGCACACCATCCTTCCTCTCCAAAGGCATTCTTTTGCCCACTAGGGTGGCTCCACAGTTGTCCTGGGAAACCACGTGCCTCACCACTGTGGGCTCCTGGGAGGTTTCCCTGGGCATCTCTGTAGCACCTGTCACTAGGGAACCTGGCACACAAACTGTATTGGTCACCCCTAGGTTACCACTTTCAACACTCTGGTGGATTACACCGGGCACATACAGAGTCCAGTCTTTTTGAGTTCTTAACCTTGCTTTAACCTGTGTCTCCCCACTACTCGGGGTAGCACACTGCAGCAAGTCCATTTTTACACCTTCTGCTGATCTCCCAGCTGGATATACTCCCACTTCACTGGGATCAGTCCCACAAACTGCAACAGTCTTACCATAATCTGTAGCAGTTAACTCTGGCTTCATTTGAGTACGTTGTCTATCCTTTATCGCACTTTTACTGGCCAACTCTCCCTGGTGGCCATAGGATGAAACTGCAGCAGGCACTTCTGACTCCTTAGCACCCCCTGCAGGCACAACAGGTACTTCCTCACTGTTGCCAGAGGTGACTGAAAACATGCTTGCACAAAAATCTGGGCTTGCAGACAAAGACTTCTGCCCAGTAACCACATCTCCAGGCATGTTCCATAACCTGGGACAAGTAAAAATTCCATGCCCCAGTTGACCACATTCCATGCATGGTACATTTCTGCACATATCTTTAGTGGGACACCGCTCCACATTTTCACTGTAGCTCCTCCTTCCAGTTAACACTCGATCTTTTGTTGCTAAGGGAGATGGCACTTTTCCAGCTGTACTTTGCTGACTCTCCCAAATGCAGCGACTTTGCGCTCCTTGAAACATTGTTGCTTTCAACTTGCCACCACTCTCTGCAGGCAATACTTTTCTCATATGGTCTGCAGACTTGACATCACCGCCGTTGCTATGGGCAACCACATACCGCTCCAACTTCCGGTCCGGCTGTCGGTCCATGATGCGATGGAACTCTCCTCTAAAAAGGATTTCCTCTTTAAACTTGCGGTAGTCATCCTGGTCTCCGTCCATCAAATGGTAAACCGACCGGAACTCTATCCGTAATAAGGTTTGCAGCAGTTTTGGCCACCAGTCCCTAGGCCATTTTCTCTTTACAGCAACTTTTTCAAATCTTACAAGGAAGTCCCCAACCTCCTCTGTAGGCAGCATGGGTTGCATATAGTCAGAGGCCAAGATCTGAGCCCCTTGCACTGCGCCACACTCTTTGCGATTCTGCTTGAACCATTCATTCACTGTCTCACACATCACTGGCCCCTTTTGACTGGCCCTCCAAGGTGGAGACATCTTCTCAGGCCACGCTGAGCTCACTTCACCTTTAACTTGATTTAACATGAACTTCTTGTGTTTTGACTGCCTCATCCTTGCAGTCACATGCACAGCAGCTCGTTACACAGTTCACAGCATAGAGAAAAAAAAAAAAATTCTCACAAGTGCACTACCTGCACACAATGCAACACAGTCAATTGAACTCCTGCGCAATGCAGTTTGCCTGGCTGCCACACACAGCTAGCAGCAGTTCCTGAAATGACTCACCACTGGCGCAGAGACCGGATTTCACCGTCTGTATGCCCGCATTCTCCACCACTTGTAACATGGGGGGCCATTAGCTCTCGTGGTAGATGCGTTTGTTAGCGATTCAAGCCAGTCAGGAACTATATTTAAGGGCATGGTAGCCCATTTTTTATTAAAAAGGCAAATGAAAGTCTTTGACATAAAGGTTTCCCACACAGGGGTTCTTCTCCAGCAAATAAACACTCACAGAAAATGCTAGCCCACCTGGCTCTTTAGCAGTACCTCTGCGCTTTGTCCTGGTCACACAGACCACAGGATTTCCTCACTATGGATGGCTTCTCTTCAGCGCCCACAGCTTCGCTCTGGCCTTAGTCCTCAGGCTGTTGCACTGCTTCTTGCAGTCGCACGTTCTGGCTGCCTCCTGCAACCTCTCTGACTCCTGGAGACCTGCTGTCTCTCTGGGTGTGGAGCAGTCTCCAACTGGGAGCCATGAAGTCTTCCCATACACTCATTATAAGTGCTGTGCTCACCTGAGCACACACCCTGCTGGCAATTTACAAAATCTGGACACAGGGTTGGAGATTCCGTCCCACCCAAGACACTCTGGAATCTCCAAACTACAGAGCCCCATGACCAAATACCAAAACCTGGAGAAAGCTGCAAAAGCAGTTCTCTCCAGTCCACATTTATGCTCTGTAGCCTTGCACCAAGCAAATGTGCATACCCTGTGTCCCCCAAACCGTCAATTCCATCTAGACAGCATCTCCTACTGTCACAATATATATATATATATTGTATACTGTCTCATTTTGTTGTGTACTCTTTGCTGGGTCGTTTGGGTCCTGGTTGTATTCCATTGTTCTATTGTGTCTGTCTGCCTTGGGAGAAAAGTATTATTATGGGATGTATGTCTATGTGGAGGTGGGGGAATTCCTCCAGCAGCCCCTTCCTGCTGATAAGACTGTTTACTGATGAGAAGTTTGAATACACCGGACCTGTGTGTCTATTGTTATTGGACAGTTTACCCTGCCCTGAATGCAAAGGGAGAGGTTGTCCCTGAGTGTTACCTCTCTGTACATGTGGTTCAATAAACAGTTCATGTTTAAGCTTGCAGCCAAACGAGTCCTGCCTTGTTCCTGGTTGTAATATGCGGCTAATATCTATATACAGACTGGAGGAAGCGTTATATGATGAAAGCACTCAAGCGGATTGTGGGACGTTTAGTTATATTGGTGGCAAGCAGTGGGACACTTGCTGCAGTCTGGGATATCTACACCTCCACCTGAATCAAAGATTAGGAAAGCAGACTTCGGTCCCCCAGCGGATATATGGATCTTGCATCAGAGTTCCAGAGGCTGCTGTGGATCATCCTTTCAGCATATTCCAGGACTTTGTCTGAGGATGAATACCTGGAGCTCAGGCAGCAGATTTGGGTAGGACCCTGGATTGAAGCCCTCCAGGTCACTGGTATGCAACAGGGCAAGTGCTTTCCAACCCCACAGCATTGGGCCAGTGACCAATGGAAGTTACGGATGGCATTCCTGGGAGAACGGCCCCAGGAGCAATGGGTGACTGAGTTGTACAGGCTGGTCCAGCAGAAAATAGAGCTGGACAATCGTTAATGGGCTCTGCTATGGCACACAGAGCAGAAATATTTAGGCGAGACAACAGAATGCTCTCCGGAGGGATATGACTTTGGTGGCCCTGGAATGCTGTGGGAGAGCCTTACAGATCGTTTTGTGTTTGCCGATAAAGGGGAACCTACCCTTGAAGACCTGCGAGAATACAGAGAGGCTATGCTCAGTCTTGCAGGGGTCTCAGAGCTTATACCAAATCTGAACTATTTGCTAAGGTAGGAACAGTATCTGGAAAGGGCATACAGGAAACTGCTAGAACACGTTCAGCAGCATGCCAGATAATGGAATATATGTGGAAACTTCACAGCTTGCCGTCTCCAAAGCTGAAGTGCTGACAACAGGGTAGCTCTGCCAACCTCTGCCAAGCACCAACAGCAGCTTCAGCCTCCCTGAGAGAAGAGGCAGTCGGTCGTTCTCCCACAATACTGACAGAGACGTGGGATTTTCTGCCAGCAACATATGTGGAGTTACCAGAAACTTCTGCAGCTGAAGCGCTGACAACTGGACAGAGGGTCCAAGACCTCTGCCCTACACTTGTAGCAGTTCCAGAGGCCCAGGGTGAGAAGGTGGTGGTCTTTCCTCCCCAGCAAGGATGCATGCACCTGGGAGACAGTACCAGAGATGTCGTTCCAGCAGCCAGATGAGGGTAAGGAAGGTGAAGCAGCCAGCTTCCCCAGAATGATGCCAGCAACCCAGCAGAAGGGCTGGCAACATGACCGAGTGCTGCTGGCCTCTGCCCTCAACTAACAAAAGATGCGGTCCCCATCTCTATACCCCAGGGATGCTGGGTAGTCGGCCCAGATCCCCAACAGCATGATGAAGTGAGCCCAGCCACCCTGTCTTCTCTCCAGCGGCTGAAAGCACTCCAGGAAAAAGGGCCAGTCCGCACTTCTCCCCAGCGGCAGGCATGTTCTCTGAGAGAGGCTTGGGTTGGTTGGGTGAGTAATGCTATGTTTGGGACAATTTATCTGATGAGAAGTTTGAATACACCTGACCTGACCTGTGTGTCTATCGATATTGGACAGTTTACCCGCAAAGGGAGGGGTTGTCCCTGAGTGTACCTCTCTGTACATGTGTTTCAATAAACCGTTCATGTTCTAGCTTGCAGCCAAACGAGTCCTGCCTTGTTCCTGGTTGTAATATGCGGCTATGCCGCCATGGATTGAAATCCTACAGCGTCCGCAAGGTCCCCCTCCTGTACATGTACAGGCCCATCTGAAGTTTGCCAATGAAAATCGAAATGATTCAGAGAAGGAATGGGAGAAAGTGCTGTGGTCAGATATGACCAAAATTAAGCTCTTTGGCATTAACTTGACTTGCGGTGTTTGGAGGAAGAAAAATGCTGACTATGACCCTAAGAACACCACCCCTACAGTCACACACGGAGGTGGAAACATTGTGCTTTGGGGTTGTTTCTCTGCCACATTGAGGGGCCAATGAACAGGGCCATGTATTGTAAAATCTTGGATGAGAACCATCTACCCTCAGCCAGAACACTGAAGATGGGTCGTGGATGGGTCTTCCAGCATGGCAATGACCCAAAACATACCGCCAAGGCAACACAGGAGTGGCTCAAGAAGAAGCACATTAAGGTCATTGAGTGGCCTAGCCAGTCTCTAGACCTTAATCCTATAGAAAATTAATAGAGGGAGCTGAAACTTTGAGTTGCCAAATGACAGCCAAGAAACCTTAAGGATTTAGAGAAGATCTGCAAAGATGAGTGGACCAAAATCCCTCCTGAGATGTGTGCAAACCTGGTATCCAACTACAAGAAACGTCTTACCTCTGTGCTTGCCAACAAGGGTTTCTCCACCATGACTAAGAACCCGATTGGTGTGAAACATGTCAGCTGAGTCTTATAGTTCACAGTGTGCTGTATTTGTAACCTGGAATAAAGTTATTTGCACAGGAGTGCGGCCATCAAGTCCTCCTTTGTTTTCACTAAGTCATGTTTTGCTTGGGGATCAAATACTTATTTTTATCATGTATTTTTTCTGGATTTTTGGTTTATATTCTGTCTCTATCATTTAAAATATATCTATAATAAAAATTATAGACCCTTAATTTCTTTGTAAGTGGGCAAACTTAAAACATCTGCAGGGGATCAAATAATTGTTTTCCCCACTGTATGTCAGTTAAAATCTGCATGACAGCAGCCCCTTTAAAATTAATAGTGGTACGAAATACTGCTGGTTAATGCATTTTACTGCATCAGCACAATCTGAATGGTCCACAATACTTTTTAATTACTTCTGTCTGACAATTATACATATACAAATGAATTGAGCACCCCTCAATGCAGTGATTTTGCATGCCCCCTAGCGCACAAATGGTCACAGTGCTATAAATGCACTGTCCATAGGTGGTAATGAAACTGACTCTGTGCCACGTGAATACTATGACCAATCACAGCATCCCACAATGTACGCAGAGTGGGAAGAAAGAAAGTTTCCTGATTGCAGCCAGTACCAGTGTAAATTAGTACCAGTGTCATCCAGTACCAAAGCAGTGCCATTCACTCCTCTACTGTAATTCACTCTTCTACAATAAATGTCAGGGATCTGACCTGTATATTAACCCCTCACCTCCCTTATCCTGCACATCTGCACTTTGACACCTCCAACCCCATCCTCCCACTTTACACGACCTGTACATTAACCCCACACCTCATGATTCCTCTGTGAATGACCTATACTTTTCATGGGTTTAGTGCACCATTACCAAGCTCCATTTTTTAACTCCCACAAGGTTGCCATGCTTTTCACTTATAAACAACAGTGGCAACTGGGGTGTCTACTTACCAAAAGATGTAATTTCATTTTTTTTTTGTAGTGCCATGGTATTTTCATCTTCTTTATAAAAAGATGATATATAATTTACTTGGGTACAGTGTTGCATGGCTGAATAATTGTCAGTCAAACTGTCACAGCGTTGAAATATTAAAATCGGCCCAGACAGGGAGTGACTGCACCAAAGTCCTGGGTCTGGAAAAGGATCTTGTTATCACCCTCACTAAGGATCTACCTGCAGATGTTGGGTGGCACACAGCTCCTGGGACACTGTGGGTAAAGACCTTGCTGGGGTCTATTAATTGGGGAAATTCCAGATAGAAACTAAGTGCATGAGGTTGCTATTTGGACTGCTGCTGTAGGTTCCTATATACCTGGGGTCAGCAACCCGTCGATTGCGGGCTACCTGTTGACCGCGAGTAGGCGTCAGGGAGACCGGGAACGGGTCTGTGCCGCTGAACCCCACCTTCTCTGCCCTCAGCCTCCCTTGCAGCACTTTCGGTCCTCCTCTATCTCCCCCCTCTTCCTCCATCGCTGTCATCAGTGTACAGCGGGGAGCGAGAGGCAGCACAGCTAAGGACGGAGGGTGGGGGTAAGAGCTGGCCAAGTTAACTTTTCAAGTTAACCCGCAGGTGATTGGTTGCTAGGTCCTAAGCAACCAGTCACCAGCTTGTTAATATTAAAAGCCACCTTGCCAGCTCCTGCCCCCTGTCCAGAACTGTGCTGCCTCTCGGTCTCCTGTGTACACATGAAGGATGCTATGGGAGGGAAGGGGGGAAAGAGGACACTACGTGTGTGTGTGTGTGGGGGGGGGGGGTGATGTGAACGGGCAGTGGATACTGCTATGGACAGGGCCATCCTCATAGCAGTGTCCTCTACCACCCTTCACACCACCCCCCTCCAAATCCGAGCGTAACACACTCCTGATTCATGCATTCCGAGCGCAACACACTACCGATCCCTGAATTCCTGAGTGCAACGCACTCCTAATCCCTGCATTCCGAGCGCAACGCACTACTGATCCCTGCATTCCTGAGCACAACGCTCTCCTGATCCCTGCATTCCGAGCGCAATGCATTCCTGATCCTTGCATTCCGAGCACAACGCACTACTGATCCCTGTATTCCTGAGCGCAACGCATTCCTGATCCCTGCATTCCTGAGAGCAACGCACTCCTGATCCCTGCATTCCGAGCGTAACACACTCCTGAACCCTGCATTCTGAGCATAATGCACTTCAGACCCTGCACTCTCTTGTAATACTTTTTTTTTTGGAGTCCACTGCATTTGCGATCTACATTGGGGTTAACAATGTCTCATCACCCACAGTAGATCACAAAGGCAGTGCATTTTAAACACGGTGCAGAAAACGAACATGGAACATGCCTTTCTGGCATCGTGTTCTGGTGTGAATCCTTACAACAGGACACTGTGCCCGGTAATCTTTGACTTCATCAGTGTTGTTCAAGTAGATCTCCATCTCTCTAAGGTTGCCTACCCCTGCTATATACACTGGCTATTCCTTCCTACTTCCAGAAAAGCTACTTTTGGAAGATTAGAGAGAAGTTTGTCCTCCTACTGTTGTTACTGATCATTTTCTCCTTTTGAAGTTTTTCAGCAACACATACTAAGGCCGCGTACACACGAGCAGACTTTCCCGCGGGATTGTCCACCGGACTGGAGTCTGCCGGACAATCCGCCCGTGTGTGGGCGCCGGCGGACTTTTTCCTGCCAAAAGTCCGGCGGACTAAGTTTTAAGTTCAGACTTAAAATTGTCCGCTGGACTCGCGAGTCCGGTGGACTATCCCGCGGTCTGTGTGCTAGTCCGCGGGACTTTTGGAAATGAACGGACTTGCCGACACACGATCGGAAAGTCTGTTCATTTAGAACGTGACTGCAGGTAGATGGGACTAGCGAAGGCAGTGAATGCCGCCGCGCTAGCCCCGTCACCTGGCATGGATTTAAAGGGAATCCCTACGCCGAAAAAACGGCGTTGTGGTCCCCCCCAAATCCATCTCAGACCCTTATCCGAGCACGCAGCCCGGCCGGCCAGGAAAGGGGGCGGGGACGAGCAAGCGCCCCCCCTCCTGAGCCGTACCAGGCCGCGTGCCTGGAAGAAGAAGACGGCGCAGAAGGCGGCGACAGCGGCAAGAACAGAAGAGACCCCCGAAGACCCCCGAAGACCCCTGAAGGCGGAACGAGACCCCCAGACGACGGCCGCGACGACAAAGAAGAAAGCCGGGCTCCTCCGTTCGTGAAAGAGCTAGGTAAAAGAGCAGAAGAGAGTGGAGGAGTCCGGCGAGAAGACCCCCAAGACGGAAGAAGACCCCGGAGCAGTACAATAAAATATTAAAAAAAAATTGTGTGTTTTTTTTATTTACACTTTTACACCTTAGGTGAATGGGTAGGGGTACATCGTACCCCCATACTCATTCACATAGGGTGGGGGGCCAGGATCTGGGGGCCCCCTTATTAAAGGGGGCTCCCGGATTCCGATAAGCCCCCCGCCCGCAGTCCCCGACAACCAACGGCCAGGGTTGTCGGGAAGAGGCCCTTGTCCTCATCAACATGGGGACAAGGTGCTTTGGGGTGGGGGGGGCGCACAATCCCGCCGGAAAGTCTGATTGTGTGTACGCCGCATAAAAAGGCATCCTTGACTGAGCCTTTATTGTTGATGTGTTTGTAGGACTGTGCTTGTGTGACCGGCAGCCTCTGTACTACAAAGGGAGACCTGGGCATATTTTCAGCGGCCCCTCTGGGTGTAAGCTCTACAATACAAAGGCATACAATGTTTTCAAAGATTACTATATATACAGTAAAAAGACATACAATAAAACAAGAGAGAGCATCCTACATGTATGGTCTTACAAGCTCAAGGATAAGTACAGTAATTCAATAACAAAATTCAATAATCAACAAAATATGAAAAGCTTATATAAGAAACTTCCAACCAATTGGTCAAAACTCTAAATAATTAGTCACTCAAGGTCTGTGGTTTCTTTAGATTCTCTGAATAATAAATAGGCACATGTTCTTCTAAGAAATCCAGGACCTTGTGGTCTTAGTAGAGTAATTATACATGCAAAAGATCAACATTAGCAAATGAGATGAGTACCCTGTGTTGTATGGTGTTCCCAGCAAATATCTCTAGATCTAGGCATCTTGGTGGTGCTTTTAGTTACATATCTAGTAGCTCAACCCAAGGCCATTTTTTTCTGGAACCCCTTTACACATAGTTTGAAAAAAACATGTTTAGCGTTGAGAGGTTTACTTCTTATTGAAAACCCTGCATGGGTTCCCCCACTCTGTCTAGTATACCCCACACTGACCGACTCTTTGTTGCCCTCTGCCACACTAGGCAGTGTTAACTTGAATTTTTCAGGCAGGCTCCTGTGCTGTAGTGTTGGTCCACGTTGCATCTCAAGTCAGTGTGAAGGCATACTAGACAGGACTCTAGGAGGAGGTTTAGGAGAAGATGTTTAATGTAAAACTCAAGACTTCTGTATGACATTCTAAACAAGTACCAAATCCAAATAGATTGGAGGCACACACCAATGATGTCCTGGATTTCCAATTTAGTTTTTTAAGCAGGCTAAGGTAACAGCATACACTGCACTGCACACCTACCACCACAAACCATGCCACAGATGGGAGGTGTGCAGGTGTGCAGTGTAATGTGTGCTGGATGTCATCTTAGCTTGCTTAAAGCGGAGTTCCACCCAAAAGTGTTATTTCAGCTTTAAGCACTCTTCGCCCCCTTACATACACATTTGGCATGTCATTTTTTTTTGGGGGGGGGGGGGGGAGTGGGTGCTTCGTTTTGAGTGGGACTTCCTGTCCCACTTCCTGCCTCTGAGTATGGGCCGCCTAGGCAACTCCTCCTCTCCCCCTAGGAGTCAAATAAAGTGATTTTGCGCTAAAGTGCATTAGATAGTGTATAGGAGCCAATTCACGGCACAATTAGGATCAAAATAAAAAATAAAGTGCATGTGACAAAAAATGTATATATCTACTTGCAAATATAAATAAATAAATATGTACACATATATAATTATATAGTGATAAATGATACAATGTGCATCAAGTGCTAAAAAATGTGTCAAAATATCACAAAATATATAGATATAAAAGTGCCAATAATCAATTAATTAAACCTGATATCACAGAAACCACAGTACCATGTAAATGGGATAAAAATATCAAAAAAATGGATGAATATTACAAAATATTATAAAATATTAAAAAATCTCATAAAATATTATATAAATGTTTGTATGAGTAACGAGTCCAACAAAGAATAAAAGTGACTGAAAAAACGCAATGGTGGTACCCCCTTTCCCGGGGTGTCACTATCAAAGTCTCTATAGAACTTGTTCGGATTAACTTCAGACAGTGGGGGATGTGGGTGGTGAGGACCTAATTCAGTATGGTGCTCGCTAGCCTCTCACCTCTCAAATGATCAAAACACGCATCAAAGCCAATATGGATGATGAGCTGTAGTTCCAGATCCCTCCTTAGGTGTCGCCCAATCAACTGGTCAAATCCGTTCCAAACATAGGGGGAGATGGTGTCACTTCCTCAAAGTAATGGATACCAGGATAAGCCGTCCCTTCCTGGATCTGTGGTAGTAACTACCTGCAGCCGTAGCTCACTCCCAAAGATCAATGTGGGTGCGGGCAAAGGTGAAGGGAAAATACAAAGGGGACCCAATCGTGAAGTATGCCAAAATAATAGCCAAACCTTTAATTAATAAAAATGCGCTTACATTCAAATTGATAAAAACAGCCAGAGAGAAACGAACGTGTCCGTCTGACAGCACTTCCGGTATCCTCCGTCCAGCCAATCCCTACGCGTTACGTCACGTGACCTCGTGACTGAGGTCACGTGACGTAACGCGTAGGGATTGGCTGGACGGAGGATACCGGAAGTGCTGTCAGACGGACACGTTCGTTTCTCTCTGGCTGTTTTTATCAATTTGAATGTAAGCGCATTTTTATTAATTAAAGGTTTGGCTATTATTTTGGCATACTTCACGATTGGGTCCCCTTTGTATTTTCCCTTCACCTTTGCCCGCACCCACATTGATCTTTGGGAGTGAGCTACGGCTGCAGGTAGTTACTACCACAGATCCAGGAAGGGACGGCTTATCCTGGTATCCATTACTTTGAGGAAGTGACACCATCTCCCCCTATGTTTGGAACGGATTTGACCAGTTGATTGGGCGACACCTAAGGAGGGATCTGGAACTACAGCTCATCATCCATATTGGCTTTGATGCGTGTTTTGATCATTTGAGAGGTGAGAGGCTAGCGAGCACCATACTGAATTAGGTCCTCACCACCCACATCCCCCACTGTCTGAAGTTAATCCGAACAAGTTCTATAGAGACTTTGATAGTGACACCCCGGGAAAGGGGGTACCACCATTGCGTTTTTTCAGTCACTTTTATTCTTTGTTGGACTCGTTACTCATACAAACATTTATATAATATTTTATGAGATTTTTTAATATTTTATAATATTTTGTAATATTCATCCATTTTTTTGATATTTTTATCCCATTTACATGGTACTGTGGTTTCTGTGATATCAGGTTTAATTAATTGATTATTGGCACTTTTATATCTATATATTTTGTGATATTTTGACACATTTTTTAGCACTTGATGCACATTGTATCATTTATCACTATATAATTATATATGTGTACATATTTATTTATTTATATTTGCAAGTAGATATATACATTTTTTGTCACATGCACTTTATTTTTTATTTTGATCCTAATTGTGCCGTGAATTGGCTCCTATACACTATCTAATGCACTTTAGCGCAAAATCTCTTTATTTGATTTCTTGTACGAGTTTGTGTTCACTCTTAGATTTTGCAGCTTTTATATAGGAATTTTTCCACACTTAGCATTTAGGTTTATTTTGTTCACATTTTTCACTTATTCATCTATATAGTTTCTAGTTCGTTAAAATAGCGCAAAGGACACCCACATTCATTTTTGTATCTCCCCCTAGGAGGCCCCTCACTCTCTGCAATCTTCTGCATGCGCAGCGAGCGCCCAGCCATGAAGCCACAAGCTGTCACAGCCGGGTGCCCACAGTTTCAATGGAGGCAACGCGGAGAGGAGGGGGAGAGGAGCGAGGCTCTGTGCGGCCGCATCGCTGGACCTTGGGACAGCGAGTGTTTGTTTGTTAAAAGTCAGCAGCTAAACTTTTTGTAGCTGCTGACTTTTAATAAACAAAAAAAACGAAACCTTAGTCCCAGAACATCATTGGTGCACACCCTGTTGTTTCTATTTGCAAGCAGCATGAAGCAGAAGCAGGCTCCTTGGACTTTCTGCACCCAACGGAACCACAAAATGGAGGAGAAAATGTGGTGCCTTGGAGCGGGGTGAGGGGGGACACATGCTCACATGAAGTACAAAATCCAGCTATTATGATGTACAAGCCTCATAAAGTAAACCAAACTGTCCCCTTGCCTTTCCTGGGTGAGCTAAATACTAATTTATTTGTGTTTTACATGCTCCCTCTCCCAGACACTGCAGATCACAGTGGGAGGGCTTCAGCACCAGAGCCAGTGCTGCCAATCCAGAAAGTAGTGAACAGGAGTAGGTGTGGCCTGGTTCTGATTAACATGCTTTAAAGGGGTTGTAAAGCTTTGCACTCTCCGACCCCCCCCCGAGCCCCCGTTTTACTTACCTGAGCCCCAAATCTCAGTGGGCGTGATCCCGCGTGGCTTTCCCCCAGCTGCTGTGGGCTCTTCATTGGATGATTGATAGCAGCACAGCCATTGGCTCCCGCTGCTGTCAATTAAATCAATGACGCACCGTGGGGCGAGGCCGAGTGATACACTCGGCGGCTATGGCCGCCGAGTGTATCACACAGGAGTGCGCCCGCAAGCTAACCCCCTTGGGAGAGCGCTTCCCAGAGGGGGGTTAGCTCTTGTGGGGAGGAGCCGAGACAGCTGCCGAGGGATCCCAGAAGATGAGGATCGGGGCCACTCTGTGCAAAACGAACTGCACAGTGGAGGTAAGTATGACATGTTTGTTATTTTAAAAAAAATAACTAACCTACACAACCCCTTTAAAGCCCCATACACACGGTCGGACAATCCGCGGACCAGGTCCGTCGGACCATGTCCGTCATACTTTGTCTGATGTTGGTTTTGCGTACACATGGTCAAACAAAGTTGTCGGAAAATCCGATCATTCTGAACGCGGTGACGTTTGTTGCCTACGACGGGACTACGTAGAGGCTAGTAGCCAATAAATTTGGTCTTGTAATGTGATCTGAGCATGCGTAGCACTTTGTCCGGTCGGACAACCGTACACACGATCGGATTTGGTGTGATCGGACCGTGTTGTCGGCAAATCTTTCCAGCAGGAGATAAGACTTTGTCCGTCGGACAATCCGACGTACACTGTCCGATGGTGCATACACACGGTCTGATTTTTCAACAACATTGTCCGATCGGACAGAATCCATGAAAAAGTCCGACCGTGTGTATGGGGCTTTAGATTGGTAATCAACAGTGACAATGCTGAGAGCCACGCTCCTACAAACATCTTTTTAGCCCACTGTAGTGCAAGAAAGCAGAGCTTATATGAGGGTGGCAACTCAGGAGCAGTGCAGTATCATTGCCACCCATCACTGGAAGCTGCATTAGATGGAATTCATTTGAGGAATAACATGGTTTTGTGGGACTTTGTAAGTGCAGTTGCACTTATAGTATACTGTAATTGACTGCTGCCACACATTTTTTTTTAAATCAGGCCAAAGGAAAAATATAGTGTGCTTTCAGTGAGTATATCTATTTTAGGGTAATTCCAAGTAAGCAATTTTGCTGACTTAACACCCAAGGGGCGCATAGAAAGTGCTGCCTGCCTAAGGCTGGGTTCAAAATCCAATTCGCATGACAGCCGAGTGTGACCGGCTCTCAATGGAACCGGTTCGCACAGGTCCAGGGCGGCCGCTGTCTGCATTTAAAAATGGTCCTGTGTGTCTTTGAGTCTGATTCAGGTGCAAATTCAGGCTAAAATTCAGACCTGATTCGCACCTAAACCAGTAAACAGGGACGCACTGGACCCCAGGCATGAACCCGCGGCCGCACATGTGTGAACCCGGCCTTACTGTCTCTATACACAGGCATTGACAGAGATGATTTGGTCAGACCTGATCTGCACCTTAGACCATGAGACCCTCTGGATCCAACTGGGTACAGATACAAAAAAGCAAACATTTATTTTCCCTTTTTCAAGTTTACTTCTTCTGAAGAAGGAAATATTAAAAGTACAAATTATGACAGATCCAAATTTTGAAATAATCAAAAACAAATAATTCTATGCCATACCAAAACTAGCAGAATTATAAAATGAACAAATACAAACATGAATGCATATCATCATGTAACAATAATAATTTACCACTTGCAGTTTGTATATACAGTATATATGGCCACATGGCCATATTGCAGCGTACTTTTGAAATTGTAGCAGCCTGGTGAGTCTGTTTGTAGAACCTTTTTTGAGAAATAGATTTTGAATTCCAGTCAAAGTGTTCTTCCTGTGGTCAGTGAGTATATATTGACCCTGGTTCTGTCTAGTTGTTAATAGCATGCTGTTTTGCTTCTCTGACATGCTATTTTCAGTTACAGAAGTTGGCACAAGTGGTTTCACACTGGAGAATTTATGTCTGTGATTATCTATAGTAACACATTAGCACAGTAGAACAAAATTGTAGAGAGCACCACTTCCCTGGATATGTCAGTGTCTCTGAGGTAAGTACATACACAATGGATAAATAAATAATAAATAAATAATAAAAAATGAATTTATTACAAAGTATACACAGTATAAAAACATGTTTGATGGTAGCATTAGGCCATATACAAAATTGACGAAAAATGATACTCAATCCATAAAACTTGAGAGATGCTTGTACGTACAGTAAGCCGACGCATTTCGCAGACTTCTTATCGGCTTCTTCTGGGCAGCTCAACATGCATCTATATCATTATTCAAGTTACTAAAAGATAACATTAGTATCAATTACAATACATTTATTCATTTTATATATATGGGCAATCACTATTGGTACCCCGTCTGCTTATATCATTCTTGGCAGATGGGTGGCGCTGTGCGCGTAGCTCTCTGACCGCAGTCTATGACGCGGCTGACGGCCGTTTCCGGTTCAGTCATTTCCGGCGGGATCATTTCTTATAAAGGCAGAAGTGACAGTGAGAGATAGTGGGATGCATACCACAGTGACGGCGAGGCACGGATCCAAGATTGAGGAATACTTGGATGTTTACCATCTATATACAATTATGCATTCTATCTTCGACCTACTCAGGTAACTAGCAATGGACCGGAACCACTCCTTAGAATTGTGCTTAGGTATTCAGGATTGATTCTCTTAAGTGGGCCCTTCCAGCGTTTGGTGGGCTATATTTCTATGGCCACTCTAGCTGCTGGATGTTTTATAACCTGGCCTCAACTATGGAACATTGTGGGCTATACAGGGATTAGGTTGTATGGATGTTTCCATGTGGTTATGCCTATAGCCTGTAAATATGTATCCAAGTTTTTGGGTAGCCACCTTTAGCTACTTACCTTGGTAGCTCTTGGAGTATCCAATGGCGGGATATTTTGTTTTGTATATATGGATATATGTAATAGCTAACCTATTGCCCGGCTCCCTTGTTATCTCCCCTTCCTCTTTTTCTTCTTCACTCTTCCTCTTCTCCTTTTCCTTTCTTTTTTCCTTCTCTCTTTTCTCTCCTTGTACTCTCTGGTTTCATCCTTGTCTTTTCTTTATTCCCCCCTTTCTCTTCGTTCTTTCCTCTTTCGTTTTTTCTCGCTTTTTGTTTCATCTCTTCTTCTTTTCTGTTCTCCCCTTGTCACTCAGTACCTAGTGTGGATATAGTTTATTGTATATCCTACATAGATGGTGATGTAAGGGATCTTGCATCTGAATAACTATGTTTGGTTCTATAGATAATGATTGGTTTAATACTATCCTGCCTTGGATATGATCTGATGCCCACCAGACTGTTACGGTGATTCTGACATCACCGTTCAATTACCGGATGAGGATCCGTTCACTCTTTTTTGATGCTGCAGTCGGTACAGAGTTAATGTCATAGAATTTTGTGAGCACTTATATTATTATTAACAAATGTTGTATATATATATATATATATATATATATATATATATACATTTATTGTAATTGATACTAATGTTATCTTTTTGTAACTTGAATAATGATATAGATGCATGTTGAGCTGCCCAGAAGAAGCAGATAAGAAGTCTGCGAAATGCGTCGGCTTACTGTACATACAAGCATCTCTCAAGTTTTAGGCTACTTTCACACTGGAGCGGTGGGGGGGCGCTGGCGGTAAAGCGGCGCTATATTTAGCGCCGCTTTACCGGCGTTTTAGCGGCGCATTGCGGCCGCTCGCGGGGTGTTTTTACCCCCCGCGAGCGGCCGAAAAAGGGTCAATACCGCCCGCAAACCGCCGCTGTAGCGGCGTTTTGCGGGCGGGTTCGGCGCGCTCCCCCATTGTTTTCAATGGGACCGGGCGCTATAGGAGCGGTAAATATACCGCTCCTATAGCGAGCCAAAGATGCGGCTTGCAGGACATTTTTGAGCGTCCTGCAAGCGCACCGCTTCAGTGTGAAAGCCCTCGGGCTTTCACACTGAAGGAACAGCAACAGCTGTTTCGGGTCGGTTTGCAGGCGCTATTCTTAGCGCAATAGCGCCTGCAAACCGCCTTAGTGTGAAAGGGGCCTTATGGATTGAGTATCATTTTTGGTCAAAAATTTGTATATGGCCTAATGCTACCATCAAACAAGTTTTTATACTGTGTATACTTTGTAATAAATTTATATTTTATTATCATCCATTGTGAATGTGCTTATCTCAGAGACAGTGACATATCCGGGAAAGTCCCATCACCTTAAGGGGGAGTGGTGCTCTCTCCAATTTTGTTCTAATTGATTTCTCAGGGATGTGGATGTGGATATGACAGTTTGTCCCTAGAACTGGTACAACAATTTCCAATATATATATATATATATATATATATATATATATATATATATATATTACATTAGCACAGTAGAATTTTCATTTTCTGTTGTAAACTCTAACTGCATTTATCTATTTTCAATTATAGTGTAATATCGTGCAAAGTGCAAAGTTTGGTCCAGTCCTGTTTTCCAAAAATTATATATATATATATATCCTGCTTAACAACCTTAATTAGGGACCAGTTAGGAAAACTGAATTAGACCACCCATTGTCTTTTCCATAAATCATGAGAACATGGACATTCTTTTAGCATGGAAAATATGAAAAATTGGAAAAACAGATATACAACATATGGTCACATATTCTTTCATTTTAATAAACAGAACTTTTCAAAGAAAAATGCAAATTTTTGGTAAATTACACTTTTAGAACTAGTTCCATAAGTGAATTATTTCCCGATTTTTCTTTCTTTTTTTTTTTAATCAGAAAAAAGGTTTATTGTGCCAACAAAGACAAAAAACAGATTACATATCATATCAAAAATAATGTAATTTGTTACATCAGCAATCATGCATTGTGCAAAGATCAGTAGAACAGTGAGTGGCACCCAAAGAAATTACTTTGACGCATCTTAACTCTCGATTTTTTCTTTTAGAGTAATACACGGCCTACCTTCCAGTGGCCATTACTGTTGTGGCTTCACCATTATCAGGTTAATAATCGTGGTCAACGAGTGAAGTACCACAAAAGTTCCTCATTGAAAGATGCTAATTTTATTCCTGCTAAGAGTCTTCTGGCATAAGAGACAGCAACAGGATCATGAACTACAACGTGTACTCTGGAATGTTCCAGACAGTCCTAGTATCATAGGCGTGCGCACAGGGTGTGCCAGGTGTGCCCAGGCACACCCTAATCACCCTGTGCAGCACAAATTCCCCCTACTGCCCTGGCTCCCCCCCTCCGCCCACAGTGCTTCTGGCTTCCCTCCTCTCCTCTCCTGCTGACTGATGCTGCAGGGATGTTTTAGGATGAGTGGGGGAACTGGCCAATAAACATGTAATTTACTGGCCCCTTCTCTTTCTGAGTGAACATCGTGAGTGATTGATAGTGTGTGTTTGAGCTTTGAGGTGCACACCCTAATGTAATTGGCTACGCACACGTAGAACCCATGGTGGAGGCACAATTTATATTTTAAAAAGTTATAGCTTTCTAATTAGGGTTGAGGTCCGTGTTTGCCATTACCATAAGTTAATCATGAATCTGCGGAATTTGCAAATTGAGAACTTTTGGATTCGTAATTTGCCACCAGCAAAAAAGGAACAACATACACTATATTGTCAAAAGTATTGGGACACAACAACACCCTATAGCTTGACAAGGTCAACAGAAACCTAATAAAACAGACATGGAGGTATGGATCCTTGAATTGAGTATAACAAGGTCCATAACAAATACAAAAAGAAATAATGTATATATATATATCCAACGATTAGGTCCATGAAGTCCTCCATGCTTGCTTTCCAATGCGTTTTGCTATTTGATAGCTTCCTCAGGACTACTGGGTAGGTGCTGATGGACCTTTCAACTGGATATAGAGTCACATCACATAAAACAGATTAGGAATCAACATTGATCTTTCCAAATAGATCGACTTCTGGATGTAAATGTCAGGCTAGGAGCAGAACAGGTAACAGTTCAGGTGTGCTGAATATGTAAAGAGTTCAAGGAACAAGAGCACAAACCATAAGCAGGTCTAAGCAGAGCAGGTCAACTGGGACTTGTAGTTCACCGCTGCAGATGAAGGCAGATGTTGGCTGGTGCTTGTAGTTCACCACTGCAGATAAAGGTAGATGTTGGCTGGTGCTTGTAGTTCACCGCTGCAGATGAAGGTACTACAGTAGAATCAAGCAAAGTAAGCTAGGCAAACTGGGTCATACACAGGTAGATCAGAGTCCAAACGGTATCGAATCAGAAGCAAGCAAGCAGGGTCATACACGAAATATACAGAGCAGATATCAGCTGGGTCAAGCAGTAGCACACAAAGGTAACAGCTCTATAACGAGCACTGATTGTGTGCTGATACAGTTGATTTAAAGGTTAGCTGGCCAATCACTGTTGTTTCCCAGGCAAAGGCTGTGTCAGGTGAGTTTTGCTGGGTCTTAAAGTAATCCTAGTACTGACAGTAAAGATGTATAAATTTCATAAGTGACAACTGGATTTAAGAAGAGGGGAAAAATTCTCACCCCCAACACAGTCATGGTCACTATTAGGGAATGCAAGTTGGTCGAAATACAGTGCTGAGGGAGAGGAAAGCCATAGGGTCAGCCACTGGAATTCAATTGTCGATATTGCACTTAGTATAATCCCTCCTCAAAAAGAACAAAATCTGTCTCTTCTACATATACGTCAAACTAGGACCCCAATCCTTAGCAATGTGTGTAAAGAATTGTGTCAGTATACCAGGTATCCTTCAGTTTGGGGGCTTATTAGTAGAGCCAAACCCAAAACCCTAAATAGGGTAGGAGGTTCCTCTTCTTACAGTGTTGATATTGCGGACATCCCACAAGGTGTGTCAGTATACCAGGTATCTTTCAGTTTGGGGGCTTATTAGTGATCTGACGGGGATGTCCGCAATATCAACACTGTAAGAAGAGGTGCCTCCTACCCTATTTAGGGTTTTGGGTTTGGCTTTACTAATAAGCCCCCAAACTGAAGGATACTTGGTATACTGACACAATGCTTTACGTGCATTGCTAAGGATTGGGGTCCTAGTTTGACGTATATGTAGAAGAGACAGATTTTGTCCTTTTTGAGGGGTGATTATACTAACTGCGATATCGACATTTGAATTCCAATGGCTGACCCTATGGCTTGCCTCTCCCTCAGCACTGTACTTTGACCAACTCGCATCCCTAATAGTGACCTTGACTGTGTTGGGGTGAACATTTTTCCCCTCTCCTTAAATCCAGTTGTCACATATTCCTAAGTCTTTACATCCAGAAGTCAATCTATTTGGAAGGATCAATCTTGATTCCTAGACTGTCTTGATTCCTAGACGGTCCATCAGCACCTACCCAGTATGTCCTGAGGAAGTTATCAAATTGAAAAACGCGTTTGTCAAACAAGCATGGAAGAGTTCATAGACCTAATCTTTTAATATATATATATATATATATATACATTCTTTATTTTTGTATTTGTTACAGACCTTGTTATACTCAATTCAAGGATCCATACCTCCATGTCTGTTCTATTGGGTATCTGTTGACCTTGTCAAGCTATAGGGTATTGTTGTTTGTTACATGTTATTTTATTTTTTTTGTAATAAAATGTATACCTTTATAAACTATTGCCTCATGAAAATCCGCTTTCCTTTGATAGAATTTTTTTCAAAATGTATTCAATCCTTTTATATTATTATGGTTAACACTCAGCCCACCGCTTTGCAAAGCCAAACACTGAATTCCAGCAGCCATGGAAAAGAATGCTCCAGGTTACTTAAATATCTGCAGGGAGGAGTGTATGGTTCCTATGTCCCTAATATTAGACACCAGTTGTTGACCTTTTGGGAAGGGGGCACAGACTCTAGACTGACACCCTCATGAGACCCTCTTTAGACATTGGGCTTGTAGAAGCAAGCAATGCAAACTGCGGTGCATAAGAACCAATTGGATTTTAGACTGATGAAGACTAATAATGGAAAAATGAAATGTGACCGGTTGTTGGGCACTGTACTTTGCATATTGCTCTTTGCTCTTCTGAAGTAACTAATACATTGTACCAGCTTGGATTGCTGAATGCAAATGTGATTGTAAACATATCTAGGTGGTCTATCTACCTCTTTATCGGCTGCTGATCTGCAAAAGTTGAAGAATATGCAAAAGATGGAATAATTAAAATGAAGAGTATTTGTGACGGCCCTTGTCAGCTGTTTCTAAAGCTGTTCATAGACTATGGTTGTACATAATGTAAGGATGTCAGCCTACAAGCACAGGGACCTAAATGCCCAACGGACACCCTTAGCTCCAACTTAGTGATAAATCTTTTTTCCAGGGGCTGTCAGCCAGGAGTGTCTGCTAAGGCCACACACAGACATTACAAATGTCCTGATTACATCAAGCAATTACTGTACACCATCTAAGTGCATGTTAGGTTCTACATTGGCTTCTCTTTCCATTCCCGGTAATTAAAGAAGAACTCCATTAAATCTGAGCACCACAAACCAAAAACGCTGTTCATTTATTTTTATTTTTTTTAATAAATCTGTTTTTATTAATTTTGTTATTTGATTCATTAATCAAATTTCTTCATTAATTTAGGCCAATACATATTTCTGGTAAAAAAATCCCAATAAGCGTATATTGATTGGTTTTCGGTTTTATAGGTTTGCGCAAAAGTTATAGCGTCTACAACTATGTAGATGGGGTATTTTTATAAAATGTTTATAGATTTTTTTTTTAATAGTATCAGCGACTTATATCGGGACTGCGACATTACGGCAGGCAAATAGTACACTAAGTGACCCTTTTTTGGGGACCAGTGACCCTAATACAGTGATCAGTGCTAAGAAATATGCACTATCACTGTACTAATGACACTGGCAGGGAAGGGGCTAACATCAGTGGTAATCAAAAGGTTAAATGTGTCCATAGGGGGTGCTTTCTAACTGTGGGGGGTGGGGGCGGTGCTTGTACTGTAAGAAGACAGAGATCAGTGTTCCTGCTTAGCAGAAACACAAGATCTCTGTCTTCTCCTGTCACAAAACAGTGATCTGCTGATTGGCTCCCACTGTGATTGGAGCGGGTTGCCAGACCCAGAAGAAGAAATCATGTACATGTACGTGATTTCGCGCTTAAGAGCCGCCCTTCTACAGTATATATACATGGGGCAGTCCTTAAGCGGTTAAGAGAAAAAAACACCTGCATACTAGCACGTTATGAAATACCTTAGAGTGAAGCCCTCCATCACTAAGCGGGCTGACATTTCCCCCCAGTCTTTCTTCTGAATCCGGGGGATCCGACGCTGTAAGTGGCCAGAGCCACGATGACGTCACTCCCACGCATGCGTGCAGGAGCCCTCGGTTCCAGCACGAAGCTCTGAAGGTTCGGCACGGTATGCTGGACCTTCAGAGCACATATGCCAGTGAAGTCACTGGCTGCATCCAGGGTGAATATCTCCTAAAGTAACGGTGCACGTTTAGGATATATTAATTTTACTTACAGGTAAGCCTTATTATAGGCTTACCTGTAGGTTAGAATCACAAAGCAGGCTTTACTACCGCTTTAAGATTAAAATCGATTTCCCCCTGAAATTTGGGACATGTACCATTCCTTTATTCTTCTTTACTGTTGGTGTTGTATAACACACCTGAGGATACACAGTATGCACAATACTGCTAAGGAACACATGGGGTTATTTACTAAGGCTGGAGAGTGCACAATCTGGTGCAGCTCTGCATAGAAACCAATCAGCTTCCAGGTTTTATTGCCAAAGCTTTATTAAACAAGCTGAAGTTAGAAGCTGATTGGCTATTATGCACAGCTGCACCAGATTCTGAGTGTACCAGTTTTAGTAAATCTTCCCTATAGTCTCAACTTGATTTTGGCTTCTGGGTTCCAGTAATGGCATTCTAATTTGTTTACCAGTCTACACATGTCGATATGGACTCAAGGGGCATTTTGGAGACGACAATGGTCTCTCTTGGTCTCTTTCCTGGAGCTAAGAGGTGAACCAATTTAGGATGGAAATAAAGTGGATGCATGTGAAGAAACCACAACCAAAAATGTATATAAAAAATATTTGTGCGTATTTAAATCTGATCATGGCTTGGTGAAATTGCTAATTTTGCCTTCTCTGAAATGTAATCAAAATTAGCCTCAAATTTTTCCATGTTCACTGCTTGAAAATAAAAAAATAAAAAATCACATGGCTTTGTTTACTAACTGATATGGTGATCCAGGCCTTTATCATACCTCCCAACATTTTGAGATGGGAATGAGGGACACCTACCAGAAAATGTATGTAGGCATGGGACACTCCCCCTGCCACACCCCCTTAAAAGTGAATTAACCAAAAAAAGGTTAATTAAATCCACAAGGGCTTTTTTTTACCACTACTATTCCTTTATATTGGCTTTTAAAATTTACAAATGCAGCAATTTAGGATTTGGATAAAAGGTTTAGCACTGGGAAACACTTTTTGAAAGATAAAAAGTGCTTTTTATATGCAACTATATAGATCAGACCAAAATGAGGGACAAATGAGGAGGAATGAGGGACAGATGGACATTGCTCCAAATCAGGGACAGTCCCTCGAAATTAGGGACAGTTGGGAGCTATGCCTTTATTAACCACTTCAGCCCCGGACCAATTGGCAGCCAAAAGACCAGGCCCCTTTTTGCGATTCGGCACTGCGTCGCTTTAACTGACAATTGCGCGGTCGTGCGACGTGGCTCCCAAACAAAATTGGCGTCCTTTTTTTCCCACAAACAGAGCTTTCTTTTGGTGGTATTTGATCGCCCCTGTGGTTTTTATTTTTTGCGCTATAAACAAAAATAGAGCGACAATTTTGAAAACAATGCAATATTTTTTGCTTTTTGCTATAATAAATATCCCCAAAAAATATATAAAAAAACATTTTTTTCCTCAGTTTAGGCTGATACGTATTCTTCTACATATTTTTGGTAAAAAAAAAAATCGCAATTAGCGATTATTGATTGGTTTGCGCAAAAGTTTTAGCGTTTACAAAATAGGGGATAGTTTTATAGCATTTTTATTAATTTTTATTAGCGATTTTTATTGTGACTG
This sequence comes from Lithobates sylvaticus, assembly GCA_028564925.1. Taxonomy (NCBI): domain Eukaryota; kingdom Metazoa; phylum Chordata; class Amphibia; order Anura; family Ranidae; genus Lithobates; species Lithobates sylvaticus. The sequence goes on from CM053038.1 coordinate 96,362,834, forward strand.
CGACATTATGGCGGACACATCGGACATTTTTGACACATTTTTGGGACCATTGTCATTTATACAGCAATCAATGCTATTTAAATGCATTGATTCCTGTATAAATGACAGTTGTAGTGAAAGAGTTAACCACTAGGGGGAGGGGAGGGTTTATGGGCTGTGACGTGTGTGTGTTTTTTTTTTTTACATTAGGGGGCGGGGCTGACGTCTGACGTCATCGATCGGCTTTCCCGATGACCGGGAACAGCCAATCAATGACAGGCAGAGTAGGAAGCGCGGAGAGAGGTTTGTTTACACATACCTTTCCCCGTTCTTCAGCTCCGTGACCCGATCGCGGGACACAGCGGCGATCGGGTCTGCTGGTCCCGCGGCCGTGGTCACGGAGCTCCCGACCGGGTCGCGAGCACGCCGCCGGCGGCGCGACCCACGGGCAGGCATTTAAAGGGTCACGTACAGGTACGTGATTTTGCCTGCCCGTGCCATTCTGCTGACGTATATATGCAGGGGCGGTCGGGAAGCGGTTAATAAACAAAGCCAATCCTTATGCTAATGCTAACGCTAAACCTTTGTTGATTTCCCAGATGGTATATAGGCACTGCAGAGTATGTAATGGTGAAAGAGGACTTGCCAAAGTTTGGGGAACAATGGAACAGAGCTTACAGTACAACATTCTATTAATATGCTTTCTCCGACATAATCTAAAAATACATCATATAGGCATTTTATCTTAGATTTTTTTTATAAAAAATTTTTTTTTTACCTTTTTAATGATAAAATACACAAGTGTGCTGCTGGTAGTATCTACAAGAAATGTTAGGTATTCCCATACTAAATGTTATAACCCCATAAGTGAATGTTTGAAAGATGATTTTGTTGATTTTGTTCTCTGATTCATAATAAACTTGTGTAGACACATTGACAGACAGCACGGACTGGAGACTGAAGAACCTGCAGGAGAAAGACGACTATAGGGGCTTATTATTAACACATAAGCAAGTTAAAACAGGATGCACACGACAGCCTGCAGACACATCTCCATTCATGGAGACACTCAGCATTATCATGTGTACAGAGACTAGAAGAGAATCCGTGTGTCAGTCAGGATGTCTGGAATTCAAGTAGTTGTTTTCAAAGAATGCTAAACTGTGAATGTCATACGTGAACAGGCCAGGTAGACCGTACATAGAGCAATTCTATCAGCGATACTTAACTTTACATAGTCGCTAAAAAAAATTGGAGGTGAAGCAGGGCTTAACAAGGTGACCTTCGGGAGATTCCCACCCCTCTTCATGACTAGGCCATTTTTTGCGATACGGCACTGCGTTATTTTATTTGACAACTGACTAGCTTTAGGTCCCTTTCACACTAGTGGTCCGATCGGGTCCACCTGTCCCTTTTTCAGGTTGAATTGATCTGACCCTCCATTCATCCTCTATGGAGCAGCGGGTGTAAACAGACATGTGTCTGCTTATACCCGCCTACATCCAATCCGCTAAAAACAGACAGATGGAGATGCTTTCCCCTCCATCTGGGCCGTTTACATCTGACCGCCCATAGAGGAGAGCAGGCTGTGTCCGTGTCTGCTCTGCATAAGCGCACATGCTGAACCAGCGGAGTCCGCTCCATGTGAATGGGGCCTTAAGCTATACCTCCAAGATTATTGTAACTTTCACTGTCATCTTATTGCAACTTTTACGGTTATTTTATTGTTATTCAATGTATCTTTTTACTTTTCAATTAATTTCATTAGTTTGCTACTTTTCCATCTGACCTTACCTGAGGTGCCTGGCTCACTTGCCAATTAACCTATACACCTGCCTCATCAGGGTCATTGATATCTTACATTTAACCCCCATTGTGCTGGACTGGGAGAGAGCGCCACGTGCATTTTTTTTTTATTTTCATTGTGCAGCGATTACAAGGGCGGCGATGCTCATAGGGAATTGCAGAGAAGGCCGGAGAAGTTACAGAAGTCAGAACTTTACTCCCCTTAGCACAGCTGGGGTGTGTGATCAGAGTGGGGGGTATCTGGGGGTGTGGTCAGAGTGGGGGTATCTGGGGGGCATGATCAGGGTGAGGGTGTCTGGGGGGGTGTCAACAGGGTGAGGGTATCTGGGGGGGTGTCAACAGGGTGGGGTATCTGGGGGTGTGATTAGGGTGGGGGTATCTAAAAATCCACAGGTTAGAGGGTGCAAATTTTCTGGCTTGTCCCAGGCACTGACAACTCATGCTACACCACTGCATATAGTTTAGATCAGGGGCACCCAACCCGTGGCTCACGTGCCCCACGTGGCCCAAGAGTTTTCAACATGCGGCCTGGGCATGTCTGGAGGGACACAGTGCAAGCATAGAAGCCATGACGATAGACAAAGACAAGCTAGGCTAATGCACATATGGAGAGATGCCAGTGATGCCGTGCAAGTATAGCAGCCACCACCAGCAGACAATCAGAAGCCAGGCACAGACACATCAGGAGGGATGCAGGGGCTGCCATGTTTGTAATAGTACCGAGAGCAGCTAATACAGGGACTCCCAATAGCTCCACGCAAGTAAAATGCCGCATTGGCTGTATCTAGAGGGATGCTGGGGTGGGCTGCGCCCCCCAAAGCCCCCTGCCCACAACTTCCCCACTATCTTCCCACACAGCACATATATAAAGTTAAAAACCAATCCCCTTATCTATAATTTTTTTTAAATCTAGCATGGCTTGCATGTTGCAAAAAGAAAATAGAACCCCAAAAATAAAATCTGCGGATGAAGGAATGTTGCCGGACATTTTCTACTCAGCAGCTATCCTTATTGTTAGTGTATTTTATGTGTGGCCCAAGACAATTCATCTTCTTCAATTGTGGCCTAGGAAGGTCAAAAGGTTCGACACCCTGGGCCCTGCTATAGAAGGATGCTAGAAGTACTTGGCAAGGCAGCTGTGAAATGCCATATCATTGTCCTTTGCTGCAAGTCCATATATTTACAATCTGACTTGTCATACAGTAAAAAGGCAGAACACTTGCTCAATGATTTGCCCTGATGCTCTATGGGAATCAGCTAAAGCAAGGGCATTATCTGCATGGAGTTTGTACATGTTCTCCACATTCGCATTGGTAATGGATTCATTTTGCCTACAGGCCAAAGGTTCCCAGTTTTCCCCACCTGGCACCAGTTCAGCCTTCAGTTTAAATCAGCTAAATACATTGCAGGTACATCACAACAAAGAGTGTTAATTGCCTTGAGCTCTTTCACACTGAGCCGCGGGCAGCGTTAGCGGTAAAGCGCTGCTAGTTTTAGCGGCGCTTTACCGCTGTTTTAGCTGCGCTATTCGCCCGCTAGTGGGGTGCTTTTAACCCCCGCTAGCGGCCGAAGAAAGGGTTAAATGCGCCCGTGTAGCGCTGCTGCCGAATCGCTTTTCAGGCGCTCCGACAGTGGTGCCCATTGATTTCAATGGGCAGGGGCAGTTTAGGAGTGCTGTATACACCGCTCCCGCACCGTCCTAAAGATGCTGCTTGCTTGCTTAACATCCTGCCAGCGCACTCTGGCTTTCACATTGGGGTGGCAGGAGAGGCGTTTTTCAGGTGCTTTGCAGGCGCTATTTTTAGCCCTTTAGCGCTTGAAAAACGCTTCAGTGTGAAAGGGGTCTTAGAATTAGTTTTCTTTTTAACCACTTAAGGACCGCCTCTTGTAGATTTACGTCAGCAGAATGGCATGGCTGGGCAGAAGCACGTACCGGTGCGTCCTCCTTTAAGTGCCCAGCCGTGGGTCACGCGCGCACCGCCGGCGGCGCGCTCGCGACCCGGTCCTGAGCTCCGTGACCGCACTCGCGGGACCAGCGGACCCGATCGCCGCTGGTGTCCCGCGATCAGGTCACAGAGCTGAAGAACAGGGAGAGGTCTGTGTAAACAAACCTCTGCCCATGCTTCCTACACTGCCTGTCACTGATCGGCTGTTCCCTGTCATCGGGAAAGCCGATCAGTGACGTCAGACGTAAAGCCACGCCCCCTACTGTAAAAAAAAACACACACACGTCACACTAACCCCTCCCCGCCCCCTAGTGGTTAACTCCTTCACTGCCAGTGTCATTTACATAGGAATCAGTGCATTTAAATAGCACTGATTTCTGTATAAATGACAATGGTCCAAAAATGTGTCAAAAATGTCCGATGTGTCTGCCATAATGTCGCAGTCACAATAAAAATCGCTGATCGCCGCCATTACTAGTAAAAAAATAAATATTAATAAAAATGCTATAAAACTATCCCCTATTTTGTAAACGCTATAACTTTTGCGCAAACCAATCAATAATCGCTAATTGCTATTTTTTTTTACCAAAAATATGTAGAAGAATACGTATCGGCCTAATCTGAGGAAAAAAAATGTTTTTTTATATATTTTTTGGGGATATTTATTATAGCAAAAAGTAAAAAATAATGCATTTTTTTCAAAATTGTCGCTCTATTTTTGTTTATAGCGCAAAAAATAAAAACCGCAGGGGCGATCAAATACCACCAAAAGAAAGCTCTATTTGTGAAAAAAAAAGGACGCCAATTTTGTTTGGAAGCCACGTCGCACGACCGCGCAATTGTCAGTTAAAGCGACGGAGTGCTGAATCGCAAAAAGGGGCCTGGTCCTTTGGCTGCAAATTGGTCCGGGGCTTAAGTGGTTAAAGTATCCACAGTCTGAGAGGAAAAGCCTGTCCTCTGCCAGCATCTGCAGAATGGAACTCTTTGTGGGGTAGTGGTTGTCTCTCTGCAGAGGTCTGACATACCCTCTACTAATTCAGACCTTTATCACTGTAATTGTTATTATTATACAGGATTTATATAGCGCCAACAGTTTATGCAGCGCTTTACAATATAAAAGGGAGACAATACAGTTATAATACAATAAAATACAAGAGGATTAAGAAGGCCCTGCTCAGAAGAGCTTACAATCTAATAGGGTGGAGCAAGTGGTACAAAAGGTTGTAACTGTGGGGAGTGAGCTGATGAAAGTGATAGAAGATTAGTTGGAGACGTGATAGGCTTCCCTGAAGAGATGAGTTTTCAGGGATCGCCTGAAGGTAACAAGAGTAGGGGATAGCCAGACAGGTGGAAGTAGCAAGTGCCAGGGGATGGGAAGCTTATGCTTTCCACTGATTAAAGACCTAGTGGCCTGTAGAACCTCTGCAAAGAGATCATACTCCACAGAGAGAAAATGTCCTACTCTGCAGCATGCTGGCAGGGGTCAGATTTTGTTTCTACTAGGGGTAGGTCTAATTTTTAAAGCTGAACTTAAGGGTTAACCACTCAGTGATCTCTAGAGGGACCAGGTAAAGCAGCTTTACTTGCCTGATCCTCTATGCTGTTTGCTAGAGGAGTGGAGGATCAGGTAAGTAGAAGTGCTTTCGCTGTCTCCTGGACTAAACAAGCATTTAACCTTTGAAGGACTTTTAGTTTTCCTAGAGTAGGGTTTTAAAGAAAACAAACTCTAAGGGCTCATTTACACTTGCCATTGAGGGATGGGGTGGGGGTTAAAACAGGCGACTGAGCTGCATTTAACAAAAAAAAAGGGTTCTCTTTCTTTTGTTACTACTCTGTATTTGGCTATAATACATTTTCTACATAACAGCTGTATACATTTCCTTCTCTAATGTACAAGAACTTACAAAGATCTAAAAATAACAGGCTGTATTATAATGAAACATTTTACAAAGCTATATATTAAACTGGGCAGTCAAATAATATGGCATTTTCTCATGTTTTCAGTATTAAATTACATGCACGTAGAGCGATTTTCATTTAGGAGACAACAATATTACTGTTAACACCTGAGTCGGATCATGGAATTTTTTTCTCCCTGCGGTTTAACAGGCTTAGACGTCCTTGGGATGAAGTAGCTGTGTGTCATGTCCTTGATGTAAATTTGGGCTAGAAACAGGCAGCATTATGTTCCTAATTGATGAAACAGCTGCATTGTAAATGACTTTGCCTAGTCTGCCTCTAATTGGCCTTATTTCTTTGCTCTTGCTTGATGTTTCCACACTTGATACTATTAATCACAATGAAATCCATCATCTCAAAATAGTTTAGCAAAGATAATGAGATTTGTCCTGCCTCTCATGGAAAGGAAGAAAATGTGTCCTTGAGGTTAGTGTTTTTGCTGTATGAGAAGTACATGTGGTTTAGTTGAATTCGAGAATTCAAGAGACACTTCGTTACCCCATGCATGAAGAGGTGCAGTAATTATAGTTCCCAAATGACAATCCCGCTTCTGGACCTGAGTCCCTCTATCTCTTTTATGTACACAATCGTATAGCTGTAGATCTGAAATGATGGTTCTATTTAATTATTTAAAATGTTTACATTACTCTTATGTTTAATACTAAAGTGGCACTCTGGTTTAAAAAATATATATTCTACACAAGTTACATAGTTAGTCTGATTGAAAAAAAAAGACACAAGTTCATTCAGTTTAACCTACAGTGAGTCTCTTCTAATGCTCTCAGCCACCTCCAAATTGTCCAATTCCTTTATTTTTGCTGCTGTGATCCAACTTCCTGATAGATGGTGGCTACGTTCATTATCATTCTACGTTTATGGTCCCACTGTATATAGGAGCATAGCCACCATCTCTTATTGTTATTATGGGGTTTGTAGTGGGCAGCATAGTGGCTAAGTGATTAGAGTTTCTCCCTGGCAAAGATAGGGTTGTTGGTTTGAATCCCGACCACAATGCTATCTGCATGGAGTTTACATGTTCTCCCTGTGTCTGTGTGGGTATTCTGGTTTCCTTCCACACTCCAAAGATATGCTGGTAGGTTAATTGGCTTCTGTCTAAATTGGCCCTACTATGTGTATGTATGAATGTGAGTTAGGCCCCTTTCACACTGGGGCATTTTTCAGGCGGTACAGCGCTAAAAATAGCGCCCGTACACCGCCTGAAAAAAACGGCCCCATTCACTCAAGTGTGAAAGCCGGCGGGCTTTCACACTGGAGCGGTGCGCTAGCAGGACAGTAAAAAAAGTCCTGCTAGCAGCATCTTTGGAGCGGTATAGGAGCGGTGTATTCACCGCTCCTACCCATTGATTTCAATGGGACACCGCGGAAATACCGCCGCAAAGCGCTGCTACGGTGGCACTTTGCGGGGTATTTTAACCCTTTTTCGGACGCTCGTGGGGGTAAAACCGCGGCTAAAACAACGGTAAAGCAGCGCTAAATATAGCGCTGCTTTACCGTCGCCAGGGCTCCCGCCCCAGTGTGAAAGGGGCCTTAGGGTTCTTAGATTGTAATCTCTCTGAGGGCAGGGACTGATGTGAATGTATAATAAATATGTCAAGTGCTGCATAAATTGATGGCGCTATATAAGTACTGGTAATAAATACATAGAACACTGTTTATCAGCTTTTTTCAGTCAAGGCACCCTTTAAAATTCTGCACAATTCTGAGGCACCCCATTCTAAAATGCAAAAATCTATATATATATAAGTTATTCATTCATTCATTCATTTTGGAAGCAAATACACCTTTGCACACTGATACTGACTAGTATTGCAGTACTTCTCTTGTTTCCCTCCTTCACCCAGCTTATGTGACCCCAGTGCTAACAGTAGAGGGCAGGGGAGGGGCGAACCAGGATGCCGGTGCCCGACGTCCCCCATATCAACCAATGACATCATCGGATGCCAGGATGCCAGCAACTGGTCCGCATGGTGCCCAAGGCTTTAACACCGTGCAATAAAAACCTGTGGCTTTGTGTAACAAAAAGGCAGACTTGATGCATTCACTGGCTTGTTGACAATCTTTGGACAATTTGGGGCAATTTTAAAGTATTTTGCAGAGGCACCCCTGAAGAACCAGAAGGCACTGGTACCAGAAGGCAAGGGTACCCTAGTTGAAAAAGGCTGACATAGAGCATTGCACACAACTGCAACTAATGTGCACTGCTCATTCCAAGTAAACAGAAGCAATGGGAAAAGGAGAGATTTGGTAGCTCACAAAGAACATTACAAGGAAACAGAAAAACAAAGCTAGGAACAAACTCATGAAAAATAGATTACAGGAAATAATGGATGTGTATGGCTTATTTTTGGAGAATACGGATATTGTTTAGTGTCACTTTAAAATCAATGCTGTAATTATTCCAATTACTAATATTAAAGAAAAGCTGCGAGCATACAGTAGCTGTAACAAAATGTTATTTGCTATTGCTTCCTGGTGACAACAGTGGACTGCAAATTAGTGGTGTATGAGACTTGTAGTCTCCATCAGAAGCCCATGTAAAAGAAAGAACCATTGAATGACAGGGGCAGAGTATTGTCACCCTATAACTGCCAGTGCCTTAGAAAGGACCATCAAGGCAGGTATCCAGGTATTATTTGATTGAAAACTGCAGGCTGATAAATATTAAAAGGAATTTTGAAATTATATGAACATGTTGGAGTTTACCGTATATAAGATTTTGGTGATTGGGTTTACACATACTTTAAAAAAATGCACCGAGGTATTTTAATGATTTGTAGAACTCTTTCTTGCTGATGATGGCCATAGTACGTGATTGCTAACACATGGCAATGTGTTTTCTGGAATGTTTAAAGTGTGTTGATCTGGAATCCTCGATGTTTGACAGCAGCGTTGCCAAGGAATATCTTATACTGATGGTAAAAATTATCCCTTCTCTAACCCCCGAAATTTGGAACAAAAACCTTGTTACTTATGATGGAAATAGGCTACATAGGCTCAGTTTACTTTTTTTTATATATTTGATGTCAACTAGCAAGATCCCTGAAACCTGGTGGTAACTTCTATGCAGCATTGCCACAATAATGAGAACTGCAAGGCCATACAGTTTACCAATTGAACCTGTCTTTGCAGATATGCCCTTTGGATAGAGGTACCAGCTGTGCTGTCAAAAATCCCAGTTCACACCACCCACCCTTTAAGCTTTGGGCAATAGAATGCTGGCCCCTTGTGGTCCAAGTTTGTGTATCAAATTATAACCTAACTTCAGCCTAATGTTTCATTTGTTGAAACAGAATTGTACAGTGCAGCCCAGATTCCACACTAACCTTACCTTTATACATGATAGTAAAGGTTTGACTGATTTTAATTTGGAAAATCTGCACTGAATTCTGTGAATTGAAGAGGCCTGTGACAAGCACTAAACAGTTTAAAAAATTATACATAAAGTGATCATACATTACTAAGAACTAAATCTGCACAGCATTGAGTACAGCTTGTTCTTAGAATTGACCCTCTGGCCAGACTGTGGACATTCAAGTATCTTTACATTCTTAACAAGCAGTAAATGAACTTTAAAACAAACCATCACTGACCTCTGTAGCTGTTGGTTCTGTGGACCAATTCATTCTCAAAGTTCACAGAAAAAGCTCTGAAGTCATTCTTCATCAACTTAATTCACCCTTCTTTATTGTATTCCTTCTTTGTATAAAAAAACAGGGCCCAAGCCTCCCTTTTGACAGTCCCTGATGAAAATAATAAATTGTAAACTGACAGCTAATACTACAGATGGAACATACCACAACCTATCACCAACAGTAGACATTTTTAGCAATGACTTCTTATTTGGTTGGTTCATTGGGATGCAAATAGACATAAATATTTTTGATGAACATCTCTCCAACAATAATTAAACCAAGTTAGGATTCCACAAAAAATAAAAAGTCATTGGAGTTGTAGCTTACACAGGGCTATGCACATCATGTGTAACAGCACTTATTGGACCAGTTACATGAGTGAATCACATTTTGTTCCATACTTAGAAGTACTGGTTATTTCCTTCATCTACTTTGACTTGATCATGGGGGGAACATAGGAAGTGTAAACATATGGTGAGGAGGAGTGGGGGGGTTTACTTTTTTGGGGCAAAATTTCATAATCTTAAAGAGAAAATGTACCCTGGAAGTCATCCTTAGTAAGCTACTGTGGTTTCCTAAATGTGTTTATCATTCAGTCTTTTTTTGTGGCTCATAACTCTGCACATACAATTACAGATGAACTTGCCCCAGCCCGCTACTGATAAACAATAATTTTCACAATGAAGAAAAAATTTGACTGTTTGCAGTAAACAATTCAAAGTATTCAAGCGTTATACTCACAGATGAGCATTTGTGGCTTTTAGAGTATCTCCCGCAAGAGCCAAATCTGAGGACAGGTGCTGGTAAGGTCAGCATGTCTGACTGTGAGGCATTATGCCCAATGTGGCCATCTGTGAAAATGTTACTGACCCTGCCGATAAATAAACAAGACCAGAAGCAACTGACATCACTGAATGGCTACTGCCCCTACCACACAAAGTCAAATTTCAACTTCATATCTTAAACTCTTACATAATAAGATAACAGAGTTTAGATACTTCCCCATTTAGACCTTGATCATAGCGGACACCCAGTCAATGACAGTTGCTGGACATTATATACAGTATCTATCTACTTAGTGTTCTGCGATCACAGTAGATGGAAGGTTTCCAGCTCCGACTTCTGTGATGCTGTCATTTGAGCTGTAACAGAAGCTAATGCTGGAAAATGTGAAAAGTATGTCAGAATAAACCATCTCCTTTGCATTTCAGCATGCCAACCCTGCCACTATGGCACAGTTTACCTGGTAAATGTTCTTAAGCCTAATTTGTCCCTAGCTTGAAAAGACCAGTTGGTTGTGTTTGCCCCAAGGCCAAAGGTCACAGTCCTCCCCAAAAAAGTAACTATCAGGAATGGATGGACAAAAATAAATGACATTTGGCAAGTAAAACAGCTCCTTTATAAGTATTTCATCTGTGTATTTAGTTGTTTGCCCGGCATTACATTTAAAAGGTAAAATGTCATAGGAGAGATATATGGGATGTCTTTTCTGATAAGTCCTTCTAAAAACGCTACTGGCCTGGCTATCGTTGTGATCCTTCGACTTCAGTTCTTGAGTCACCGACTTGGACCAATTATGCCCACTGGGACTTCAGACTGGGCTCTGAAATCTGTTCCTAAACAAAGGACCTGGTAACTAACTTTTTAAGAGAGAGGATGACGGAAACGTATTTCTTTATTTTAGCATTTCTTTTTTAAGTTAACATTTGGGCATATGCCTACTTAAAGCTGAATTTAGCTTTGCCTGGGAAATATGCACCAGGTAATATTTTTATTACCACAGGCTTTTCCTTGTAGCAAAGTCTGGTTTGTGGGTTTTGATCCACATTAATCCTGCAGCATACGAAGCTCCAACCGTGGTGTAAAATTGCTTTGGAATTTACTTGGACTTAACTTTATTTAGTTTTTTTCCATTTTAAGATCATGTGAATTGCCTGGAAGTAGAGCTGTCATTAGAGCTTGTTCTGCTTCAGCTATTATAAATGTGTGCCCATTAAAGTGTGAACTGTGTTAACTCAACATTAATAACAATAAAATCCTATGTAAAATACAAGAAATGTTACTGTTCTAATAAAGGACAACTGTACTTTTAGTACACTTATCCCTCAAATGTTTTCCCTGACAGCATCCATCCCAAGTCTTATACATTCCTATGTAAAGAATATATAAATTTGCGCTTAGTATTAATAAACGATAAAGAAAGTCCAAAAAATGCTCTAAAAAAAGTCCAATTCAGTAACAGAAGCTGAGTGAAGACACCAAATAATCAGATGAATGAACATCCAGCTGAAGTGCTTGTGTGAAACAAAGCCAAAAGAATCCTCCACCTTGTGACATCACCAACATTAAGGTCAAGATGTGCTCTTACCACAACTGATGGACCTTCTATTATGGAAGGTCAAACACGCGTTTGGATATCTCAGCTGTATCCATGGGATATATAGTGCAGATGACATGTGTCTCACAACCTGTTCCTCCTGAACTGAATTCAAGTCATCCAGAAAGCCCAGTGATAACCAAAAAAATATAAACAAGGCGCTCCAATAGTGTAAAAACCTTCGTAAATGTGTTTATTGGAAACAATGCACTAAGACAGGTAACCAAAATTCATGCATTAAAATTAAAAGAACTGCAGCAAAAGGTACAGATAAAGGGTTGCGATGACAAGTCTGCGTATCCTCACCCGAACGGTTTCGTCACAATGGACTTCTTCCGGGGCATAAGGAACACTTCCTGTCACCGCAATAAGTATCAAATCCAACCAGCCAAGCCTCGTTTTCACACATTAACTTGCGGTTCAAAAGTCTGTGACCAAGCCTCACTCTGAATGTAAAAAGGCAACTCCAAGCCTCGCTTGTAACAGCGAAACCTGGAATTAAATTTATACATAAATATATATATAAACTTATACATTGCTGTCCTAGCTTCTCCATGATTTTCTCTGTGTGAAATGCTGGGAGGCTCACAACCTCCTCACCAATAGCTTCCCAGCTGGGCTTTGCATTTTCTACATCAATTCCTAATGAAATGGCTGTATACTTAAGGGTTGATTTACTAAAGGCAAATAGTCTGTGCACTGTGCAAAGTGCAGTTGCCCCAGAGCTTAGTAAATTAGGCAAAGTTTCACTTTACAAAGAATACCCAATCACATGCAAGGTAAATAATAAAAAAACAGCATTGCTTGCACATGATTGGATGATGGAACTCAGCAGAGCTTCTGCTCATTTACTAAGCTCTGCAGCAACTGCTCTTGCAGAGTGCAACTGCACAGTCTATTTGCCTTTAGTAAATCAACCCCTATATGTCACAAGAGTTGGTGGCCTTGCAGCATGGTCAGCAGAGTATCCATGTCAATTAGGTGGCTGTGGGGTTCCCCGGGGGCTGCATAGTGAGGATCTCAGCCCCCCTGGCCATGAAACGGTTACCTGGGTTTTTAAGGCAGTCAAAGACCTCAAATGAAATTTAAACAATGGAATGGTGATATAAACGCATACTTTTAAGCATGATCTGTAATACAGCTTTATTTATTCTGCTGTGACAGATAAATAAAGAGCAACAGAAGAGTTGATTACCTTTGCCCATGTAAATTCACACCAGTCCACCCCCTTCCCCATCATGCATTTGGTCATATGATCTCTACAAGCTCAGATTGGCTTGTTTACTATTGATTTGTCATTCATAGCAGTTGGTAAACTTCTAGTACACTCCAGGCAAGCAGCTGATTTGCTATTTTGAATGCATAGACTGAAAATGTGTATCTGCCAAAGAATGTATTATTCTGTGTAGCCAATGTGATAAAGGGACCCCAACCAGCCAGGACGATCAGATCTTTGACCTTCGCTGCAGTAGCAACAGAGCATGGTCAAGAGCAATTATAAAACCCAGCCTTCAGATAGAATAAAGAAGGGGCAGAAGCACACCGATAGAGTCATTCCTTTGATCACTCTTCACTTATTAAGCCAGCAATAGACGGTGCAAAATCACTAGATTTCCCCATCAGCACAGTCAGCGTTGGTGGGGGAATCCCTCCTGTGGAGCTATTGTGTTCTCCCAGCGGGGGAGGGGGGTGGGGAGGAGGCATCGCTGCTGGTAAAACGCACAGTGATTACCGCTAGAAGCTATAGCCGCTGGCAATAATTGCATGGAGAATCTGACAGGCTGGTTGTAACCAAATTGATCGATCAATCAACTTGGGTACAAATAGCTTACCCATACATGGCTCGAATCTCGGCCAGTCCCTGCTGAACCGGCCGAGATTCAAATTGTCTATGGTCGGCTTTAGCGTGTTTCCTGTCTCCACATATGCACTGGAGGAGAGACTGATTGACTTCTAGTTCTGGCCTTTCCTCATGCAGTTTGAGTATTGCAGTACAGAGGTAAATTTAAGCTACAATGTATATAGTTACACAGGACTTTTAAGATACAGCACTCCAGAACACAAGAAAAATAATATATTCAAAAAGACGTTGTACAATAATATATATCATTTTTTGATACACAATACCAACGTACACGTCTTGACATAACATACAAATTAGAAACTGCTGTATGCAATGAGCTACACCTAAATCATTACGGCCACCAAAAACCTTACAGCATGTTTTTTGTATTAATAATATTATTTCATTCACAAACAGATGGTCAACATGTTTCACACATACTCTATATAACTATATTTCTTAAATTTACTTGAATAATTGGGGTGACAGCATAGGTAATTTGAGGGTCTCTGTCTACTCTTTATCACCATATGTTCAGCTATTGCTGTAAAGAAAAATACAGAAACTTGGAATTTGGGTACAAATTTGGATACATTTTTAATGATGTATTTTTAATGATGTAACTAGATTATTATTTTAATTCCTTGAATTATTCCTTGAATTAGCTTGGTTTTTCCCTTGGATTTATCATTGGCCTTGTTTGTATCTACTCCTTGAATTACCTACCTGCAGTTTAGCTTTAACAGCACTTTCTGACAATAATACAGAGATATTTTCTTTGATATCTTTGATTTAATCTATGTATTGACTGGAGACTATATACTGTAATCTTTATCATTATTTTATGTTGATACATCCTAACAAGAGCAATGCCATCATTACAAGCTATCTGTATTACCGCGCTTCTTACTGTAGAAGCTACTTTAAGCGTATGTGTAGTGTGTCATTGACCTGGTTGGAACAATCAATTAGTGAATAATCCTCGAAGAATAAAGACAATTGACAATCCACCCAAACAATGCAGACTTGTTGACCACTACAACTGCTCTGACTTGTCTTGTGTAGGAGGCCAGACACTACAGATATCAAAGGGCTCTTTGACAGCTGGAAGGATTGGTGGGATGGTGTCTTCAGATAATGCCTGCATTCACAACAGGTTAAAACTGGGAAAGGAAAACAGGACTTGCTACAAGTCCAAAGAAGAGAAGCCAAAAGGTGAAGGATTATTAGCACCGACCTATGAATAGGGTGTTTTCTTTGTCAGCAAACTGTAACCTCCAGGGGAAGACTATCACTTTCTGACCTGTGAATTAGCTCATAATAAGGGGCGACTCAAATCTACACATAGTGGAAGTGTCCATCTTGTGTTCTTATAATTTCTCAGAAACCTTTCACTAATTCCTGCTGAATTCCTTAGCTGTGTTACCATGATTTGTTCAGATCACAAAATGACCTAAACCATTAGGAATGATTTATTTTAAGAATATGTAAACCCGACATTTCATATCCTTGATATATGTTTGTTGTACCATGTACTTCATACCTCCCAACATTTTGAGATGGGGATGAGGGACACCTACTACCAAACGTATGTAGACATAGGACACACCCCCTGTCACACCCCCTTAAAAGAAAATTAACCAAGAAAAAAGGTTTATTAAATCCACAAGTGCTTTTTTTTTACCACTACTATTCCTTTATATTGGCTTTTAAAATTTACAAATGCAGCAATTTAGAAATTGGATGAAAGGTTTAGCACTGGGAAACACTTTTTGAAAGATAAAAAGTGCATTTTATATACACCTATATAGATCAGACCAAAATGAGGGACAAATGAGGAGGAAAGAGGGACAGAGGGACTTTGGTCCAAATCAGGGACAGTCCCTCGAAATCAGGGACAGTTGGGAGCTATGTGTACTTGTATGAAAAAGTAAAAGGAAGCAAAGCAAACTCCAATGCATATGAGCCAATCGGCCAATCGAATTTTAGACGATGAAGACAAATAATTGAAAGATTAAATCTGACTGGCTGTTATGCACTGCACTTTGCATATTGCTCTTTGCTTTTTTTAAAGAAGCTAATGCATTGTACCAGCTTGGATTTCTGAATACAAATGCTATTGTAAGCATATTTAAACAGTATGTAAAACCAACATTTCATATTCTTGATATGTGCCTGATGTACCATGTACTTGTATGAAAAAGTATCCTGTTCTCTTTGTATTCCTTTCTTTGTGTGAAATACCTGATGTTCCTGAAAGTCCCTCTGCTTTCCTATTAAAAACTGACCACACTAGGAACTGAGCATGCTCACTTCCAATGATCAGACATGTCTTGACACGCCCCCTTCCCCGCACTGCCATTCACTGGGAAAAATAGCGCGATGCTGTTTCTCCTCCCCTAGCAGCTGAGAACAGAAGGAATCTGATCACTAAATATAAAAAGGTATTTATAATTTTTTTGCCTTTTGTTTCTATTTTAAACTGAATTGGTTGTTTTACAAGGTGAGGGTTTACATATACTTTAAGTGCATTTTTCCTTTAAAGCGGAAGTAAACCACAGCCTTTTGAAAAAAAAGGGGGCATTATGTGCTAGTTTGCATTGCATGCTAGCACATTATGAAATACTCACCTTAAGGCCCGTACACACGATCTGACTTTTTGACAACCAACATGCAAATTAGCTGTTTTGGACCAACATCCGACGGTGTGTACGCTCCATCGGACCAACTTTTTCCAGGTTTCATAGGACTTTTGTTGGCTGTGCGAACGGACCAACTTTCTGCCAACAAAAGTCCGATGGACCAAAGTCCGACCGTGTGTACACAAAACCAACGGACTTTTGTACAAACCAATGCAGAACCAATGCAAAAGATCAGACAACAATACAAAAGTTGACCAAAGGTGGCGGTAAAGAGCAGAAAAACCAAGTGATTTGGTGAAAGTTGGCTGAAAAAGTCCTGCCGTGTGTATGCAATACCAACTTGGGGCCAACGCCCTTTGGACAAAAATCCACAGGAAAGTTGGTCCACGGTCCGAGGCTTTAGAATGACGCCCTCCAGTGGCCCACTGTCAACGCTGACAGGGCTTCCATCTTCAGCCAGTTTTCCGGGTTTGTTTTTTGCTTCCGGGTTTGTGTGCTCCGGGCTATCTGATTGTCCAAGCCGCAATTACGTCACTCCCGCGCATGCACACAGGAGTCACAGCCACAGCACAGGGCTCTGAAGGGACAGCACGGGTATGCCATCCCTTCAGAGTGAATGCGCCAGTGACGTCACCAGCTGCATGCAGTGTGAATATCTCCTAAACAGTGCAAGTTTGGGAGATATTCACTGTACCTACAGGTAAGCCTTTTTATGGGCTTACCTGTGAGTACAAATATAAAAAATAACTTTATTGCCACTTTAAAGTGATACTAAAGTCTTGTTTGTTTTTTTAGTTTAAAAACAACAAACATATTATACTTACCTGCTCTGTGCAGTGGTTTTGCACAGAACAGCCCAGATCCTCCTCTTCTCGGGTCCCTTGCCAACGCTCCTGGCCCCTCCCTCCTGCTGAGTGCCCCCATAGCAAGCAGCTTGCTATGGGGGCACCTGAGGCGAGCCTCTGCTTTGTGTGTCCATTCAGACACGGAGCCGCACTCGGCCCTGCACCCTCTGTCTCCTCATTGGTTCACTGACTTTGGTTGACAGCAGTGGGAGCCAATGAAGGGAGAGTCCTTGGCAGCCGAAGTTCTTGTGCAACATCGCTGGATCGAGATGGGGCTGAGGGTAGGCTTCTGCACACAGAAGGTTTTTTTATCTTAATGCATAGAATGCATAAAGTTAAAAAACCTTCTGCCTTCAGAAGCTGTTTAAACATTAGAGATTCTCTTTAACATGCAGTCAGCAAAAACTGACATGGAAAGGGTACAGAATTATAATCCTTGAGGCAATCACTGGTTCCCATGAGATCTGTGGGCTCATTGTATCTTCTGCTGCATATAAGAAATCCAGAATGTGATTCAAAGTCTTGCAAATCAGCTGATCAGTTTACATCCGGTATTCCGGTTCATCTGTTCTTTATTTGCTGCTCTGTAAACTGTCCAGGTTATTTTTAAGCAACACAGATTGAAATCATAGGAGTTGATTTACTAAATGCAAATATATTGTGCACTTTGCAAAGTGCAGATGCTCCAGAGCTTAGTAAATGAGGTAAAGCTTGACTTTGCAAAGAATACCCAATCACGTGCAAGGAAAAAAAGAAACAGCATTTTTGCTAGCACGTGATTGGATGATGGAAGTCAGCAGAGCTTCTGCTCATCTACTAAGCTCTGGAGCAACTGAACTTTGCAACGTTCACAGTCTATTTGCACATTAGGATGTTTATAGTAGCCATGTGCACTGCCCCTTTTTTTTCGTTTTTTGGGTCATTCGTTATGATCACAATTCGTACATTAGTACATTCATAAATTCGAAAATTAAAAAATTTGTAAATTCGTACATTCGTACATTCGTACATTCATACATTCATGAATTAGAAAATTCGGAAATTTGGAAATTAGAAATTAGAAAGTCCGAAAACCCGAAAATTTTTAAATCTGAAATAATAACTAACTATTAAATTAATAATTAAATTATAAGTATTTTAATTTCCTTTCAAATTAGGCTGTTAGTGAACATAATGAATATGAATTTATCCGAAGTTAGGAACTATCCGAAATAACGAATGCCACATGTAAACAAATGGAATGGAACAAATTAATAATAAATAATAATAATTAAAAGTTTTAATTAAGTCATTACTAATTCATTATGTTCCATTTGTTTAGATACGGCATTCGATATTTTGGATAATTTGTAACTTCGGATAAATTTGTATTTGTATTTTTACATTCACTAACAGCCAAACTTGAAAGGAAATTCCAATACCTATAATTGAATAGTTAGTAATAGTTATGTTAATGTTAAGAAGGATAGAGATATGGGATTTTATGGGTACCTCATAAAAGTGCTTATTGAGTTAGATACTCTAATACACAAATTCAAATATTGAAACATATTTGAATTTGTGTATTGGAGTATCTAACTCAATAAGCACTTTTATGAGGTACCCATAAAATCCCATATCTCTATCCTTCTTAACATTCACTATCAAAGGGATGTCGGTACAATAATTTAAATAAACAATGGGACAACCGACCTCCAATCATATTTTCAATAGTTAAGTTAACTTTATTATTTCAGATTTCCAAATTTACTAATTCAAGAATTTACAAATTTACGAATTTCCCAATGTACGAATTTCTGAATGTACGAATTTAAGAATTTACGAATGTACGAATTTATGAATGTACGAGTTTATGAATTTTTGAATATTCGTTAAAATACTAATTCAGAATAAAACAAATTGCACATGTCTAGTTTAGAGGCATATTTTAAACTCAGTGTTTAGAGGCAGGAAAAAACAACCCTTCTGGTTTGCGTTTTTGATTGGAGTTTTCTGGCAGAAAAAAAAACATTAAGCATGCCTAAACATGTGTAAAAAAACGCTCTATAGGTGGCATCTTTTTAAGCCCAGTGTGCATGGAGCCTAATAGATAAAATGGGGTTTCTAGGATTAATGTATACATTATATGATTTTCATAAGAAAAGTTATGTCTGCCTCTAAATAAGCCTATATACAACTAAGCATGGATAATACATCTAATTAAGGAATCTCTGGTCCTTAAGGGGGTTAAACATTCCATAGTGAATCTAGAAATGGCTGTAATACAATATTGGGAATATGCGTTTCCATACAATAACAGTGTATTTCAGGCGGTGTTTTTGCAGTTAGGGACATCTGTTTGGGACAGATCTGCTAGACAATTCCCTCCCACTTTACATAAGCACATGTACAACACCAGATGACACACAAACAAATGAGGGATACTGGGTTACCAAAAAAAGGAGTACAAGTAGGTTACCGAGTGCTTTTTGTGATTTTACACAACAGAAACATTTCCACAGAGCGTCTGGAGAGGGAATGTCTCACATTAGGCTAGCAAATGAAGCTTTCATGGCTAACCTCGCCAGCTAATTAAGGCCCTCATGCCTCATGGAGAAAAGAATGTTGTTCGAATTCCAGATATGCCACGGTTGGGGTTGAGTTTTTCGCAGCTGTAATGTTGATGAATCCCCATGAAATGAGTGAAACCACTTGAGGTTTTGTGAGACGTGAAGATATGTTTTCACGTCTCAGCTGCCAGAGGATTTAAAGGCAAACTCCTGTAAAAAGAAGAAAAAAAAAGAAATGAAGGCTTATGTCTTTCACCACTTCAGCCCCGGAAGATTTTACCCCCTCATTGACCTGAGCATTTTTTGGTGACACAGCACTGCGTCGCTTTAACTGACAATTGCGCAGTCATGCGACGTTGTACCCAAACAAAATTGACATCCTTTTTTTCCCATAAATAGAGCTTTCTTTTGGTGGTATTTGATCACCTCTGCATTTTTTGCGCTATAAACAAAAAAAGACTGTCAATTTTGAAAAAAAAGCAATATTTTTTACTTTTTGCTATAATAAATAACCCCCAAAAATATATATAAAAAAACACATTTCTTTCTCAGTTTAGGCCGATATGTATTCTTCTACATATTTTTGGTTAAAAAAAACCGCAATAAGCATATATTGATTGGTTTGCGCAAAAGTTATAGCGGCTACAAAATAGGGGATAGATTTATGCCATTTTTATTATTAATTTTTTTTTATTAGTAATGGCGGTGATCTGCGATTTTTATCGACACTGCAACATTGCAGCAGACAGATTGGACACTTTTGACACTATTTTGGGACCACTGACATTTATACAGCGATCAGAGCTAAAAAATAGCCACTGATACTGTGTAAATGTCACTGGCAGGGAAGGGGTTAAATGCTAGGGGGCGATCAAGGGTTAAATGTGTTCCCTCAGCGTGTTCTAACTGTAGGGGGATGAGCTACCAGTGACATGACAGAGATCATTGTTTCCGATCACAGGGAGCAGTAGATCCCTGTCATGTCACTAGGCAGAACAGGGAAATGCCTTGTTTACATTTCCCCGTTCCGCCTCTCCTCACCTCGATCGTGGGCCACCGCGGATTACAAAGGGATGTACAGGTACGCCCTTTTGCACACCCATGCCATTCTGCCTACGTACATTGGGATGCGGCGGTCGGGAAGCAGTTAAAATCGTTTCTTCTTTTGTACAGTGTCCACCATGCTGTATGGCTGAAGACTGATACCATTTTTCAGTAACTACAATTAATTCCTAAAAGGGTCACCACCCAGCAATATGCGATATAAGTTTAAAACTTTATGCAAACATCTAAATACACAGATTTAATACATATAAGTGAGTAGGGATGAGCTTTCTGTTCAAGTTGAACATGAGCTAGACTTGAACATCGGCTGTTCGATCGTTCGTCCAACGATCGAACATTATGGGGCGTTCGCGCCAAATTTGTGATGTTTTTGCATTGCACATAGGTTTAGGACAACCAAACTACAAGGTAATCAATGCTAGGTAATCCTACTCTTATGCCCCGTACACACAACAAAACTGTGGAATTTTGTTTGAAGGTTGTTGGCTCCAACTTGTCTTGTATACACATTTCACGTGGACAAACAAATGTTGGCCAACAATTACACTCGTAGTGATGTACTAGATGTACTACGTGGTTTTTCAGCTCTTTTGCGCCACCCTTTGGGCTCCTTCTGCTAATTTCGTGTTAGTAGAAGTTTGGTGAGTGTTAATTTGCGCTTTTCTTTTTGCGTTTTTAATTTTTAGCGCTATTATAATTATTATTATTCTTGATATCACTTGGAGATTTCATAATTTACCACATCACGAATGTTAATTCTCCATTACGAATGCTAGTTTACAAGACCGGCCGCTTCTGCTTCTGAGCATGCATGAACTTTTGTGCGACGGACTTATGTACACACCATCGGAAAATTTGAGAACCTGCTAGCAAACATTTGTTGGCGGAAAGTCCGCCAACAAATGCTCGATGGAGCATACACACAGTTGGACTTTCCGCCAACAAGCTCAAATCCAACATTTCCAGTTGGAAAGTCCAACCGTGTGTACGCGGCCTTATGCCGCGTACACAGGACCGGTTTTCCAGAGTTTTCCTCGAGTTTTTACAGAGTTCCGCTGAAACAAAAAGTCAGATGAGGCCCACACAGGATCGGAATATCCAATAAAAAGATTCCTTCTGACTTTTTCTGTCGGAAAGTCTGACCATGTGTACGCGGCATTAGAGTCACTCTTACCTCTGTTTATGCTTTAGACTAGGGATTGTGTGGATTTCCTCTCTGTGCTCTTGTTTGCTAACACAATCCAAAAATACTACAGGCAGGCTAAAGTGGAGCTGAATTCAAAATGTAAAGATTTCCTATGTTATACGGAAGATCTAGGCTTTATAGCTGTAGGCACAGGAGTATGTCGTGTGCAGTGTGAAATCTAAGGCACTGCTGCCTCTGACTTCTAGTCTAAGCATATTTGGAATGAGATTTAGTAATTCCATTGCTGTGCTGCTCACTGTTCTCCTTTCTGGAAGCTCTCACATGAAGAAGCAAAGCCCTGCCTCTACCAAGATGGCCACCTCTATGCAGAGACATAGCGGTTAAGTTAATAAAACTGGAGAGTTAAAATCTGGTGCAGCCCTGCATAGAAACCAATCAGCTTCCAAGTTTTTTTTTGGCAAAGCTTAATTGAACAAGCTGAAGTTAGAAACTGATTGGCTACCATGCACAGCTCCACCATATTTTGCACTCTCTAGTTTTAAATCAGCCACAGTGTGTAGAGCAAGGCATGGTAAGTCTGTAAAGGAGAAAAGATCAGCTGGAGGGAGACCAAGGGCAATACTGGTGACTAGTGCTTTGTTCTATTGCCGGTCTTTTTTTGGGCAAAACGTCAAGATTTAAGTTCCATTTTAACTGGCTTCCGCCAAACTGGTCCTGTTTGTGTGTATGCATATCTCTGACATACTCTAATGCCGCGTACACACGAGCGGATTTTCAGTCGGAAAAAACTTGTATGTTTTTTTCCGACGGAATTCTGCTCAAGCTTGGCTTGCATACACACAAAAGTTTGCTGAACCGTCAACCGTCAAGGACGCGGTGACGTACAACACTACGACGAGCCAAGAAAATTAAGTTCAATGCTTCCGATGGAGCATACACATGGTCACATTTTCCGACCAAAAGCTCTCATCTGTCTTTTGCTGGCTGAATTTCCGATTGTGTGTACGTGGCATAAGCCATTCCATTGTAAGCTCCTTTGCTTTGTGGACAGAGACTGATGTGAATGGTCTATAATTGCTGTAGAATTCTAGATATATTTTCTGTATGGTTCCATAGTCCCACTTCCTAGCGCAAAAGTAAATTAAAAATTTCCAACTCAAGTTAATTAGGTTAATGACTTCCATAATCTCCTATTAATTAAAAGTGTATTATCACACAGTGTTTAGAATGTTTATTGCAGCATTAGAGAATTTAATTTAATCATTCAGGCAAAATACCTTTGGAAATGTTTATACCTTCCTGTATAATCTAATAAATAATAAATGGGTCTAAAACACTTCTCGCTTAGAAGGTCACACAATATAAAAGATTATATAAAACACTTAAAGGGGTTGTAACCCCTTGTGTTTTTCACCTTAATGCTTACTATGCTGGGGCCAAGTCCGGCATTCGTGTCTGTGGACGCAAATTCTGGACTCGAGAGCGTGGCCGCAAGGTAACCCCCTCGGGAGAGCGCTTCTCCTAGGGGTTATCTGATGCGGGGAGGAGCCGCGAGAGCCGTGCCGGAGGACCCCATAAGACGATGTTCGGGGCCACTCTGTGCAAAACCAGCTGCACAGTGGAGGTAAGTATGACATGTTTGTTATTTAAAAAAAATAAAAAAAATATCCTTTACAATCACTTTAATATAAATGGAATTAGTTAGCAGCTACCATGTATGATATATCAACTGGTACAATTAGAAAAAACAGTCCGTCATTCCAGGCAGCGCTTCACTATTTAAATTACATGTACATAAGTCTACCTCTGTGTAAGTGCATAGTCAAAGGCGTGTTCTTAGTATAGAGAGTTAGGTGCCTCCAGATAGTGATCCCAACATCCACTCATAAAATCTTCACCCTGGAGCAAATGGTGACCACCACTTCCCTCGATAAACCACACTCACCAAATGAAGATGCCTCTCATTTTACTGATCGGCATATCTCGCTTCATTTATACAAGTTTTGTGAAAAGATCTTCCAGGTTGGGATAGCCACTTCCTGTTAGGTAACTTCTTTACCTCTAAAGTAAGGTGACCAGATTTTTAAAATAAAATGCGGGGACATATTTTTTATTGCAAAATGGTAAACTATTTTATAAGCATATTTTCCTCAAATTATCTATACACTATTTCTCACATTTCGTCCATGAGATAAATAAAAGATACTTCTTAGAATTTTTGGGGATATGACTACCAAATGTTAAGAAAATAAGATAGAGAAAAAATTTTCAATGCATTATTTGTATTTTATTCTTAGCACAGAGGTGCTCTATGTACCGAGTGCAGAGTTCAGGGGTGCGCTATGTACAGAGTGCAGAGTTCAGGGGTGCACCCAGAGATGGTTCGAATCTTTGCAGGTCACTGCTAAACCAGGCAAGATTTTAATCATCTATGGCTTGCTTAACTGACTAACTGACATCAACAGTGACACTAATATAATGATCAGCTAAGGGAGAGGAGTGCAGAGTACATGGCAGTGGGTAGTATGTGCAGGAGAATAATGTGGAGTATATGGTGGTGGGTAGTATGTGCAGGATGGTGTCAGTAGGGCAGTGGATAGTGTCAGTAGAGCAATAGACAGTGTCAATATTGTTTTGTTTATTATTTTATACTTTCTATTTTTGTATTATTTTTTTACAAACATTTTGTGAGAGCAGTGGACGGTGTCAGTAGAAGACTGGATGGCGTCAATGGTTTTTTTTTTTTTTTTTTTTTAGTATTTTTTACAATTTTATTTGTATTTATTTTTTTCAAAATTTTTTTTCAAAGTGCTTCGGTTGTGGGTGGGGAAGGGGCTGTGGATGGTTATGGCTGGACGGTCTAAGTAGAGCAGTGGAGAGTGTCAGTATTTTTATTTTATTTTTATTTATACATTTTTAACAAATATATGTATTTATTTGTTTTACAATTTAATTTCTTTTTTTTTTTCACAATATTTTTTGGGGGGGAGGAGGTTGGCAGTGGATGGTGTCAGTAGAGAAGTGGATGGTGTCAGTAGATTTTTTTTATTTATTTATTTTTTACACTTTTATTTTTAACAATTTCTTTAAAATGACTTTTACAATTTATATTTTTTTGTTATTTTCTTTTTTTTGGGGGGGAGGGAGTGGACAGTGTCAATGTTTTTTTATTTATTTTTTATTATTTTTACAATTTAATTTTTAAATATTTACAATTCTTTTTTTTATCAGCCATGTTGGGGGGGGGTGAGATATTAGGGGTCTAAACAGATCCCCGACATCTTCCCTTTGAGACAGAGAAAGGGACTGAGGACACCAGAGTGTCCAGTCCCTTTCTCTATGCAGCCTCACTGCAGATGAATGGACAGGAGACAGAGGCTTCTGTTCATTCATAAACTGAAGCATCATAAACACAGGTTACGATGCTCAGTTATGACTGATGAATCAGTGATCACTGACTCTGCTCATTTAGAAAAACTCTCCACCCTGACAGATCAAGGATGAGGGTGGGACCAGAGGAGCACCGAGGGGGAGCCGGAGGACCACAGAGGAGGACCAGAGAAGCACAAACGGGGATCAGAGGAGCACAGAGCGGGAGACGAAGGAGCACAGAGGGGGGTCAGAGGAGTACAGAGGGGGATGGGGGGAGCACAGAGGGGGACCAGAGGAGCACCCCGGGAGCTGGAGGAGGACACAGGGAGCTGGAGGAGGACCTGGGGAGCCAGAAGAGGACACGGGGAATGGGAGGAGGAGCCGGAGGAGGACCCGGAAAGCCAGAGGAGGGATCCAGGGCCCAGAGATTAGGGACATTTGATAGGCAGTCGGGGATGATTGGTGCAGCAGTGGGGGCAGTCACAAGCACCAATCTTCCTGTGTGCTTTCAATGAAGCAGCTGACAGCCGCGGGAGGGCGAGGAGAGGAAACGTCTGTCAGCGGCTTCATTGGAGGCCACACAGGGAGATTGGTGCTTGTAACTGCCCCCACCGCCGCACCAATCAGTGTCAGGGACAAACAGGGGACAGACTTGGTCCGGGGACAGTGTCCTCAGTTTGGCTGTCTGGCAACCCTACTCTAGGGCTCAAACAATGCTCCACATAGTGTAATCCCGTACGTTTTATTATATTGCACACTCAATATTAAAAACACCCACAAAATTCCAGTAAAAAAACTCTCATCTATTTCTCTATGTACATCGGAACAAATTCCATGACATGGCTTGTGAATGCTGTATCTCACTACATCCATCCATTCTGCAGTTCCAGCGGTCCGCGTCACTTCCGGTCTGCCTTATAGCGTCACTTCCGTTACACGTATGGCTCACTTGACACGTTTCGTCATAACGACTTCCTCAGAGGATACACAGACCTTGCAAGAGGCTGGCCAT
This sequence comes from Lithobates sylvaticus, assembly GCA_028564925.1. NCBI lineage: Eukaryota > Metazoa > Chordata > Amphibia > Anura > Ranidae > Lithobates > Lithobates sylvaticus. Next base: position 96,389,029 of record CM053038.1, read on the forward strand.
TTAAGAGTTCTTTGCAACCAGATCTTCTATAGTTGCTCTGTGTATGCTCTTCCATAAACACACAAACTCTATGACCAGCCCTTAACAACCACTTCACACACCTGATATTCATTCTTTCACTGAGTGGTGGCCGATAATGCATTTAACAATCCCCTTCAACCTGGAGACTCCATCCCCATGAGTAAGCTCTCGTGGGCAGAGTGAAACGCATTGGTGGCGTGGTTTAGCGGGGGGTCCTGGCTGAAACTGCCATTCACTATCATACAGCAGGTCTTAACTTGATGTGTGGCTCCCAGGGCACCTAGTCACTTTCTACCATTGCTGTATCCAGTCCCCTTAGACATAAATGAGCAGTTAACCTTTGCAGTGAAGGCATGGCCCAGCTGCAAGGGAGGGCTTTTAGTTATGCCCAAGTTCAGCTTTAGACTTGATCCAAAACGAAACCCTCTAAATCTTAACCTTAACCCCTCAACTAAATGCTGACACTAAGTTAACCCTTTATAACAGGGGTCTCAAACTAGTGGCTTTCCAGCTGTTGCAGAACTACAAGTCCCATCATGCCTCTGCCTGAGGAAGTCATGCTTGTAACTGTCAGCCTTGCAATGCCTCATGGGACTTGTAGTTTCACAACAGCTGGAAGGCCACCAGTTTGAGACCCCTGCTTTATAATCTGAACTTTGTAGATGCCAAGCGTATCCATACAGTCCTGTGCCAACAAAACTCCTGATCACTGAGATAAACATTTAATGCCAACATATCCTGTTGGCACCATGATAAATGTCTTATTGAAAATACATTTTTTTGTCTTATTAAAAATGTTTTTTGATCTATTTTTTAAAATACATTTTTTTGTCTTATTAAAAATGTTTTTTGATCTATTTTCTATATATTTGTATACCCTTTCTCAATATTAAGAGCTGGGCTGTTTCATTCTATTTTATTTCGTTCTAAATAGCTGTTGCCATCTCGCCATCTGTATTTCATTCTTTTACTCAACAGTTCCCTCACACACACATATATATATTTGCATTTTTCATCCATACATCTTTTGCTATCTCACATACACTTATTTATCCACTCATTCTACGTCTCATTCTTTACTCTTTATTACTTTACATATGCATTCACATCATATTCTATTTCATTCTATTTCCCATTATTTTTCATATCTTATTTTATTTTTTATTTTTGTATTTTTTTTTTTTATTTTTATTTCCAATACATTTTTTATTAAAAAATGTTTTTTTTAATTTTTAAATCGTTATGTAATTTTCTTATTTTTCATTTCATTTATTTTAATACTCTATCATTATAACTTTAAACACATATATATATACTATTTGATTTATTATTTCACATCTTTCTCTATTTTTTCTCATTTATCACTTTCATCCTCTTTTTCTGATTTAAGTTCACCTTTCACTCTTTCCCCCACCTCACCTCATTATTCCTCCCTTACGGTTTGAACGATTAACCATACATACCTGCCAGTCCTTTATACATCCTGAGTGACTTCCAATGATGCTTATATACTCCCCACACGCATGGGATCTTCATCCCCATGACTAAGCTCCGGGGGGGGGGGGGGGGGGGACACATTGGGAGCGTGGCCTGGTGGGAGCCTAGGCTGAGGTTGTCTCTGTGGACTCTGTGGATGTGCGGCACTAGGGATCTTTCCTCTCTTCCTGCCATGATAAATAGACTTGTCACGTCTGTTCTATTGGCTGCTATATGGGTTCAGTAGACAAGATAGCAAGGTGCAGATGGATTTCAGAATGAATGGATAGGCAGTATCCAATATGTGAATGCAAACATAGATCATTTTGACTGCGTTGTACTATAAGATCATCCTAACAAACTCGTTTTGTCCATTAAGTGGATTCCTTTTTTTAAGTCGATAACGTTGTGGTGGAAACATTTAAAACATTTGTTGTCTCAGTGCATGATTTCAGGGAAATTACCTGCATGTGACAGACAATTTGGATTAATGTAAATAATTAATCCTTTAGTGGTGCTCTGGTTAAATTTGCTCACCCTCCATAATCCTAACTCAATATGCAGTATTGATTTGTGCACATAGGACAGTTTACATTCAATATGCACTACTCCTGCCATCATTCCCTAGAGACTACAAGCCATTGACATATTAAGAGGGACTATTGAGTTTTGTAGGGCAGAGTGAGCTCACAGTGTGTGCTCTGCAGATACATGTATATGGAATGATTAGTTCCTGTGTTTTGTAGGAATAGCAGCTTTCATGGGACTTTAAGAATTCTAGCAGCAAGCTAGTTCATATTATGTGAGATAGTCTGGACATCCACCCAGTACTGGGACAGGGCCATCCAGTGACCAGGGCAAAGATGCCAAACTGCGCCCCCCCCTTCGCTTAGTGTCAGGGTCAGGGCACCCAAATCCTTGTAATAAACCATTGCACCCGGGGCAGCCGCCCCTCCTGCCCATACCTTGTCCCAGCCCTGCATCCACCCATGATGGAATTTTGATATTTGCATTGCTTCTCCCAACAGTCTTCCCACTGCTTGCATTAGGGCTGTTGGGAGGAGTACTGGGGCAGTGTGCTTTAATATTTCTGGAAGCTAAGTACAGCACCCTGCCGATCCCTCCCATCGGCCATGACCTGCCTGTATAGCACAGAAACACAGAGACCTAGTAATGACATCACTGGGTCTAAAATATGGCATATAATGAAAATGGAAAGGTTTTATTTGAAAACTTCATTAACATGTTAATGAGGGGGAGGAATTAAAAAGGGCAAAATATAAGAAGATTAAAGTGGTTGTAAACACTTACAAACCACTTTGACCTACAGGTAAACCTAGATTAAGGCTTACCTGTAGGTCCAAGGAATATCTGCTAAACCTACATGGTTTAGGAGATATTTGCCAAAAGACAGGCACCGCTGTCTACAGCGCATGCGCAATGAGCGCGCCGATGTTAACGGCGATATGCCGCGAGTGGCAGCTCCCATGCACATGCACGAGAGTGACGTCATCGAGGCTCCGTCGAATGACAGCGATGCATAGTAGCCCATTATGCTTTACCTTTGCAGGGTAACAAAGAGGAAGTAAAACCCATCAGGGTTTACTTCCTCTTTAAGCTTCACCTTTAAAGCAACAATAAAAAACCTAAACTAAAATATAAGCTGCGCTAAATTATAACACAAATTGTGATTCAATAAAAATAAATATGAATAACTTTAAATGGTCTGAAGCTGTTACACTCAAACAGTGAAAATTTAAAAAAAGTGAAAAAATATTGCAAGCTAGTGAAAAAATATTAATAATAAATTGGTATATAGTCCAGTGCAAAGTGCAAACAATATACATATTTTCCAGTGATGGTAATCAGTGATTCCAATGAGTCTCCAACACCATCCAACACCTTTAAGAAGTGATCTTGTGAGTTAATACCACCACCAATGGCGCATTGTTCCACCCTACGCATTTCATCATACATTCGACGTCGACCAGGCACAACAATAAAAACATGAAAGGGGTTCTAAACGCTCACCATGCTATCCAAAACTATAACAAAACTTTGGACTTTAGATAAACTTTAAGTGAATCTGGCATTTTCCCTCTTTTTTTTGTGTTTACTATGTATTTTGTAATACTTCATATTCCCATCGCACACGTTCCTGGATAAGCTCTCAAAATTTGGGCGCTGCAGCAACAACCGGCTGGATACTGGTTCAAGTCACAAAGACTCCAGGAATGTGTACGATGGGAATATGAAGTATTACTTGTGATTGGATCTTACATCTACATCCCTGACGGCTCCCCCACTCTGAGGGTCTTTTCATTTAATCGTGCCAATACATAGTGGGACACGACATCTACCGATCTGCTTAATCGATCATCCTTCCAGGAATACAGATGGAATCTGATGAAGCTGCCTCTCAATCTGACAGGAGGTTTGGCAACATATACAGCCAGGAAGAGATTGATGCAATCCTCTTTCCCAGAGACGAAGGTAAAGCTTTCAGAATCGACACCGCCCTAATCTTTTTTCGTGAAATTAAATGATTAAGGAAGAGACAAGTTGACATTGAACTACACGGCCAGATGCTTTCTGAGTACTATAGAACAAAAAAAGATACCACGTGGATTCCGCATTAACAATCAGCCCACGATTGGTCCCTGTACACATGCATGCCCAATGATGCTGGATTGCAGGCCGTTAGACATTTTCTGACTGATATGGAATCAACACCAATACCCAAAGAGTTTCTTATCGAATGTCTTGATTTTGTACTTTAAAACAACTACTTTACATTTAAGGGCCCCAAGTATGCACAGATCTGAGGTACAGCCATAGGGAGCTCAGCGGCCCCATCTTTTGCCAACCTCTTTGTAGGCCTACTTGAGGACCGTTATATTTATCCATCTGATGCCTTTACCAACCATATCTAATGTTGGTTTAGGTACATCGATGACATTTTCCTTATCTGGACCGGCGAGGACGCTCGGTTCTTTGACTTTGTTGATTTTCTGAACAGTATCTTTACAAGGGTTGTGTTTATGCCTGAAATTTCACCATATAACATTTCCTTCTTGGATGTAATGATCACTAACCCTCAAGGCTCTCTGGTTACATCTCTCTTTACAAAACCCCCTGACAGAAACACACTCTTGCACTATCAAAGTGCACATCCCAAACCTCTTCTCAATAGTCTGCCAATATGTCAGTTTATGAGTGTGTCACATATCTGTTCTGATGAAGATGACAAACTACAGCAACTTAATAAGATGTATGACAAGTTTTGGGAAAGGGGGTATCCTGCAGAAGTTCTTTACCATGCATTAACCAAGATTAGGACCACTCGCACCAAGCCCTCTGGGCCTTTGGATCGACTATTGTTCATCCACACATTCAACCGAGAGTCTGACCATATCAAACAGGCCATGACGAAAAATCGACATATTCTACAAGTCTACAACGCATTGGCATATGAACTTAAAACGGTGCCCCTAATTGCACATAGATGCAACAAAACAATTTGTGATTTTCTCGTACAAGCTGATCCCAGACATACATATGCCAGAACTGTACTGAGAATTTCCCAGAAGACCGCTGCTATAAATGCCACAACTGCAATGTGTGTAATTCCCTTATATGTGGTGAACACTTTATGCACCCACATAGGGGTAACAGCTATCGCATTAAAGTGTACCTGAACTGTAACACTGACTTCTGGGTCTACATCCTCAAATAGCTTTGAAAACAGTTGTGCAAATATCCTGCAACATAATATTGTAAACAAAAAATATATAATATTTTGAGGTTGTACAGAAATCAGGGAATATGCCTAGATATACATTAAGTGCACATATTTTAGTCATTCAAGGGCCAAACAAAAATGTTTTATTTGTTATTATTAGATACAGATCTAAAGATTTACTAAAATTCTGTATAATCATTTATTACTTTATCTTACCACTCTTATTGACCCAGATCAAGTGGGGTTTACCCCAACAAGGTAGATGAAAGAAAACACCATTACCACCTTGCGGAAGATAATATTAATATTATTGTCCACAGACGCTGAAAAAATGTTTGACAGGGTGAGTTGGAGTTTCATAGATTGTACCCTTGAACATATTGGCCTGAGCCCGAATATGTATTGTTGGTTTAATGCCCTCTACTCTTGTTCAACTGTGAAAGCAAATTAAGCCCTCTCGGACTTCTTTTCTTTTCTACAAAATGGCACTCATCAAGGCTGTCCATTGTCCCCTTTGATATTTATTTTTACACTCAAACCCCTATTACATAATATTTATATCAACCCATATCAGGGGATTCCCTGTCAGTCAGCAACAGCATAAACTAGTAGCCACCTACACGAATAATCTGATCTTTTTCCTTATGTTCTATGAAACATCCCTAACAAATCTTATGCAAGAATTTTAAAACTTATGGCACATTGACACACTTTAAAATGAATGTTGGCATATCACAGGCCATACACATTATATTGACTGCAAAGAGGATTTAAAAGCTTTGTTATTTTCAAATGGACTGATACAGACATCACAAATTTAGGGATGCAGGTAACACCATTTTTTAAGCTAATTTTTTCTCTTTCCTCACTTCCATCTGTGCTGATCTCTCCAGATGGGCAAAATAAGACTTTTACTGTTTTGGCCATAATAATTGATTAAAAATTAATGTCCTCCCATGCCTTTTATATCTACTACAAACCATACCCATTCACATCCCTACACACTTTCTCTAATTTATGCACAGGGAATTTCTTAGGTCCTTTTTGGGCCAGAAAGCTCACTATATTGACAAATCTCTTAAAATTCTCACTGATTTGCATGGTGAATTCCCAGGCCCCTTTCCAGTACCAGGCAGCAGCCCATGTGGTTTGAGTAATGGACTGGTGCAGAAATGCCTTGATTCAAAAAAGGTCCAATCTTGAGAAAGACTTTGTGCCTTTACCATTGACCCAATGGGAAGGTCACATGCCCAGCAGTCTTTGACCTCCAAAGTGGCCTTTAGAGACAGGATTACACCAGGCAGTGCCAAGGATCAGCCAATCCAGAAAACTGCAAAGGAAGCTCTCTTGGCGCTGCAATTACTCTTGATTGAAGAAAAAAATGTCTTGATAAAAAAAGAAGTAATGATTGACTGACGAGTGTCCAATTGGGCTGTAGGAGGAAAAAAAAACGTATAGGTCTCAGAATTCATTCCGGCCCTCTTTCCTTCAATGAACAATAAAAAAGACTTATGCCCCATACACACGGTCAGAAATTCCAATGGGAAAAGTCCGATCTGATTATGTTGTCGGAAAATCCGATCATGTGTGGGCTTTTTCCGTCGGAATTTCTGCCGAAAAAAATTTGAGAGCAGGAACTAAAATTTTCCAACAACAAAATCCGATCTGAATTTTTCTGATCGTGTGTATAGAATTCCGACGCACAAAGTGCCACGCATGCTCAGAATAAATTTGGGGACAAAAGCTATTGGCTACTTGCCTCTACATAGTCCCGTCGTACGTGTTTTACGTCACCTCGTTCCGAACGATCGGATTTTCCGACAACTTTGTGCGACCGTGTATGCAACACAAATTTCGGACAAAATCCGTCGGAAAAAATCTGATGGATCTTTTGGTCAGAATGTCCGACCATGTGTACAAGGCATTATTGTAAATGTTCATAGTATCATGTTCATTTAAAGTGGACCTTCAGTCATTTTTTTAACTTTCCATCTATTAAATCTGTCTTCACTTTGGATAGTAAAACATTTTTTTAAATACCTTATACAGCCCACTTTTTCTTTCTTGTCTGGTCATTAGCCTAGGCTTATGACATCATGCACAGCTCTCTCTCTCACTCTCGTGAGAGTCTGCCAGGAAGAGAGGGGGGATAAGTCCTAAGGGGGACAATGAGAGCTGCAGGGCTGCAGAGCTAGAGGTGTGCCTCTGTGTGTCTGTGTAAATCCAGGAAGTGAACAGGCAGCAGCTTCAGCTGCCCAGAGTTAAAATGGCTGCAGTCAGACTTAGTGGAGGGAGATTTCTGCAGCATATTTGGCAAGTACAGAATCACAGTATATATATAAAATAATATGCAAAGTGGTTTGAGGGAAGCTTCTGAATGGCAAAGATGTTTTTATTACAAATTATGTGAGCAGACTGCAGTTCCTCTTTAACACACATGTATGCAAACCTCAATTCTGGATTGCTACAGAGAGGTTAAAGCTTTAGTTGAACCTAACTCTGTTGTTTATAAAAGTTTCCTCTTCCTCACAACACAAAGAAGCATGATGTCTGATTTGGTCTTCATTTTTAGCTAGAGGCCTAAACTCTTGGCAGTATAATATTGCATCCACAAACTCAATGTAGATACAAGTAAATAACAATTCACATTGCATTAATAACAGAATTATGGTATTTGATTGGAGTTTTTTCTCCACCACCTTCATGTGACAGAGAGAGCCAATGAACAATTAAAGTAGAAGTAGCACCTCACCACTCTGAAGTCACCATTATTATATTTTTTATTATTATACAGGATTTATATATTGCCAACAGTTTGTGCAGTGTTTTACAAAAGGAAGGCAAAAGAAAGTTACAATACAATTTGGTACAAGGGTAATCAGAGGGTGCTGCTCGTTGGAATTTACAATCTAAGAGGGAGGGTCAATGATTACAAAAGTAATAACTGTGGAAGATGGGCTGATAGATATAGCATAGTAGCTCATTATGAATTACTTACCTGAGATCGAAGCCCCTGCAGTGGTCCTCATTCACCATTCCGGCGGCCGACATCACCCCCGGGGGTTACTTCCAGGTATCGCGGCTCCGGCGATGTGATTGGCCGGAGCCGCGATGACGTCACCCCCGCGCATGGGCGTGGGAGCTGCCGGTAACGGCACAGTCTAACTGATACAACGGCACGTACGTGCCATTGCTTCAGTTTGCTTAAGTGCGCATGTGCCGATGACGTCGGCACATGCAAATACAGGGATATCTCCTAAACCATGCAGGTTTAGGAGATATCCAGTGTAGCTAGAGGTAAGCCTAATTATAGGCTTGCCTGTAGTAAAAAGAGGTTGTAAAGGGTTTACAACCACTTTAATGTGCATTGCTGAAGTGCATCTGCCTTTTCCTTTCCTATGGACCTTAATTAGAGTCAACATACCAAAAAAAGCATACCTGGCATACCTTTTGTAGTGCACCATAAGGCATGCATATTTATAACTATATGTTGTGGTGCACTGAAGTGTCAGGTGTGTTGTTTACTGCATTGACATGCACTGGGGGTCCATTAGAAATGAATGAGATGCCCCCAAAACACATGTACATTATGTGTTACCAATGGGCATTGATACACTTGGAAATATGCAGGCATTGGTATGAATCCAGCTTTAAAGACCTATGTTCACACCCAAAAAAACTGTGTATGGCTGTTTTAATAATTCTCTGGTTACATAGTTACATAGTGTGTAAGGTTGAATCCTGGGTGTGTTTGTGTGTATGTGTTACTACCATTTCCCAAATTCCTGTATATTGCATTCGCTAAGATGCCCATCTAAAAAAAATTTTTAATTATCAACACTCCTCACCAGGGGCGGACTGACAACTCATGGGGCCCCCGGGCAATAGGAGATTATGGGCCCCCAGGCAATCAGAGATTATGGGGCCACACAGTATACACATGCACAGTATACAATCACACAGTATACACAGGCATGTTTCTTTTGGCTGAGAAGATACTGGAGAGGTGGGGCAGCTATAATCTCTGGATTTTTAGACCGAAAGGATGTCGGTAAGGGACATTTCAGAGACAGATGTAAAAAAAACACAGATTTTTACATACTGTCCCTGGTTTTACTGAGGCTGGCAACCCTGATGGGGCCCCTTAGTGGCCCAGGGCCCTCGGGCAGTGCCCGAGTGGCCGAATGGTCAGTCCGCCCCTGCTCCCCACTGACGCCACCAACTGTGGAAGGGAGGTTAACATCCTTACCAATCTGACAGTAAAGAACCCCTTATGCAGTTTAAGGTTAAATTGCTTTTTGCCCAATTTAATTGAGTGGCCGCATGTCTTCTTAACCACTTCAATACAGGGCACTTATACACCTTCCTGCCCAGACCAATTTTCAGCGCTGTCACACTTTGAATGACAATTGTGCGGTCATGCTACACTGTAACCAAACTAAATTTTTATCATTTTGTTCCCACAATAGAGCTTTCTTATGGTGGTATTTGATCACCTCTGGAATTTTTATTTCCTGCTAAACAAATAAAAAAAATAACATTTTGAAAAGAAAATATTTTGTTTTGTTTCTGTTACAAAACTTTGTAAATAAGTAAGTTTTCTCCTTCACTGATGGGCACCAAAGAGGTGGCACTGATGGGCACTGATGATGGGCACTAATATGCAGCACTGATAGTTGGCACTGATGGGCACTGATATGCAGAACTGATGGGTACACATAGGTGGCACTGATGGGCACTGAAAGGCGGCACGGATGGGCACTGATAGGCGGCACGGATGTGCACTGATAGGCGGCATGGATGGGCACTGATGTACACTAATTTATGGTACAGATGGATGCCAATCAGTGCCAAACAATAATGCCTGCCAATCAGTGATGCCCATTGTGGGCACTGATTGGCATCCATTGTGGGCACTGATTGGCAACCCTGGTGGTCTAGGCTGGCATACCTGGTGGTGACATTCCTGGTGGTCCTAGTGGCGTCCCTGGTGGTCCAGTGTGGGCATCCTCAGGGGGGGGCTGCGCAGATAATTGATCAGCACAGACCCCCCCTGTCAGAGGAGCAGCCAACCGGCTCTCCTCTACTCGCGTCTGACAGACGCGAGTGAGAAAAAGCCGATCAACGGCTCTTCCTGTTTACACTATGATCAGCCGTGATTGGACGCGGCTGATCACGTGGTAAAGAGTCTCCGTCAGAGACTTTTTATCTAGATCGGTGTTGCGCTGTGCCCCCCCTTTAGTTTATCAAGGTCTTCATGTAAAGTTTCTATACCTGCTGTGAAGTTCTCACCCTGCTTAGCTTTGTATCATCAGCAAACATTGAGATTGAACTTATACCAACCTATAAATACAAAGGGAAAATCATCATCATGCCTGAGGATGCTTTGCTCTTTGTATGTTTAAAAAAAAATACACATCTAATGTCTCAACTTGTACTGTTCTGCACATTTGGGAACGTATCTAGTGATCTTGTCTGCTGTAGAATAACAGTGGCTTTAGCTATATATTTAGCTATAAAAAAGGTTATGACTCCCATCTGGTTTCCTTAAAGCAATGCTCCTCTAAGTCCGGGGACAGCACAGTAATGATGAGGCGGAGGAGTGAGGCTGCAGGTGTTCAGTTCACTTCAGGGACAGCTGAGGTGCTTTATTAGAGTTGGTTTGTTTTTGGTTTGTTTGTGTATGCGGAGGATTAAAACATTCCAGTGTTAAAAGCCTGCTGAACTAATTTGGACTGGGAATTGTGTGACTATAGAGCGCAGGTCTCCAGGGAGCCAGAAGAACCTTCTATTACATGTATCAAGAGAGATTTTGCTTCATTATATACTAACATCAGAAAGAGAGTTATGTTCAATGAGGTGTTTTCCTTTTTGTATCCTCTAGATGATATGTAATGATACCATGTGATGATTAGTTTTATAATAAGGCAAGGGTGACATCATTATCCATTTTCTGGCATCAAATATATTTGAATTGATTCAATGAATGCATAACGTGGTGTCTCTTTATAGTAGCTCATGAAAATGTGATGATTAGTCATATAATAAATATTAATAGCGTATATTGTTTACATAATACATTATATCACCAAAAGTATTGGGAAGCCTGCCTTTACACGCACATGAACTTTAATGTCATCCCAGGCTTATGCCCCGTACACACGGTCGGAAATTCCGACCACAAAATCCGTCGGATTTTTTCCGACGGATTTTGTCCGACACTGGTGTTGCATACACACGGTCGGACAAAGTTGTCGGAAAATCTGATCATTCTGAACGTGGTGACGTTCGTTGCATACGACGGAACTACGTAGAGGCTAGTAGCCAATAGCTTTGGTCTTGTAATGTGATCTGAGCATGCGTGGCACTTTGTCCGTTGGAATTCGCTACACATGATCGGAAAAAGTGTGATAGGACTTTGTTGTCAGAAAATTTGAGAGCAGGAGATAAAACTTTGTCCGTCGGAAAATCCGACGGAAAAAGTCCGATGGAGCCTACACACGGTCGGAATTTCCGATAGGACATTTTCCGTCGGAAAATCCGACCGTGTGTACGGGGCATTAGTCCGTCCACAAAGCAAGGTCCATAAAGACATGGATGAGCGAGTTTTGGGTGGAGGAACTTAAAGTGGTTGTAAACCCTCAGATACAAGTTTATCTTTTCAGATACTAGATAACACAGGCAGCTGATCACTGCCTGTGAAAGTGCACTTACTTGTTTAGTTTCCATATAAATCGTCTTAGTAGTCTCCATGACGTCATGCGCGAATGCGCAGTATGGACTTTTAACAGCGTCATATGTAATGCCGTTAGTTTTTTCCGGCTTGCCTAAAATATACTGTTTGTGAGATTCTCCTCTGAGCGGCACAGAGGAGAAGTCTCGTGATGCAGAAATGATTCTACTCTTCCTGATACTCCCCCTTGTGACTGACCAATGCTCTGTTGCCGTAGTAACGGCAATCGAGATCGAGGCTTGGTTACGACGGTACGACGCATGCGCGAGATTTCGACAGGGAAACGAACTAAGGGCAGAAATGACGTCCGCATCGGCTTTAGAAATCAGCAGTACCAATGGCGCAGGCGATACCCGGAACACAATGAAAAATCAAACTAAAAAAAAAGGTACTTATAGCGCGCGTTTTTCAATTTGGAACACATGCTTGGGTATGTTAATAAACATACAATTAGTTAAAAAATAGAATTTTTTGGGGGGGGTTTACTTCCTCTTTAACTGGCCTGCACAAAGTCCTGACCTCAACCTGATAGAACACCTTTGGAATAAATTAGAGCAGAGACTGCGAGCCAGGCCTTCCCGTCCAACATGAGTGCCTGACCTCATAAATGTGCTTCTAGAAAAATTGTCAAATATTCCCATAGACACACTCCTTAAAGCGAAGGGCCACCCTAAAATACAAAATAACATTAACATTCTCAAAAAAATATTAAAAAAAACATTGTAAAAAAATAAATATTTTTTACTTACCAGAAACCCTTGTTGCTAGGCAGTCTTCCTAATCTGCCTCTTCCTATTTGACGGCGCTTTCTCCTCTTCGGTGAGCTGCCCCGTTGACTTCTGGGACATGTGTGTGTCCCAGAAACCAACAGGGCCATTCACAAAGCACTGCGCGACTCACGCAGTAGGAAAAAGGCAGTGAAGCCACTGCCTTTTTCCCTTCGTTAAGATGGTGACGCCGGAACCCGATCCGGTGGTCGGATCGGCCTCGTGGGGCCGACATCGCGGGCTCGCTGGACAGGTAAGTGCCCTTATTAAAAGTCAGCAGCTACAGTGTTTGTAGCTGCTGACTTTTTAAAACACCGCTTTAACCTTGTGAACAGCCTTCCCAGAAGAATTGAAGCTGTTATAGCTGCAAAGGGTGAGCCAACTCAATATTGAACCCTACGGACTAAGACTGGAATGCAATTAAAGTTCATGTGCGTGTAAAGGCAGGTGTCCCAATACTTTTGGCAATATAGTGTATATCACTCACACATTTATTCCCATGAATATTACCCCTACTCTAACATGTCCTCCCCTACTTCTACCTCTGCACCCCCTTCACCCACCTCTGCACCACCTACTACTACCTGTCCTCCCCCTACTCACACCTCTGCAACCCCTACACCTACCTGTGCCTTGAAAAAGTATTCATACCCCTTGACATTTTCCACATTTTGTCATGTTACAACCAAAAACGTAAATGTATTTTATTGGGATTTTATGTGATAGACCAACACAAAGTGGCACATAATTGTGAAGTGGAAGGAAAATGATAAATGGTTTTCAACATTTTTTACAAATAAATATGTGAAAAGTGTGGGGTGCATTTGTATTCAGCCCCCCTGAGTCAATGCTTTGTAGAACCACCTTTCACTGCAATTACAGCTGCAAGTCTTTTTGGGGATGTCTCTACCAGCTTTGCACATCTAGAGAGTGAAATTTTTTCCCATTCTTCTCTGCAAAATAGCTTAAGCTCTGTCAGATTGGATGGAGAGCATCTGTGGACAGCAATTTTCAAGTCTTGCCACAGATTTTCAATTGGATTTAGGTCTGGAGTTTGACTGGGACATTCTAACACATGAATGTGTTTTAATCTAAAGCATTCCATTGTAGCTCTGGCTGTAGGTTTAGGGTCGTTGTCCCACTGGAAGGTGAACATCCGCCCCAGTCTCAAGTCTTTTGCAGACTCTAACATTTTTTCTTCTAAGATTGCCCTGTATTTGGCTCCATCGATCTTCTCATCAACTCTAACCAGCTTCCCTGTGCCTGCTAAAGAAAAGCATCCCCACAACATGATACTGCCACCACCATGTTTCACAGTGGGGATGGTGTGTTCAGGGTGATGTGCAGTGTTAGTTTTCCACCACACGTAGCATTTTGCTTTTAGGCCAAAAGGTTAAATTTTGGTCTTATCTGACCAGAGCACCTTCTTCCACATGTTTGCTGTGTCCCCCACATGGCTTCTCGCAAACTGCAAAAGGGACTTTTTATGGCTTTCTTTCAACAATGGCTTTCTTCTTGTCACTCTTCCATAAAGGTCAGATTTGTGGAGTGCACGACTAATAGTTGTCCTGTGGACAGATTCTTCCATCTGAGCTGTGGATCTCTGCAGCTCCTCCAGAGTTACCATGGGCCTCTTGGCTGCTTCTCTAATTAATGCTCTCCTTGCCCGGCCTGTCAGTTTAGATGGACGGCCGTGTCTTGGTAGGTTTGCAGTTGTGCCATACTCTTTCCATTTTCAGATTATGGATTGAACAGTGCTCTGTGAGATGTTCAAAGCTTGGGATATTTTTTTATAACCTAACCCTGCTTTAATCATCTCCGACCTCTTTATGCCTGACCTGTCTGGTGTGTTCCTTGGCCTTCATGATGCTGTTTGTTCACTAAGCTTCTCTAACAAACCTCTGAGGGCTTCACAGAACAGCTGTATTTATACTGAGATTAAATTACACACAGGTGGACTCTATTTATTAATTAGGTGACTTCTGATGGCAATTGGTTCTACTAAATTTTAGTTATGGGTATCAGAGTAAAGGGGGCTGAATACAAATGCACGCCACACTTTACACATATTTACTTGTAAATCTATTTTGAAAAACATTTATCATTTTCCTTCCACTTCACAATCGTGTATACAATACATTTACGTTTTTGTTTGTAACATGATTAAATGTGGAAAATTTCAAGCGGTATGAATTCTTTTTCAGGGCACTGTACCTATCTTCCCCTATCTTCCCCCTACTTCCACCTCTGCACCCCCTACACCTAACTGTCCTTTCCCTACTGCCACCTCTGCACCCTCTACTCCTACCTGTACTGCCTTATTCCTACATGTGCACCCCCCTATTCCTACTTGTACTCCATCGACTCTCACCCGTGCACCTCCTACTTCTGCTTTTAATAAAATTCTTGAGTTTATCCTGCAGCACTGTATACCACCTAATTCCTCAATTATTATGTTTGTCTTTAAATATTTTTTTGTTAAGAATAGAGTAGGGAAGGGTTAGACCTTTTGCAAGGTTTTAATTGCTGTCTGTACCACCACCAGGGAGATTCGCCATCTCTATTCATCCTAGTGATCGTTATCACAGGGACAGAAAGTAATAAAAAAATGTAAGTTGCCACTAAGGATGAGCCCGGTGTTCGATTCGAACCCATGTTCGAATCGAGCACCGGGTGTTCGCTCGCTCGGCGAGCCCAGAACTATTGGGGCCGCTCGCATCAAATTCGTGTGATGCGAGCGGCCCCGCAATGCATTGCGGCCCGCGCAGTGCAATGCTGGCTGATGATTGGCCAAGCATGCACTGTGACCCCGCATGCTTGGCCAATCACAGCGCCGGCAGCGAGGAGAGCCATAATTGGCTACAGGCAGGATGCCTGTAGCCAATTATAGCTCAGGGGCTTTAGTACACGCCCCACGGTATAAGAGGCCGCCGCGCCGGCGGCCTCGCATATTATGTTTCAGTCAGTGTCAGCGTGTCAGTGTGCTGCTGACTGCTGACAACAATATGTGCTCTATTTCTGGGGATATGTGTGTGCATGCTGTTAGAACAGCATTGCAGTATCACATCTGGGGGGTGTCTATAGGTGGCCTGTGAAGGGGCAGGTTTCCTGTGCTTAGAACTTTCCCTGCAAAAAAGTGTCATTTTTGCAGGAAAAAAGCTATTTAAAAGCACTCGCGGCTAATGAATTGATGGCTCCTGTAACACAGAGAACTGTCATTCATTAATAAAAAACAAAAAAAAAGCGTAGGGGTCCCCCCAAATTCAATAACCAGGCCCTTCAGGTCTGGGATGGATATTAAGGGGAACCCCAGCCAAAAAAAAAAAAAAAATGGCGTAGGGTCCCCCTCAAAATCCATACCAGACCCTTGAGGTCTGGTATGGATTTTAAGGGGAACCCTAGCCAAAAAAAATGGCGTGGGGTCCCCCTCAAAATCCATACCAGACCCTTATCCGAGCATGCAACCTGGCAGGCCGCAGGAAAAGAGGGGGGGACGAGAGCGGCCCCCCCTCTCGCCTGAACCGTACCAGGCCACATGCCCTCAACATTGGGAGGATGCTTTGGGGGTCTAAGACCCCTAAAGCACCTTGTCCCCATGTTGATGAGGACAAGGGCCTCTTCCCCACAACCGTGCCCGGTGGTTGTGGGGGTCTGCGGGCGGGGGGCTTATCGGAATCTGGAAGCCCCCTTTAACAAGGGGACCCCCAGATCCCGCCCCCCCCCCCTGTGTGAAATGGTAAGGGGGTACAAAAGTACCCCTACCATTTCACCAAAAAAGTGGCAAAAATTGTAAAAATGACAGGAGACAGTCTTTGACAATTCCTTTATTAAAATCTTCTTTCTTCATCCTTCGGTTTCTTCATCTTCTCCTTCCTTCATCTTCTTCCATCTTCTTCTTCCATTTTCTTCTTCCTCTGATCCGCTTCTTCTTGCGCTGGTCTTCTCGTCCTTCTCGTCCGGCATCTTCTTCCGTCGGCGTCGGCGTCGGTGTCGGTGTCTTCTTGGGCCGCTCCGCGCAATGGGAGGCTCCCGCTGTGTGAGGCTCCGCTCCATCTGACAGGTCTTTTATAATGGAGGGCACCTGGTGACCCCGCCCCCTCTGACGCACAGAGACGTCATGGGGAATTCCATGATGGCTTTCCCCATGATGTCAGAGGGGGGCGGGGTCACCAGGTGCCCTCCGTTTTAAAAGACCTGTCAGATGGAGCGGAGCCTCACACAGCGGGAGCCTCCCATTGCGCGGAGCGGCCCAAGAAGACACCGACACCGACACCGACGCCGACGGAAGAAGATGCCGGACGAGAAGGACGAGAAGACCAGCGCAAGAAGAAGCGGATCGGAGGAAGAAGAAAATGGAAGAAGAAGATGGAAGAAGATGAAGGAAGGAGAAGATGAAGAAACCGAAGGATGAAGAAAGAAGATTTTAATAAAGGAATTGTCAAAGACTGTCTCCTGTCATTTTTACCATTTTTGCCACTTTTTTGGTGAAATGGTAGGGGTACTTTTGTACCCCCTTACCATTTCACACAGGGGGGGGGCGGGATCTGGGGGTCCCCTTGTTAAAGGGGGCTTCCAGATTCCGATAAGCCCCACGCCCGCAGACCCCCACAACCACCGGGCACGGTTGTGGGGAAGAGGCCCTTGTCCTCATCAACATGGGGACAAGGTGCTTTAGGGGTCTTAGACCCCCAAAGCATCCTCCCAATGTTGAGGGCATGTGGCCTGGTACGGTTCAGGCGAGAGGGGGGGGCGCTCTCGTCCCCCCCTCTTTTCCTGCGGCCTGCCAGGTTGCGTGCTCGGATAAGGGTCTGGTATGGATTTTGAGGGGGACCCCACGCCATTTTTTTTGGCTAGGGTTCCCCTTAAAATCCATACCAGACCTCAAGGGTCTGGTATGGAGTTTGAGGGGACCCTACGCCATTTTTTTTTTGGCTGGGATCCCCCTTAATATCCATCCCAGACCTGAAGGGCCTGGTTATTGAATTTGGGGGGACCCCTACGCTTTTTTTTTTTTTCATTTTTTTTATTTTTTATCAATGACTTTTTTTTATGAATGAGTTTCAATGAATCACTGTTCTCTGTGTTACGGGAGCCGTGAATTAACATTAGCCGCGAGTGATTTTAAATAGCTTTTTTACTTTCAAAAATGACACTTTGCGCAGAGACAGTTCTAAACACGGGAAACATGCGCCCCTTCACAGGCATACTATAGACACCCCCCAGGTACGAAATTTAAAGGAATATTACACTTTTATTGTTTCAATTTAAGCATTATTAAAATCACTGCTCCTGAAAAAACGGCCGTTTTTAAAAAAAAAAATTTGCATTGATACATGTCCCCTGGGCAGGACCCAGGTCCCCAAACACTTTTTATGACATTAACATGCATATTAGCCTTTAAAATGAGCACTTTTAATTTCGAACGTTCGCATCCATTATAACTAATAGGGTTCTAAAGCTCGCACGGACTTTAGGTCCGTTCGCGGGTTCTGGTGCGAGCCGAACGGGGGGGTTTCGGCTCATCCCTAGTTGCCACCAGATTAAGAGGTGAAACAAATCTTTCAAAAGGGACACCTGTTGTGGTGACAATGGTTGAAGAGGGGAATTTTAATTTTGTTAGATATCTCCTCTTACTTCCCATTGCTT
Source organism: Lithobates sylvaticus (assembly GCA_028564925.1). Lineage (NCBI taxonomy): Eukaryota > Metazoa > Chordata > Amphibia > Anura > Ranidae > Lithobates > Lithobates sylvaticus. Next base: position 96,407,414 of record CM053038.1, read on the forward strand.
CTCCAGCACATGAAGTAAAGGGAAATGTACCCAATGGAACACAGAAAGCTAAATTTAAATTATCAGGGGGGTTCATGTTTTCCTACTATATCCAAAAAGAATATTGGGCCTGCAGTTTTCTAAAAAAAACGTTTGATCATGGGAAACATGGATTTTATGGACTACTTACTCTGTGTATTTTAAAAGGCACGAAGTGTCAAGCTATCATGCATTTGCATTGTGATTTATAATACCTTTAATACTTTGAAATTGATATGGTATCCATTCAACAAAGCTTTTTTTTTTCAGTTTTTCAGTTTTTTTTTTGCCTCTAAAGGCCCCTGCATGTTAGCCTATGTATTAGGTGTTCAGAGGAGTTTAGAGGCAGGGGCGCTTAGAGGTATAACCACCCCCCCCCCCCCACTGCCGGTGCGTCCAAGAGCAGTGTTTTGATGGAAAAAACACTTATTAACACATCTAAATGCACGTTAATGTTAGGTGTGATTAGCTCTTGAACATTAATTCAATGGTCATAATAAATTATTATTCTGGCTAATGAAATGAATTAACGCCTAAGCGTGTTATGCGTCTAAAAGCGTTACACGCGGTTACAAGCATCAATATTTTTTCTCGCCAAAACATCTCTACCAGGAGAAATGGCATCTAGGACAGATAGCAAAAACATCCAGTGTGCATGAGTTCTATTCTTATATTTTTCAAAGTTGAAAGCAGCCAGCCATTCAGCGGTCATTGGTAACAATGGGTTTAATCTTATGCCCCGTACACACGAGCGGATTTTCACGGAATTACGCTCAAGCTTGGCTTGCATACACACGGTCACACAAATGTTCTCTGAACTTTCGACCGTCAAGAACGCGGTGACGTACAACACTACGACGAGCCGAGAAAATGAAGTTCAATGCTTCAGAGCATGCGTCGAATTGTTTCCGAGCATGCGTATGAATTTTTTAGCGTCGGAATTGGTACAGATGACCGAAAAATTGAGAACCTGCTCTCAATCTTTTTCTGGCGGGAATTCCGCCAACAAAAGTCCGATGGAGCATACACACGGTTGGAATTTCCAACCAAAAGCTCACATCAGACTTTTGCTGGCGGAATTTCCAATCGTGTGAACGGGGCATTAGAGATAGGTCTGTTGTAGGCACCAATGAGGATTTAACATTAGTGAGCCATCCATTCAGCATGTCCATTTATTTGTTCTAAGTGGTCACAGGTGTGTGGTTTCACAACTTTCTTGTCCCCTTGCCAAACATGTTATTGAAGGACAGTCCTACTTCCTCCAAGTCCAAAGACTTTCTACCAAAGGGTATTTTCACAAACCTTATACTTTCTTTTCTGCGTTCACTAAAGCAATCAGATTTTGAACTAGTCTTGCTTATGTCACTTTAAATCTGCTAATATTATCATTTGATTAGTGATATTTGGTATAATTGGTACTTTGCATACCAATTCTTTTTTGCATTGTTTTTTATTCTTATTATTTTGGGATTGGTAAATGTCCTATGGCAGTGCCTGGTTTAACATGCCTTTTGTTTGACAATAGATTGCTTAGTTATTAGCCCTACAAAAGGGCAGAACTGAACTATAAAATTTGCCCCTATCAACGTCAATAGGGTTTGCTGCAAAGTTCACGAAGTTCAAACTTTCAACAAAATGTGAAAAACTGATTGTTAGGCAACCTGCACAGATTTGCTTATCCCTAATCCAAACATTCATGCTCATCCAAATGTCCATATGAATGAAACAATTTTCTTTCTTTTTTTTTTTTTTTTAGTCTCTATTGAGAAGATTGTACATGAATATTGGGCCTGCCGTTTTCAAGAAAAACGTTTGGTCATGGGAAACATGGATTTTATGGACTACTTACTGTGTGTTTTTTAAAAGGCACAAAGTGTCAAGCTATCATGCATTTGCATTGTGATTTATAACACCTTTAATACTTTGAAATTGATATGGTATCCATTCATCAAAGATTTTTGGCAGTGACATCATGACTATACTACCTCTCAAAGTAGTACTTGTTTGTCATATTTCCTGCGCAGCAGTCAGTCTCTGTCTTCAAAGCCTGACCTCTTGTTCTGGAAACATTTTAACAAGTAAGCTCTTTAAAAAAATGCAAAGCATACCTGTCAACTCAAATCTTTTCAGGGCAATGTTTTGTTCTTTTACAAGATCCATGTAAAATGCATTGATCCCTTAAGTTATGTCCTAATGCCTTAAATCTAAAAATATGTAATCTGAAAATCTTATATGAGCAAGAATGAGAAATATCCATGCCTCCGGGAGATGTAGTCTCAAGTGTGAAAAGACATAATTAGCTGTAATGTGGAAGTTTCAGATCAAAAAGAGGTGGTACGATGTATGGACAGTTTGTAGATACAGGCCATCAGGGGCAGACATACCACCTAGGAAACTGCTCAGGTGCTGAAATTGTAATGGTAAAACATCAGATGGAAAAAAAAAAAAAAAGCAAACAAGACAACTCTGCCCTCAAACAGATCAAAAACTGCATTGCAGAGTGGAAATCCACTAGGCAATGTAAAAAGACACTTACCACTGACCACCAATACAAGGGGTATGATGTATTACATTCTGAGCCTCACCCTGAGCAGAGATTATCCAGCTCTCAGGGCAACAAACTAAGCAACAGCAGTGAGCATGCGTGTTTAGTCTCATCTTGCTCATGTGTTTTGGCGCATGTATGCATGTTTAGACACAGCATCTACAAATGTTTTTTTCACAAAATGCTTCCCCTCTCACAATGCATTTGAAAAAGGTTATTTATTAAAGTGGTAGTAAATGGCCCAAAAATTAACTATGATCAAAAAAAATTTTTTTTTTTTAAGATTCTGGTACACCGGATAAGAAGAAGAATTATCCCCTTGGGAATAATCCCCTGGGGATTGGGGAGTAGTCATGTTGGTAGGTGAGAGACAGGGGTTTTATGTAGGAGTGTGTAGGTGGGAACAGGCGTGGTGGAGGAATGTAGTATGAAAACAGAGATGGGCCAGCTGAGGTCTCATGGTACATGTATGGACCCTGAGAAGCAGTGGATGGATAGCTGGGAGGTGGCATGGCATGGCAACTGCATACATTCTATCCATGCACTGCTTTTCAAGGTCACCACCTATGTTCTCAAGTTCTCTGCCTGTGGCAAAAGATGGAGTGGCAGTTATCGGGATTCAATAAGGAATCCATGGAATGCCTCTCCTGCTACACCTACTGTAACAATGCTATTATTCTGTCTTCATTTTCCTGGGACATTTGCCCCCCACTTTGACGCCGTCCACGTCCATGGATTCTGTTTGGTGTGGATGGGCCGATTGAAAGCTCTTCTGAATTCAACTTACAATTAACTACACAAAATGATAAGAAGGTAGATAGATAGATAGATAGATAGATAGATAGATAGATAGATAGATAGATAGATAGATAGATAGATAGATAGATAGATAGATAAACTGAGATTTAGTGACACAACACAATTTCGCCTGATGTGACTGGCAGTAAGATAACCTGGGTACTTGGCTTCAAGGATGTGAACAGCTCAACTGAACACTCCTCCACCAGATTTTCCACCTGCTTCCTCTCCTCTGACAACCAGTTGGAAGTGGTCCTGAATAGAGAAAATACATTTTATTTAAAAAAAAACAAAATTTAAAAAAAGTTAATTTTTTTTCTTTTATTTTTTATTCTTTATTTAATGGCATGCTACAGATACAATAAAATCATATCTTCTCAGAACATACAATCCAGATAATGTAGTTTAGCTGTGTACTGGATCCAAAGGGGGGGCAACGGGGAAATTGCCCCCCCAGAAATTAGTGATGGGCTGGCAGGTGAATGAGCGGGTGAGCGGGTCGGCAAATGAGTGAGTGGGCGGGCGGCTCGGAGGGTGAGTGAGCGGGCGGGCCAGACAGCAGGTGAGCCAGCGAACAGGACAGTCGGCAGGTGAGCGGGCGGGCTGCCCAATCAGTGGGCCGGCGAGCAGGGGAGCAGAGAGATGACATCATCTCTCACTGCCCGCCCTGCATCACTGCAGTTCTGCCCTCACTGTGCAGCTGCGGGCAGCAGAGAGATTACATCATCATCTCTTCTCCCTGGGACACAGCAAGTGACAATCTGCACCTTAGCAGGCAAGTAACACAGCAAGTGACAATTGTAGCAGGCAAGTGACAATCTGCAACTTGTGGTGTGGCAGGTGACGTGGCAAGTGACAATCCGCAACATGTGGGAGGTGACGTGGCAAGTTACAATCCGCAAAGTGTGGCAGGTGACGTGGCAAGTGACAATCCGCAACGTGTGGCAGGTGACTTGGCAAGTGACAATCCGCAACGTGTGGCAGGTGACGTGGCAAGTGACAATCCGCAACGCATGGCAGGTGACGTGGCAAGTGACAACCTGCAACGTGTGGCAGGTGACGTGGCAAGTGACAATCTGCAACGTGTGGCAAGTGACAATCCTCAATGTGTGGCAAGTGACAATCCACATCTTGTGGCAGGTGACATGGCAAGTGACAATTCGCAACTTGTGGCAGGCAAGTGACAATCCGCATCTGGTGGCAGGTGACGTGGCAAGTTACAATCCGCAAAGTGTGGCAGGTGACGTGGCAAGTGACAATCTGCAACGTGTGGCAGGTGACTTGGCAAGTGACAATCCGCAACGTGTGGCAGGTGACGTAGCAAGTGACAATCCGCAACGCAAAACAGGTGACGTAGCAAGTGACAATCCGCAACGTGTGGCAGGTGACGTGGCAAGTGACAATCTGCAACGTGTGGCAAGTGACAATCCTCAATGTGTGGCAAGTGACAATCCACATCTTGTGGCAGGTGACATGGCAAGTGACAATTCGCAACTTGTGGCAGGCAAGTGACAATCCGCATCTGGTGGCAGGTGACGCGGCAAGTGACAAAATCCGCATCTGAAGGCAGGTGACGTGGCAAGTGACAATCCGCATCTGGTGGCAGGCAACGTGGCAAGTAGCACGCTCGGGGCTCCAACTGATTCTGCTTTATGGTGAGCTGAACTGTTTAATTTTATATAACAATGTAATAATAGAAATAATGCACTTCAATCATCCTGACACCATAACAACCATGGTGCCGTGATGAACACCAGCCATTGCCCCGATAAATTGCCCGCAAAAAAACATATTTTCTGGCAGTGCCCCTCCAGAGAATAGACTCTGGACTGCCCCTGCGGTGTACAGGTACATCTAGTTAAGAACAACATCGCTTAAAACAACAGCAAATGGGTAAGACCAAATGGGGATAGATAGCAACATTAAAAATGTAACAGAGATAACGAAATGTGGAGACCCTCCAGTGTGGACCGTGTAGAGGGGGGTATTAAAAATAGATTTTTTAAATACAGTTATCATAACAAAAACAAAGAAAAGTTTAAAAAAAAAGTCAACACTCACTCATATATTAAATATAATATTCAAAAACATTCTTATCGTCTTTTTTTCTGGACAGCATTGACCTCCAATAAAATCCAGCTGTGCGCTGTATATGCGCTCCTTCCAGAATGCTGAAGCTTTGCTTCTTCTTCCTCAGATGTGAGGTCCCGACTGACATAGTCCTGAAGCAATTTCCAGTATGCAGTAATTTTTCTGGAAAAAAAAGAAAAAATGGTTAATATTTAATTCTGTAAAAAGATTACATACATTTAAAAAAAAATAAGAATTAAGCAATATGCACTTCCCCCTATCCTTCTTCTGTGTCTTGGCAGCCGATCCCAGTTTTCAGTAAAGCTGGTAACGATGTCTGCCTTGGCCTTAAGGATGGGGTCATTATATTTGGGATGAGAGATGTTCCACAATTTGGGATGGACCACCACTGCCACTATAAAGTCAATCTGGGCAACGTTTTGGACCATGCCTCTTCCAGAGAGAGCAGAGAACATCCACACACCAGAAAAAACAAAGGACACTGGGAGCTTCCTGTACAGACAAGAATTAACTAGATTCATATTAATATTTAATATCATATTGTTGCATTGTCCAGTAAAATTTACGCATGTAAACGCCAGATGCGCCTAGGTGCGTTTACACACATTTAGGCGCGTCAAGCATTCTTAACTCTGAAGCGCTCCTCTTCTGAACACGCTGGACCTGGTTGTTGCTTTCTGCCTCTATACGCCTTTAAGCACCTGTAAATGCCAATGTGTGCATGGACACACAGGCTAACACTGAGGGGCATTTACAGGCAGAAAGAAAAACACAAAATGCCCCTGAAAGCAGCATTTACAATACGCAGTGCATTTGAGGCTTTAACCTTTTTGACACACGGTGGCACATATATTAACGGAAAAAAACGCGGTTCAAAATTTTTACAGACAATTAATATTACAAAACAAATGACTAGCAGCAGCAAAATAAAACAGAATTAAAGGGAAAAACTACTTAGCAATGTTTGTATGATCTTTGGTTCAATGTGGTGTCCAATTCAGATGCACAGTAGTCCAATCTGACATATTAGAGCCACTGACTCTCATAAATGACCCTAATATTCCCTACCACAGTAAGCGAGAGCTACAGAGCTGTATATGCATGGATCTTTTCTGGTCCCTGAAGAGGGCATTTACAGAATTCACACAAACAATCAAAGGGCCTGAGAGCTGTGCTGAATGGGGTTTTGCATCCTTTTACATGCTCCAGTGGACACTCCCTTAATGTCAATTATTATAACTACATCTCTATTTGAATCTGACCAGTCACAATCTGACAATTAACATTTTATTAAACAAAATGAAATTATGATTTGATAGACCACAACTATGAGATAAATCCTATATATGTTTTCTCTAAATTGTAATATAGGTGTGTTTGGTGTCTAATGGATTGGCCTCTTCCCATACTTTAGTGTAACTTCATTCCAGTAACAATTATGGAGATTGTATGAAATGTAACTCTGGGCAGTTCATCTGTATGTCAGTGTAGGTCACTGACAGATGCATATTCTTCCGACTATTCTCCAGACTGTTTAAGAAAGGGCATTTACAACATGACTCCATTAGCAGCCATTTAAAGACTCTGCCTAATGGGGGGATATTTTATGTAAATGGTGCTTTAACTGGGATTTTTTTCCCAATGAGTCATCTTACCGCCTAGCACAGACATGAGATTTAAATCTGACTGTTTTGTCACTGACTTGTGCATTTTGAAGAAATGAGAGTGGTACTGTATGCAATACAACTTCCCCATTCTGTCCACATAGTTTGGGGTTCACCACACCTCACTATCTTCACAGGGGGCACTTCCACACTAACCTTCAATGCAAGGAGGCACTACACTGACAGCCAATGTAAGGGGGAAATTCACCACTGACCACCATGAAATGGGGAACCTCTCCACTGACATGCAATGTAAGGGGGCCCTTCAATACTTACCATAAATTTAGGCAGGAACACCAATATAAGGGGCACTTCACCACTGACCACCAATGGGAGGGCACACTTTTCAACTGACCTACAATGTAAAGGGACACCACACTGATAACTAATGTAAGGGGGTACATCACCACTGACCATCAACATAAGAAAGCTTTAGATTATGTTAATGAGCACTTCCCTCACTGACCATCAGTGTAAGGGCGCACTTCTACATTGCCCACAAATGTAAAGATGCACTCCTCTGACAACCAATGTAAATGGGTACTACTCAACTTCCTAATAATATTAGGGGGCATGTCACCACTGACCTGTCCACCAAAATAAGGACGCACTACACTGGCAGCCAATGTAAGGGAGTGCTTCTCCACTGCCCACTTTACCACTGACCATATATGTCAGGGGGGCACATTTCTCACTGTCCACCAGTAGAAGGGTGTACTGTTACACTGCCCACAAATGTCAGGGAACACTACACTGGCAACCAATGTAAGTGGGTATTACTCTTCTACCCACCAATGTATGGGGAAACTTTACCACTGACCATTAATGATAGGGGACATCTCTCCCACTGTCCACCAGTGTAAGGATTCATGTGTACACTGTCCACAAATATAAAGGATCACTACATTGACCACCAATGTAAAGGGTAATTTCTTCACTGCTTTCTTTAAGCTGTGCTGTACATTATGAATTCCTGACTGCTGTATTGTCTTTGTCTCTTTTCTGGCCAATGTTGCTTTCATTTCATGATTTGAACTGAAAATAATTTGGTTGTATAGTAGGGGGGGGGGGGGGGGGGGTTAAGAAAGGATCCAATCCAGATATTTAATATGCTTGGTATTTCACTGGGCAAAACAACTGGTTCATGTAATTGTGCCCCCTTTTCTACTGCTTATACACCATTGGCCTATGCCACTGTTCACATGCCAGAGCCATTGAAGTGCTTGGTAAATTTTGTTATGGAGAGCATGTCCAGTAACTAATGTGTGACCTCCTACAAAGAAGTGCTGAGTGCTAAACCAATTGCCAGGTCTGAGTGCTATCACATGTGTGGTGGGGAGAGAGAGTACCTAGCCTTGTGCAAGCAATAACCAGATACATTTTAGCCTTACCCAAGTTACACAGTGGTGAGTGTTAGCATTGGTGTGAAGGCAATCCAGTGGACCTGTTGCTTTGCTATGCATAACAAAGCAGGGTTTTACTGTAAAGGTATTACAATCTATGCTATAATTGTACAGGTAAGTACAGATTTGTACCGAATGCTAACTGAGACATGGTCAAACTAAGTTTGCATTGTGTATATATTACATTTTCTATATGTTTCTTATTTGGTTAGTAGAGTTCCTATGAAGAAAAAGGTAAGTGAAAAGACAGAAGATTTTAGCTTATGCGCTGATCACCTGGAATAACAAAGAGAAATGTTAATCTCAGATATCTGCCCTGCGGACTTCACTTTAAAACTTGTCCCTCCCAGCTGTCCTGACAACCGGTCTCATTAGAAAAACATGCCCTTAAATGAAGAGGCTCTTAGATACCATGACAAGCAATGCAGACTGAGCAAATCTGAGCTGTCACACTGTCTTCTAAATTGAATGTGTCTTTTTGAAGCTAAAATAAATCCTATTCCCTTTTTCATTTGCCTATACTTTACAGTGCCTCCCTTTGTCTTCTTGCTGATTTTATTTACTTGTTTCATAGGTTTTCATGTAAAGCAACATGGATGAGGTTACATATTGTTGTATAAACTATATTAAGTTACCTAGTGCTTTATCATTGTTCTTCAGCATTATGGATAATACATATAATTGTATTATTGGCTCCTAAATGGTAGTCTATAGAAAATCAGTATCTACAAAGCATTTAAAGTTAAAGCGCAAGGGTCCTTTCACACGGGGCAGATCAGTGCTGATCCGCCCCGTGGATATCCGCTTGCTCAGCGGGGATCGCCGAAGCGATCTCCGCTGAGCAGGAAGATGACGGGTCCGTCTCTGCACTCTGTGCAGGGACGGACCTGTCAGAGCGCCGCTCTCCCCTATGGGAGATCGGGTGACGACGGACCGTAGAGTCCGTCGTCATCCGATCCGCTCTGCAGACGGATGGAAAAATAGGGTTTTCCTCCGTCTGCAGAAATGGACCATAGCGGACACGGACGAGATCGGGTGTCAGCAAATGCTCATCCGCTGACACCCACTATCCCATAGGGATACATGTATGTCCGTTTTTCACCTGAAAACGGAAGGATGAAAAACGGACATACGGACCGTCCGTGTGAAAGAGCCCAAACTCCACTTTTGTTGAGAAAAAAACATTCCCCCCTGGGTGATCTATGTACATTGCAAGGATTATAACAACCTTTGGTGCAGATTCCTACCTTTTGTTAGTCTGAAGAAATCCATGTATGTTTGTTTGTAAGAGGCATGGAGGAGCTCAGTTATGAGGAAAGATAAGAGGAACTGAATTTATTCACTCTTGAGAAGAGGACAATAATATGATCAACATGTAAAAATATATAAGGGGTCCATATAGTGAACTTGGTGTTGAGTTATTCACTTTACGGTCAACACAGAGGACAAGGGGGCACTCTTCACGTCTAGAGGAAAAGAGATTTCATCTCCAAATACGGAAAGGTTTCTTCACAGTAAGAGCTGTAAAAATGTGGAATAGACTCCCTCCAGAGGTGGTTCTGGAGATTAAGAGCATCATGGGCCTGGTGCTGAGGATTTTGGTGGGCCTTTTTATGGAAACAAAATGAAAATGCAAACAATTTTTCGCTAAAACAAATTAAATATACTCTCACCAGTAATATCAATCATGCAGCCTTTGAGCAGCAGCAACACCAGCAATACCACCTGCTATGCAGTCTCTCACCAGCAGCAACATAGAGAGACCACATTTCCAAACTGCCATTCAGGGACAACCCCCCCTTCCCAAAAAAAGATGAGGGTGGGGGATGTAGTCTCGGGGTTGATGGGGAAAATCGGCGGGGGAGGTGATTTGTCAGGCAAATGGCTGGTGTTAGCACTTAAAATCATCCTGACATCATGCTTGATATGGTGTCAGGATGATCAAATTCCATTATTTCTATTACTACATTGTAATATATAGTGAAATAGTTCAACTCACCATCATGCAGAATCAGTGGGAACCTGAGCTTGTCACTTCCCACCAGATGCAGCTTGTTACTTGCCACCATTGCTTGCCACCAGATGCAGCTTGTCACTTGCCACCCATAGCCTACCACCAGATGTAGCGTATCACTTTGCAGAGTTACCTGCCACTTGCCGCTGATAGCCTGCCACCGGATACAGCGTGCCACTTGCCACCGACATACTTCCACCAGATATAGTGTGTCACTTGCCACCAGCAGCCTGTCACCAGATACAGTGTGCCACTTGCCACCGACAGCCTGTCACCAGATACAGCATGCCACTTGCTGACAGCCTGTCACCAGATACAGTGTGCCAGTTGCCACCGATAGCCTGCCACCAGATACAGCGTGCCACTTGCCACCGACATACTTCCACCAGATATAGTGTGTCACTTGCCACCAGCAGCTTGTCACCAGATACAGTGTGCCACCTGCCACCGACAGCCTGTCACCAGATACAGCGTGCCACCTGCCACCGACAGCCTGTCACCAGATACAGCGTGCCACTTGCTGACAGCCTGTCACCAGATACAGCGTGCCACTTGCTGACAGCCTGTCACCAGATACAGTGTGCCACTTGCCACCGACATACTTCCACCAGATATAGTGTGTCACTTGCCACCAGCAGCCTGTCACCAGATACAGTGTGCCACTTGCCACCGACAGCATGTCACTAGATACAGTGTGCCACTTGCCACCGACAGCCTGTCACCAGATACAGCATGCCACTTGCTGACAGCCTGTCACCAGATACAGTGTGCCACTTGCCACCGATAGCCTGCCACCAGATACAGCGTGCCACTTGCCACCGACATACTTCCACCAGATATAGTGTGTCACTTGCCACCAGCAGCTTGTCACCAGATACAGTGTGCCACCTGCCACCGACAGCCTGTCACCAGATACAGCGTGCCACTTGCCACCGACATCCTTCCATCAGATACAGTGTGCCACTTGCCACTGACAGCCTGTCACCAGATACAGTGTGCCACTTGCTGACAGCCTGTCACCAGATACAGTGTGCCACTTGCTGACAGCCTGTCACCAGATACAGTGTGCCACCTGCTGACAGCCTGTCACCAGATACAGTGTGCCACTTGCTGACAGCCTGTCACCAGATACAGTGTGCCACTTGCTGACAGCCTGTCACCAGATACAGTGTGCCACTTGCCACCGACAGCCTGTCACCAGATACAGTGTGCCACTTGCTGACAGCCTGTCACCAGATACAGTGTGCCACTTGCCACCGACAGCCTGTCACCAGATACAGTGTGCCACTTGCCACCGACAGTCTGTCACCAGATACAGTGTGCCACTTGCCACCTATAGCCTGCCACCAGATACAGCGTGCCACTTGCCACCGACAGCCTGTCACCAGATACAAAGTGCCACTTGCCAATGACAGCCTGTCACCAGATACAGCGTGCCACTTGCCACCGACATCCTTCCATCAGATACAGTGTGCCACTTGCCACTGACAGCCTGTCACCAGATACAGTGTGCCACTTGCTGACAGCCTGTCACCAGATACAGTGTGCCACTTGCTGACAGCCTGTCACCAGATACAGTGTGCCACTTGCTGACAGCCTGTCACCAGATACAGTGTGCCACTTGCCACCGACAGCCTGTCACCAGATACAGTGTGCCACTTGCCACCGACAGTCTGTCACCAGATACAGTGTGCCACTTGCCACCTATAGCCTGCCACCAGATACAGCGTGCCACTTGCCACCGACAGCCTGTCACCAGATACAAAGTGCCACTTGCCAATGACAGCCTGTCACCAGATACAGCGTGCCACTTGCCACCGACATCCTTCCATCAGATACAGTGTGCCACTTGCCACTGACAGCCTGTCACCAGATACAGTGTGCCACTTGCTGACAGCCTGTCACCAGATACAGTGTGCCACTTGCTGACAGCCTGTCACCAGATACAGTGTGCCACTTGCTGACAGCCTGTCACCAGATACAGTGTGCCACTTGCCACCGACAGCCTGTCACCAGATACAGTGTGCCACTTGCCACCGACAGTCTGTCACCAGATACAGTGTGCCACTTGCCACCTATAGCCTGCCACCAGATACAGCGTGCCACTTGCCACCTATAGCCTGCCACCAGATACAGCATGCCACTTGCCACTCCCTCCAGGACTTTTCCTGGATGGGTAGAAGGGACAGGGCCTACATAGTCAAACAAATCCCTGGGGCCCCCACCCCTCCTGAGCTGGGATAGTATGGCTGTGTGTAAAATGAATGCCAGCAGTATTGATCAGACCAAGTTCTACAGAGGGGGGTGTGTACAAGTCTTTGGGCTCACATTGGTGTGCTGCAGTTTTGGCTGCACTGCTTGTGTATCTGCAGTTTTAGCTGCAGTTCTATTGATTTATATCAGGTTGCAGGTTTTTGCCGCATTTTTTGACAGTGCGCCAAAGATGCAGCATGCAGAAATTTTGGTGTGCTTTCAGAAAAAAACATGCAACCTGATATAAATCAATAGGACTGCTGGTATAACACAGGAAACCTGCGTATACACCAGCAATGGACCAAAACTTTGCAAACCAGTGTGAACCCACCTAAAAGCACAAGGAGCCAAGTCTAAACATATTGGATGCAGTTATAACAGCCATTGCTGAAGGAAAAAGTAAAGGGTGAGAGAAGGGAGATAAGAGTCACTGAGCTGACACTTGGATGGTCAGAAGCTCATCACTCACATATGTGTTCAGTTCACCTTCCATCTGCCTGTTCCTGTACTCTGTTCACAACTTCCCCGCCCACACGGCTCCTTCACTGCACACAGAGAGAGAGGGGAGGGGGAAGGCAGAGCCATTTGTGTAAGGGGGGAACTGTGTACTGTGATACTAATAACCACAGTGAGCCAACACAGGTATAGCCAGACACCCCTGCATTTACACACAGCTTCTCCTGTCCCATAGACGTTTATGGACAGGAGAAATCAGGCTTGTACTGCTGGCTATGTGGGCCGATTTTAAGGCAGGGGCCTGGAGCTGCAGCTCCATCAGCCCCTATGTTAATCCGGCCCTGCCCCTTTCTCTGGAGGGTCTGCCGAAACAGACCCACACAAGTACTTGGTGGGGCTCCCTCGAAGGGAGACCCGATGAGAGAAGGCAAACTAAGCCAGAAGGCCATGTCCTCCCAAGACTTTTACGGTTAGCCCGAGGACCCACACCCTATTCATCATGCAGTGACAAACTGTGACAACACCAAACAAAAAAATACAAAAAAGTGACGAACACGGGGGTTAAATAAAAAGAAATTGGGGAGAAGGAAGTGGGAGAGATCGAAAGTGACCATTGTGCAATACAATGGCCGGCCCTCTGGCCAGGAATAAAAAATTCCCCTGGTCCTAGCCAAAAGGCTCAGCCCTAGAGGCTGGTGTAAAAAAAAGTGTGTATAGTGAAGTGTCCGTGGTGCCATAAATCAACGTGACCCTCACTCACAGTGATTTGTATGGCACCCCTGAACTGCCACTTCAGGGGCACATTCACCATACGCTTTTCGTACAACCCTGACCCCCGACCCAGACCACAGCGGCCCCCACCCCAGCCAGGAGGAAGAAGCTCAGGGGTCCACCTCCCCCTTCACTCTAACCAATTTACGTCCAGGAGACACCAGCAACTCCTCCCCTTAGCGTAGAAGGAGCTACTGGCATACTCTCCTGAATAACCTGGCCGAAGCTAGGTCCGCCCCAATCTAGGCCAGAAGGCCAGTGACCCGACCTCCGGATCAGACCCAGTGGTTCTCCATCCTCATCAGGAGCACCCTTCCAGACGGCTCAGACTCGACCATCGGCCGACCCCCAGTATCTGTCGGGCAGCTCGGCTTAGCCCCTGCTGAAACCGCCCTTCCAGGCACTATGACACCATTGGAATTGCTGGCCCTTCCCAACAAGAGTAGCACAGCGCCTCCTTTGGAAACTGATAAGAACAGATACTACACTTGATCTTAGCCAAAAGGCAGAGAAGCTGACTTTTAATAATCGGACACTTACATGTCCCAGGGTCCAGCGATGCGGGGGATCAAAGCCCCACTCATCTCCCCCTCCGCTCGGCAGCGCCGGCATTGTAACAGCCGGGCACTCACTGCGCATGCGCGAGCCGCGCACTGCAATTGGCCACGCAGTCATCTGGGACCTGTGATGTGTCCCAGATGACTGCCTAGAGCAGTGATGGCGAACCTTGGCATCCCAGACACCTTGCAGTGTAGTAGAGCATCATGGGAAATGCAGTTACAAAACATCTGGGGTGCCAAGGTTTGCCATCACTGGCCTAGAGGGAGGGGGGAGAGCTGAGCCCTTCCTGCGCAAAGGGAAGTGACATCAAGAGCCCAGGCGCTGAAGGAGGCAGACTATGAGGGACCCCTAGCAACAGCTATTTAGAGGTGAGTAAAAAAAAAATTTCTCCAAATGTACATAATTAATATTTTTTTTTTGGGGTGGAACTCCACTTTAAGCAAGTTCAATGTACAGTGCAAAAGGGCAGGTGGTAGTATCTTAATGCAAAAAGTTCCACTTTTAGACCTGTATGCGCATTTAACATGCATTTTCATGTAATTTTGCATGGTCTTTAGACCTGTGTCTAAGCCCGCTGCTCCTCTGAAAAGTGATCCATGTTCAGAATGTTCTTCAGAGGCAATTGACAGTCAGTGAAGAGGTAATGTTATGTGACACTTGTTTTAACCCCATTATTGCCAAACAAACAAGCCACAACTGCGTGTATTGCAAGACATCACAACCACGGCATGTGAATACCCCATTTGCTGCCATTGCAGCGTAAAGCGGGAACTATACTTACCCTGGCTCCAGCGATGTGACATCCTGCCAGCCGCTGACATCTTCCAGATCTCGATCGCCAGCCGCTTCATTGGCTGGCTGGAGTGCAGACAGCGCTTTAGCCTTGCCAAATTTCTACAGTGCGCTGCGTGTGCACTGTCAGGGGCAGGCAGGTAAGTAACATTAGGGCTTCACCCTTTGTGTTTTTTTTCATGCTTTTTGCAGAAACGCCGGACATTATTTTTAACATGGGTTGCTATGGAACACGTTCACATCAATGCATTTTTGTGCCTCTGAGTTTTTGGAAAGGATCAGGACTTTTTTAAATGCAAAACTGTGCTTTTTTGGTTCAATAGACTTCAATGGAGAAGCTACAGAAAAGCATGTAGTGCATTTTTAGTGTGATTTTGCTGCGAATTTGTGGGTTTTAATTTGCCCAACAACAATCCCCCCCCCCCCCCCAAAAAAAAAAGCATAAAAAAATGCAAATTGCAGCAAAAAAAAAAAAAAACGCGCGTTCTGAAATGGAAAAGAAAGCACTGCAATGTAATTGTCAATAAAAGCCTTTGACACTTATGAAATCCTTGTAATTATACTTCAGTATACCGTAGTAACATCTGACAAAAAGATCTAAAAACATTGAGCCAGCAAACTGTGAAAATTTATATTTGTGTCATTCTCAAGTCTTTTGGTCACGGCTGTACTCTGTGAAGGACAATTGGATTTGCTCTGAGATCTGCTTAGCTGGTCTGCCTGCAGGTCACATGACTGAAAAGTGTAGTCAGCTGAGTATTGTTGACATACAGAGCAGAGACATGATGCTGCGTGGAGGGAGTCTCCTTGCTGCTGGGCTCCTGAGAGGCCCCTATAGCTATACACGGCTAAGCAGGCCGGTGTCCCTGTGTGCATCTCCTCAGTCTGGGATGGCAGATGACAGGGTAAACATCACAGTGCAGGGGCTCAGCCCCAGACAACAGGTGACACTCAGAGCTCTAGTGACGGATGAGCAGGGCTGCCTGTTTGACTCCTGTGCCCACTATGAGGCTGACAGCTCTGGCACTGTGGATCTGCAAAGGGACGCCTCCCTCGGAGGGGACTACACGGGGGTGCTGCCTATGGGGCTGCTCTGGAGCCTGTCCCCCTCCATCATGGAGAAACCCTTCCAGAGACTGGAGAAGAGAAGTGTTATAAAATCCCCCGTGATCACAGAGCTATTGGTGCACAAGGGGCACACCCACCCCAAATCTATACCCGGGCAGGTGGTGGCTCGGACCAAAATCGAAAGACTGTTCTATGCCCCCGGAGTGCGAAGAATCAGACTGAGAGAAGGGGCCGTTCGGGGCAGCCTGTTTTTACCTCCAGGTAATAATATTTATTGGTGGGCAAGTCACTAAAGCATGATGCACTTTTATTACTCTGTGTTGTTTGTTAACTTGAAAATGCTTCCAATTTAGGGAAGGAATAAAAGAACTGTCTGCAGGCTAAATTATTTAAACTCCCATCCGGACCGCCCACCATGGATAGACGTTGCTACTTTAACATTAAATACCGTTGCTATAGCAGCAGATAGCTGCCATAACCCCCGGTATTTTTATTCACAGCAGGTTTTGAGATAGAAGTGGTCTCCGTGGCGGATTCATCGCAAGATCACTTTTATAGGTGGTGGGAGAGGTGCACCCCCCTTCACGTCCCGGGCGTCTCTGCTGCTTACTGGAGCCGTTGCAAGTGGAGGAGACGGTCTGGTCCTGTGGCCTGATGGACAGAAAGTCGAGTGAGGGCATGATGGCCCCCACTTTACTCTATGCCTTTGGAGGACCGGAGCGACTTCTGCCCTCCAGCCTTAAAAGGGACAATTTATTTATTTTTTTCAAAGAAAAAAAATACTTTATTTTTTATTTTTTTTTATTGCTTTTAAGTGTAAAATGTAAGGTCTTTTTCACCCCTGATCTCACATTAAAGAGGTAAATAGATGTTTACATTCCTTGTAATATGAATAAAGGTGATGCAAATTTTTTTTTCTAAAGAGACAGTGTAAAAATAAAAAGTAAAATAAATAATAATTAAAAAAAAAATTGAAAGCACCGCGTCTCTCTGTGCTTGCACACAGAAGCGAACGCAAGCGTAAGTCGCGCCCACATATGTAAACGGTGATCAAACCACACATGTGAGGTATCACCGCAATCGTTAGAGTGGGAGAAATAATTCTAGCACTAGACCTCCTCTGTAACTCAAAACTGGTAACCTGTAGAAATGTTTAAACCTTGCCTATGGAGATTTTTGAAGGGTGAAAGTTTGTCGCCATTCAACATTTGAAGTGTGACATGTTGGGTATCAATTTACTCAGCGTAACATTACCTTTCACAAAATAAAAAATTGGGCTAACTTTACTGTTTCCTTATTTTTTTATTCAAAAAAGTGTATTTTTTCCAAATAAATTGTGTTTGTAAGACCGCTGCGCAAATACAGTGTGACATACAATATTGCAACAATCTCTTTTGAAAAATATTGTGATTTTAAAATGTGCTTCCGCATGGGTGACACTGCAAATGCACAAAGTAGAAATGTGCCAACATCCCGATAGCGTTTATTAAAAGAAAGGGAACTAATGAATTGGACTTTTGAAAGGCACATACCGTATATACTCGAGTATAGGCCGACCCGAATATAAGCAGAGGCCCCTAATTTACCACAAAAAAACTGGGAAAATGTATTGACTCGTGTATAAGCCGAGGAGTCACAGATAAATGCTGATAAACAGCATATGTGGTAAGACAGTCCAATTGTGTAATGGACAAAGAAATTTAGTGTTCATATAAATTGAGACCTGAAAAAACAATAAACTAGATGGAACCAGATAAGTTGAACATTAGATAGCATGAGTAATCAAAGGCTGCTGCAAGAATAAACTGCAGTGATATAGTAATTACCTATATAAATCAGGGTGTTCCCAGTGCGTGTAATCAGCACTTCTACTACGGCAAGGCATTCAGATCTTTAAATAGGTCCCGGTCGGAGGCGTGTCAGGGAGGAGCCACGCAATCCGACCCGGTCACCCCCACTCCCCATCAATCGCTGCACATCTGGTCAAAAATAGAAGAACGGATGTGCGGCGCTGCGTGGCCAGACCAGGGGACCAAATGCCACAACACCGAGCATGTATGTATTTAAAATTCTTCAAAATTAATTATTGATGGTATTTTAATATAAGAACATTTTATTTACCAATAGCTGGACTCATTGTTTTCCTTTTAACAGGAAATAGTGAGTTGATCAAAGATTATTGCACATCGAAATTCACAGAGATCATTGTTCACTGATTATAATATAGCCAAATATACCCTTCAAAAGATAGAGCAAGGCAAAAAACAGAAACAAAAATACAGTTATAGTAAGAAAAGTTTTTTTTTATACGGTTAGATATGATCTAAAACCCAACAATCTCCATTTATTCTCTAGGGTGTCTGAAAAAAAAATATAATGTTTGGGGGGTTCAAAGTAATTTCCAAGAAAAAAAAAAAAAAAACAATTTTAACTCGCAAACAACAAGTGTAGAAATTAGGGTTGGTCCTTAAGTGCTAAGAGCAGAACTAAACCCATTGATTTAAAGTGGTTGTAAACCCCAGACATGAAATATGAACAAAGCATATCCCACTCTAGTGTGAACTTGTCTCAATTAAGAGCACTAAGTGTCATCTCTGTCTTCTGCTTCTGCTTTGTTCCTCTGCTATCAGCATGAGCCACTTCTGACACGTTTTCCTGACACCAAGAGAAAAAAGGGGACAGGGTGGGGCCTCCAGGTGATTGACAGCCTCAGCTCTGTTCCTGTGTGCTGTGTGGAGGGGGATGTGTCCCTTCAATCGGCTCTCAGAGCTCTCCTCACCTCCAGCGATGCAAAATCCACAAACCCCCTTGTTGCTCAAACCATGACAGCTGACATCCCAGTCATTAATAAGTCCAGATTTGTATTACATTAAAATCAGCAATAATACTTTAAATACCACTAGTGTAAATATATATATATATATAGTGCTTTCAGCGTCTGGTAATCCACTGTACAGCATTACCCAGACTGGAGGAGGGAGGGCAACATTAGGAGCCAATGAGCCTCTACTGCAGAGCACATGTGCTGACACAGGAGGAGGTGCTGCTGGGGGTGTGTCCTTGACCAAGCTGTCCTACTGTACAGATCAAGGGCCTGGTTGTGCTATCTGGCACCAAAAGGCTGCCTTAACATTATTACAAATCCTTTGGAAGGTATAATAGTTCCCATAAATGTTTTTCAGATGTGTATTCAAGCTGTATTCATGACTGGGGTTTAGCTAATGAATATGACACATTATTCCACGTTATTGATTCTACATTATATTTACAGGGGAGGGATCATTTCCTGGAGTGATTGATATGTATGGAGATGAAGGTGGTTTGGTAGAATATCGTTCCAGTCTCCTAGCCAGTCATGGATTTGCTGCTTTGGCCCTGCCATACTTTGCTTTTGAAGACCTTCCACCAGCAATGACTGAATTTCACCTGGAGTACTTTGAAGAAGCTGCCAAATTTCTATTCCAACATCCTAAGGTAAGAAATGGACAGAACTGTATTATAAACTATGACTGGCAGTTGTCATCCCTCTGATGCAATTTAAAGAGGCTCTTATAAACATACTGTATAAAGCAGGGGTAGACAACCTTTCAGAGGTTGAAATCTATCTGGACAACATGGAGGATATCAAAGACCCCTATGGTGGGGGGTGGGAGGGGTGAATAATGGGAGACAGGCAAAAAAAAAAGCCCCCAATAAATAGATGGAATGAAGAACACATAATGTGCCACAGTAGTGTTCTCTGCCCCCCTTCACATCACCCCCCCAAGCAGTGTCCTCTTCCTTCCTTCATATCACCCCCCACTGTACTGTACTCTGCCCCCCACCACAGCAGTGTCCTCTGCACCCTTCACATCACCCCCCTCACTGTAGTGTCCTCTGCTCCCTTCACATCACCCTCCACAATAATGTCCTCTGCCCCCCTTCACATCACTGTCCACAGTAATGTCCTTTGCCCCCTTTCACATCACCCTCCACAGTAATGTCCTCTGCCCCCTTCACATCACCCTCCATATTAATGTCCTCTGCCCCCCTTCACATCACCCTCCACAGTAATGTTCTCTGCCCCCTTCACATCACCCTCCACAGTAATGTCCTTTGCCCCCCTTCACATCACCCTCCATAGTAATGTCCTCTGCCCCCTTCACATCACCCTCCACAGTAATGTCCTCTGCCCCCCTTCACATCACCCTCCACAGTAATGTCCTCTGCCCCCCTTCACATCACCCTCCACAGTAATGTCCTCTGCCCCCTTTACATCACCCTCCACAGTAATGTCCTCTGCCCCTCTTCACATCACCCTCCACAGTAATGTCCTCTGCCCCTCTTCACATCACCCTCCACAGTAATGTCCTCTGCCCCTCTTCACATCACCCTCCACAGTAATGTCCTCTGCCCCTCTTCACATCACCCTCCACAGTAATGTCCTCTGCCCCTCTTCACATCACCCCCCACAGTAATGTCCTCTGCCCCTCTTCACATCACCCTCCACAGTAATGTCCTCTGCCCCTCTTCACATCACCCTCCACAGTAATGTCCTCTGCCCCTCTTCACATCACCCTCCACAGTAATGTCCTCTGCCCCTCTTCACATCACCCTCCACAGTAATGTCCTCTGCCCCTCTTCACATCACCCTCCACAGTAATGTCTTCTGCCCCCCACCCCCCAGCAGTGTCCCCAGCCCCTTTCACATCACCTCCCCCACTGTAGTGTCCTCTGCCCCCTTCACATCACTTTCACCCCCAAGTAGTGTACTCTGCTCCTCTGTAAAGGCAAGTTGAACGGTTTTGGGTATTTTTTTTTTTTTTATTTTTTTTTTTATTGACATATCTTTAATTGATTTTATTTTTCATTTTTTTTAAATAATTTTTCATTGTTATAAAATCTTTATTTTACATTTAAATATTTTAATCGGTACACCCATGGCATTGGTTTTGCAGAGCAGAGTCTCCCTAACTGAATTTTCTTAGGGCCCAGTCTGAACAGAGCAGGTAGGGAAAAAGAGGTAAATTGTGTCTCTGGCTCATTTAACTATAAAGTATTTGTAATTTGAGTTTCAGCTATTCAGCTCAAAAACAAGAGGCTTTTTTAAGCAAAGCATTTAAGGTGTATGTTGGGGAAAAAAAAAAAAAGAAAAACATAGACAATAATATTGTAGTCCCAAGATAAGAACTAGCAGGGTTAATAGCTGTCCCTGAGATAACACAGGAAGTGCGCACAAGACCCGTCTGAATTTCTGACAAACATTAACAGGTATTTTTTTGCACTTATCGAGCAGTTTGTATATCTAACAGGCCCTAAAGAAAGCAAATAAGTTCATTGTTTAGGTTTACATACATTTTACCCTGGTTCACCCTGACAGCGGGAATTAAATCGTGGGAGTTCCACAGAATTCACACGATTTCATGCCCGCATGTCAGTCCCGACTTTGGGGGCGATTTCAGAGACATCTGTGTGGGTTTCTGCACAGATGTCAATGGAAATCGCACCCCGAAATCGCCAAAAGTACTAAAGAAACAACTTTTGGGAATCAAAAGCATTTGCGGCGCCGCACTGATTCGGACACTGCGATTGCCGGCAATTGCCGCCGATTTGGCATGCGATTTGACAAGTTGCATCAATGTGAACCAGGGCTTAAGGGTAGTGCCTTGTAAACATGTGAAAAGGATTCTAGAGATGCAACTTCTCTAAATACCTGACTAAACCTATATACCTGTAGTTTTAGATTTGTATACAGTATATCACTGTACGCAGTGGCGGCCCATGCATTGAGGGCGCACGGGCGCCGCCCCCCCCATTTCCCTGCCGCCGCCTCCCTGTCCAATGTGCCCAGCCCCTTTCAGGATGCCGGACACATGTATTCCTATGGCGGGGGTTGGGAGGGGGTGTTTTTTTTTTTTTTTTGAAGCACGTGATTAGAGCCAGAGACTCTAATCGGCTTCAAAAAAAGGTGGGTTCGGTATCTTTACACTACAGTGCCTCCCTGCCAATCAGGAGGCAGGTTAGTGAGACCTGTTTGCTGATTGGCCAAAGCACCAGGCAAACCTATTGGATGCCTAGTGGCGACTTGGCAAGCGGAGGAAGCATGAGAGGAGCTGCTGCTGCCCGAGTGTGGAGGAGAGGTGGAGTGTGGAGACACAGAGGATGCTCTTCAGCCCGGTAAGTGCCGGACCTCCTGTGGGGGGGTCTAGAGTTGCGAGCCCCGCGTGGGGGGAAGGCAAGTGCCAGCTGCGAGCACCTAGGGGGGGTGTGCAAGTGCCAGAGCTGCGAGCCCCGAGGGGGGGGGTGTGCAAGTGCCACGAGCCCCGAGCAAGAGGGGGGGGGGTGCAAGTGGGGCCAACACTTCTGGGAATGTCGATCTTCTAGGTTTCTGTGCAGCTCCTCCTCTTTCTTCCTGTAGTGAGGTGGAGGGTAGCAGCATCCAGTAAGAGCTACAGTCAACCCAGGAGAATGACAAATTTTCAATATTCAGTTTATGGCTACATGTGCAGCAGCCTCTACCACCCCTCCATGGTTGATTTATTTTCAGAGGGTTGTAGAGCAGTAGTTTGCAGGCATTCAGGAGACTATAAGACTCTACTGTTGCCTTCTAAAGGCCAGATTAAATTTTTTTGGCTGAATGGACATTTCGAATAGGATTACAATGTCACAACCATAAGCTGAGTGAAACTAAACTCAAAACCACAAAACTTATTAGCAGGCAGATTATTCTTCGCAGAAAAGACATGCAAAGTCTCGTCTGCAATAAAGAAAACCTACCTGGCCTGCTTGCAATCCTGTGTGGCATGTACACGAAGCTGCATATGTACAGTTCAGTTTACATTGCCACCACGGTCCCTGTGTACTGGGATAACTGACTCCTGCGCATGTGCAGACGTTACATCATCCCACACCGGACAATGAAGACGGCCAAAGATCGGCACGCATTTGCAACAAAGTAAAAAAAAAAAAATGCTTAAAGCATATCTATAGCCAGGGGCGGCCCGTTCATTAGGGACGCCGTGGCCACCCCCTATTCAGGCATTCGGCCCCTTTTCAGGTGCTGGGTGCCTGTATTACAGCGGCGGGGGTGTTTTTTTTTAAGCCATAGGCTCTAATAGGCTTCAAAAAAGGTGGACTTGGAGCGCAGAGCATTGTGCTCAGAGCCCACCCAGGTTTATTAAAAAAGCAAATGCATATTTGCTTTTCTAACACTGAACTGCCTCTCCGCCAATCGGGAAGCACGGGTCTAATACCGTCACCTGATCGGCTGAAGGAACAGACGATCCTATTGGACGCCTAGCAGAAGGGAAGAAGAGACGCACGGGAAGCATGGAGGATACAGGAGCCGTCGCCTGACCTGCTGCCAGTCCCACAGCTCGCCGCCGCCACCCGCTTCCTGACCCGCCACCAAGATGGGGTAAGTGTCGGTCAGACGGAGAGCGGGCAGGGGGGTGGGTCCAGTGAGGCTTCATTTGATGAGGCACAGTGGCTGCATCTGATGGGCACAGTAGCTGCCTTTGATGGGGCACAGTGGCTGCAATTGATGGGCACAGTGGCTGCAATTGATGGGCACAGTGGCTGCAATTGATGGGCACAGTGGCTGCATTTGATGGGCACAGTGGCTGCATTTGATGGGCACAGTGGCTGCATTTGATGGGCACAGTGGCTGCATTTGATAGGCACAGTAAGGCTGTAATTGATACTTTTTTTTCTGAATTTGTCAGTTTGTTTGCGCCCGCCCAAAAATGTTGAGCACCAGCCGCCATTGACTGTACGTTATTTGTTAATTTATGTAAGAATGTTAATCAGCGATTTAGATTATGTTCTCATTTCTTTTCCATTTGCTTTTTTCTGGTTTCTGAAGGTTCGAGGTCCTGGAGTCGGGGTAATAGGAACTGGCAAAGGAGCAGATCTTGCGCTTTCCATGATTACATTCCTACCCCAAGTGGTTGCAGCAGTAAGCATCTCAGGCTGCTGTGCCAATACCGCTGCCAGCTTATCTTACAAGGATTTAACTATCCCAGGCTTGACATACAACATGAGTCGGGTGCAAGTGTCTGAAACAGCAGTGTTTGATGTGTCTGAAGCTCTGGATGATCCTCTTGATCCAGATAACAGTCAGTGCCTCATCCCAGTAGAAAAAGCCAATGGCACATTTATGTTCGTTGTAGGTGAAAGTGACTTAACCTGGAAAAGTTCTGTCTATGCTCAGGCAGCCATAGATCGCCTTCAACAACAGAGCAAAAATAACTTCTCCCTGCTAACATATCCTGGAGCTGGCCATCGAATTGACCCTCCATGCTCTCCATTCTGCCTGGCAGCAGTTGACCGGGTCTTGGGTGTGCCTATTCAAGGAGGCGGGGAACTTAAAGCTCACTGCCAGGCTCAGGAAGATTCCTGGCAAAAGATACAAGACTTTTTTCACTTTCACCTAAGATGAAAAAAAAAAAAATTGTAAAATTTTTAAATGCCAATGGAAGTGAGAAGAACCTTTTATAAGGATGTGCCGAAGCCTTTGGAATGGGTTGTGATTTGACTGATTCTAATATTTGCACTATGACTCACAATAAGAATCTGTACTTGAATTTTCTGCCTAAAAAAAAAAAACACTAATAAATCAGTTTTTGTTAAAATTGTATGAAGATTTGGAACATTTCACCACACACAATGTTAAAAAGATATAGTTACAGTAAAACCTTGGATTGCGAGCATAATTAGTTGCAGAAACATGCTTGTAATCCAAAGCACTTGTATATCAAAGCAAATTTCCCCATAAGAAATAATGGAAACTCAAATGATTTGTTCCACAACCATTTATTCATAGGTCCATATAAAAAGATTATAGCAATGTGATGGTCGTGTAACCATAAAATGTCCATCCACAAGGGGATTAGAAGCAAAATCCAGCAGGAACTACAGAGTATAAAAGAGAAGAGAAGCACCTCTAAAAGTAGCAATATGGTTACATTTAATGAAGGTACAACATTTATAAACTCACATGGTTGATTGTTAAAAGAGGCACATCTAAGTATGCAGGCAGGGCCGTTTTTAAGGCAGGGCAAAAGGGGCAGCTGCCCTGGGCCCTGTCATTGTTGTGGGGCCCAAAGCAGCTGCCTCATACTTGCCAACTATCCTGGTTTAAATTCCCTCGCCCCTTGAGGTTTTAGTCCTGTGCTGTGTCCCAATACCTCAGTGTGAAGTGCTGCTACTAATGCTGCTCAGCTCTTCCCTATTGTTGTGTACAGATGACTCACCTGCGGAACCTGTGTTTACATGTAAATAGTGGGGGCATTCATATGTAAATATCGGCGGCCGACAGCATTGATATGTATATCATGCCCCCCTGAGGTCATATCCACAGTAATCTCTAGCAACCAATCAACAAGCAGAAATCATGTGCTGTAACCTCTAGCAACTAACCAGTGAGATGTAATGTGTTCTGTAACCTCTAGTAACCAGTCAGTGAGCGGTAATGATACCTCTGGCAACCAATCGCAATAGCTGCCTGATCTGATTCAGTAAACTGATTTTGAGTCTAGCTGCTATTTATTGTATAGTAAAGAATATGATTGGAGGTTGATCATCCCATTATTTTAACCAAATTAATGTACCAACATCCCTAAAGTAAGTGTTTGACAAGAGATGGAGATATGGGATTTTACGGGTACCTTATGAAAACATTTTCTTTTTTAGAGCGAAATCAAAACATTCCAGTGTCTATATGTAGAAACACTCATGGTGTGGGCGTTTGGGGTGTAGTTTCCAAGGTCTGCTTCCAATGGTCTTTTATCCTAATAAGGATTTAAGGTAATAATATTGTAAGGAAACAAATAAAACTAAAATCTATGTGATCATGTCAACTTTCCTGATGAAGCCTTTATAGGTGAAACATGTAGAAGCTTGTTGAACACGTGACCACACATCAATGAACTCTGTAATATCTATGTCGATAATAGGAATAGGTATATATACCTTAGACAATGGATTTTTGCATATTTGTTCATTTTTTATAAATCTTTTTTCTTATCTGTATTAATAAAATATGTTTTCACATTTAAACCTTTGTATCAGAGTATTTCTCTCTAAAAAAGAAAATGTTTTCATAAGGTATCCGTAAAATCCCATATCTCCATCTCTTGTCAAATGCTATTTATTGTATGTCTCAGAGTAGGTGGAGAGCAAAACTGCAGGGGGGTTCCCAAGAAAAGTTTTGCCCAGGGTCCAATCAATATTAAAGACGGCCCTGTATGCAGGCATCCGGGGTAAAGCTGTCCACATCCCCCGCACCGCTGGCTCTCACTAATGTCAGTCTGCATAGAAACAGATAACCACCGCTCCAGGACTATCCTTCTAAGCGAATGCTCCTGTGTGGGAGCCCCAGGTGCTGGCTAATAGCACAGCAAATTGGAAATCAGGAAGAACTCCGGACAGCCGCACACCGGGAAAAATAAAATTCAAAAAGGTTTATTCAAAAGCAGGAATCACTTCAATCCAAAGCATGACAAAAAGGGGGTACAGAGCTGATGCGTTTCGCACTATGTCTAGTGCTTACTCATAGCTTATAGCTACTGTCATAGCTACTGTCAGTCTGCAAACGTGACTGGGAAGACATATCTGCAGTAGAGCGATTGAACCTCTCGTGGAGCACAGCATGGAAGAGATGACGTCAATGAGGAGGATGGTCTATGTGGACAGCTATAACCCTGATTCTT